>CAMZMU010000083.1:45209013-45822823 GCA_947311845.1 Poa pratensis
ATGGGAGGTACCTCGGCATGATATGTTGGAGTCGGTTAGGAGGTTGTTAAGGCTTGTTTTGAACCTGCTACGGCCCTCCTTCCGATGGTCGTAGGACCGCACCAGCTTCGGGGACTAATGTCGGGGAGGTATCCCCGGGTAGGGTCAAGGCTTGGCATAAGGTGGTGTTCCCAGTTGTGCCGAGGTACGGAAAGGGCCGGCCTGTTTGGGCCTGGAAGGTCCGAGCTTCATCTTGACCTGGAGAATACAGGCCGACCTATTCTGGCCCAGAGGGTCCGAGGTATACTAGTGGCCAGGGCCGAGGTTCACAGTCCGAGCTATGTTCTGCCGACCTAACTACCTCAGTGCGGTGGTTTGCGTTGTGGGTGCAGGAGAAGCTGTGGGAAGGAATAAGATCCGAGCTAGTAAAAGATATTAAGCGCAAGACCCAAGGTACGGCACGGACGCGCCGAGCTAACCGAGGTGATGGGCTGGTAGGTCGGGCTGGAGTCAATGCTCCTGTCACTTCCAGCCGGGTACTAGAGCGCCTGACACGGGAGCGTCTGTCAAGGGCATGGCAGAGGCGTGCTCCGGGTTCGGCGGGCCTGCACGTCTCCGACCGCTGACCACGCGAGGTCTGGGTAAAGGCTACGAGGTAGCTCTGCCAGGCCACGTCCTGTCTCGGTCAGAGGGGACATGCTAGCTCTGCGGTAGGCTACAGGAGATGGGCAAGCCACGTCTTGTCCCCGACCGAGGTACGGTGGTACGGTGGTGACCGTTGCAGAGGCATGGCAACAGTGTTCTGCGAGGGGCACAATGGTAACCCGGCTGGCCTATATAGTGGGCTTCACCCTCTCCTGCTGAAGGAGACGGACGGATTGAGGATCGAAGGAAAAGAGAGTAAGATAGAGAGGAAGCTCGGAATACCTCGGAGAGACCTCGGTTCAGGCTCGGACTGCCTTTTCCTCTCTTTGTAGCATCATCTTCCACCACGAGTTCTCACCATTGTATCATCATACAGCTCGAGGAGCAGCTTGTACTTGTCACTTTGAGCTATACACTGACTAGGATAGTGCTGCTGCAGTAGGGGTGTTACCTCCGCAAGAGGGCCCCGAAGCAGGGTACATCGTGGTGTGTTTTGTGTTCTTGCTTTCTTGGTTCTTTGTTCGTGTTCTTGCGTGTTCTTGCGTGTGCACTTCTTGAGTGCATAAACCCTCCCCGGATTCCCCCAACGACCATTCGGCCCCATCTTAGCCATACCTATGGCATCTGCCGTGATCCCACCACGACAGGCGAGATGACCCCGACTCTTATGGATGTTTCCATGATCCTTGGACTTCCTATCGAGGAGAAGCCTCTGTGTATGAACACAGATTCCTCAGGGTGGCGCGCACAGATGCAGGCCCTTATTGGTTTGGCTCCGGAGGATGTTGAGGACAAGAGTTCATATAGAATCCCAGCGGCGCTACATACCCGTGGATAGTACAGCACTTCAGGACCTGCCCCGTCGGAGCCAATGAGGTCGTGATCAAGACGTATGCCCGCGTGTACGTTTGGTACGTTATCTCTAGGACTTTGTTTGCGGACAGCGGTGGCACGACGGCTCAGTGGATGTGGCTAAAGGCGCTGACCGTCTTTGACTCCAAGTGGAGTTGGGGTACTGCTGCACTTGCCTACTTGTACCGACAGGTAATGAATTGGTCAATTTTAGTTTTTTTACATTCCTATCTGTACAATGTCTTAACTTCAGCGTTATGCATTTTCGTGTAGTTGGACGATGCCTGTCGTAGGACAACTAAGAAACCCGGCATTGGTGGTCCTATGCTTCTACTCTCGGTATGGAGCTGGGAGCACTTTCCCGTTGGAAGACCGAAAGAGGTGAGCTACCTTCCTTGGGACGATTATGACCACAACGATCTTCGGCTCCCCACTTGGGCTTACAAGTGGGACGTGGTATCGGAGGCTCATAGCGACATCAAATTCATGTACAAGCAGTACACAAATGAGTTTGATATGCTTACCGCCGATCAAGTAAGTATTTGTCTTTACATCACCCGCTTTCATGCATTTGATTTTCATCCAACTTGATGTTGTTGTGCTATGCTGCAGGTGACATGGGAGCCTTACGGCAGCGGGGACAGTTTTCCTCTACTGTTTGAGTTTCAGTTGAACCCGAAGTGCTTGGAGGAGAAGCGTTTTTGGCTCATGCGCTGCCCGTTGATATGCAACTGGGCGGTTGAGTTTCACTTGCCACACCGTGTGATGAGGCAGTTTGGGTTGTTTCAGACCCATCCACCTGAGTGGAAGGACACGGGCATCGAGCTTCACAGGTTAGATCTAATGGAATGTGCGCATTCATAGGTTGTTTGGCTTCTATGGTGTTAATAATATAGTGTATGTTTTCAACATGCAGTTTGGACAGAAAAAGGCAGAAGAAGGTACAAAATTGGGATACATACCATTCGAAATATGTCACCGAGTTCGAGCTTTGTGTGGAGAAAGCTAAGAAGAGTGGATGGGGCCGGCAATTGGACCATGACCCAGTTGCATTCAACAACTACCTTCGATGGCTTCATGAGAATACTCGTGTGGAGATATGCCCGCCGGCTTACGAGGAAGAGATATTGGAAGAGCCCACCCAATTTGATGAGCTTGCCCAGAGCCAGTACAACAGCTTGTCCGGGATGGGAACCAAACACCTTTTTCTAGCGTCCTCAACTTTGTGGTAACTTGTTTCTCTTGTTTATCTTTGTGGTGAATAGCTGGTCCGGGAGTAGCCCATCGTTTTCAGTTAAGCAGTGTTTCTCTTTTTTGGTTTCATAACTTGTTAATTTTTCCTTTCACCCATAGCGCACGGAGATAAGGAATCAAGCAGATGAAAGCGAGGAGTTGTTGGATACCACCCCGGGTGGAGAAAAGAGCGAAAGTACACTTCATGCATTTGTTAAGGTAAGCACCAAAATGTTAGGGACGGACTAATCTATGGTCTACATGCTTACATTTTGCTAACATAGACATCTACTACACTTTTTTGCAGCGCTCTGCCCAACGGTTACGTAGGCTGTCTAACATCCTAGGTTGTCGTGATCCGAGTACACGTCGCCGCAACAGTCTATGTCCACTTCGTCGACCAACCCAACAGTTGATCTGGAGGATGAGTTGGAGGGTGAGACTACGAACGCGGCGTATATGGATGACGGCGAGGTTTGAGATCACCATACTTTCGCTTTCAGTCCTTATTGAATTCATGTTATTGTTGAATGACCGTAACACGAAATTTATGTTTGTTTGTTAGATTCCCGATGAGATGACGTTGGCAACGGTGTTAAACAACGATCGGCCTACCTGATGAGGACCCGACCAGAGGAAGGCCCTTTCAAGAGATACACACCAGATGAATGGGTCAAGAAAGGAAAGGGGAATCTTTTCCCGGAGGAGCGTCCAAAGAAGTTGACGGTTAGGAGGATGAGCCGCATCGATGACTCTGATGATGATGAGGATGAGGTGAACGAGGAAGAACCGCAGCCGGTGGTAAAGAACAAGACTATGCCACAGAGGGGTAGAGCCACGAGGAGCCGTGGTACTCGTGGACGGAAGTAAAATGCCGTGTTTGTCGTCTTGTTGAACTTGTATTATTGTCGCACTTGTTATCATGTTTGTAACTGAATTTGCTCGTGCACTAAACTTGTTATCATAAATGTTGTGTCAAATTTGCTGTGAATTTGCTTTGTGTAGTTGTGTGAATTTGCTCTGAATTTTGTAGTTGCTGGAAATTTGCTGTGAATTTGCTTTGTGTGTACTGTGAATTTTGTCGAATCTATCTAAGTCAGTGTGTAGCGCCTCACAGAAGGGCGCTATGGCACTATAGCGCCTAGTAGCAAGGCGCTATACATCCTACAATATTACGGCCCGAGAGATCCAGAGAGCCCAGGACGCGAGGAAGCTGGGAAATGCTAAGTCCTACAGCGCCTAGCGCTATACTAGGACTTAGCATTTCCCAGCTTCCTCGCGTCTCTGGCTCTCTGGATCTCTCGGGCCGTAATATTATAGGACATATAGCGCCTTTCAATGAGGCGCTATGGTTTTGTTGGTAGCGCCTTGCGATGAGGCGCTATGGTTTTGTTAGGTAGCGCCCGATCAAGGCGCTACACACATTGTATTAAGTCGCGCGGCGCCCTCACCCGAGCCCTAGCCAGTTGCGCGGCGCCCTCACAAATCAACCCGCCTCTCCCTCTTCCGCCGCCGGCGCCGCCACCGCCGCCATCCCATTTCTGACCGCCGCCGTCGCGTCTCGTCTCCATGGCTAACTGGTATACTGGGCGTCATCTAGCTCAGACGATTCCATCCTGTCGGTAAGCCCTTTTTAGGGTTAATTTTCTCTCCTCTTTTCTGGGGTTTGATTCCTCATGGATTTCTTCGATTAGTGTTGTATTCATGGAATCTTCTGTCCATTAGGATGCCCACATCCGTGGTTTTGTCCCTGATACGTGTGAGGACCCCAATTTCAGCGGTATAGCGCCAGATGCTCCCTCTTTTTGCAGCGTCCATGACCGTGCCCCTCGGAAGTGTGTTGCATTTGACGGGAACGACACCGGCCGGCGTCTGTACATCTGTTCTGTTGAGGATGTAAGCATTACATTTCACCTTCATAGATGTTTTGTAGATGCGTCTGCTATTTGTAACCAATTGTGCTAAGTTAAAGGTTTCAATTTTCAGGCAGTACAAAATTGTGGGGTTGTGGCTTGGGTAGACGAAGAATGGCCACAAACTGCTAAGAATGCCCTAGGACGACTGTGGGGAATGTACAATGCAAGTAGTAGTGCAAGAATTGCTGAGACGATAGCGACTACAAAGCTACTGAAGGAGGTGTCAGATGAGAAAAAAGATTGAGAAGAAGTACAACGATATGGTAGATGACGTGAACAAATTAATTAGGGACAAGCAATACTTGCATTGAGGCCAACAATTCCAGGATTCGGAATGAGGCGGAACATGACAAAATGAGGCAGCAAATGGCGATAACAATTGAACTGTTACAGACACAAGTTCATGAGTTGAAACTGATGCGGGCAAGCGAAGCTGACGTCATGAAGGCGAAGGAGCAGCAGTGGGATAAAGAAAAGAGGGAGCTAAGGAGGAGAAGACAAAGCTAGAGCAGCAGTTGTTTGAACTATTCAAGGCCAATAATGCACACAGACATAAGCTGGATAGGATCCAAGCAATATGTGATGAGTAGTTCTGTTCAATATGATGAGTTGTCTCACTAATTGTAGCACTATGGTACTTTAGTTGTTGATGTAGTCATGAACTTCTTCTCATTAATTCGAACTATTTAGCAAGCTGTGTCTGCAATATTCTTCTGCAATGTTTGAAATTTAGCACAGCTTGCATGTCTGCAATATTTCAAATTTCTGTAATATTTGAAATTTAGCACAGCATGCATGGGTAGCGCCTCACGGAAGGGCGCTATGGCACTATAGCGCCTAATAGCAAGGCGCTATACATCCTACAATATTGCGACCGTGAGGCGCTAACCCATGCATGCTGTGCTAAATTTCAAATATTACAGAAATTTGAAATATTGCAGACATGCAAGCTATGCTAAATTTCAAACATTGCAGAAGTAATATTGCAGACACATAAACTTATAGCGTGCACAACTCCTTAATATGAGCCACAACTTCGTGCAAATTCAAAGTTCAATACCACATCACATAGCAAAGTTCGATACACCACAAGGTTCAAAATGAAATCGACATAGCAAAGTTCAATAAACAACAAGGATCATAAATAGTTCACAACATCATGGACGTGCACTCCTCTTCTTCCGCCTTTTCCCTTGCAAGAAGAGCCTCACGAATCACCCCTTCCTCGTCCGAGTCCGAGTTAGCGACCCACTTCGTTGTTGCTTTGTTGGGTTGAGACGCTGTCATACCTGCACACATTTCATAGCTCAAAGTTAGTAAGATACATACAGAATGCAAAACAATACAGAATGCAAGTTAGTAAGATACATACAGATGTGCATACGGATTCGGCCCAGCTAGGTATCCTGTCATACTCACAGCCCTACCACCGCCCCGGCCTCCTCTAAGCCCAAGTCGTCTCCCTCTTTGTCCCCTAGGAGCAGGTTGGCTAACTCTTGGTTGAGTAGGAGCTCCTTGCCTATGAGCTTGTTGGCTCATACTTCGTTGAGTAGGAGCTTGTTGCCTCATACTTGGTTGAGTAGAGCTTGTGGCCTCATCCTTGGTTGAGTAGCTTGTTGGCTCATCCTTGGTTGAGTAGGAGCTTGTTGGCTCATCCTTGGTTGGCTACTACCTTGTTGCCTTGGAGCTTCTTGGCTAGGACCACCTTGTTGGCTTGTGCTAGCTTCATTATCCTTTGCTTTCTTTCTTTGGGGGCATTTCCTTACGTTGTGTCCCTCACCATTGCACTTGGCACAACGGGCCTTCACACGGGGCTCTTGGAATTGGTCGTTGCGACATTCTCGCCCACCATGGCCCCAACCGTCCATGTCACCCCTCAAATGCTTTGTCTTGCGTCTTTCCAATTTAATCACCTTCCATGCCGGGTCTGGCCATAGTTGAATTCCATGATACTCCGGCCACTGTGATTCGTCAAGGTATGGGTGAAATCTAGGAGCCCACGTCATCTTGGTCCTCTCGATAGAGAACTCGGACTCCCTAACTGTGAGCGGGTGACTTACATCCATATTTCGAATACGAGCCGCCGTTAGTAAATGTGAGCACGCGAGATGAAGGAGTAGTGGCCTCCCGCATGTGCAATCACAAAGCTTGAGCGAAACCTTAAACGCCCGCCTCCGTGTTGGACACCATCGGCCGTGGTACCTCCGGGCTCATCCACTTGGTAAATCAGCTCATCATTATCATAAAGTGTTGCAACTTGGGAGTCGGCCTTCCTTGATTCGAATTCCATGAACTCGTCAACCTTTGGAGGGAACTTGAACTCGTATTTGTGCTTGTTCTCTCCCACAATTTGCATATCCGTTTCAAGTGAGTACTTGAGAAAATACTCATTCAACTTGGTGAAAGTGTATTGAACTATGGCAGTCACGGGCAATGCACGCACACCCTTCAACACCTTGTTGAAGCATTCTGCCATGTTGCTTGTCATTTGACCGTACCTCCTACCATCTTCATCATAAGCTCTTGCCCACTTCTTCCTAAGTTCAATGTGCCTACCCAAAAACTCGTGCCCCCCGGCGTTGAGAGATTTATTGGCGAGCAATCTATTGTACAAGTTTGCGAAACGCCGATCGGTGAAAGTGAGACAACAATCTTGAAGATCATCGGACAACTCCTTGCTCCCACATGCCCTATAGAAGTTGGAACAAAAATGCCTCATGCACCATCGATAGTGCAATGGAGCATGCCCGGGAATGACAATGTGCACTGCGTTGAGAATTCCTTGATGGCGATCCGAGATTACACAAATTTCCCTTTCAGACGGTAATACCTTGGTTCTCAAAAGATGAAAGAAACACGCCCAGTTATCGTTGTTCTCCGCCTCAACCAAAGCAAAAGCCAATGGCACCAAACGGTTGTTGGCATCATTTCCTATTGCAACCAATAGAGTGCCCTTGTATGGACCGGTCAAAAAGGTGCCATCGACGGCGATGACCGGCCTACAATGTTCAAACGCACTCACACATTGCTCAAATGCCCAAAATGCACGGCCAAATACTCGGACAACCTTTCCGTTGTAACTCCTTGTTTTTTGCCCATACGGCTCGACCACATGAACCATCCCCGGGTTAGTGGCGGCCATGGCTCCCAACAACTTAGGGATTCGGTTGTATGCTTCCTCCCAGTCACCGTACAACATCTTGAAGGCCGCTTGCTTCGCCTTCCATGACTTCCCGTACTTGACCTTGTAGTGAAATAGGGATTCCACAAGTTCCATGACGCTCTTAATGCTCATTGTTGGAAGTGACGAGATGGAGTTGGAAAGCCTATAAGCGATGAAATTGGAGGTGAGTTGTCGGTGGTCTGGCTTCACTTTCTTGCCATCGACCTTCTTGCCTCGGCACATGTGAGTTGATACACAACTAGATATGTGCCATTCGGGCCCTTTTTTTAGTGGTGTTGCACGCACGATCCACGGGCATCCTTTCTCCAAGCACCTTACCGTGTAACGCTTCTTTTTGTCGGAGTGAACCACCTTAAACGGACGATGGTACTTGGCCGAGAACTCCCTTATCCATATCTTAAATTCCAACAAGGTTGCGAACTCCAAACCGGGAGATATCCCATTGTTCTCATGATTCATATCCCGGTAAGAAGTTGGCCTTGCTCCGAGCACTACACCCTTGCCTCCGTCAACTGTGGCTTCATCCGCGAGACTAAGATCACGAAACAACGGGATCCGATGATCCCGCCCCAATACTTTCTCGTAAGCTTCGGCCTCCTTGGCGGTGAACCCCTCCTCATCAACTTCTTCATCGGGGCCATCGTCATCCGAGTCCGATGCATAGCAACGAGAATAAGGGATGTCATGCTCCATGGTCTCTTGCTCATTATATGTGTCCAAATCTCCAACATGGTTGTCGTGGAGATCGACCCCATGATCATCGGTCTTGTACTCGTCATCCCAATAGTCATCATTTCTAATGGGGCTCAAACTTTTCCTCACTTCATGTTGAGTCAAAGTAGGCGCCGTCACTTCGTTTTGGTTCATGAGTGGTTGACTACTACCATCAATTGGGGAGGCACATCGGTTCAAGTCCAATTTCACACAAGCATCAACCTTTTTAGTGGCAAATAACTCGATTGACTTGTCTAGTGATTCGGCCACTGTCTCCTTGTATACAACCCAATGTAGTTCGGAGTTGATACGCAAAAACTTCCAACGGAGGTGCACTCCGTGACCCACATTATGTCTTCCCTCCAACTCTACAACATCACTTGTGTCCAACCAATTCAATTGAATCCTCACTTTATTCAAAACCTCGGCATAGGTAGGACTATGCTCAAACACCAAGCCCACCTCATCCGGGTCCAGTTCCATATTTCCTTTCAAAAAGGCATCCTTGTCCACATGATGAACATGAACAATTCTTGCCATCCCCTACAATAATGAATCACAAGACCATGTCAAGTTAATTCATGGACAACATAACAAGAACCCTACCCCTAACCAAATGCTGCATGGACAACATAACAAGAACCCTACCCCTAACCAAATGCTGCATGGACAACATACAAGCCACAAATTGGACAATGCACCAACACAAAACATGCATCTTTAGGGTCAATTCGAATTTTTAGGGTTTCCATGATTTGGACATAAATCAACAAAAATACAATATTCTAATGGGTCAAAACATAAGGAAATGAGATAGATTACCTCTACAAACTAGGGGGGGGGGGGACACATTCCACGGAAGAAATCTTCAGATTTAGGGAATTTGGGAGAGGATTTGAGAGGGGGAGTGAGCCGCCAGCCGCCATCTTGCAGTATCACGGGTCGGGGACGGGTTGGAGTGAGCGCTAGGGCTGGGGAGAGGGCGCGGCGCGCGGCGCGCGACTTGCAGTATCAGCGGGTATAGCGCCTGATTGCAAGGCGCTACATTATCAGTACCATAGCGCCTTGTGATCAGGCGCTATACCGCCAAATGTGGGCCCCGGCTGGCCCCCGCAGCTGCCACGCTGGCAGGACGTGTAACGCCTGATTACAGGGCGCTAGTGTGCAGAGGGTAGCGCCTGATTGAGAGGCGCTACTCAAAATGGTTAGTCCGGTGAAATAGTTTCACCGAACATTCATTTTGTGAAATAGTTTGCCCACGTGGTCAACAGTGTCCATTTTGCCTAAAAAAACACATAACATCTCCGTCATGCCATCGATTGCCGCAGATGACTAGTTCGATAAGCAAACATCTTTACACCAATATCATACCGCAGTATGCCATCGATCGCCATACATTTGTACCCCAATATCACTCCCCTCTATGGCATGCCATTGATTACAACGACATATACAGTCAAACCCCATCAACACGTATCCCACATGGACACCAACTGAAACTAGAAGTAAAAAAATAAAAAACCCTAGAAAACCCTATATTGGAGAAAACTAAGCAAACAACTAAAATCTTCTCGTTGATTGGACATTGTGCACCACTGTGACGACCCGCCATTACCAAATAAGCTAATGAACCGCTCTAGCTATTCTCTGTTGCATATCTCTGAGGTGGCTTATTATTTGACAACCACAAATTGAAATTGACTACTGAATTCATAACCTAATTGCTAATAAATTCGTTGCATCTCTATCAAAATGTTGCATGGTGGAGAAAACAACCGCTCGGTGCGCGAGATCGGTCGACTGAACACAAGGGCTTTCCTTTCTTTACTGTCCTAATGCTTCCCCGGCACATGCATCGCTGTCACTTATATTTTCTCGGTATGACCTCTTCAACCTTGAAAACTCTCTTGTTTGACAATCCACCGAGGTATATTACTTCAATATATCTCCAAAACTGCGGTATTTCCTCTGTTTTAAAAAGAATCTTCCGTGTTTTCTTCGTAAGTTCTCCGCACGCGGACCGGTTTTCTCTCGCAACTCGAGCGTGCGTCTCTCTAGTTTTCCATGGGGCCGTTTCTTCATGGTGCTATTGCTGCCCCGGCACACCCGTCGCTGCCATTTATATATTCTCGGTATTGCCTCTTCAACCTTCAGAACCTTCTGTTTGACGATCTCCACAAGTTCCAAAGAGCATTCGACAGGTCAGTCCCATTCCAATCATCTACCCCCTCCAGAATCAAAGCATCTCGCGTCACGCAAGGCGATTGTCTGTAGGAAATCTCATGGTCGTCCATGGAAAAAATTCCATATTCCGTTCTGGTAGTTAGACTGATGTATACTTAATCATCATATACTCCACTACTATGTTGCTGGCTGCCTGGATATAGCATGAATCAGCTAGCGGCAACACTGTTGAAAAGTTCGCATCAACTAATCAACAATTGCTGACCAATTCCCTCTAATTTCGCTCTATTTTGATTCTAGTGTCTATTTTAAGTACTGCTTGTGCCGTGTATGCGTTGACCGATGGACTGAATTGCTGTGCGTCGATCTTAATTCGCCTATGAAAAGCATCTCTAGACAATCCATTTGCAGTGTGTTTTGGGACCTGTCAGTTGAACAGTCATAATGTCATATCACATTTTTTTCGCTGCAAAAACAGGAATATCATCACTGTGTCGAGAAGACGGCAGAAGCTTCCCTTCCCGGAGTGTTGCCGATCGATGGAGGCAAATTTGGATCATTTTCATGTTGTTTAAATTTTCTGCCGCGTGATGTTTTCAATATCTAAAAGCAAAGTGATTTCCCCGAAGGGGCTGAGTTGATATGTTTCTGAGAATCTACGAGGCTTGGTAAACTTTCTTTTCACGTTTGGACAAGTAATTGTGTAACCAAGTGTTTGCTAATTTTTTATGCACATCTCACGACCATAGACAAGGAGAATTTCCCTCGGAAAACACTTTTGACTCCCGAGATACAGTGTTCCCTCTAGTTAAAAAAATTCAAAAAACATATTTATAAGTTTAAAAAAATCTGAAAAAATCCTGTATGTTGCCAATGATGTATCTCACGACGTGAATTTTTTTTATCTGAAATACTATATATTTTGAGCTACACAAAAATGAAAATCTTGTATATTTGGGAGATTTAAAAGTGTGTACATTTAGATCCACACGTTTGTCATTTTTGTGTACACCAGAATATAAAGTATTTCAAATCATGATTTTGCACGATTGTGGGATAGATCATTGACAACATGAATGATGTTTTTCAGATTTTTTGAAACTTATAAATATGATTATTATTTTTTAACCAGAGCGAGTACTGAAGCTCGGATGAAAAAATCTCTACTCAATTTCCTTGGCTAAAAAAAGCGAGTAGCAACCATCATACAGATACCGTTTGATGCACTGGAAGTAGGTGGCGACCTCATCAAAACCACCAGCTTACCTACCACTCCTCAGTACGTATAAACCGGCAACTTGATATTTCTCGCTATTTAAATTATAAAGTTCCAGAAGAAACAAGTGAGTCCTCATCGAATAGTTACGATCAGTCTTTTTCCGAGAGTATGGTCGAACACGAACAATATCATCTACTACTGTAGTACTTTTGCCAGCAGCGCAGGATAACATGGAGCAGGATTGTTGCTGATTTACTATTGCGCGCCACTGCCGGTCCTGTCAGTTCAACCACTCAGTGACGATCAATTCTGATCTCTCTAAAAGCCGGCCGTGACGGGAGAGCCTTGACTGCAGCGGCGCATGCAGAAGAACGGCTCTCTCCATCAAAAATTTAAGGCGCAATTACTCGAGTGAGTCTTTCTCTCGTTGGTTTGGTGCTACAGTAGTACTGTGGGTGCTGCTCACATCAGACACTCATTCGTGTAACTTTTTACTCGGCATATTAAACTTTGTAAACTTTGACCGAGTTTATCAACCAACATTTGCAATACCAAGTCAATATCCTTCGACCCGTCATGAAATGTATTTTCATATTGGATCAACTTGGTATTACAACTTGGTATCTAATATGCAGAGTAACAATAACCGGAGGGAGTACCAGTGGATGGGTGCGGCTCCATTTATACATGGGCCTGGCAAAAACATAGCACAACATGGTAGGAGTAATGTACTGGCACAAGATCTTCCCATCTCCAAAGGAGCAGAGATCAGCAGCAGAGTTGTTGCTCACGCAAGCCTCAGTTCCTGGAAAATAAATTCCTAGCTACCAGTCCACAGGACAACTCTCATGTAGAAGTCATACATGGTCCAAGATGGTTAACATCTTTTCGATCCGAAAAAAAGATATCTATACTCCATCTGGACCACATAGGCTTGAATAGACAGAGTAGTGTTTTACGGTGGTTGTTGCCAATTTTAGAGACTTAAAATGTGTACATTCAAACTTTTCAATTTAGTGACCACAAATAATTGGAGGACTAACTTCCCGTAACAATAATAATAATAAATCGAGGACTAGAAATGAACATTTCTTGTAAGTGATAAGAGAAAACTATTCAATAATTTCATTAGATGCAAGTAGTTTATGTCATTCTGTTTGTCAAGATTTTTTTCACTATTTTGCGTCATTTTTCTTCATTTCCACTATCTAGGATCACATGCTAAGAGCCAATGCATTGGGGAAGGCCTTGCGATACGCCGTGGCTTGGGTGGAAGGATACGATGAAGATTTGGTTTGGTTCCGGAAAGCCATGCACATAGACTCACATGGAGCTCTCACTTTCTCCTTTCACCCTCTGTCTCTTGGCCCCTTTTGAGAGTCAAGTCTGCTCCCCGATGTCTCTCTTCTTCTCATCCGACGGCTTTGTCGACCAGTGGGGAGAGGAGGGGCGGTTGATCCTTCCTTGTACATATTATTTTAGGTCATAGTTTAGGGTTTTGCTGCCTAGTTGTTGGTTTGGTTTTGTGCCGGTTTCAAGTCACCTTCTATGGCCGCGTACGAGCAACAGTTGCGGCTTGGTGAAGGGCCCTCTCTGCTGCTTTCCATGGTGAAAGGTGAAGATGGGGAGCGAATCTTAAGGTGATTTCTTTGATAAGCTCGATGGATCGCGGATTCGAAAATCCTGGAGAGATTGCTTCTTCCTCCCTACTGTCATGAGGATTGTGCGGATGAGGAGAGAAGGTTTTCTTTGGGTACTCCTGGATCTGGGGCTCTCTGGGAAAATGGAGCATGCACGCCTGCATGTGCTCCAGAAGCTGCAACGAGTGGACTCCATCAACGTTGGCAACTTTATATCGATGTTACCTATGGCCATTGGAGCCACTCCGTGTGGGGGTGTTGTGTGATCCGAGCCCCATCTTCATCCTGGCCTCTGTGCTATTGGGAGGATCTTCGACTTCGGCACGCGATACCTCGCTGGCTTCACCCCAAGTGGTTGTGTCTCCGGTGGGGTTGCTGATGCCCGGGGTTTTGGGACTGGGAAGGCTCCATGGCTAATTGGTAGGAAGCCAAAAGACATTACTCACCTCATCTTTGCGTAAAAATAGAATTTGAAGCTAGCTTTGGGGAATAGGGCTCGACGATTGCACCATGAGTGTGGATTTTTCCTTGGTACATGTGTCCCAATTCATTAATTTTTTGTCCAACTCCGACAAATTCATCTCAATGATCTACTGACGGGCGAAATTATTTGGAAGTTGTGGACAAGTGGTATAGGGTCTAGTTTGCCTACAAGGCACCATTTTCTTGGGGTCACGTCTACCACTATGCACGCAATGGTTTTGAAATTTTGGTCCCCTCCCAAACTACAGTTCTTTACTTGACTTGTCATGCAAAATAGGCTTTGGATGGCCAATCGTAATGTGTGCCCCTTTTGCAGAAGAGCGTCGGAGTCCGTTGCACATCTCTTCGTCCATTGTCCACTCACCCCTAGACTTTGGGCCTCGTCTGTGTGTGTTTTGTGGTGATCCAAATTCGTATATACTGATAAAGTCCAGCTTGTGACGAAGGAGAGCGGAGCGCCCCGGAGGGGGTGCGGGGGCGGCAGCCCCGCGGTACGGTACGAGTTGTATTCGACTTGGAGATCACGTTACCGACCTAGATTAGGTCAGGACTCCCATAAATACATCATGTAAGCCGCCGGTTGGGATAAGCCACATATTGTAAATCCCCGGCGTTGTAACCTCACCCGAAATAGTGAAGTATTGCTGGCTGGCGCCCGTGGTTTTTTCCTCTCCATTGTTGGAGGGGTTTTTCCACGTTAAAATCTCGTATCCCCGTTGGTTTGATCTTGCTTAATTTCGTCGTTGATTTCCTATTGCGTGTAACATCGTCACGGATTGGCTTGGGCTTCGTACTATCGACCCCATTAGTGGCCGACGCAATCTATCAGAAATTGGTAATCCAGGGTGTCGAACTGAAGAGTCTTGGCTTCCCTAACTATTCCCATGTCTTGGGAGCATTGGAATAAGCCCAACGCGCGTGTTTTCAACAACAAGAATGATTGGCCGTTGGTTCTATTAGCTAATTTTGAAAGAAGGGTAACCGTGGGTGCGAAAAGATTGAGTGAAATCAGACCGGAAAAGTAGAACCATGTGTGATATTTTCTTTACTTGTCAAAATCGTTAATAAATAAATCGAGACAAAGATTTTTTTTCCCGTTTAAAGAAATGGTAGCACATAATGTGATCCATTTTGGAACCGAGAAAGTAATTTATTTTCAGAGGCCGCACGAAAAATGTAAGATTACTATATATGCCCATGCTGGAGAAAAATATATATGAGTAGTACTCCCTCCGTTTATAAATATAATATGTTTTAGCTTTTGTCTACATTCACATGTGTCAACATGCATGTAGACATGTTTTAATGTGTATGTACACTTATTTGGGTCACCTATCCAACATGTGAGCTAGCTAAAACATCTTATATTAAAAAACGGAGGAAGTATATCAGTAAACTAAAAAGGTAAAAATAATACCCATTGAATAGGACAACTTTCAGGATTCGTTGATTCAATGGTCAATTTGTGTGCATCGACAACATTCCAACTCCGTCAAGCGCATACAGAGGCCTATTTCGTCGTCAAGCGCATACAGTTCCTTGCATTGTTTCGCGGCTTTTGGTCCCTGAAGACTGCTTCAGTTCGGCAGGTTTGCTCTCTGTCGCCGGTATGCCGCGCACACGGAGTATTATTTAACAATGTAGTGAAAAAAAAAATGAAAGGGCAGGTCAGGGCTATACCAAACACAACCCTGCTAATTAAAAATATAGTCTGCTAACTCGTGGAACAGCGAATTCCGATGTAGCATTAGCATAGGCAGGCATCTCTCGGAATCTTAAACAAATAACGAACCAGACACACAATTTAGGGCAGGGTAATCACCCATTAAACTTTGATTCTCTTTTTTGTTTGGGAGCTGACTTTTGTATTTGTAGCTTGCCTGCTGTTTTAGGCCGGTGCCAATGCATCGGTTCTAAACGTTGTATCCTGCTAAGAAACAAGACCGTAAGCTACGACCTTGCCAGTGCGTCGTTTCTACCAATCGTATCTACCAGATTAAACATTGGATCAGTTTGTGGCTAATTTATACTAGTGGACAGATGTGTGGCAGCCTCGTAGAGCTGTAAGGGGACAGTTTGTGTGGCAGCCTCGTAGAGCTGTAAGGGGACAGTTTGTGTGGCAGCCTCGTAGAGCTGTAAGGGGAGAGGCAGGACCAAGACTTGGTGCATGGGATCGATTGAGCATTAATTTCGTCTAGGTTGACACGCTAAGAGCCGGTTCTCTAATTGCATACAACAATACTCTCTTTCATCATTTATTAAGAGGCCACGTCAGATTTTTACCTATGATTTCGTGTCTACATACCCGCATTGGCACAGGCCTTATGTCGTTTTCTTTTCTCCTCCACCTCCAACAACAATCACACTCACACACTCGGGCACGGTTCGCTTGTGTTTCTAGAAGGAGTAGTTAGGTAAGTTTGTTCACATGTTCATAATAAAAATCCATGTTAATTGAGGGGAAATGGCGTAGCTAGTTAACTTTTGAGCGACAACGGATGCCAACCACCTTCCCAAAACATTGTCTGAGTGTTGGTACTTGAAGCTACACTCGATTTTAAAACATTTAAAGTTTGACAATCGGTTTCTTACATATGGGTCCGACCACTGACAAGACGACTAGAATTGTTTTAGGCCCCATAGGCAAAAGATAACAAGAAAAAATTGGTAACACAAAACATGATTAGCACATTAAAAACTCAAAGTTCCAGACATTCAAAAATAAATTTCAAGCGAAAATAAGGAAATGTACTCAGTAACACAAAAGAGAAAATCATCTGCATACTACAAATACAGAATGTGCAACTAGTGTATATGTAAAATGCAATAGGCAAATAAAATCTTATGAACAAAAGTAAAATTCCCAGAAAATATTTTTGTAGTGTAAAATATTTTTTCGCACATTAAATTGTAGTTGGGCATTATAAACACAGTAGTTGAACTTTTTCAAATTGTGCAGATTATTAAGATTGAAAGTGCAGCCGAAGCGAAAACAATTGTTATTTTTCAAAAATAATTGATCAGGTATAGAGTAAAAAGGAAGATGTTTGACATCATATCAGAAAACAGTCGAGTGGCACAGTTTTTTGGCTAATTTGTAGGATTTCATAGAGATATTTAGTTACAAACATATACTAATATTTGTGTCCACCACAAAACATTTTTTTCAAGGGCTATGCCTATGTGCCGTATATATTGAGTAAGCATAAGATACACCACAAAACTTGAAGCAATATGGGCTAGATGCTTGCAAATTTTCTGAGTAGGCCGGGCCATGGCCGGGTATGGTCCCTCCGACGGTCCGCCACTGTATATAATGCTCCTTTGCCCCTAAATAGGTGGCGTATATATTGAGTTCAAAATTCGATATTTTTAGGATTGACCGAATATATATGTAAATAAATAATATATACAGATCCATAATATAAAATGAATATCAATAGATTCACCATAAGATATATTTTCAAAATAAATGTATGAAATGTCGCACTTCATATTTTCTTCTATATATTTAGATAAACTTAGAAATTGTTGACTTTGTTACTCGATTAATAAGCTACCTATTTGGGGAGAGAGGGATTATGAACTTCTTTTTATTTGATTACACATGTTCGTATGTGATGCTTAAATCAAATCTTTAAAGAATGTAAATATCCAAAAAAAAGGTATTACGCCACGGAGGAAATGGTCTTCATGAAAAAATAAGCAAGAAATAAGAGAGTGGAGATTTCGTGCTCCCGAGCTGATTGTTATTTTTTTAAATTCAAAAATCGTACTTATGAGTTTCAAAAAAATACGAATGTAGCCAATCTTGTATCTCACAAACGTGCAAAATATCAACTACTTTGTATTCTAAGATACACAAAATGACAAAAGTATGGATCTGAATATGCATATTTTCGAATCTCTAAATTTTATCATATTTTTTCCATGCTCGTAGGATATATCATTGGCTATATCAATAATTTTATTCAGAATTTTTTGAAACGTGTATTTTTTTAAATATTTTCAAGTGGAGGGAGCACTGGAATTCTTTTGAGAAACAAAGGCTATTTGTTTTTTGTTTTGTTTTTGAGAAGCTGTGGGGATCAGACAGGACAAGGGAGAGGAAGACGGGAGCAGAAGCAGAAGCATGCCATTGCCTACCTACCGACCTACCAAATCTGTCCCTAGGGCTCCACAACCACTCACTCTCACACCAACTCGGTCAAATGTCTGGGAGTGATCCGGGTCAATGGGAATGGGACCCTTTCCGCTCTATCTCTCTCCATCCACCTCGCTCCGCTTTCTCTCACTACTCTCTCTCCTCCCATTCTCCTTCTTCTGCGCCACCATATAAACCCATCTCCTGGCTCAAAGGAATCAAACAACAGTCTTCACTTTCTCTCTGTGTGTGCGCCTCCTGCATCTCGCTCTCTCTCTTTCTAGGTGGCGGCGGACATGGGGAGGTCGCCGTGCTGCGAGAAGGCACACACCAACAAGGGTGCCTGGACCAAGGAGGAGGACCAGCGGCTCATCGCCCACATCAAGGCCAATGGCGAAGGCTGCTGGAGGTCGCTCCCAAAAGCCGCAGGTACTGTCTTTATTTGGTGATCAACACTAGCAGCATGCCGGGCATGGCGGCGGCGATTGGTGGTGATGCTGATGCATGTATGTGCACGTATGTAGGGTTGCTGCGGTGCGGGAAGAGCTGCCGGCTGAGGTGGATCAACTACCTGAGGCCTGACCTCAAGCGCGGCAACTTCACCGAGGAGGAAGACGAGCTCATCATCAAGCTGCACGAGTTCCTCGGAAACAAGTACGTTATTGATTTGATTGTTCATATCCTACGTCCGCTAAATCTCAAGACAAATAGTGCTCCGGTGCTGAAAAGATCGGTTCTTAATTGGCTTTGCAGATGGTCGCTGATCGCCGGGAGACTGCCGGGGCGGACGGACAACGAGATCAAGAACTACTGGAACACGCACGTCAAACGCAAGCTCCTCGCCCGCGGCCTCGACCCGCACACGCACCGCCCGCTCAATGCCGCCTCCCCGGCCGCGCAGGGGATGCCCATGCACACGCCTTCGTCCCCCGGCACGGCGAGCGGCGCCAGCCACCAGCACCTGGCGGGCGGCTCCAGCAGCTCGCCGGACGCCAGCGGACACAGCAACGACGTCGACGACAGCGCGTCCTTGCCGCCGCCACCGGCGGGGCACCTCCGCGGCATGATCGACCTCAACCTGTCCATAAGCCCGCCGTGCCAGCCGTCTTCGCCGCCGCCGAGGCGAGAAACCTAGGCGAGGACCGTGGGCTCTGGTGCGTCGTTTAGGACGGGTTACTCGGAGAGCGAGGGTCCGATATGCTTGTGCTTGAACCGGCTGGGGTTGCAGGGCGGCGTGGGGTGCAGCTGCGGTGGAGCCTCGTCTTCTTCTTCCTTGAGCTCCCAAGTGTTTGACTTCAGATTCGATCATGCTCCGCTTCAGAGATCGTAGAGCAGTGTAGCTTAGAGATCGTTCGAGATATTCAGACTTGAGACTGAGAGAAGCAGAGTTGAAATTAACTAAAGGGGGAACGGAGTATACTGAAATTGATGTTTGTTCCGAGATTTTTGTGAGTTGATCGATCATAGGATGTTTTATGTCTG
This sequence comes from Poa pratensis, assembly GCA_947311845.1. NCBI lineage: Eukaryota > Viridiplantae > Streptophyta > Magnoliopsida > Poales > Poaceae > Poa > Poa pratensis. The sequence goes on from CAMZMU010000083.1 coordinate 45,228,689, forward strand.
GATGTCTGCTTCCTGTTCTTTTATTTCCAGGCCTTGTTTTGAAACTGCGTTAAGTAACAATGTGGTCTACGGAAAATTTGTTCACCGGAACCAACGCTGCTTTGTTCTTTCGTCCCTTTTGATGCATGCCACAGCAAGCAACGGTGGTGAAGTCCTATCTGCGTTGGTAGTTGAGCTCCGGGCCTTCTTTCCTCTTCCTTTCGGTTCATGACACCTTCTTTTTGTCCATTACTACCTCATTTCCGGACGCTTCTGCGGCCCTTGTGTGTCATGTAGTATGTCTCATATGTAACCACAAATTGCGCATGCATGTAAAAAATATATCCATGCAAGATGCAAGGCCTTGCGTTCATGGCGCTTTCTAGCCTTTTTATGCAAGCTAGCATGCCTTGTTTTCTCTCAAGAAATTTTGACGAGTCCTTGTTCGTCAACTAAGTTGGTGAAGGGGAGAACCAAATTCCTTACACGAAAGAAAGTAGCTCCCTAACTTAGAGGCCGCAAAATCAGAACATGCTTAGAGTCTCTTTTGTTCTTAAGGGTCTCATAGAAATTTGAAAATTGCCTTAGAGCATTTTTAACCGTAATTGTCCGTGGACACGTCCGGATATGTCCGCGAACAGTAGCCGTCCGGCTCTCAAAAATTAGTACAGATCAGACAATTTATACCCCCTAATCGCACATACCTATCGCTTACGGTATAAAATTAAAGTCGATTGTAAGCCTTCGACCAGTGATCGCAAGCCAAATAATCGCACACGGCTTGCTTTTACGAATCGTGTGCATAGTGGATAAGTTGCGCACATGATTTTGGTGGAAAAGTCGTGTGCTTTTCTGTAGCTACGCTTGTCTAGAAATAATCATGTGCTACTGCAGGATTTTATACGGTTATGTTTATGAAAAATGTGTTAATATCCAGTTAGCACATAAGCAGCTTGTGATGGTAGCGGTGGCTGCGTTTTGATGTTCGGTGACGCGACGAGGTAGGGGGAGGCACCTGCTGCGGTGCGGAGAGGCTGGAGACCGCTAGTTTTGCCGAGAACTAGGCGTCCGGACGTGTACATTGTTCCCTCCGTTGGTCGCTGGGGCCATTTAATACTCTGTGGGTCGGTGTCTGTTGTGTGTCGTATCTATGGTAGGTGCGGCTGCCAGAGGGGTCTGCCTAGGTGCGCCGGTGCGACATAGTCTTTTCTTCATGTGGGAGCTAACAGAGGACGAAGTGGATGTATGATTTATCTGAAGTGATATTTTTATCATAGTTAGATGAATAGATGTTATTCATTATCCATTTGTATGTCTAGATGTATAGAGATTGATCAACAAACGTACAAGCCAAGCATATCCCGACGACTTCAATGTTTTCAATAGATTAGCCCTCATATATATGAGGCAGAAACAACCGATTGTGTGTGCCTACCATGATTGTAAGAATTCTATGGATTGGAACATCATAGTTGAGATCAAATCTCACTTACTTATAAGAGACTTCATGGATGAATACATATGTTGGACCAGGCACGACGTAGTACCTATCATGGCAAGAGTGAAGAAAAACCGTCAGCTATCTTGAGGGCAAAGCATGGTATTAATTTTGAAATGCCAGATGATGAGATACCAGATAATTGAGAATGAGATTCTAGATCATGAAAATGAAGATTGTGATGTTGATAGCGAACATGTTGATATGTCAAGGTTGTGTGAGATGTCACGTGAATTTGAGGATTCTAATAATTCAACAGATTATGAGTTTAAGAGTTTCCTACAAGACTATGAGAAATAGGTATATCCGAATTATAAAGCAAAGCACTAAAGATTTAAGGTACTAAACGGATAGTCGGACAAAAACTTTATGAAGATGTTATCTATTTTCAAATACAGGCTTCCAAATGATAATATGCTCCCAGAAAGCACGGGTGTTACGAAAAGTTAATTTCCCACATGACAAAAATGGGAAATTAACTTCATCCTGTCTCCACGGGAGCACGTTGGGGAAGCCCGAGGGAAACCGTCTAGTGCAGCGCCGATGCGGAGCAATTCAAGACAACATTATTGATGGAGATCTCCGAGGCCTGAACCTCCCCTGAAGCCAATTCCTGCCGAAAACAAAGTAACGAGGAAGAAGAGCACAACATGCCTTCGATCTGGCCAGAAATTCAGCACTCTACCCCTAGACGTATTGGAGGACTAAAATCTAAACCTAAATCTAGACTACTGCTATATAAAGGGCGACATCCCCCATCGCCACCGGACAACGGAGCCGTCGGGAAAGAAGGGAGGAGCCAGGAGGAGTGACCGAAGGTTATGAAGAAAAGGGGGAAGAGAGAAGAAGATGGGGAATGGGTTGTAATTGCTTTGTCCTTATTATGTATATATGAAACGTTAAATTACAATTACAATTTATATAAAATAAGCACCATTTTACACCTTCAGTTACAATTTGAATCCTTCATGTCACGACTCTTTTCACCCAACAACGCACTAACCCTAGATAGCTGCGGAGGACTCTAACTCCCTCGACAGCTTGATGGTGCGCCACGTACCTAGGCTCTCCCAAGGCGACGTCCCTAGCTCGTCCACCAACCACTTCTCCGTCGCGGGTCGTGAACCTCGGCGGGAGGATAGGCTCCCACCATGAAGCTCAAGCTCAGCTACGCGCGACTAGGGTTTACTCAGTAGCGAAGCACGAGCATTGTGCTAGTATGCCCAATGTTGGGTTTGGCCTATCTTCACCCAAAGTCAACGGTCAATGGGTCCCACAGATAGATCAGAGACCGTCCAAAAGCCGCAGTGAAATCGCGAGGCGGCAGCTCGGCTCGTGAGTCTCTCGGGCCAATCGGACTCTTCCTCCTCAGATCTCGCCGCCGTCGGAATGTTCCCCTCCTCCCGCGGCGGCGGTCGCAGCCGCCTCCCGCTCCTCCTCGCGCTCGCCGCCTTCCTCGCCGTCGCTTCTCCGCCCCGCGCGTCCGCCTCGGAGTCCGACCACAAGGTGCGCTGCCCAGTCCCGCCCCTCCCCACCCCCTGGATCTAAAACCTTCGTCTCGCCCCCTCGGTTGGATCGCTCTAGTTGCCCCCATCCCGCGACGTCTGATCTGAACGCTCCTGTCGCGCTCTGCTGGTTTAGTTCCTACCGCAGTTCGGTTGTCTGGAGGCGGTGGCTGATCACGCCAGAGTCTCGGTGTTCAACGACGGAGCAGGTTTTGAATCTGCGGCGTGCTCATAGAATCGATTGGAGGTAGCTTCAGAAGCACGAGTTGATGTGGGACTGTGGGAGTGCAGGAAATGGACATGTTAGGACTCTGGGACAGTGGGACGAAACCTTCATCATGGTTTAGGATACGGTGGTGGGAATTATATCAAGTAGCCTTCGGGGTTGCTGTGTTCCAAGTGGGATCGGTGTATGTGGCACCTGACCCGAATGGCAGTGGTGGTGGTGCCTGATGCTCTGATGCTTGGATATAACTTGGTGTGATCGGAGGAAATTATGTACATTCAGGTACTTAGGATGGCTGCAGTGTATGTTCCTGGTAGGGGGAAGGGTTGTATTGTGGTTTCTGTTTTTTTGGATTCAGGATAGGGGTACTGTTTGGTTCATAGGGACTTGTCTTGCACACAGCTGGTGTGTAACTTCTCTTGCATGCACATGGATGCATTTGGTGGTTGAAAATAGCAGGAGATAATGTATGGAGTGAGCAGCAACATCATATTCTCTTGTCAGATTGATCCCTGCATCGTTTTTTGTTCGTTTGTTTCCTTGTGACCTATATTGAATTGATTTGATTTAGGTCATTCTGAGAACTGTCAAATAACTTTTAGTGGCATGATATTTCACATTTTATCTTTGATGCATCCGTCATTACACTTTACAGTTTGGTGAAATAAATGGAAGTATGAAACGTTCAGTTCTTGACACTAAGATAATGATAATGATTCATTAACAATGGTCTTAATCATCGGTGATTCTGAGTCGCTGACTGGTGGACTTTGTGCGATTGTATTTGACACTAGAACATTATTTAAATTTTAGAGAGAAGTTGCATGTTTGGTTAGAAATTGATCTCGGAATAGCCTGTCAGCACAAAGATTGACATTTCATTAAAAATACCGCTCCATGCCTCAGTGCTATTTACCGTGATAACCCACAGGCCAGTGAGAATGCCACTCACTGACATGTAGCCTTGAACAACCTACGTAACTGTGCCATGATGATGGTCGAATGGCATGGCATAGGGGAGTGGGGAGTACAAGTGTAGAACATAGGTTAGGGATGAAAATTGGGGGGGGATGAGGACGTGAGATTCCGGTGGCCTCACGGTCCCGGCTGTCATCTCTTCTTCCCTAGGGCCTACAGCTACCATGGGGAGGAAGATGGGGATGATGATACCTCCCTGGCAACTATGGGGAGGAAGATGGGGATGGCGATACCTTCCTGGCAACTACGCGGAGGAAGATGGGATGCCACCGCCTGCCGGACGTAGAGGATACGGTGGCCTAGAGCAAGAATATCCCGACAGCGCACGGTCATGGCTGCAACCGCCTCTTCTCCAGGTGCAGGTTGTTGGGTGAGGGGCAAGTGCGAGAGCTGCTGGAGGCAACTCTAGATTATGGCTTTCTGAAACTGGGCCTTTAGTGAAGGGATCACCGTGTCCCAGCTGTATCTTCCGAGTATCCCAACTGCATCCCAGCATTTTAAATCGAAAAAGAGGGGATACCAGGTGATCAGCGTGTCCATGTACCTCTCACGTCCTGCACAGGGACACGGCTGAGTCTGCTGTATCAGTGCTTCAGAGATTAGAACATACATTAGGGAGGAGTAACGAGGAAAATAACAGATTGATATATTATTCTCTTGTTGGCTGATTGATAATTGATACTCCCTCCGATCCAAAAGAAGTGTCGCAGTTTTGAACTGGGGTTAGTTCAAAACTGCAACACTTATTATGAATCGGAGGGAAATATATGATGTCCCTTATATAGGAGGACTTACTTGAATGGAGTATTAGAAGGTGAAATGTCCCATTAAACTTGAGGTTTATATGAAAATAAGAGCATGCCTTTGTAACTTAGCAAATTTTGATGTCAGAATCGAATAATGTCAAATGAGATCTAGTATTCTCTTGTTGGCTGATTGATAATTGATGTCCCTTATATAGGAGGACTTACTTGAATGGAGTATTAGTGGGTGAAATGTCGCATTAAACTTGAGTGTTTATATGAAAATCAAGAGCATGCCTTTGTAACTCAGCAAAATTTGATGCCAGAATCGAATAATGTCAAATGCGATCCTATGTCTAACTTTATGCTTTCTTCTTTCCATAAGATACCTTATCCTTAGCCATGGTCAATCCCCCAATCCATAATAAGCAGTGCGAGTTTGTAAAGTTTGCAGATTTACATCATACAGTAGCTTCACTCATTATCTTCAATGTTGTTTTCTTTTCTAAATTATTTATGCTTAATATAACGTGATGAACATTTCGTGAGGTTATTAGTTCTCACCTGCTTTATGTTTCTCCCATGCAGTTCAAAGCTGGAGATCCAGTTAAGCTCTGGGTAAATAAAGTTGGACCTTACAATAATCCTCAAGAAACTTACAACTATCACAGCCTTCCATTTTGTCAACCGTCTGAGAACCCCGGACATAAATGGGGTGGTCTTGGAGAGGTCCTGGGTGGAAACGAGCTGATTGATAGTCAGCTTGACATAAAGTTCTTAAGTATGCCCATGCTTTTTCATATCGTCCTTGTCTTTATTTATTTACTATTTACTGATTGCCCACAGTATGCATTTTTCTATAGGTATGCATTTGTTTCTCTTACTAATTGTATGAATGTTGTCTTCACTGTAGAAAATGTGGAAAAGGGCTCCATTTGCACACTCAATCTGGATTCCAAAAAGATTCAACAATTTTCTGATGCCATTGAAAGCTCGTACTGGTTTGAATTTTTCATAGGTATGTGGATCTCTATGCGATCCATTAAATGTGTTGTATTACCATGATTTGGTCACATTTATTGTTTCTAACATGTACTCTATGAACTGTTTTTCCATTGCTTGTGGCGTCGTTCACTTAGATGATCTGCCTCTTTGGGGTATGTTTCTACAACTTAATATTTTCTTTGTTATTCTTTTTTTTCTTTTATCTAACAAGAAAGGTTTTATGTGCTTTGACAGGTTTTGTTGGAGAGAGTGACAAAAACAGTGAAAACAAGCACTATCTCTACACCCACAAGAACATTCTTGTCAAATACAATGATAACAGAGTAGGTATTTTGCATTAATTAGATAAGTGGGTCTGATTTGATTTTTTGTTATTAATTCAACACATGATTTGGACAGGATTATATAAGTGATCTGATTTGATTTTGTAGATAATCCATGTTAATCTTACCCAAGAGTCGCCTAAGCTCCTTGAAGCTGGTAAAAAGTTGGACATGACATATTCAGTGAAGTGGGTACCAACAGATGTCTCATTTGCACGCCGTTTTGAAGTTTACCTGGACTATCCTTTCTTTGAACACCAGGTAAACGGTAATGATATTTTTTCCCGTAAAAGAACCGAGTATGCGTAGCACACAGCGCTCTGTCTGTGAATATTTCGGGATTAATCTTTCAATTCCAACAATAGGGAGCATTTGAATTATATTCGGGGAATGATCTTCTGTTTTAACTAACATTGGAAGTTTCTAAATCCTTTCAATTTTTTCATGTTCAGATTCACTGGTTCTCCATTTTCAATTCTTTCATGATGGTTATTTTTCTCACTGGTTTGGTTTCAATGATATTGATGCGAACATTGAGAAATGATTATGCGAAATATGCTCGTGATGATGATGATCTGGAGTCACTGGTGAGCATATGAGTTGTGATGCCTATTATGTTTACTTCAATAATTCAAGAAAATAAATTCTCCTGATTCATCTGCTGCCACTCGATTTCTGTCTCAAGTCATGACTTTGCTTTGTTAGGAGAGGGATGTTAATGAGGAATCTGGATGGAAACTTGTCCATGGTGATGTATTTCGTCCTCCTAGAAGCTTGACATTACTTTCTGCTCTTGTTGGTATCGGCACTCAGCTGGCAGCTCTTATCCTACTTGTGATTGTATTGGCCATTGTTGGCATGTTATATGTTGGGTATGCTCAAAATCATACACGTACTTTTCACCTCCTTTCTGCCTTATCCTTGTATTTAGAACGCATGGTTTGAAATACCTGACAAGCTAAATGAATAGTGACATGGTCATTTAAGAACCCTATTAATAATAATACATTAAAGATGAACGAAGTACAGGAATATTAGTTGCAAATTTGCTAGAAACTGGCCAGGAGCCTTCCTGATCTTTTTTCTTAGGAAATCTTGACTCTGGCAATCGGTTGCAAATTTGCAATTATGAAATTCCATTCTTATTAACCAATCCGATAGTAACTTTGGTAAAGAAAATGGGTACTGAACTGTCACTGATCCGTTCGCTATTGCAATCACATTTAATCAAGATTGGTTTCACTTTTGTCTTTTGCTCCTCTTTTAGCATCTAAAGACCTGCATAGTGTTCTCGACTACTCCACTGATACATAGAACACAGTAAGTATAAGTGAGCATCGTCGGGCATCCGATAGTTGGAGGATGTCCTGTCCTTGGGTTTTCACTTAAATTTAGAGAACGATTACTGTTAGTTATGTATTTATTATTATATACAACCATATAAGTGCAAAAGGTTAATTCTGTGTCATCTGGGGCCAACCACATGTATCTGTTGCAGCACATGAAGTGTTGCAGATGGTTTGGTCTTTAGTAAAAGGTGAAATTCAAGTTTAAGTTAGGATGCTATGATAAATGAGGACAAAGTGTTAGAACTGGCCCCATATAAAGGATAAGATAATGGTTTATCAATTCAAGTCAATGGTTACAAATCCTGTTTCTCTCTCTTTAGTGCTTCGTGACCCTACCCTATACCCCACCCCACCCTTCCCGTTGTTTGCAGCTGCCTGCCCTATTCAACACGACAACCACGCCTAAATATCTAGTTGCAGTTACCCGTTGTCTCTCCGTTTGGGATGTGAACCTTTTGGATAAAGAACTAAAATATATTGTACTCCTTCTCATTTTCTTGTAGATACACTAAAACTTAGAGTTGCAAGCGGGGGATCATTAGGTTACCCTCTACCCTCTTTAGTTCAGAAAAATGGCTAACTTTTTCAAAATGATGACATCACTGGGAAAATTAGTTCATCGTTTTGAACTAAAGAGGGTAAAGGGTACCCTAATGATGACCCACTTGCAAGTAGAATATAGTAATGTAAATCATGCTTTTGGGTATCCAGAATTACCTTGTATTCGGTTTTACTAATTGAATTATGTTGTTTTAATGCGCAATCCCGCTGAGGTAACAGAACTAAATTTCTGTGTTTCATAAACACTTTTGTCTTAGCGTGGACCTTTATTCTTTGGTGCATGTTTGAGCATGCAATTCCTTTTTTCTAACTTACATGTCATGCAATGTTTCTCAGGCGAGGGGCTATCATCACAACCTTCATTGTGTGCTATGCTCTTACATCTTTTATTTCTGGATATGTTAGTGCTGGTCTGTACTCGAGGAATGGCGGTAGGTTCTTCACTTCTTGACAAGTTGCACGATTGTATTTCCTTCTTAGACTGTTATTCGTATCTGCTTGAACAGTTTGGCTTTCTCCTGAATGATTCTTTCTAGTTTCATCTTGTTGTCATACTCTTTTGTCAAAAATGCTAGAGTTTATATACAATCACCTAACGATTTTCTCACTTCATGACTTGATGTTTATTGCGTTACTTGATTTCATGGCAGGTAAAAACTGGATAAAGGCTATGATCCTTACAGCATCCCTGTTTCCATTCTTGCATTTCACAATTGGCTTTGCACTGAATACAATTGCAATCTTCTATGGGTCATTAGCAGCTATACCATTTGGTACAATGGTTGTCATGTTTGTCCTTTGGGCTTTCATCTCTTTTCCCCTGGTGCTTTTGGGTACGGTTGTTGGAAGGAACTGGAGTGGGGCTCCTAACAATCCCTGCCGAGTAAAGACTATTCCACGACCTATTCCCGAGAGGAAGTGGTACCTTACACCTTCTGTTATCTCATTGATGGGTGGGCTTCTTCCCTTTGGCAGCATCTTCATTGAGATGTACTTTGTGTTCACATCCTTCTGGAACTACAAGGTAAACAAGGAAATCACTGTGGACATTTTGTACTAAATACTGCGTTTTAATCATTGAAATCATGTATAGCCACTTATTATAGTATGGAAATTCTGTTATTATCCTTGCTTCATATTACATTTGTCTGTGCACCTACCTGAAGCACCTAGCTGTAATTTTCATGATATGAGCATCTGATTATGCATTGTTCTTGGGTACTTGGCAGGTGTATTATGTCTACGGCTTCATGTTGCTGGTCTTTGTCATTCTTCTGATAGTTACAATCTGTGTCACGATTGTTGGTACTTATTTCTTGCTGAACGCTGAAAACTATCATTGGCAATGGACTTCATTTTTCTCTGCTGCATCAACAGCGCTATATGTGTATCTGTACTCCATCTACTACTATCACGTGAAGACAAAGATGTCTGGCTTTTTCCAGACAAGTTTCTACTTTGGCTACACAATGATGTTCTGTCTTGGTCTAGGCATACTTTGTGGTAATCTCTTGTTACTACTAAATTACTGATGCATTGCTCTTATTTAAGACCAGTTTGATGTCCTGACATTTATTTTGGTGATTCAGGTGCTATTGGCTATCTAGGGTCAACTCTTTTTGTGAGGAGAATCTACAGAAACATCAAATGTGATTAAATTCCCGCTGCATATGGGTGGAGGGAGTAGTATCAGATCAGATCACATATTTCATTGCTGTGGAAGCGAGGCCTCCAAAATGGATTAATGCAAGTTCCTGATTAGGGTTTCAGAACTGTGCAGTAGGTTGTGATCCCTTTGCTGACTCAGTCACACCCCTTCCTTTTGCCTACTTATTTCTTCCCTGCAGTTGCTCTCATACTGTATGCATCCCTGGTAGCTGAGGAGTTTAGCACAACGTGCCTGGTGCATTTAGGTTCTTATTTTTTCCTTCTTTCTCGTGTGTCTTCTTTGGGAAACAGAAGTAGGAAGAGTATCCATGCGGCACTGTTTAGACTTCTCGGTGAATTGGTGCATCCAATTCAAGGATGTCACCTTAACAGTTTATCATGTACCACACTCAGATCTGTGTGTTTATATATATGTCAACATTTAATACATGGGAGTATCTGTATCTCCACTAGTGCTGGAAATTTTGTGAAAATCGATTTGACACTGCATTACTCGTATAATTGTGGTATTTTATTATAATTCATGTGCTATTTTATTTCCTGTCATCTGGAGTTCTGGCGCCGCAGTTTCTTTGAAGAAGAGCAGTGAAATGCATAAACAACCATCACACTTGTCGAGGAGGTGCAATCTAGTCCTCAAACTTGCTTCATTGTTTACATGAAGGCATTTTTGGCTGGCTTTAAATTAATACTCCCCACGACCGGTAAGTCAGAGAATACATGCCGCACCTGCTAGTTCCTCGCCCCCACCCCCTCTGGTCCTTTCTTGTCCGTCGCAGCCTGTCTCTTACCCCGGAACCAACTTCAACTCTGAAACAGCTCGTGCTCCTGTCTACACAAACATCCCGCCTGTCTCCTTCCCGTTCGCGATTTGGTTACGAGGTATGAGCTCTATATCTAGATCCGCCCTAGCGCTCACAAGATCAGATCGATTGCACTGATATAACAAAAATCCCATCTTTTGTCTTCGATTTGCAGTATATCTAAGCAACGATGCCAGGGCGATGAGGGTCAGGCCAACTGCCATGACCGCCACGGAAACAAGCACAAGAGCCTCTATCTGGTTCTAGATGACTGGCACAGGGGCTTCACCATCCACAAGCTTGACGCTGACGATGGACTTCGCAGCACTGGGCAGCAACATCATAGCTGTAACCGTAGTCTTTGACACGGAAAGTGCCACTCTAGCCATGGAAATCTCCCCTGATTCACTCCTGAATGCGGTCAATTACTTCTTCACGACCGGCGACGTCGACGTGTTGCTTGCGTTTGCCTACTACTTCATGTTGCGGCCTCACTCCTTTCAAATCCTGATCACCACCAACAAGGACGACATGAACAGTTTGTGCCCAAGCACTGACTAGTCCTGGAAAAGCATGCCAGCACCCTTCACCAAGGATGAACGGATCGAATCCTACGCCCTTCGCCCGGACGAACACACCCTATTTATGTCCGCATACATCATCGAGGTCAGCGGTGGCACCTTCTCCTTCGACACCAAGAACCATGAGTGGAGGCGCCATGGGGAATGGATGTTCTCTTTCGATCTCCAAGGCTACTTCGACGCCGAGCTAGATGCATGGGTACACCAAGTTCCCTCCCTCAGCAGTAGCAACAACACATTGCAGCACTCCAACGAGCCAAGCAGATGTAGCCATCTTAGGTCAATTTTTTATACTTGACCGAATCTACAGTAAAAATATTAATATCTATAATATAAAATCAGTATCATTAAATTCATAAAAACATATTTTTATATATTGTATCTATCTGGATAATGCAAAGTAGTACATAGCATGCATGCACGAGCACACCAGCTTCAATCTGGGCTGAATAGAAACCACACAAAATTTGGCAAAGAAACGAACCAAACGAGCGCTGGAGCGGGAATGCAGGCACGCAAATATATACCACGCGCCAGCCACGCCACCGCCAACAGCGGCGGCATCTCCAGGACCGATTGGAACCAACCACGCCCTCCAGTCGGGCACCGGAGATGCAGGGGGCGGCAGCGGCGGCGGCGAAGTGGACGCCGACCACCTCGCCGTCCACCTCCACCTCCTACTCGCCCTTCAAGGTTGGGCGGCCATCCTCTTGTTTCTCCCTCTCTCCTTGCTTCGTCTTGTGACGTGATACTGAGAAGGAACAGCTCGTTTCAAGGTCGGGGTTGCTTCGTGGTCGCGTGGGAGGAGAACCCCCTCTGCCGCGGTAACATCGGTCGCCGTGTCCACTAGCCGGCCGCTGCAAGGTGAGGGCTGTACGGTTCCCTTCTTCCCTGTGACTGTCGAGACGATTCATGAGGAGTTTTTCTCCCTGTCGTGAAGATTGCAGCGTTCTTTTTCCTCTCAGTTTCCTGCACATGTTCTAAGAACAAATCATATAGATAGTTTCACGTGTCTTTGGATAGGAATTATGATGCCTTGCATGTCACGTCGGAAAAGGAGATGTGACCATGAAGAAGTTGGGCTGGTTTTAAGGTTGCACGCATAGTGCAAGTGTTAATGGCTAATTATCGTTGGAACATTCCGAACATAATAATTCAACATGCTGGCCCTTGTTAGAGGTGGATTTCGTATCTTCATCTAACATCTTCTGTTGCAGCAGTTGTTCGACCCATTGCCGACCCGAATCCGGTGATCAATTCTCCATTAACCGCTGAAAGTATCGAGCTTGTTCTGGATGAAGTGCGCCCGTACCTCAAGGCGGACGGAGGCAACGTTGCCCTGCATGAGATCGACGGGAATGTGGTGAGGCTGAAGCTTCAAGGAGCATGCGGCTCATGCCCGAGCTCGGTGATGACGATGAAGATGGGTATTCAACGGCGCTTGATGGCTAAACTACCAGAGATTGTTGCAGTTGAAGCTATCACGGACAAGGAGGCTGGGTTTAAGCTCGATGAAGAGAATGTTGAAAAGGTAAACTGACACGGTAGCATTGTGGCGCAATCAAAGTTTTAATCATGTAGACAAATTGATATTATTTTAATTAACATACAATTAGATAGACCAGGTATATATTTCTCAGTATAGCCTTTCTCTTCCATGTAAAATCAAATGAAAAAACTTCAGAATGGGGTTTACTCCAACCAGTCTTTGATGTAGGAAGTTCTTGTAGCATCAGGCATTTGTTAAGTTACTTCTTTGTCACCTTCAAATAAAACGCTAGTGCTCTAGTTCTTTTTTTTTTATGAAACTGTATTTCCTACAAATAAAATGCATAGTAAATACTACTTGGAGCAACAACTTTCCTTGGATTAAGTATATCACATAACAATAAGTTGGTTTGGGGACTTACTTGGAGCAACAACCTTCCTGCCATCGATAGTACTATTTCTCGCCAGTTTCTGTTTATAAGAAGGTATGCGATTTGTCAGTTAAATGCTGCAGCAAATTCATGACTGTCCATGTGGTTGGCTATCATTCATGCTTGCTTAGGATGGCATTCGAGTATAGAACACATAACACGTTCATTCTTTTATGGTTGATTACGTGAAAATCTTCAAGCCTTCTCTACTATAGTGCCAATACTCGTTAAACATTGTACACCGTCTCTTTGTCGCATATCTTTCTACACCATCTTATGAGTGAAAACCAGTAGCTGGAGTAACTTAAGTTATTAGAAAATTCTTTTCATCGCCCAATTGCAGGTACTCGATGAAATCAGGCCATACCTAGCTGGTGCAGGAGGCGGTAACCTCAAGTTTGTCACAATCAACAGATCCTTGGTTAAACTCCGACTCACAGGCCGTGCAGCAGGTGTGGCGGCCGTCCGAGTAGCAGTAGCCCAGAAGCTCAGAGAGAAGATCCCATCCATTGCAGCTGTCCAGCTATTGTCGTAAATTTTAACTGCGGAACAATGCTATGAGCATCTGGTTGTCCAGAAACATGCTGCGAATGTGCTAACTGATCAGATCACCTCTGTAGCTTGTAGCCTCATGGAGAGTTTCTCATCTCTAGTCAGTAAAAGGTTCTTTTGGTCTCTTCCTCTTGGAAAGGAAGTGGAAAAGGTGGATCTTGGTCGAAACTAAGTCATTGCTTTGTCTACAAATTAGTACAAGAAATTTGAAAGGAAGCAAAGAAGAAAACAAAACAAAACAAAATAGTTTGCGGTGGTGTGAAGAAGATATAATTCAGGGTGTCAAAATCATCTGAAGTTCCGAACCCAGATTAATAATTTAAACGTGAAGGAGCAATCATGGTGAAGCTTTCTGCCATCGTAATCATCTGTCTAGGCACATTACGATGAATTTTAGACTGTCACGACCCGATCGTGAGATCGAGAAGGGACAAGGAAGAATTGGAGATAGGTGATGAGAGCAACCAGGAAGGTGAGATGTTTCAGGTTCCTATTTCTTCGATAAGCATTACAGTTGGAATGGTCAGGCTTATAACAACACCTGCCAGGACACACACGACATGTCCCACTCTCGGCCCACACTTGCCCATAGTTTAACCACGCTCACTTACTGCACTCATATCACACTGATGCAGAATTAGGCGTAACGATAGTATCAGGTGTGACATTGTTCCCTCCTTGAGATGAAGCTCCATCCCAAATTGTCACCTGAGGAAAGTGTCGCCGAAGCACGTCGTAATCTTCCCAAGTAGTTGCTTCTACTGGCAAAGATTCCCACTGAATTAACACTTGAACCAAAGAAGTATTTTCTCGTTTCACCATTCTTCGCTCCAGAATTGCTTTAGGTGTGGCACCAACACTCGCCAGATCTGGCAACTTGGGCAGCTCAGCGAACAATGGAGAGCAATTTGGAGTAAAAGTCTTCAGCTGCGAGACATGAAACACTGGGTGTATACGACTGTCTGGTGGTAGTGTCAACTTGTAAGCAAGGTTGCCAAAATTTTCTTCCATTACAAAGGGTCCAAAGAACTTGTAAGCCAATTTTGCAAAAGGGCGATTTTGCAACAGTTGACTCTGCATAGGGCTGGAGTTTCAGAATTACTTGCTCCCCCCACTTGAAAAGATCTCTCCGATCTATTTCAGTCAGCTTTCTTCTTGCACCGAGCTTGTCCCTGAGTCAGTCGAGCACGCAGGTTTTCAGTATATGTGCCAGCCAGTCCATTTCCTCTGTTGCATCAGTGGCAGTGGCATATTGCAAAAATCCTCCCAAGTTTGGCTCTCTGCCATACAATGCCTTAAAAGGGGAACAACCGAGAGAGGAATGATGGCTCGAATTTTACCAGAATTCAGCAGTTTATAGCCACCGGCGCCACTGACGGGCAGCATCATGTATTGCACTGCGCAAATACATCTCAAGGCACTGGTTAACGCACTCAGATTGACCATCAGTCTGAGGGTTATATGCTGTGGAGTACAACAGCTTTGTGCCAGTGGTTGCAAACATCTCCTACCACACAATGTTGGTGAATATATGGTCTCGATCAGATACGGTCGACAGAGGTACCCCATGCAGCTTGATCACTGATGGCGTGAATCACACGTTCGCTGGGAGACCCCAAGAGAAAGGTATGATGCAGCTTAGCAGTAATTTTCCCTTGATACAAAACCAAGGTTATCGAACCAGTAGAACTTGGAGAAGGCTCCGACAAGGTGTCTCCCTCTCCTGGCGCCAAGAGGTTAACGCGGACCTGCACACAATCACAAACAAACCGCTTCGCCCCAACAAAACAAAGAGGTTGTAAATCTCTCCGGCTTGTTGAACACAAAGAATTAAACTTATATGTGTAAAATAATATGAGAGCAAAAATGACCAGCGAGCAAATGACTAAGAAAAACTATTAAAATGGTTGTAAAAATATAGGAAAAACAGGACCGGGGTCCACAGTTCACTAGTGGTTTCTCTCCAAAAGATAAAGATGTTGGATAAACAAATTACAGCCGGGCAATTGACAAAGCATGGGCGTATAACAATACTACCATAACACAATATAGTCCGCCGTTTCATTTAATTGGGCATTACGTCAAAATACATAGACCGTCATCCAACTACGTCTATGACTAATAATCCACCGAGGGATCACTATCCAGCATGTCACCAGAAAGTATTAAGTTGCAAGCAACGGATAATCGCAATAAGCATGGTGCATAATGTAAGCAATGAGAACAACATAAAGAAGTAAACACCAATGTTTTACCCCTGGTAGCAACAACACATCTCTAGTCTTAATCATTTCTGTCTACTCAAACTCAGACGAAGAGAGGCATGAACCTAATATCCAGCATAAATACTCCCTCTAAAGACATTAGCAATTACTTCGGCCAAAGCATACACAAGCATCGGACAACATGCAAGATCATAAATAAAACATATCATAGATAAACAGAACAAGAGTGTCATGATTCCACAATTGATCGGATCCCAGCAAACACAACATATACCATTACATAAAGATGACCTTGATCAGTTAGGCAACTCACAAGATCTAAACAATGGAGTGCAAGGAGAAGAGACAACCATCTAGCTACTGCCATGGACCCGTAGTCCCGTGGTGGACTACTCACGCATCACTCCGGAGCAGGCATGGTGGTGTAGATGCCTCCGGTGATGATCTCCCCCTCCGGCAGGGTGCCGAGAAGACCTTCAGAACCCTCCCGATCTAGGGTTGGCGACGGCGGCGCCGTCAGACATATTTCTGGAAAAGTGATCGGATACCGAGTGTTTTCGGGAGAAGATGAATTTATAGGCGAAAGGGGCACTCGAGGAGCTTCCGGAGTCGGCTAGCTGGGGCCAAAGTTATATAACTTGCATGTGGCAATGATATATAACTTGCATGGAACAACCAAAAATTATAGATAGGTTTGAGACGTATCAATCACATTGTCCCAAAGTGCCTTGGCCACCTGTGTTGCCGTGAAAGGATGGCGCAAGGGTATAAAGTGTGCCAGCTTTGTGAATCAATCCACCACTACAAAAATGGAATCGTATCCTTCTGATTTTGGCAATCCCTCAACAAAATCCAGTGAGATATCTTGCCATGGTGCTTCAGGAATTGGCAAGGGCTGCAGTTTACCTGGTATTTTGATGTGTTCATGCTTGGACTGTTGACACACTTGGCACTGCTTGACATACACTTCAACTGCTATTTTCATTCCAGTCCAGGAAAATAGCTTCTTCAATCGTTGGTAAGTTATTGTACTACCAGAATGTCCCCTAGTGCAATGTCATATAAAGCACTGATAACCTTGGTGTGAATTGCAGAGTTGGATCCAATCCAGATGCGTCCTTTGAACCTGATCAGGGTTTCAAAGCAAACCCTTTTTTTTATCTAGGTTGTACAGTTTCATATGAGTTTCAAAGCAAGATCTTGTGCTTCAGTGTCCGTCTCATATGAGTTGATCACTTCATGTACCCAATTGGACTGAGAGAGAGATAAGGCATTGATGGTCAGAAGGTGTCCCACGCGTGACAAGGCGTCTGTTGCCCCTTTGTCTGCTCCCTTCCTGTACTGGAACTTGAACTGTAGTCCTATCAGCTTTGCCATTGCTTTGCGCTGTCTAGTTGTTGATCCCTCTTCTTAGATTGAATTGAATTCTGCTCTTTTTCATTTCTCTTACGCTTTTTGACACTATTCATACTTTACCATATCTATTCCAATCGTGATTCCCTAAACACTATATAAAAAACAAAATTAAAAGGATTCGCATTGACAATTTGATAGGAGAATCACTAATTTTATTGACGATTTGGTAGACCGCGTAGTCACCTCAGGTTGATCCATCGGGAGGAGACGATCTAGGATAGGGACGGCACCCGCAGGGTATAGACGGGTGGAGCCACCCCAATACCCCATACCCTTACCCATCCACCTCGAATTTACCCGTCACCAATACCCGTCAAAGGGTATAATTTTTTCCCATATCTGTCACTACATGTGAATTACGATCGTGGCTTCATGTGTAGACCCTACTCATGCATCGGCGTGTGAAAGTTCAGCCTGACTTGTCAAGTTATAGATTTATAGATGGGTACATGGGTTATACAACCCCATACCCGTACCCTCTATACCTGATAGGTATGATATTTTCCATTTACATACCCATGGATAATTTTTTATCCCATACCCTTAGCCTAATAGGATTTTTACGCGCAAGGTACGCGGCTAATAGGTACCAATTTCCCCTATTCTTGATGCCCTGATCGATTGGGTAACCATTTTAGAGGAGCGGTTGGCAGCGTGTGTCCCGTATCCTGATCTTTTTTTACCGCAACGTTTGCGTCCAGTTTTTCCTTTGGGATTGTGTGTGCGTCCCGATGGGCTGGGCACCCAACGCCTCGCGTGCGTGCTACGCTGTGCTGATGGGATTCGGATGGGCTGCATTTACCAAGTAGGAATTTTGTGCCCCTCAAATTGTTAGGCCATGTGCAGCCGACACGGGCTGCACACCCTTCGGTCCCGAGAAGGGAGCCCCAATGCCTCGCTCTTAGCGAGCGCTAGCGTCGGTGCGCCCGTGTGGTGGCCAGGGCCGGCCCCGGGGGGGTCAGGAGGGGCGGCCGCCCCGGGCCCCGGAATTTTGGGGGCCCCTCCCAGGTGTATGTATACTACGCATATGGCATGTACTCCGTATTGTAGAAAAAAGAAAAAGGCAAATAGCCTATTATGTGTCCGTGCTAGCGATTGGGCTGCCTGCCTGGCTGGGCCTTTTTTCCTCCGCTCCGTTGTCTGCTTGTTTCCGCTAGAGTAAGAGGCCCTCGATTGACAGGCCAGACTAACTGGCGATCAGCTTTTCTAATAGTTCGCTATACGCTCGTTCAGTCGGAAAAACCAGCCGCATCTTCCGTCCGATCTACTCTCGTCTAGTGGTCCGTGGTCTAGCCCGCCGCACCCAGGGCTGGTTCCGCGATTGACTGATTGGCTCCTGTATTTTTATTTTTGATTGCCCAAGCGCCGCGCCGCCGGAATCAGGTATATTGATTGATTATAAGTTCGATCTTCTCTCTTTTTATAGATCCATAGATCCGTTCGATCTTCTCTAATTTCTATTATAGGTGGTTTATGCCCGAACTTGATTTTTTTTAATTTACAGTCTTATTATGAAGGCTTTATCCGGTGCTGCAAAACGGAAAATGAGAAACAATGTTTTTTTAATAGATTCACATAGAGGATTTGAAGTCTGAAAAGTCAAGAAATTTTTCGTATGCTTGTTACAACAATGAGCAATGGAGAGGTACGTGATCGAAAATGGTTAGTTTAATGAAAATAGGTTGATAGAAAATGGTTAGGCTATGTTGAAATTGTAATACTCCTCCATCATAGTGAAAATTACACCTTCGTGCGTCTGTGGGTTTTCCACGTAAAATTTATATCTCGCTTCGCTCCTTGTATGATCTCTATTTTGCTCACACACGTATATACACGTATATGTTACTTATTGTATATTTCACTAACACATGTATATGTTACTTATTGTATTAAGGGGGGCCAAAATTTTAGTTTCGCTCCGGGCCCCCGAAATCTCAGGACCGGCCCTGGTGGTGGCGCCAGCGTTCACTTTTGGGCCAGCTTTTCTCCGACCCATGTAGAGGTATAATTTTTTTTCGGTTTCCTAGATAATGCTTGATTTTTTAAAATTTGAATTTAATAAATATGAACCATTTAAAAAATGATTATTTTAAAATATGAACTTTTTAAAAAAGGAACCATTTTAAAAAATGGTCCATTTAAAAAATAACATTTTTAAAAATCGAAACAATTTTTAGAAATGGAACATTTTCAAAAATTAGAATAAATTTTAAAAAATAATTTTTTTTCAAAAAAGAAACCATTTGAAAACTGAACCGTTTTCAGAAAAGGAACATTTTAAATAATCGGAACCATTTTTAAAATCTGAACCATTTAAAACAATCGAAACCTTTTCCAGAAAATCGGAACCATTTTTTAAAATAAATATTTTTAAATCTGAACCATTTTCGCAAATCCGAACCATTTTTATAAATGAAGAGTTTTTATATATGAACAAATTGAAATCGGAACCATTTTTTAAAAGTAAACATTTTTTTGAAAATAGGAACCATTTAAAAAAAGAAAATGTTTTCAAATTTGAAATCATTTTTCAAAAATGTTCATATTAAACAATGTACATATTTTTGAAAAAGAATTTATAGTTAAAAAAGAAAAGAAAACAGAAATAAAAAACAAACATCAGAAAAAAAAAAAAGGAAACGAACTTGCGCGTAGATGGGTCGGCCCATGAGACGGAACACTGCGGGCACGGTAATTTGACGTAGTCATCTTTCTAAGGATAAAGTATGGATTTCACCCTCAAATCTCACACATTGAATACTTTTCACCCTGAACTTGAAAACCGGATAATTTCAACCCTCAAATATACCAAACCGGATAAATAACCCCCTGCTAGTGGTTTTCGGTGAATTTGGGTGGTTTTGGGCAAAATAGGCAGTTTTGCTAGCGTTGACTCTGGGCGCTGATGTGGCGCCATCCGCTGATGTGGCGCCGACGTGGCACCATCTTGGACAACACCAGCGCCTTCCGCTTCCTCTTCTTCCCCTCCGACGGCTCGGTCGGCGCCGCCGCAGCCGGGCCCCGCTGGATCTTCAAGAAGTCAACGATCTTGGTCTGGATCAGCGGGAACTCTGCAAGCAGAAAACAAGATCCGATTCAGGAAATGAGCTGATAACGAATTGCAGAAACATGGTTGTATCGATGAGGAATTTTGGACTCACCTTTGGAAATCTTGGTCTGGACGGCCTTGGCGGCGGCGGATTTGCCCGAGGTAGTGGTGGTGGTGGTAGTGCAGGAGGGGCAGAACCAGTCGCCGGCGGGCACGCGGGGGGAGGATGGGGCGGAGGCAGAAGATGTGGAGGCCGCGGTCGTAGCCATCGCACGGCAGGAGCTCCTCCGCGTCGTGGCCAGACCCGCACGCGTCGCACCGGTCGTCGCCGTCGTCGTGTGCTGCTACGGCGGGAGAGGTGGGGAGATTTCGCGGGTCAGGCGGCGGCGGGGTGCGCTGCGGTGTGCTGCTGCTGCCCCATGGCTCTGCTGGAGCTCGCGCTGCTCGTCGCGGACCTTGTGCGCCGGGCAAGGCTGAGCCGGCGCCGGCGGCGCCGCCTACGGCGAAGCGGAAAAGGAAACGTGTCGCTGACCGGGAGAGCCAAGGCGATGATCGCGACCGAGGCCATGCAGGAGGCGGAGGAGGCGGCGGCCGGTGCCAGGCGCGTGGAGGCGACGGCCACGTCAGCGCCACGTCAGCGCCAGAGTCAACGCTAGCAAAACTGCCTATTTTGCCCAAAACCTTCCAAATTCACCGAAAACCACAAGCAGGGGGTTATTTACCCGGTTTGGTACATTTGAGGGTTGAAATTATCCGGTTTTCAAGTTCAGGGTGAAAAATATCCAATGTGTGAGATTTGAGGGTGAAAAGTATACTTTATCCTCTTGCTAATGCTAGCTAGCTGATTCAATCTCGGAAGATCGATTAATTTTGGTTGCTGATGTTGTTTCTGGCTGCCTGTGCATGCAGTGTGCGGTCTTCGTAGTGGTTATCCACGATCGTGATAGTGGACGGTCTACGGCCAGTTGGATCATCGGCCGTACAAATCATCACGAAATTAATTCGGCAGGGCGGCCGGTAGCAACTTGTCATATACAAGGAAATGACTCGCGGCTGCAAATTCAATCTCTAAACCTTCCATTCTATAAACCCCCCATTCTAAGACCCCAAAACCTTCCATTCTAAACATTTCGATCCCTAAACCTTCCAATCTAAACCGCAAATTCTGAACTCTTTAAACCTTCCATTCCATACTTTGATTGTATTTCGTGCGATAGAGCTTCTTCGAATTCCCATATATAATGGATGATATATTCGACTTGCGGCACACGATTAGATCACGTAGCTTTCCAGTTAATGGATGATATATGGCCGCGCTGTGTACTACATAAATCCCAAGCCCCCAGCACGGCACACGATTAGGTCACGTAGCTTTCCAATTAATCTACCTAGACACTAGCCATGCCAACCATCCGGCCGCTGGACGAGGAGGCGCAGGCTGAAACCCTGGCGGCGGCGGTGACGACGACGCGTGACCACCATCACCGTCATCACAACGGCCAGCAGCCGTACGCCCCGGCGATGGCCGCTCCAGCGTCGAGGACACATCCGCCGACCTTGCTGCCTACGACGGTCGGGGCGCCGGTCGTGGAGAATGTCTCGGAGGACGACGAAGCCTACAAAAAAAAAAGCCTACGAAAGAGCAGGGGTCCTCATTGTACGTACGCACGATCGATTCCGCCTGCGCATGCATGAATCTTGCTAGCTAGATGCCCTCGATTAACTTCGTTGACCATGGATTTAACCGATCGTTCTCGTTTTGTTGTTGGTGCAGGTTTTCGGTTTGACCCATCTCATCTTGTTCGTGCCTACCATTATATACTGGATTTTTCGGTGATCAAGTGTCTGACGGTAGCGTCTTCCTGCACGCGTGTAGATCACACATACATGGGATGCGAGACGACGACCTCATATTATGCTACCTACTAGTAGTATCTAATTAGAATAGAGTGAACTTGGTGAGAATTTTGTGTAGATCCAGTGTGGTAATTTGGTTAAGTTTGCGAGCGTTGTTATGGTGTAGTTTCAGTTTCGAGCTCTCTCTCTTTTTTTCGGGTGAATTATTTCAATTTCAGCTCTAAGGCCTAAGCCGTCACCAATTCTTACGTTCACATGGTTCCACACAAATTCAACATAAATAAACCAAGGCGGTCTCCTAGGGCACGAGCCAGAACAGTCCAAGGATGGCAATTTTATCCATGGAGCCGGGTATCCATGGATATCCGGCCCAATGGATGAAGGTTTAGAGGGCTGTTTGTGTCCATAGATTTCATGGGGTGAATATCCACTAACTCATGGGGTGGGCACAGGCAAAGATTTTGCTCCAAGAATATCCAATGGATACTCGGCTTACATGTGGGACTCACATAATAGCGAGACATGTATGTTTTTTCCTATGCCCATCTCTTCCTATTCCCGAGGCCCAACTCACCCAATGACCCAAAACTCCACGTAATTACTAATTATTACTAATCCTAAACTACTCCCACGCGTAATTAACGCATCCACACATGAACGCAGCCACCTCAACTCATCATCTCCTCGTCTCCTGGAAGTCTCGAATAGACCGGCGACTCGGCGAGTCTTGAATGCATGAATTGTTGTGTTGGAAACTTGTAATAAGAAGTATTGGCTATTTTCCCTGAGATTGAGATGAGACAATTATTTATTTTGTGGTGTGATTGTTTGAGATTTTACATATTTTAAGTACTTTGTAGTTGAAATCTTGAATCCATGGATATTCAGCTAAGAAATGTGACGAAGAACTTGGTGTTCAGTGTTCGATCCAGAGCCAGCAAATGATACATGTGAGTCTCAAACTGCTGACGGTATTCAGCTATTGTTCCTGTCTGACGGAGTTGCAATAATCTGTGCATCTGTCCTTCAAATTCATCAGGCCCAAACTCCTCAATCACAGCCAAACAGAACGCATCCCAAGTCACCACACGCCGTGTCTGACGATATGCCTGAAGCTACAGTGCGGGCGGCATGCCCGTCCATGTACAATGATGCGGTGGTGAACCAGCTCAAGGGCTGCACACGATAGAGCTCGAAGTAGGTGATGCAACGATACAGCCAGAGGTTCGGAAGCTCACCATTAAATCGGGGAAAATCATGCTTCGGTGTTTTGACGTACTCACCATCGTCGCTGCCGCGCTCCTCACGGTGGTGTTGCCGAGGTTGCTGCAGATGCAGTCGTTGCGCCTGCGGCATCATCTACGCCACTGGCGGCTCGGGCATTAGTGGAGCGCCCTCATTCGTGAGCCGTGCTGGTTGCGTCACCCTGCCGGTTGCATCACCCTGCCGACCTCGCCGCGCGGTGGTAGTGTCCCGTTGGCCGAGCACGGGTCCCCGCTCGCTGACGCGACCGATCCGGGCGTGGCCGATAGCGCCTTGCGCGCGTCGTCGACGTCCTTCAGCGTGAGCACCAACTGCTTCCTCATGCTCGTTAGATGGGTGAAGATCTGAGCGTTGAAGGTGAGTTGATCCTCATGGCGTTTCTCGTTGGTCACGGCTTGAGACTTGAGAGCCTCGAACATCGTCTTCAACTGCCTCGCGTTCTCCTCCATAGTCGTCAACAGTTGCATCGTCTGCGTGGTAGGTTTCGCGGGCGCCGTCGCGCTCGCCCCAAGCAGATCCGACCGAACTAAGGATTTTGCGCGAAATTACCGAAGTAATCTCGCAACTGTCGTCCGGAATCACGGATTGATTTCGAGGGAGTATGAGCACAGCGGATCCGGCAGAAAAATTTGGGTGGATTTTGAGGGCTCTGGTACCAATTTGTCACAACCCCATCGTGAGATCGAGAAGGAACGGGAGAATTGGAGATAGGTGGGAAGAGCAAGCAGGAAGGTGAGATGTAGACGAAAGATGAGATTCAGTTTCAGGTTTCTATTTCTTCGATAAGCATTACAGTTGGCATGGTCAGGCTTATAACAGCATCTGCCCACGGTTTAACCACGCTCACTTACTGCACTCATGTCACACTGATGCTGTGATGCAGAGTTAGGTGTAACGATAGTATCAGGTGTGACATAGACATGATTAGTCCAAATAACCAGTAGCTATGAATTTCTCGTTGATAGATGGGAATATTCTCCATGTTAAATAAAAAAATATAAGAGTAGTAGAAAACAAATGGAGTTGGAGCGGTTACATAAGGAAGCAAAACAAAAGCAAATCATTTTGATAATCTGATATAATGCTCCACTAAGATCAAGACATTCTGATATAATGCTCCATTAAGATCACATCTGTAGCTTGTAGCCTCATGGAGAGTTTCTCATCTCTATTCAGTAAAAGGTTCTTTTGGTTTCTTCCTCTTGGAAAGAAAACAAAACAAAATCTTGTGCGGTGGTGTGAAGAAGATATAATTCAGGGTGTCAAAATAATCTGAAGTTCCGAACCCAGATTAATAATTTAAACGCGAACGAGCAATCATGGTGAAGCTTTCTGACATCGTAATCGTCTGTCTAGCCAAATTACGATAAATTTTAGACATGATTAGTCCAAACAACCAGGAACCATGAATTTCTGGTCGATAGATGGAAATATTCTCCGTGTTAGATCAAAAATAGTACTACCTCCGATCCATATTAGTAGGCACAACTTTGTCTAGATACATATGTATCTAGTCTAAATACTTAACTAGATACATATGAATTTAGACAAAGCTATGCCCACTAATATGGATCGGAGGGAGTAGTAGAAAACAAATGGAGTTGGAGCGGTTACATAAGGAAGAAAACAAAAGTAAAACAATCTGATATAATGCTCCATTAACATCAAGACATGAACAAAGTAACATCAGTAGTACAGTATTTCTCTAGAGCAAAGGAAGACTGAAGCATTACAGTTCACCTAGCAGGATTGCCAGAAAGAGCATCACAGCTACGTAGTTCGCATCTCATAGTTTGATCATTACATAGATGGAATCCATCGAATCAAACGAGACAAGGAGCAGGTCACCGTATCTGGAGCTAAGATCTCGGGATCTCACGCGGATAGCATCGCATCGCATCCAGAAGCAAACGACGACGGGCAAACCCGAGGACGGCAGATCTAGGCGGCGGACGGGAGGAGCTGGGAGACGACGAGGTAGGAGAGGAACCCGGCGAAGGCGAGTAGGAAGGCGTAGTCCACCGCCACGAACAGCGCGGTAGATCCGTGGCCCCTCTTGCGGCCCTTCTCCTCCTCCGTGGCGCCGGCTCCAACGCCGCTGCGCTTCTTCGCCGCTGCCTCCATCCCGCGCGCAGACGATCTTTCTTCCGCCTCGCTCCGGCGACGGCGATGTGACGGGAGACGACGGGGTGAGACGGTACTTTGATGTGGCGAGAACAGAACGGCGGCGCGTTTCGTTGATAAGTATAGATCTGTAATCCAGAATTAAGAAGGACAAGCGCAGTTTCAGCTGGAATAAATCGGCGCCTGTGGCCTAATGGACAAGGCGTCTGACTTCTAATCAGACGATTGTGGGTTCGAGTCCCACCAGGCGTGACTACAATCTCTTTTTTTTACAACTAGGCGTAATCCTCAGCCAACATAACCATTCCGCACACATTGTTTTATTTGTATATATGTTTGAAAAAAACACGTCGTAATATTTTGTCCGCCGTATAAAAACATCCTAGCTTTTTAAGCACACATATGCTACAAATAGTTAACGAATCCTCGAGAAAAATCAGTGTCACAGCAAAGATTTGTGTGCATGCAACAATTCCGTTTATCGCAACAAATGGTTAAGACAAATTACCGAACCTGTGTAGCATACAAACAAGTGTTTGCAGCAAAACACCAAAACAACCAATAGCAAACACCCTAAGCCGTCACACCATGTCGCTTATATGTTTACAACCAAACACACAAGAGCTTTCAACATGTCAAAATAACATGTGCAACATCAAAAAGATGCAAGTCACTAAGCTTCGTACTAGGGCACTGTCTACAGCATCGGGCTCGCCGCAGTCTACCTGATAAGACACCCGCCACAAAGATATAATAAAATATAACAAGTATGCATACTAAATCAAAACATTTCCATTAACATTTTTGATTTACTTATGTAGAAAAAGTACATATTGAGAATCTAAATCTAGATTGTTGGATAATCTGCTGAAAAAACTACTGGGAAACACAATATCCTTAGTATCAGATTGGCTATTGGGTTGAAATTTGCGTAGAAATAAACATGTAGTGTTCTGCAAACAATTGAACATTGATCTAAGCCAAAATTTTAAAAAAATAAAGGATATTCGGGGAAAATAAGATCAAGTGAACTCACGAGCTCCATTTCATTTGTTATCATATATTATAAATAATTTTACTTTACCCGCTGTTACAAATTGCACACTACAATATTACAAATATTATTTACTGTATTTTATTTTACCCTATTTCCATTGTCAACAACCCTCCTTCTAAACAAGCTTTTCGCCATAGTCAGCTCATATATGGGGCGTACATGAGGGTGTTCGGACCGGATGCCACATAGGACGTTGTCCACTCTGAACAAGTTTTTCTCTTTCTTTTCCCTTTATCTCTCCATTTTCACCAATCATATGTAAATGACCAAACACTTTTAGAGATATGGCTGTGTGGACATTCAAATGAGAGTTAAAAGCGGTCTGGACGTGTCTGCGGACAGACGAGGGGCTGAATTAGCCTAGTCCAAACAAATGAAGGGCCAAATTAGCGCACTTCATGGAAAAACTCTGCTCAGAGCCTATGCAAGAAGCAAGACGTACCCCAGAAAAGATAACATGAGCTACTCTTACATGCAAACCGATAAAAGACAGCCATAACACAATTTTAGTTGCCTAAAATTTAGGGCTTTTTTCTCGAGAAACCTCTCGAAAAGGGCAGGGCGCTCCTGCAATCTGTATGGATATAATAGAGTTGGCCCAGTTTATAAGGAAAACCTGGCCCAAAAACCATGCAGTGGCATGTTTATGAGGAAAACAGGACCGAAAAACCACACAAGCGATGCAGCCTTGTCGCCCACACAACCCTAGACCAACATCGTAACAAACACACACTTCTAGGTTCAGGGCCCCCCGCCTTGACTTCCAGTACTCGGCACCAAAGCCGCAACGCCGCACGACCCAGCCATCTCGTAGCCCTCGCTACCCAAATAACAACTCGTAGTCCTCGGACGTCACGCCAAACCTGAAAGAACATTTATTTATCCCTCTATGTTTTGTGTGTTAGATAACAACACTGGTGATATTCTTAATATGGTGCTAAGTGTTGCAGGTTTGAAACGTTTTCATTTAAATATGCTTCACACCAAAAAGGAGAAAAAGGCGAGCTAAAAAGATGCTCATCTGGTTGATCTGTCAGGCCGGCCTTGCCGGGCTCAAGGCCGGGTTCGAGGCCGGCCCCCTCGGCACCCTGCCGGCCTCCTGTGCATCCCCAGGCCAGGCCAAGGCCGGGCTAAAGGCCGGGCGCCTCAGGCACCCAGACGGCCTCCGTCGACACCGCAAGTCCGGGCCAAGGCAGGGCTCAAGGCCGGGCTCCCTGCCTCAGCCGGCCTCCAGCAGACTCCAGGCCGGCCTTGCCGGGCCCAAGACCGGGCTCACGGGGAAAGGGAATACCCTCTTCAAACGGCCACATTTCGGGAGGGGGTATTAATACCCCTCCACCTACCTCCAGCTGCCCCAAGCTTGAGATTCTCTCTTCTCCATTAAAGCAAATCTTCAAGCTCCTAGATCTCCCTACTCCACCAACCAATCAAGCTCATATTCGGAGATCCGAAGGAGAAGACCCCGATCTACTACTTCACCAAAGTGTTCTTCATTTCCTCCTCATTCACTTGAGGGATTTGAGCCTAGGGTTTCCACTAGGAAAATCTAGGCATCTTGTTGTACTTATTTGCTTGCTACTTTTGTGTGGCAGGTGTTGTGGTGCTTGGGAGCTCTTAATCCTTTTGTGGGTTGAGCCTCAAGTTTGTTGTAAGGGCTCCGGATTCCGCCATGAAGGATTCCGGTAGTGGAAGGTGAACCGAGCTTTTGGGCAAGGTTCATCGGAGAATAGGGTGAGGCCATTTGTGGCGTTTGAGTTTGAAACTCACCCCTCCAACGAGACGTACTCCACTAAAAAGGAGGAACTCGGGAATACATCCTTGTCTCCGCGTGCTTCCCGTTTGGTTACTCCCTACTCGCTAGGTCTTACTTGTATCGTGCTTAGTCTTGTGTTAACTTGTCATATAGGTAAATTCACCGTAGTTGCATATCTAGAGAATTTACCTTTGTGTCAAGCCTAAATTCGAAAAAGAGCTAAAAATTGAGTAGGACCTATTCACCCCCTCCCCTCTAGGTGGCCATACCGATCCTTTCAATTGGTATCAGAGCCTCGGCTCTTTATTCGGGCTTAACCGGCTAAGAGAAGTATGGCCATTGACGAGCATGGAAATGAGATTCCCGACCTCCCATCGTGTCCACTTCGGTTTCCATAGAGGACTTAAATTCCATGAAGAGCTCTATGGAAACTAAAATGGAAAAGTTGCAAGAGATGTTCTTGAAACTCATGGAGGCTAAGGATATCTCATCTCCTCCCACTCCTCTTTCTTCGGAGATTCCTAAGAAACCCGAGGAGGAAGAGGTTGATGGGAAGAAGAAGGGGGTTGACAAAGATAAAATTGACTCCCCAAATAAACCAACTAATGGTTCGGGAGAATATGGTAAAGTTCCTTTTCCATACTCTCCCGGCCTACCTATCCCTCATCCACCTATACACCTAAGGGGAACCCACCTAAGCTAAATGCATCTTTGTTTTCTAAATGACATTCTTCTATGAGATCTTATGTGAACAGTGCATCTATCGAGCTTTGGAGGATCATTGTAGAAGGATACCGAGCTGTGGATGAATCCAACAAGACAAGATAAGAAATTGTTGATTGTCAACAAAATGCCACCGCTCTTGATTTGTTCCGAGATGCCGTGGGAGATGATGATTTGCCTCACATCGAACATTGCACCACCGCCAAAGAAGTTTGGAAGTGTCTCATTGAAGTGTTCGTTGGAAATGATAGCATGAAGAGAAACCGATTTTAGGAGATGAGCAACAGGGCCGAAGGGTTCTTCATGGAAGATGGAGAAGACCACGAGCAAATGTATCGAAGACGCAAGGGCCTTGCCAATGCCTATAGAGATCTTGGTGGGCCCCATGTGAATGATGCTTGGATCAAGAGGAAGTATGTGAATACTCTCTTGCCCTTTGAACCGGCCAACTTGAAGAGTCTCCAAGGAAGGCACAACTTTCCACAATTGACCTCCAATGAAGTCATGCAAGAGTCTCCAAGGAGTAGCTCGGGTATAGAAATAACCGAGGCACGCGGAGACGATGATGTATTCCCGAGTTCCTCCTTTTTAGGGGAGTATTTCTCGTTGGAGGGGTGTGAGTTTCAAACTCAAATGCCACAAATGGCCTCATCCTATTCTCCGATGAACCTTGCTCAAAAGGTCGGTTCACCTTCCACTATCGGAATCTTTCAAGGCGGAATCCGGAGCCTTTACAACAATCTTGAGGCACAACCCACAAAAGGATTGGGTGCTCCCAAGTCACCAACAACCGTCTATGGTCCAACGACCCAAGAGTAACGAGCTCACAAACTTCCACTTCCACGAATCCTCGTGAAGAGAGCAAACCGATGCATAAAAGCAAAGGCAAGAACACAAGAAGTGCTCAAGTCCTTCACTCCAAAATCTCACCAAAAGCATCTAATGCTTGTGGGGGAAGAAGAGAGGAAGAACAAAGAAGAGAACCACACAAGAACTCCAAGATCAAGATCTACTAGTTTCCCCTCACTTAGAGGAGAGATGGATTGGTGGAAATGTAGATCTAGATCTCCTCTCACTTTTCTCTCAAAGATATGTAAGAATCATGGGAGGAATTGAGAGAGGGGCAAGCTTTCGAAGGTCAACAATGGAGGTGAGAGAGGAGAAAATTTCGTGCTTGGAAGAGCTAGTCTCTTTGGGGAAGAAGGGGGCCTTTTATAGGTCCCACGAAGAAAAGAGCCGTTGCAGGAAAAATAACACCGAAGACTGCGGTCCGGGAGGCCGGAGACTCCGGCCCGGGTAGAGACTCCGGTCCTAGGGGGGGGGAGGAGACTCCGGTCTGACCAGAGATGCTGAAGTCTCCGGGGCACTTTCGGCCCACTTCCGGCCTCTATACCGAGAGCGCCGTCCATGGGGGCGTAAGTGCCAAAACCGGCAGACCGGAAACTCCGGCACCCCTGAGTCCGGAGACTCCGGTGCGTTGTGAGCACACCCCAAAAGGCACAGCTCGAAATATTCAGATTTCTGACCCAGAACGAAGACTTCGGTCTGTTTACACCGGAAACTCCGCCCTAGAAAAACTGCAGAAACAACCAACACGAAAACGAACATAACTTTTTCATTCGGACTCCGATTTCGATGATCTTGGGCTCGTTGGAATGACAACGAAGAGCTCTTCAAGATCATGCAGAGAAACATCATAGTCCATCATGTGAGGAGGAAGAAACAAGGAGAGAGTTTGACCTCTCTTAGAAAAAATAAACCGGTAAACCTCCAACATAAAAAACGACACAAGATATTCATATTAAATCCGTTTTTGATGAACTAGAGCTTGGTATGGAGATGAACACAAGCTCTAAATTCTCACATGGATAAAAGCCAAATAAGAACCAAAAAAGATGATATGCCAAGTATGCAAAGGTTTGAACTCTCCACAAAGATGCGATCAAGTTACTCACTTGATAGTCCCTCTTGATAGTACGCCGTCTATCCTATAACCCGGTCTCCCACTAACACCATGAGACCGGTAAAATAGAAACCCTATCAAGATCATACCATTGTCTTGCGCATTCCACTTGAGCTAGATGATGACGATCTTGACTCTCTCAAGTTAGAACACCTTTCTTGATCGTGCCTGCTAGCACAAGCTTGTTGAAGACTTGTCCAAATACTCCTCCATACTCCATTATGGGAGAGCCTCGCTTAGCTTTGTCTTCATGTATCCATTGCAAGGTTCAATCAAATGATATCTTCCGAGATGGATCATATTGAACTTGCACTTCATCTTCTTCTCTTAATCTTGATACCAACGCATGGTGTTCAAGAATTGTCAATGGAAAAGACCTACAAGGATAGCTCAATGCAACCATTAGTCCATAGTAGAGATTGCCATTAATTACCAAAACCACACATGAGGGCACATGCACTTTCACCCACTCCGAAGGAGCTTTGGTTTTCACCCGAAGAACACAGAAGCACTTTTGTCGGTCAACATCGAACCACCACAACGACGCAAACAAGAGAGAGAATGTCGCCGAAGGCGCTGCTGTCGTCGGAACCGACTGGAGTCCGTGCAGGGCTTCCGTCAAGGAGGTCAATCCGCATGCAAAGCGAGAGGATTAACAAGATGGGCGACGAGAAACTGTCGCCAACCACCAAGTCCACCGCAATAAAGGTGATCGCGACACCTCTAGCCGTGGCAACCATGTCGCGCCCCCCAAGCGGCCACTGGTCTGGGGCCGTTGCCCCCGCTTCCTCGCTGCCAAGGTGTCGGAGAGCGACTGCACGAGATGCCACCTCCAGCTGCCGCGCCGGAACCTCCACCACCTCCAACCTCCGCAGCTCACCATCCTGCTGCCTCAACACCTGCCCAGCCCGGCCACCAGCAGGGGAAGCCTTCCAGACGCCGCATCCTCGCCGAGCCCCACGGGCAACACGCAACACCACCATCGAGACAACGCGCCGGTTGTGGCCCGTCTCATCCCACATCGGGCCCGGGATGCACCCCTGCCGCCACTCGACTCCATGGCAAGGCGTGCCACCACGCCCTCCTCCTTCCTCTGCACCGCTGCTGCATACCTCCACGCCGTCGCTCTGGCCCTTCGTAATGCCATCCTCAAGCCGCCTGCATAGACCCCACAAATCTAGCGGGAATGCTGCGAGAGAAACCGCCCCGCCGCCACCTTACCGGGGCGCGCACGGTTTTGCCGGCGGCGTGATGACCCACAAGTATAGGGGATCGCAACAGTCTTCGAGGGAAGTAAAACCCAATTTATTGATTCGACACAAGGGGAGCCAAAGAATACTTGGGAGCCTTAACAACGGAGTTGTCAATTCAGCTGCACCTGTGAATAGTCTTGCTCGACACAGATTATCAGTAGCAACAGTTTTATAGCAGTAGTAGCGGTGAAATAATAGCAGCAGTAGTGATTACAGTAAACAGTAGGATTAAAACACTGTAGGCATAGGGATGGATGAACGGGCGCTGCATGGATAAGATAGCTCATATAATAATCAAGACATAGGCATTGCAGATAATAATGATAAAGCATCCAAGTACTAAGTAAACGTAGGCATGTGTTCCGTATATAGTCGTACGTGCTCGCAATGAGAAACTTGTACAACATCTTCTGTCCTACCAGCCGGTGGCAGCCGGGCCTCAAGGGAATCTACTGGTAATTAAGGTACTCCTTTTTAATAAAGTACCGGAGCAAAGCATTAACACGCCGTGAACACATGTGATCCTCACATCGCAGCCATTCCCCTCGGCTGTCCCAATTATTGTCACTTTGGGACCGCGGGTTCCGGACAACAATATGTGTATACAACTTGCAGGTATGATCAATAAACAGTGCATATCATTATGAAGCAATAACATGTTCAGATCTGAAATCATGGCACTCGGGCCCTAGTGACAAGCATTAAGCTCAACAAGTTGCAACAACATCAATAAGTACTAACAACGGATACTAGGCACCATGCCCTAATGATCTTATAACTTATTACATGAACAATCTCATCCAATCCCTACCATCCCCCTCAGCCTACAGCAGGGAATTACTCACACATGGATGGGGGAAACATGGATGGTCGATGGAGAAGCGTCGGTGATGATGATGGCGATGATCTCCTCCAATTCCCCGTCCCGGCGGAGTGCCAGAACGGAGTTTCTGGTCCCCGAAATAGGTTTCGCGATGGTGGCGGCGTACGGTGATGTTTCTGGATGAAGTGGAAGACCCCCCCGACGTTTTTAGGTCAGAATGGTTAAGTAGTCGAAAGATGGGCTCGGGGAGGTGGCCGAGTTGGCCTCCTCAGTGGCTGGCACGGTGGGCCCCCAGGCCGCGCCACCATGTGGTTTGGGCCACTCGT
Source organism: Poa pratensis (assembly GCA_947311845.1). Classification (NCBI taxonomy): domain Eukaryota; kingdom Viridiplantae; phylum Streptophyta; class Magnoliopsida; order Poales; family Poaceae; genus Poa; species Poa pratensis. Next base: position 45,262,211 of record CAMZMU010000083.1, read on the forward strand.
GGCCCATCTCCGCCTCCCCTTCTGGCTCCGTGAGTCTTCTGGTAAAATAGGAGGTTTGCGATCTTTTCTGGTGTTTTTCCCGAAAGTTGACTTTCTGCACAAAAACAAGACACCAGGGCAATTCTGCTGAAAACAGCGTTAGTCCGCATTAGTTGTATTCAAAACACACAAGTTAGAGGTAAAACGATAGCAAAAGTGTTCGGGAAAATAGATACGTTTTGGACGTATCACGGCGATATGGGGGAAGCTTGTACGGGCGGCGGCGGCTAGGGTTCGCCCCGTGTCAACAGAGGAGGGTGATGCGGGGGGTTGGCAGGGGGAGTTTGCTCGCAATTTTTTAAAGAAATTCTAGAATTGATCTAAATGACGTGTACCGATCCATTAGGGCTAATTTTTTAAATAATACATTTTTTATACAATTTACAGAAATAATACGCTTTTTGAGAAATGTTCAGAAACAATACACTCTCGTCCACGGCAAAGCCGACGAGGCCATCGGTCAAGGGCCAGCTGCAAGTCCGCTTAGGCGAAGCCGACCAGCACCTGGTCAGCTTCGGCGACACCGACGAGACATGGTCAGCCTAGGTAAATCTTTTCCTTCTTAATTGTTGGATTAAAACGAAAGTCTATCAACCGTTTCATGATTCAAGATAAAATATATATGAAATATATGCGCGTCGAAGAGTTCCATTCCCGTGATCAGTTTTGAGTTTTTTCGACTCTAACTTCTCAATTTTGGATCGAATTTCGCACAATTTTTCGACGAATTTCGTCGAATTCGTTGCACTCAGTCGACCGTTTGAAATTTCCTTTCACAAGTTGATGGATCTCCCTGTTCCCCACGCTTTTACGTTGTTACTTTTTTGTTTCGACTGACGTGTATGTATTTTATGTAGCATCCATAGAAAAACACACGTAAGAGAAAGATAATACGTATATATCCGTTGAAATAAACAAGTTACAATGTAAAGTTGTGGTGAAGGGTGAGATACATCTACTCCGGAAAGGAAATTGAGTGCAACAAATTTGATAAAAGTTGTCGAAAAATTGCACAAATTTCGGTCATAAATTAAGAAATTAGAGTCGACGAAACTCGAACCCGATCACGGAAATGGAACCTACTCGTTGACGCGTCTATATTTCATATATATTTTATCTGAATCATGACACGGTTGAGAAACATTCGATTTAATCAAGAACTAAGAAGTAAGAAGAAAAGAAACGTGCATGCTTCGCCGAAGCTGACAGGTCTGGTCGGCTTGGCCATGGCCGGCCGACAGAGTTGTCGGCTGTTGGGACGGCCTGTTCGACCACCTAGTCGGCTTTGTCGTGGGCGAGGATGTATTATTTGTGAAAAATTCTTAAAAAACGTATTATTTTTGGAAATTTTATAAAAATGTATTATTTAAAAAAATTAGCTCCATTAAGGGCCCGTGGATGGAATCTCATTTTTTACCCAACAACAGATCACTAGCAATTGAATGACCAATCAAATCCACAAAGATCATAGTACTATATTTTCCTAAAGTTCTGACAACTCCAAATTAGCCGATGCTACTAGAAGGCCGAATAACAAGCTGAACGATCAGCACGGTAAAAGCAAGACAAGTGAAAAGTGAAGAAGCCGACACCCGGGTGAGTGCTGAGTGGATGGCTGGCTGGTTGGCAAACCAGACCTGCTAAATCTCCTCGCTCGTGCTCGTGTCTGAGTCCTCTCCATCCTCTTCAAGATCTTCAAGACCTGCACACACATAATGCTCGAATATTTATGTAGCAATCATACAGGAAGTGCTCAGTCAAACAAACTGTTCTTTGCAGTTCATTTAGCCCAAAAAGCATATAACCAATAAATGAATAAACATTAATTGTCTGCCCAAAAAATTGGAATAGGACAATTGGAGCTTAGAGCATCTCCACCGGGGGCCTCCAAATTCGTGTCCGACACCCCCCAATTGAGGCCCAATTGGGGGGTGCCGGACATGTGTCCGGTAAATCGCACCCCAAAGCCAAAAAAAAAATATTGAATTCAAACGAATTTAAAGGAATTTCAAATTTCATTCATATTCGGTGCAAATTACAAAATATTTGAACGAAATTTGAAAAATCTAAACCCTAACCGCCGCCTAGCCTACTCTCTGTCCCACCACGAGTCGTCGTCGTTGTCGTCCTCGATCTTCACCACCGTGGCGGAGGAGGCAGCACGGCTGGTGGAGGCTCCGTCGTGGCGCGGCGCGCGGCTGGAGGAGGCGCCGTCGCCCGGCGCACGGTGATACGTCTCAAACGTATCTATAATTTCTGATGTTTCATGTTGATATTATACAAATTGTTACATGTTTTATATACACTTTATAGCATTTTTATGCATTTTCTGGGACTAACCTATTAACAAGATGCCACAGTGCCAGTTCCTGTTTTCTGCTATTTTTGTATTCCAGAAAAGCTAGTCTGGAAATATTCTCGAAATTGGACGAAACTTAGACAGAATCTCCTATTTTTCCAACACGAAGACGGAGTCCAGAGGAGACACGGAGGGGAGCCACGTGGCGCCCACACCATGGGGCCGCGCGGCCCCCCCTGCCGCGTCGTGGGGTGGTGTGGGGCCCTCGTGGCTCTGCAGCCGCCGCCCTTTCACCTATTTATTCTTCCCGACGCGAAAACCCTAGATACCCGAGCACCCTGCCGGAGAGGGGAATCATCACCGGAGGGCTCTATATCACCATGCCTGCCTCCGGAGTGATGCGTGAGTAGTTCATCCTTGGACTACGGGTCCATGGCAGTAGCTAGATGGTTGTCTCTCCACTTTATGCTATCATGATTAGATCTTGTGAGCTGCCTATCATGATCAAGATCATCTTATTGTAATGCTACATGTTGTGTTTGCTAGGATCCGATGAGTATTGAATACTATGTCAAGTTTATCAATCTATCTTATATGTTATTTATGATCTTGCATGCTTTCTGTTACTAGTAGATGATTTGGCCAAGTAGATATTTGTAACTCCAAGAGTGAGTATTTATGCTAGATAGTGGGTTCATGCCTTCGGTAATCTGGGAGAGTGACAATAACTTTTAAGATTGTGGATGTGTTGTTGCCACTAGGGATAAAATAACGATGCTTAGCTTAAGGGTACGCCGTTAGGTCTAATGCATTTATTTACTTTACGCACATTACTTAATGCAATTATCCGTTGCTTGCAACTTAATACCAACGGGGAACTCGGTATGACAACCTGGCGGTGGATTATTAGTCATAGACTTTGTTGGATAACGATCTATGTATTTTGTCGTAATGCCCACATGAATATCATAGTAATCATCATGTCATATATATGCATTGTTATGCGCTCAATATTTTGTCAATTGCCCAGCTGTAATTTGTTCACCCAGCATGTTAGTTATCTGTTATGGAGAGACACCACTAGTGAACTGTGGACCCCGGTCCATTCTTTTACAATGATAATACAACCAACTGCAAACACTGTTCCTTTTCATTCTCTGCAATTTACTACTGTTTTCCACACCATACGTTTAATTCTTTATTTTCAGCAAGCCAGTGAGATTGACAACCTCACTGTTTTGTTGGGGCAAAGTAGTTTGATTGTGTTGTGTGCAGATTCCACGTTGGTGATCGAGTAACGGCGCCACCAACAACCTTCAGAAGTGATTTCTTGCTCCTACTGGTCGATTAAACCTTGGTTTCATACTGAGGGAAACTGCTGCTACACTGCTTCATACCTTCCTCTTGGGGTCTCCCAGCGAACGTGTGATCCACGCAATCAAGCTCTTTTTCTGTCACCGTTGTCGGGGAGAAGAAATATTTCTGAGAGCTCCTCTAACTCCCTACAACAGCTCTTTTTCTGGCGCCGTTGCCAGGGAGCAAGAGGATTTCTGCAAGGGGAGTTTCACGCTTCCAATCTCTTTACTTTGTTATTGTCTTGCTTAGTTTATTTTTATTTAGTCTTGTTTGCTTTATTTATCAAAAACACAAAAAAATTAGTTACTTTTATTTTCAAGTTGTTATCTTTCTGTTTTGTTTTAATTTTGCTAAAATGAGTACCCCTGAAATTGAAGTTCTGTCCTTTAAGCAGCAAGGTGGAGAAAGTTTAAAAGATGCTTGGTATAGGATCGGTGATGCTCACCGTAGATGTGCTAAAAAATATTCTACCATGATCCTTCTTAGAAATTTTTATGTTGGCATCACCAATTGGTATAGGTATGTTTTGGACACTTTAACAGGGGAAACTTCCTAGGCACCCCTGCTTTAGAAGCTAGTTACATCATTGAAAGTCTAGTCGGGACATCACCTGTTAATGAATTTAAAATTGAAATTTCTCTTTAGGATGTCATGAAAAAACTAGAATCTATAGAGAAAAGCCTTCCAAGTATAGATAAGATCAATGAGATAGAAAAGCTCCATGATAGTACTAGTAAACTTGGTGAATCTTTGGGAAAAATTAACAGAAGGGTTACTGTTTTAGAAACTAGTGCTATCCATGATAATCAAAATTCTAGAATTGGAGAATTAGAGGAGGTTATTGATAGTTTGAGTTCCACTTTTTCCTCACTTAAAACTAAAAAGCAAGAGCATCTATTGGACAAGAGGAAGAAATTCATATATGTGCCCAAAGTGGCTAAACTGAAACCAACATTTGTTGATTTGTTTAAACTGAGAAAGAATTTCGTGGACTAGTTAATGAATCTTGCAATGGTTTGTTTAAATTCTCTTCTCAAGAATTCACTAAACTTAAAAATACAAGATGTGTCTTTAATGAAGTTTTGATGATATTGATGCTTCATCACTTGGAAACACTTGATTCTTACTTTCTGCGCCTAGCTGAAAGGCGTTAAAGAAAACGCTTATGGGAGACAACCCATTATTTTATTTCTGCAATTTTTCTTTTTTTTTGAGTCAAGGAGTTGTTTACTTCTGTAACAATTCCTTTGTATCTTTATTTTATCGCATTGTTGTGCCAAGTATTGCCTCTAATAGGAAGATGATGCTAGATTTGGATTTCTGCGCAGGAACAGATTTCTGCTGTTCACCGTTTTAATTCTGTAAAATCACAGAAAAATTATTTAAATCTGAAATTTTTGTGCGTGATCCTCAGATATGTACGCATCTTTCGTTAGTTTAAAGTTTTTCGATCTGAGCAACGTAAGTGCCTCGAAAAAATTCGTCTTTGCGGACTGTTCTGTTTAGACAGATTCTGTCTTTTATTTTTCGCATTCTCTCTTTTACTAGTGTTGAGTGGAATTCTTTTTTAGGGTGAAGAGCTTCACATAACATCAGTGGCAGTAGCTAATGTTAAAAGTAACGGTCATGTTTGTGTCCTTATAGAACATGTGAGTTTTTGATTGTGCACTAACCCTCTAATGAGAATTACTTTGAGTTTGGTGTGGCGGAAGTTTTCAAGGGTCAAGAGAGAAGGATGATATAATGTGATCAAGAAGAGTGAAGAGCTTAAGCTTGGGGATGCTCCCATGGATCACCCCAGCATATTTCAAGAAGACTCAAGCGTCTAAGCTTGGGGATGCCCAAGGCATCCCCTTCTTCATCAGCAACTTATCAGGTCATCTCTAGTGAAACTATATTTTAATTCTTTCACATCATATGTGCTTTACTTGGAGCGTCTGTGTGCTTTTATTTTCAGTATTTTATTTTTCTTATGGTCAACTTGATTGGACCCCAGCATTCTTGATTGGGAGAGAGACACGCTCCGCTTTTTCATATGAATACTCCTATTCTTCACTTATACTTGTTGAGTATTCTTATCTAGCTATTGCTATGCTTTTAGCTCCTGTTTTGCATGCATCTCTTATTCAGAGCTGTTAGTTCTTTTAAAGAAAGTACTCTCTTGCTTCACTTATAATTGTTTGGAGAGTTTATGTTGAAATAAATTGATTGGTGTTTGGTTGGAACAGAAAATGTTGCATGTGGTAGATGGTATAATGGAAAAAGCTTACATATTCTTGTAGATCACTGTATTGGATAATTTGATACTTGTCAATTGTTTTGAGTTATCAAGTAGTTCATGTTTAAGCTTTTGTATCATGTAGTTAAAACCTATTAATGAAGAACTACCGTAAAGCTCGTTGAAATTTGGTTTGCATGATTGGTATCTCTAAGGTCTAGATATTTTCTAGTAAAAGGGTTTGGTTAACAAGGAAGACAGTGTAGAGTCTTATAATGCTTGCAATATGTTTTCATATAAGTCTTGCTGTGTCGGTTGATATCCTGTGTTTGCTTCAAATAACCTTGCTAGCCTAAACTCTGTACTGAGAGGGAATGCTTCTCGTGCATCCAAAACCTTGAGCCAAAATCCATGCCATCTGTGTCCACCATAACTACCTATATGTGGTATTTCCTTGCCATTCCAAGTAAATTTTTCATGTGCTACCTTTAAACTATTCAAACTTTATTACTCCTATTTTGTGTCAATGTTTACCAAGCTCATGAGGACGGGGTGGATGTCTTTATGTCAACTGTCAAACAGACTTTACCACCGGACTAGCGGCATATACATCCGCTTATCCATTAATTTTGCAAAAAGAGCTGGCAAATGGGGTGCCCAGTCCCAATTAATTACAACTTTAACCGCTTAATTCTCTTCACATTTTTGCCCTGATTTATCAGTCAAGCAATGACAAACAGTGAAATATCTGCATGTGTAAACAAAAGAGAAAGAGGGATGATCTGCCTTGCTGGTAGAAATAACGTCCTTCATGGGAGCCGCTCTTAAAAGTCTGGTTGGCAGGGGTCATATTGTACTTTCCATTTTCTGATTCGTTGACAATTAACAAACACCTCTCAAAACTTATTTTTACTCTCTATATGATTTCAAAAACTTAAAAAGCTCTAGCACATGATTTAATCCCTGCTTCCCTCTGCGAAGGGCCTTTCTTTTACTTTTATGTTGAGTCAGTTTTCCTACTTCTTTCTATCTTAGAAGCAAACACTAGTGTCAACTTTGGTGCAACAATTTTTATATGCTATATTGCACTTATTATATGCTTTGTGTTGACAAATATCCATGAGATATATATGTTGAAAGTTGAAAGCAATTGCTGAAACTTAAATCTTCCTTTGTGTTGGTTAAATACCTTTTACTTAGAATCTATTGCTTTATGAGTTAACTCTTATGCAAAACTCTTTGATGCTTGTCTCGAAAGTACTATTCATGAAAAGTTTTTGCTTATATGATTCAGTTGTTTGCTCATTATCTACTTGCTAGCAAACTATAGACCATTGACCTGGATCACTTCATTCATAACATGTGCTTTACAATATTATTTGATCAAGATTATGATTGTAGCATGTCACCTCAGAAATTATTTTGTTTTTATCGTTTTACCTACTCGAGGACGAGTAGAACTAAGCTTGGGGATGCTTGATACGTCTCAAACGTATCTATAATTTCTGATGTTCCATGTTGATATTATACCAATTGTTACATGTTTTATATACACTTCATAGCATTTTTATGCATTTTCTGGGACTAACCTATTAACAAGATGCCACAGTGCCAGTTCCTGTTTTCTGCTGTTTTTGTATTCCAGAAAAGCTAGTCTGGAAATATTCTCGGAATTGGACGAAACTTGGACAGAACCTCCTATTTTTCCAACACGAAGACGGAGTCCAGAGGAGACACGGAGGGGAGCCACGTGGCGCCCACACCATGGGGCCGCGGGCCCCCCTGCCGCGCCGTGGGGTGGTGTGGGGCCCTCGTGGCTCCGCAGCCGCCGCCCTTTCGCCTATTTATTCCTCCCGACGCGAAAACCCTAAATACCCGAGCCATTATCCACGAAAAGTTCCAGAGACGCCGCCGCCGTCAACCCTAGCTCGGGAGGGTTCAGAAGCTCTTCCCGGCACCCTGCCGGAGAGGGGAATCATCACCGGAGGGCTCTACATCACCATGCCTGCCTCCGGAGTGATGCGTGAGTAGTTCATCCTTGGACTACGGGTCCATGGCAGTAGCTAGATGGTTGTCTCTCCACTTTATGCTATCATGTTTAGATCTTGTGAGCTGCCTATCATGATCAAGATCATCTTATTGTAATGCTACATGTTGTGTTTGCTGGGATCCGATGAATATTGAATACTATGTCAAGTTGATTATCAATCTATCTTATATGTTATTTATGATCTTGCATGCTTTCCGTTACTAGTAGATGCTTTGGCCAAGTAGATGCTTGTAACTCCAAGAGTGAGTATTTATGCTAGATAGTGGGTTCATGCCTCCGGTAATCTGGGAGAGTGACAATAACTTCTAAGATTGTGGATGTGCTGTTGCCACTAGGGATAAAATAACCGATGCTTAGCTTAAGGGTACGCCGTTAGGTCTAATGCATTTGTTTACATTACGCACATTACTTAATGCAATTATCCGTTGCTTGCAACTTAATACCAACGGGGAACTCGGTATGACAACCTGGCGGTGGATTATTAGTCATAGACTGTTGGATAACGGTCTATGTATTTTGTCGTAATGCCCACATGAATATCATAGTAATCATCATGTCATATATATGCATTGTCATGCGCTCAATATTTTGTCAATTGCCCAGCTGTAATTTGTTCACCCAGCATGTTAGTTATCTTTTATGGAGAGACACCACTAGTGAACTGTGGACCCCGGTCCATTCTTTTACACTGATAATACAACCAACTGCAAACACTTTCCTTTTCATTCTCTGCAATTTACTACTGTTTTCCACACCATACGTTTAATCCTTTGTTTTCAGCAAGCCGGTGAGATTGACAACCTCACTGTTTCGTTGGGGCAAAGTAGTTTGATTGTGTTGTGTGCAGATTCCACGTTGGTGATCGAGTAACGCGCCACCAACAACCTTAGAAGTGATTTCTTGCTCCTACTGGTCGATTAAACCTTGGTTTCATACTGAGGGAAACTGCTGCTTCATACCTTCCTCTTGGGGTCTCCCAGCGAACGTGTGATCCACGCAATCACACGGCTGGTGGAGGGGCCGCCGGAGGAGGAGGAGGCCGACATCGCCAGGGTCGCCATGAGGCCCGGCGAGTCGTGCTCGATGTCGACCACCGACTCGGAGAGCGCCGCCAGCAAGCCCGGGCAGTTGCCGTCGTGCTTGTTCCGCATCTTGGACGGCACGTCGTAGCCCGCCGGGATGACCTCCACCGGCATTGCCTCCGTCCTGGGGCGACGGAGGAAGAGGCGCCCACGCGGGCGTGGTGGCGAACGCACTGGCTGGCAGAGTTCACGGAAGGTGATGCCGCCTCCACCACGCGGTGGTGAGCGGCGCCGTGGAGGGACGCTCGGCACCGGAGGCAGGAGGCGGAAGGGTATAGCGCTGCCCATGGCAGCGTGTCGGTGTGCGGCTTCGATCGCGGAGGCAACCGTGTGGCCGGTTGCCCCCCACCAGTCTTTGCGGCCGCCGGTGTTGTATCGTGTCTCGCGCGATCTGGGGCCGTCGTTGGTGGCGATGACCGCCTCCCGCTCGCGCTCGAAGCGCTCCATCCAACGGCCCCAGTTGGCCTGGCCGTCGTCGTTCTCGGGGAGGCGCCGCTCGGCCGGCGTCATCCAGCTCTGCCGGCTAGCGATGTATCGCGCCATCAGCTCGGCCGTATCGGGCAGCGGTGGCACGGGAAGGCCACCGGCCGAGATGGCCCACTGCTTGGGCAAGCGGCAGTCCGGAGGGGCGAGGAGCCCGTACCGGTGCAGCTCCCAGCATCGTCGCTCAGGACCGTGCGCTCGCAGTACGCCATGGCTAATAGGAGATTGAGGGCGAGAGAGAGAACGGGGTGGATAAGCACGGCGGGGCGCTTGCTTAAATTGTGGCGATGGGCGGTGCGGCCGGCGTAATGCGACGCGTGGGGAATCCGCAACGCCGGCCGCGTGGCCTGGGGAGCCGTCGCGTCGACTGGCCGCCGTTAATGGCATGCGTGTTGTGCAGGCGCACCGGCGTCCAGTCCCGTCGCGTTGGAAACCGCCGACGACTGTGCCATTAGCGCGGCCAGACCGGCCTCCTGCATGGCGCGTTAAATGACGCATAAATATAAAATTGTTTATTTTTATTTTTTTTATTTTTTATTGGACTGACAAATGGGACCCACTGTCATATTAGATGTTAATTCTCTCGACGTGTGGGACCAGGGTGTCAGACGCCTGTCAATTTCGCATCAGACCACGATTTGGGTTTTCTGAGAAAATTTGCGTCAAATGTTGTATGAAAATGAGATTGAGACAACAACTTGTACCATTCCGTAAATTTTGCATGAAAACAGTTAGTATTGTGCTATTATCTCTGAAAAATAGGCTTTACCAGATCATGGCAGCTTCGCTATGGAAATCATCCACTGAGTTCCATCGTCTCACGAATTCAATCTCCATGGCACGAGACCACTCAGGCCCTTCAAATCAAGAGAAGATAAAATGACGATGAAATTTGAGCCCCCAGAATCTGATCACTATTAATTTAGGACCAAATATAAGCAAACATAAAATTGGTAAGACATACACAGGAGTACATGACCAAACGAAATAGTTGAAGAATTTTACAGTTTTTGGCATCCAAGTTGGCAGCCTCGAATTCTGCATGTATTTGCTAGTTGAATAGAGAAAAACAGATACTCCTTTTGGTATGAGGAATCAGGATACCATGTGAAGGATAAAATACATTTGTGGTTTCAGGATAGAATGAATCAATGAATCTATCAATACGTTCGTTGGTTTAAGAATGTACAGCAACTGGGGTTTGTGACAGGGTATGCAGTTAAAACAACTACTTTTTTGAGAGGATCTACACTGCGTCTTCAACAAAGTAAACAGAAGAAGAACAGAAGAACGCAGAAGAACAAGCCGACGAACTCAGCACAACAGCAGCGCCTGAAGAACCTGGGAGGCCGACCGCTGAACCGCCGCACCGCCTGACGCCAAACTCCATCGCCGGAACACCGCCGGAGAGGAAAGCACCAGGCCGCCGCCATCCCCGGGAAAGGGAGCACCCCACTCATGTAGAAGACCGCAGAATCCGTCCGCCGCAAGCGACGAAACCGAAGCTCGATGAACGCGCACGGCCATGGTGCCTCCTCCCCGCAACCAACCCTCTTCCAACCAGGCCTGCACTGAGCACGAACCCAGCTTGCCGGAGCCACCGCCAAAAGCACGCCTTGACCATACCTCCTCCCTCGCCACCACAGCCAGCCGAAGGAAGAAGAAGCAAGGCGAAGATGAAGCAGAGCACGATGTCGAAGGCACTCGTCCCCACGCCACCACGGCCGGCCGGAGAAGCCTGGACACCACACCAAAAGTCGACGAAGAACTCCGAGATCCATGAGAAGCTACTCCTGTATAAGCTCCATGTCCTCGCGACGACGCCGGAGTCCACGTCGCCGTGCCGGCGAGGACCAAGCACAAAATCCACGAAATGGAGGTCGCCGCCGAACCAACCCCCATGATTGGACAAGCAGCTCACAGATCCACCACCCGCCGCCTCCAAGCAGGCCACCAGCTGCAGATCAGAAGCAACTTTAGAGCCCTGCACGTGCAAGAACAGAACCACCAGTACAGCACTCCTAGGAAAGCTCGAAAGCTCCACAACGATGCCGGAGCACACATCGCTGCGACGGCGGAGCCCAAGCACAAAAGTCGCATCCAGACCGGCGTCGCTGCCACCCCGGCCATGAATCGACGCCTTGCTCCAAGATCCACCACCGGTCGCTGCCAAGCAAGCCACCGGAGCCAGATCATGAGCAGATTTATTCGCCGCCGCCACCATCACCGCCGGAGCCGAAACAGAGGACGGCCGAAACCCTAAACACCACGAAACAGGCTTTCGCCCAGCTATATAAATATAGCAACCAATCGATACAACCGTAAGGCCACTGCTGGGGCAAACATCACACTCATGCCCAAAAGAAAGAAAAAAGAACAAAGAAGATAAAACAAAGCCGACATCGACGGTTTGACGAAAACAGAAATGACTCTCAACTGTTGCGCCCCCGAAGAACTACTACCACGCTCCCAGCGCTCCAAAGCATCTCATACCAAGCAGCACCTCCAAGAAGGGAGCGACGACAACGCCGCTGCCGCCCGGACAATTCCTAGGGTTTCCCCCAGTGTGTGTCCTAGGGTTTCCCCCGGTATACTGGGGTGGGAAAGAGGTATGCCAACGCCCTTCAGGAAGGATGGTGACACCCGCAGGCGCCACCGCGTCAGTGCCGACGCAGGGATTTCTCCCGAGCCCCAAAAAAACCACACCCCGTAGATGCTCCGTAGCGCTCCTCCAAACCTGCCACCCACCAACGCACGCCACCACGATCTTGCAGTCATCCCCGTCGTCTCACCGAGGTCCATGTCACGAGGCCGGAAGAACTGAGTAGAAGAAGCCCGACAGGGGTCAGCGGCGCAGCGGCACGCGGGAGGGACCTGCCTCCACCGCCCGAAAGCAGTAGCCGACCGGATGCAGCAGCAGGGCAAACCGGCCCTCACTGGCCCGGCCGAGCCCAGAAGGGCTCGTAAAGCCCCGCCGCCGCACTGCAGCAGGGGCACCGCCGGGGCCGCAACCACCTGCACCAGCTCCTTCTTCTCCGTCTCCCGGTGGAGCCCCCACCATGCTGGCCCGCCCAGAGCCAGATTCGGCCCAACGGGCCCAGATCCGAGCCCTTGACTATGTCGGCCACGCGCCGCCGGTGACCGGCCGGCCAAGCGCGGCTACCGGAGCTCCCCACCGCCAACGGCCGCGCCGCCGCCGCCATAGCCACCCGAACTCGCCGGATCGAAGACAGGTCGAAGAGCACCGTCGCGTGCTGCCGCGCGCCGCGCCGCCAGCTTGTCCCGCGCGGGGAGAAGCTATCCCGCCGCCGCCGCCGCCGGAGCCGCGCAGGAAGCGCCCGGCAGCCCAACCCGACGGCGGCAGGGGAGGGAAGGGGATAGGCGGAAACCGGCGGCCGTGGGTGCTGGCTCCCCTGCTCGCCCACGCGGGGGCGAGACAGAGGAGGGAGAGGAGGGGGGAGGGAAGGCGGAGGGGAGGGGGCGGGGCTCGCCGGCGGCGGCTAGGGTTTAGGGTTGGGTGCGGGAGCTCTGAGGGAAAGAAGAGGACCGTCTCCACACACCTTGTCGCCGAAACCCTAAACAGGCTAGCTACTAAACCTAGTTGTACAAGAATCCACCTGGCGATTCAACCCCCTCCCCCCCTCCGATGGCACCGAGGCCGACAGGAGGGAGGAGAACGGCAGAATCGCCGGCGGAACGAGCGTCACCTTCCGGTCGCCTCTCTTTCTACTGTAGAAGGGGAGGGGAACGAAGCGAAGGGTTGCCGCAGTTAAACAACTACGTGCTTGGAACTTCCATACTCTAATAAAATCATGAGAGAAAACCAAGCTTTTTGGCATCACTGATTCCAATATTCGTTGTCTGTGTCTCGCTCGCCCGAGAATGAAGGTAAGGTGATCGAAGAGGCATATCTGTACCAGCATGATAGAGTAAATTTCTAGCATAATGGAAACGAGGATTGTCACATCCTAGTAACGGCATACAACCAAGTATGCTGCATTCTGTGTCAGCGAGCGTAGAGCCTCATTACTGTTATCTATCTAGAATGAGAGCCATTCGGAATCGTCACAGGTTTATAGAGACAGAAAAATTCATAACAAGAGTAAGAAAATATGAACTGCCACCTGATCAGAAAACCAACAAAGTTATCTAGTCATGCATGCTCTATGTGCTCCATCAAATAACCATGCATTAAAATTAAACCAAGTAACTGACAGAATGGTAACGACTAACGAGATGTAGACCTAACCCTGTGCATTCCCGGTTTAAGCCGGTTTGGACAGTTTCTCAAACAGACTGTTCGATACGGTTTGACACGGTTTGACGGTGTGAATTGTTTAGGTAGCACGTGAAATGACGGTGTGGTCCGGGTCGGTTTCACGGTGTAAGCGGTTTGGGACCAGTGCTACAACAGAGAAGGACGGACGACGGACGGGAGGCCAGGAGCAGCCGCTGCTGCACGCCCCGAGATCCGACTGCGAGATCCGGCCCCGGCGAGCCGCCGTCACCTGTTGCCGGTGCGGTGAGAGCGGTTCATGGCCCTTACTCTGGGCGCGGGAGGTGGGGATGAGGGGGAGGAGCGCAGACAGAGGAGTTCTTCGAGGGAGGTCATGTCGCCGGCGTCCCTGGCCTCACCGGCGAGCTCGGGCCGCCATGATTGGCTCTGCAGCGGGGCGCTGTTCGAGGTCTGGGCCACGGACCCCTGCAGCGTCGAGGAGCGCCGCCAAAGGTTCGCCCGCTCCCTTTGTGGGCCTGCTGGATCCCGTCCCCGCCTCGGCTTAACGAGCCGTGCTCGAGCCCCGCGAGGAGATCATCCTGGGCAAGCCCCGGCGCCGAAGACCTGGGCGAGGCCGTCGCGGACGCGACGCGCGGATCTGCCGCCGGCGCCCGGCGATCGGGACGAGAGGAGAGCTGGTAGGTCGCCGCGGCCATTTTCTTGATTGCTCCGGGAGAGTGGCGACGAGCAGACGATGGGGAAAAGTGGAAAACTGATGGTTTGGTGGTTTAGCTGGTTCCAGCCAGTCTCGGACCAGCAGAGAATTTTCCAACGTGGTTTCGATCTGTAAAACCGTTTCAACCCGGACGAAACCGTAGTTACGGTGTGGTGCGGTGCGGTGCGACGGTTTGCACGGTTTCGAACCAAATTATGCCCAGGCTTAGGTAGACCAGAAAGTTCTTCAAGCGACTCCGTCACCTGCCAAGCATGGACCCAGCGGGAGAGAGGGTTTTGTGCGGCGGCACCTGAATACTGAACTCCTTGCGGTCCACCACCTTCTTCTCCATCAGGTCGACGGAGAAGATGTACGAGTCAAGGAAGAAGTACACCTCGCTGGCGTTCATGGGGTGGACGAGCGCCACAGCAGGGACGACCCGCGGAGTCAGCCCTGCCTCCCTGTAGCTCCGGTTGTCCAGATCTCTTCAAAGGGCACGTCGATCCGGTTCGTCCATTCCGCAGTCGACGGGTCGCTGGAGGACAGCGTCCATGCTGACCTCCGGCTTTTCACGGGAGGCACCGTGGATCTGAACATGCCGCAGCCTGCCATTGCTGACCTTTAAGCAGCGGTGCACGTCGCCGTTGATGGGGGTATGGTGGAAGGGCAGGGCGTCAGGAACAGTCGGAACATGATTTGGTAAACTGCGGCTTGTCGGCGAAGGGGTCACAGGCGAGGATGCAGTAAGAGAGGTCAAACCACCAGAGGAAGCCTTTGTGGGAGAGGACGCCGTCGCCGCTCCAGTCCCTTTTGACGACGATGTTGGAGCATTCGGGCTTCTTCTCGACCCAACTGTACATGTCCACCGTGCAGCGGAGCGTGACGGCGCCACGGTCTGCGAGGACCCACGTGTTGAGGTCGGCGACCATGAGAAGGTTGTCGCTCCGATTATGGATGAGGCCGATGGAGTGGCGGCACTGCATGCCGCCGCCGTGAGGGACGATGCCCAGCGTCTGCGGATCCACGGGTCGCAGAGGTAGTAGCAAACGGCTCATCAGTCCGGATACAGAGGGCCTTTAGTCCCGATTTTCCAACCTGGACTAAACTTCGGGACTAAGGGGGGCCCTTTAGTCCCGGTTGTCCACGAACCGCGACTAATGTGCATCCACGTGGCCACGGCCGGGCGCGCATGCCGGGGACTCCGGGACTAAAGATTTCTGCTTTTTTGTTTTCTATTTATTTATTTTTTAGGGGTTTCGATTTTTTGTTTTTCATTAATTCTTTTTTATGAAGATCACGTTGCGCAAAAAACAAGTCGTATACATAAAGTTTAAACTACATCGAGATCACGTTTGATGCATATATATATATATTATATATACAACACACACACATACATACGCACACAAGTTGATTTAATGAAATTCTCACGTCGAGATCACGTCAATTACATTGGAGGCATAATATAATTACTAGGGTGATAAAATTCTCCGCTTTTCTTCAGACCGGCGAGTTCAAAAATCCCGCCATTTCCTCTTGAATTGCTTTTAGGCGATTCGTTGGTATGAGCTGGTCCCGCATTCTTTCCATCTAGATCAATATGAATATGTGAGTTTTGTGTAATATATATGAAATCATCATAAAAAAAATTATGAATGGAACTCAACACAATATGGCAATAAAAAAATTGTGAATAGTGTATACATACTTCAGCTTTCTGTTTTCTCTATTCCGCTCAGTGACAAAAGAGCGTATGTACTCGCAAACGTAGTATGCACATAAATTAGTCCCTTGTGGCTACCTCAGACACCACTTTACAAAGAATAGAATTTAATCAAAATAATAATCAAGCATGATAATGGTATTGAAACTAGAATTAAAGAGTTGCGCGGACATATATATATAGTACTACTTACCTTGGTTTCATAAAAATACAGGTTCGGTTTCCATTCCCCTGGAACCTTCACGATGAACCGTTCCCAAACCCTGCCTGGCAAAAGAAAATATTTAAATGAGTTATTAATTACTTCATATCGGAAAATGAATGAAAGAGGTCGATATAGAGCGATAATGATTGAAATTACTCTGAAGCATTTCTTGCAAGTCGAGGTACTCGTCCATATCTTTCCTTAACGAGTCCAAAACTTGAACGACTGCTTGGTCAACTCTAATGACTAGCAGAATCCAGTGGAAACTGCGCACGTTTATATGTCCATGACTCATCGATTACACTAAACATCAAGTAAGCAAAATAGAATGTGTAGAAGGTACAAGAACACTCACTTGTAGTTGTAAGAAAAAAGTATTTCTCGAAGGTATTTTGTTTCATTAAAAACCGGAGCAAGTTGTTCTCTGTCCTCGGATGGTTTCTTTACGGTAACTTCATGAATGTAATATGGGTCAATGAACCCAGTGCCATAGATGCGGCGTTCTCTGCATTCGACAATCTTCATTCTGCATAATAGCGTACAAAAGAAATAGTGAGATAATTACAGGCAATGAACGAGCTGAGCTAGAGACTTAATTAAATTGCAGAAATAAATCACTTACAAACAATAGCAACTGACGAGGGCTTTGTCGAGGGCTTTGTCGAGGGCGTCTTGATTGAATAGCTAAAAAAATTCAGAATACGGAACGTACATGTGGGGACCCCGGACTAGCCGTCCGAAATACCCGATTATGTTTAACACAATGATCCCGTGATCAGTCTGTCATTGCACATAATCCGAACTGATTACCAAAGTTTACATCCATTACAGTACCGAATAAAAAGTCTTACATAAATGGTCATTTAGACCAAGTCTTACATATGTGCCTTCATGGGCCAAACCAAAATAATCAGCGGAAGCTACGGCGTAGTAGGCATCAAATCCCAACGACGACCCGACAGGCAGCTGACTTATGGAGATCCCTAGTTCGCGTAGAAGTCACCATACTCCTCCTCGGCGTAGTGTCCTCGAAGTCTGGCTAAGACAATAGCCAGGGACGAAACCAATATGAGTACATTTGATTGTACTCGCAAACTACCCAACATAAGTATGCACTAGTTTTATTTTACTTTCATACTTTTATTTATTTAAAACATCCTATATCTTTATTGAAAAGGTATGAAGAGTTTTATAACTATCTTTAAAGAAATCACCATTTTATCCGTTTCTCCAAAACTCCTCCTTTTTCCGACCATAGCCCGTCATGGTCCACTTTCTCCGACGCCTCATACCGATCCGTTGGTTATAGGTGCAGGAAACATTATCCACTTCATTTTTCTTTTGAAACTCAACTCTTTTCAAAACTTGCACGTGGTCTTAGGACAGCCTTCCAACTGTCCATATCCGAGGACTCGACTATTCGAATAGTTTTACACTCTGCAGAGGTAGCACGCTTTTCCCACATCCATCCGGTAACTCATCGTGTCAGCACGTCTCGCCATACCAGGTGTTGCGAAGTTGAGTCCCGACCCTATCCTGTCCTTTGCTCATGCTAGTATAGGATCCTGCCCATATGATACTTTCCATCAACACTTAACTCAGCCCGTCGGAATCTAAGTGTGAGGACTCATAGTTTTGCCGGCGGTTTATGGTGGAACCTTCAATCCTCCTCCTTTCTTTCCATAGAGTTTGAGCGAGGAACCAGGTCCAGGGGTAGGTCGCAACCATCCCCTCATTCATAACGGAAGTCATCTCCGTCGATGAGGCATCCCACACTAATTTGAGCAAATTATATGACTAAGCCTTTCCCATATGTGGGTAATGTGGTCGCACAGGGTAGATTGGTCGTCATAGTACTAGGAAACACTGTGCATTTTTCATAAACATCTCCATACCCCATTTCTCCATTTCAACACCGACATCTCGGCATTTCATAACCACACAAGTATTTTTCAAAGAGTTTTGAATAAACAATATTTATTTTTCCCATCCTATAATTTTATATAAACTATTTATACTTCTACATAGTGGTGGCAAAAATAATTTCCATATACTTTTGAAAAGGTTTTAGAAAATCTTTGCACTTAAGAGGTAAATCATGTTATCAAGTAGATGCATATATTTGGGGTGCAAGTCAGAGGGTAGCTGCCTTGCTCGACAAAGTGACCTTGGTTTGATCTTCAGATTCAACAAACTCTCCTTATCGATAAATCTGACAGCGGTTCTCGTCTAATTTATAAACAAGCAAATGCAAACAATCCTAATCTACTCAATTCAACATTACAACATTACAAATCTTAAAATGCTTTAAATAGCCACTGCATACATCAAAAAATACAATTTGGTTTTCAAATTTAATTGAATTAAACATTATTTATTTATGTCTTAAATATGGCAGAAATTGTTGACTGTTAATTACACAACTTGTGAGTTTGTTGGTCTACAAAAATACCAAACTAAAATTCTACAGAAAGCTACTGATGGTAGAAGACAACACTATTTGATTTGGATTATTTGGAGTTACCAAACTCCCTACACACATGTTTTAATCCAGTAACATTAATACATCAAATTTTAGCTACAATTAAGTTCTATTGATCCTAGAATTATATCCTTTTAGGGGTAACTAACATGACTAAATGTGACCTAACAAAAATTGGCCCTAACTCATTTAGATTAACCATTAAACATATTTAATTGTTTTAGTGCAGAAGGGTGTTCTAACTTCAACTTTATACTAAACAATAACACTGCACAATTAATTTCTACCACAATTAGGGAAGCTAATAGATGACAGTACCAAGCTAAAAAAATCGGTTTGGAATTATTTGGTAACTTAACAGAGTATCAGAAACAAACAAGTTTAGAATTTAAACCTTTGTGTATTTTTAATAATACATTTTTTATTTTATCTAAATGAATGAGACCACTTGGGTTGGTTTTAAACAATTTCATAAGCTTTCCAAAAACATTTGGATTTGATTTATTGGATTTGTAAATCTCGAGATATTGCATTTCTAAGATAGGTCCAGTACTGAATTCTCTTAAAGATTTAAATTCGAAATAATTAGTTCTCTGGATAAAGTTGAGAGTTATGACAGTGGGGTCCAGCAGTCAGTGACTCAGTGCGCTGGGAAATTAATAAAAATGCTGAGGGTGGGGCCAGCCCGTCAGTGTCTAGCTAACGCGAACCGTTACGCTTGCCGTTGGATTTAGATCCACGGCTCACGTCAAAGGCAACGGCGACGACCAAGAACTGGTGGCACGCACGCCGGCGACGGTGACGGGTGATACGTCCAAAACGTATCTATAATTTTTGATTGTTTCATGCCATTTTTATGCTTTTAGCACTTGTTTTATATTAAGTTTATTATTTATTTGGACTAACCTACTAATAGTTGCAAAAGTGCACAATGTTCTTGTTTTACTCTTTGATGTGTAGAAATTATCAAGAATACAAGAGGAAACCTTGTTGGAGTCGAATTGGGACTTTCCTGAAATCTGTCTGAGAACTTTTTACGAAGATTGCCAGTTTGACCCTCGAAGATGACGTAATGGAGACCTGGCTGTTACGAAAGTTGTCACAATTTTCCATACGAAGATTTTAAGCCCGAGATCAGCCCAATCGGAGTTCGGACGCGGCCTGTAGGCCCGTTTTGGTGGAACCCTAAAAGGGGGTGACGGAAATCCGAGAAGATATATAAAGGGAGGAAACCTAATTCGTGGAGGACTCCTCCACCCACGAATTTCAGCCACCAAAAGCCACGTTTTTGCCTCCCCATGGATCCCATCTCCATGGGGGAGGGCTCCCAAGAAGCCATGAAGGAGGGAGGCTAAGGGGCGGCGCTCCCCAAGCTTGCCGGCGGCGGGGAAAGGAGTTCCCCGCACCGCCGGCGCCGCCGCCGCGCTGCCCTCTCCGCCGTCTTCACCGCCATCTCCATCACCATCTCCTCCTTGTATTCAGTGGTTCATCCTCCCACAAACCTCTGTACCGTCCTATGTAAACATGGTGTTTGATGCTATAATATTTATCCTATGATTTACATCATGTTTCCGTAGTTTATTTGTCTTTTGATTGCTTAATTGAATGCATGAGGTTCATTAGAGTTGTATGTCTATATGGTGCTGTCCTTTGGTGTCCATTATACTTGTGCGCGCATGGATCAAACACCCTAGGGTTGGTAGTATTTGTAACGAAGCGGGGGAAGTTCTGCCGGAGTGACAGAAACCTGAGAACGCGAACCGATTAGTTGCACGTATGGGAGTAAGAGGACCTTGAACTTAAGGCTATGGTTGGGGAAACCTTAATGCATTGTTAGTATTTGCGGATGCTTTCTAACAATCCAATCATATAGTACTTGTAATCCCAAGTAGTGGAGTGCATGTATATTTAGCCTCTCCCACATAGAAAACTGCATCGAAGACAATGAACCAAGTACCTTCACTAATTAATCTTGGACAAAGCCACCACAATTACCACCACTTTTCCACACTCATGGTACTGTTAGTATATGGTTACTTAGTGTATTTTATTGCTGCAGCACTAACATTTACTTTCTTGTATTTATTATCTTGCAAAACTACCTCTCATACCCGTATTGCTACCGTAGTTTTATTTCTAGATAATGCAAACGTTTAGTGTGCGTAGAGTTGTATCAGTGGTTGATAGAACTTGAGAGAATACTTATCCTACCTTTAGCTCCTCGTTGGGTTCGACACTCTTACTTATCGAAAAGGCTACACGCGATCCCCTATACTTGTGGGTTATCAAGACCTTTTCTGGCGCCGTTGCCGGGGAGCCATAGCGTAGGTTAATGTTCTTGTGTGCACTTGTTTGCTTTATCTCTAAGTAGTTTTTATTTTCAGTATTAAGTTGTTCTTTATCTTACTATGGATAGGGAATGCGAATTACAAAAAAAATTAGGTGTAGTTGTTATCTAAAAACGTTTTCAAAAAGAAAAGTGATTGGAAAGATGAGTAATGGTTAAATGGGGGTCGACCTTGAACACTTGTGTTCATGCCTATGAAACCAAAACAAATCTTTCCATGGAAGCTTTTCATTAAAAACATGTAAATATTGTAAATATTGTGTATATACCTCTGTACATAAAAATAAAATGCTAATTATAGTCTTTAGTTAATTGAAAGTTGATAGTTTTACTTTGCTGTCCAGAAACAGATTTTCTGTGCTCCACCGTATTAAATGTTTAAAATCACCAGAACGTGATCTTGATCTGAAATTTCTTGAGTGCAAAGTGATGCTTATTAGCTTTCTTTCATTAGACTAACTTTTTCTGATTTAAGGTACGTAGATAGGTCGAAAAATTCGATCTTTACTGACTGTTCTGTTTAGACAGATTTTGTGCTTCTCTGTAAATAAAATCGTGATAAATCTCAGAATAGTATTTTGACTTGAAAATTTTTGTGCATAAACCTGAGATTATTATCTTTCTTTCATTAGACTAAAGTTTTTCGATTTGAGCTACTTAACTATCTCGTTGAATGCCATCTTTACGGACTGTTCAGTTTTGACAGATTTCTTTGTTTATTCAATATTGTACTTGGTGTTGTTAGTTTCATTAGTTTTTCGACGGACAACGGAAATCATGAACACCTTAGTATATACAGTGGCTAATGTTGAGTAAAAATTATAAAACTTGTCAATGCTTGAACATGAGTGGATTTTATTTAATGAGTACTAACCCTACTAATGAGTTTTGTGAAGTTTTATGTGGATGTAGCTTATAAGATCTAATCAATATGGTGATATGAGATGAATAAGAAGACGCAAGAGCTCAAGCTTGGGGATGTGTAGGTGCATCCCAAGAACATATTCAAGAAGATACAATCATCTAAGCTTGGGGATGCCCGAGTCATCCCCCTATTCATCAACTAACATGAGGTTGTCTCGTTCATACTCTATATTACCCGTCCACATGATATGTATTGTCTTAACTTGTATTATAATTGCTTTTATATGTCTTGGTTTTACCTTCTTTAGTTTTATTAGGCTCCTTATTTGGTTTCGATTGCTTCTTTACTTTCACTTATAAATTCAAAATAACAAAAATATTTTCTTTTGTTTTGCTTCTTTGTTTGGTTCTTTATTTTAATTTTATTTGGGTTTTACTTTTGATTTTTATTTAGAGTTTTCCTTGCTGTAGCTAGCATGTTTAGGTCTTGCTTAGCCTCTGGTTTCTTAGTTTATAAAAATAAAGTACCAAGTTTTATCCATTTAGCTTAGTTGATACATATGTAAAAAGTGATTTTCTGTTTTCGGTATCTACTGCTTATTGCGCGATTTTTCATATTTTACTGGAAGCTCTAAAAATCACGAAAAAATTACTGATGTTGTAGCACCTAATCCTCTGCATGTACAAAAATTGGCTAAAATTTCGGGCATGTTTAAGTGCACCTAAAAATTGCGTTTTCCAGCTGCTGTTTTTCTGGACAGATTCTGACTTTTGTTGCAAGAGTGGCCTCTTTTCGTTTTCATTTGATTTTTAATGGTTCTTACCTTTCATTTATAAGTTGGCCATTTAAGCAACCTTTCTGTAACTTAAAAACAAAATTTTATTTGGTTTAATAGTAGCACTTGGGAAATATTATCTATTGTACTAATGTCTAACCGCAGAAAAGAATGGGAAAGTTTTTGTGTTGAAGTTTTTTCACAGAGAATGAAGGAACACCAAACTATGGAATATTGAAGAATTACCAAAGTCATAAGCTTGGGGATGTCCCCGCATCCCTCTTCATCAATAACCCCACGGTTTGCAAACCTTTAAACTTTGTTTTTTGAGCAACATAGGAACTTAACTAAACTTGAAGCGGCTGTATTTTATTATCTATTTATCTTAGCATCAAACACCAGTTACATTAATAAGTGGATCGTCACATATTTTATTTATCCTCTGTTTTCAATGTTTACTTGGTTAATGGATTACTTGTTGAAACTTAAAAATGATGTGTGAATAATACTGTTTAGTAGTTTATGTTTTCTTATGGTTAGTCTCAACTAGCTAATAGTGCATATTATGTTATTTTGATATCAACATGCATTGTCCTGTTCATAAGATGGTATGGTATTGTGGTATCCTCCTCTGAATAATTCACTTGAATCGACTTGGCACATGCTCACACATGTTATGACTGAAAAATAAAAGTCAATTAAGCCTTGATGATCTATTTTGCCTCAGAGTTTTAGTATCGTTTTTATGCCTCCGTTAATTTTATTTTGTCGCAAGCATGATTATGACCGTTATCGCTCTCGTGGTTGTCGCTTCCCAGTCTATTGCTAGCCTTCACTTGTACTGAGCGGGAATGCTGCTCGTGCATCCAAATCCTTAAAACCAAGTTATCCCAAAGAGTCCACCAAAAAATTCCTATGCATGGTATTTCAAGCCATTCCAAGTAAATTTGCATGTGCTACCTTTAAAACCTTCAAAATATTTCTCTTTTTGTGTCAATGTTTACTAGCTCATGAGGAATTAGTGTGGTTATTCTTTATTCTATTTGTCAAATGGACTTTTACACCTGGACTAGTGGCATATACATCCGCTTATCCAATAACTTGCAAAAAGAGCTGGCAACGGGGTGCCCAGTCCCAATTAATTACAACTTTAACCAATTAATTCTCTTCACACTTTTGCCCTGATTCATCAGTAAGCAATGACAAACAGTGAAATACCTGAATGTGTGTAAACCAAAGAGAAAGAGGGATGATCTGCCTTGCTGGTAGAAATAACGTCCTTCATGGGAGCCGCTCTTAAAAGTCCGTTTGACAGGTAGAATACTGTTCTCACCCGCTACCATTCGTTGACAATTAACAAACACCTCTCAAAACATTTTTACCTCTGTTTTTAAAACAAAAAGCTCTAGCACGTGTTAATCCCTGCTTCCCTCTGCGAAGGGCCAATCTTTTATTTTTATGTTGAGTCACCATCCTTTCTTTGAGCACTTCTTCGAGAGCATAGCTGTCGTTCTTAGTGTAATGTGCTTGTCCCAGAATACGATTAATTGAGGTATAACCATGATGCTTTTATCTTTGATATCTCTATATCTAGTCTTCACTTGAACTTCAGAGGTGCCTTGGCATTTATGTTTTGCTCCACAATTAAGGGCAAGCGAGATACCACTCTATCATGCTTTATTATGGTCATTACAATCTTGTTGATGTTTATAAATTTCATGTTATAAGCTCTTAGTTCGTTGATACTTTTCATTAGGAAACATGATTGCTAAGTTTTATTATCCATACATCATGCAATTGTTAAAGACCTGATCATAGCATTTACAATCAAAAATTATTTTGTTATCATTTACCTACTCGAGGACGAGCAGGAATTAAGCTTGGGGATGTTGATACGTCCAAAACGTATCTATAATTTTTGATTGTTTCATGCCATTTTTATGCTTTTAGCACTTGTTTTATATTAAGTTTATTATTTATTTGGACTAACCTACTAATAGTTGCAAAAGTGCACAATGTTCTTGTTTTACTCTTTGATGTGTAGAAATTATCAAGAATACAAGAGGAAACCTTGTTGGAGTCGAATTGGGACTTTCCTGAAATCTGTCTGAGAACTTTTTACGAAGATTGCCAGTTTGACCCTCGAAGATGACGTCAAATGGAGACCTGGCTGTTACGAAAGTTGTCACAATTTTCCATACGAAGATTTTAAGCCCGAGATCAGCCCAATCGGAGTTCGGACGCGGCCTGTAGGCCCGTTTTGGTGGAACCCTAAAAGGGGGTGACGGAAATCCGAGAAGATATATAAAGGGAGGAAACCTAATTCGTGGAGGACTCCTCCACCCACGAATTTCAGCCACCAAAAGCCACGTTTTTGCCTCCCCCATGGATCCCATCTCCATGGGGGAGGGCTCCCAAGAAGCCATGAAGGAGGGAGGCTAAGGGGCGGCGCTCCCCAAGCTTGCCGGCGGCGGGGAAAGGAGTTCCCCGCACCGCCGGCCGCCGCCGCCCTGCGCCGCCGCGCTGCCCTCTCCGCCGTCTTCACCGCCATCTCCATCACCATCTCCTCCTTGTATTCAGTGGTTCATCCTCCCACAAACCTCTGTACCGTCCTATGTAAACATGGTGTTTGATGCTATAATATTTATCCTATGATTTACATCATGTTTCCGTAGTTTATTTGTCTTTTGATTGCTTAATTGAATGCATGAGGTTCATTAGAGTTGTATGTCTATATGGTGCTGTCCTTTGGTGTCCATTATACTTGTGCGCGCATGGATCAAACACCCTAGGGTTGGTAGTATTTGTAACGAAGCGGGGGAAGTTCTGCCGGAGTGACAGAAACCTGAGAACGCGAACCGATTAGTTGCACGTATGGGAGTAAGAGGACCTTGAACTTAAGGCTATGGTTGGGGAAACCTTAATGCATTGTTAGTATTTGCGGATGCTTTCTAACAATCCAATCATATAGTACTTGTAATCCCAAGTAGTGGAGTGCATGTATATTTAGCCTCTCCCACATAGAAAACTGCATCGAAGACAATGAACCAAGTACCTTCACTAATTAATCTTGGACAAAGCCACCACAATTACCACCACTTTTCCACACTCATGGTACTGTTAGTATATGGTTACTTAGTGTATTTTATTGCTGCAGCACTAACATTTACTTTCTTGTATTTATTATCTTGCAAAACTACCTCTCATACCCGTATTGCTACCGTAGTTTTATTTCTAGATAATGCAAACGTTTAGTGTGCGTAGAGTTGTATCAGTGGTTGATAGAACTTGAGAGAATACTTATCCTACCTTTAGCTCCTCGTTGGGTTCGACACTCTTACTTATCGAAAAGGCTACACGCGATCCCCTATACTTGTGGGTTATCAACGGGCATGGAAAGCTCACCTAGGGGGCTCGGGAGGTCGTGGCGACGGTGCAGAAAGACGGCGGAGGCTCGGGGAAGGTCGTGGGGCGAGTGGAGCTTGCTGGGGCGGCGTGAATCGTCGACGGCGAGCCGCTGAACTTCCACGGGCACGGGACAGCACTCCGGCGAGCTCCTGCCGCTGCTTCTGTGCATGAAACAGAGGGAAAAAGGGGTGGGGTGAGTGCGGTGTTAATGGTGGTGCGAGTACGGGCCAGAAAAGAGAGAAAGAGAGGCAGCACGGCCTCGGCCATGGTCGTCTCCTACCTTCGGCTCCGGTGAAGCTCGGGGAAGAACCAGAGCAGCAGCGGCTCTACAACCGCGGCTCCGCCCTCCTGGCGGTGTACGAGAGGTGGTGGAGTGGGGTGGAGGCAGTGGTGCGGGCTGTGGAGAGGAAGTGAGCTCGAGGCGGTCTATTTATGCTCGAGCTTGGGTCCATGGTGGTCCGGGCGCGGTAGCGGTCCAGAGGCGACGTGCGCTCGCCATAGGGGCGGTGGAGGTGCGGCTACGGTATTGGGTCGGCAGGGAGCAAGAATGGCGGCGTGGCGACGAGCTACGCTTGCTCGAAAGTGGGACGGCCTCGGGAGAGCTTGGGCGGTGCGCGGCGTGCACTGGCGTGCTCTGGGTGACGCAAACTCGGCGGGGGCGGGTTCCTGCGGGCCTGGTGTTGCAAGAGAGGGGCAGCGAGGTGAGGGAGAGAGGGGGGGGCCGGAGCTGGGCTAGCGCGGCGTCGCCTCTCCACGGCCACAGTGCCGACAATGGCGCGGCCGCGCCGGTGCCTGTCCCCTGACGCTCTCCTCCTTGTCCCCGACCTCTTCTCTTCGATTTCATGTGCGCCGTGAGGTCAGTGAGGTGAAGGAGATCAAATGGAGGCCACAATTCGACGGATTAAACACGGAATCGATCGATTGATCTCGGCTTTGGTTTGATTTGGGAAGAACACAGTTCATGCCCGCAAGGTGTTTGATGAAATGGTTGAACCAAATTTCAATTTGAATTTATGAAATTTATTTTCATAATTTGCTTCACATATGTATATATGGATTTGTGGTGCTGCATGGGTATTTATTTGGGAAATGTAGCACCACACATTTGGTGATTTAAGATAATAAAGAAAGAAATGGAAGTTTAAATTTGGATTTTTGAAAATAATATTTGGAGAGGGAAAAGTGTAGGAGTAAAAATGAGAGTGATTAAATATCACTCCACTGACTTTTATTTTGAAAGAAAATCAGTTTCTCACTTGGAGAAATTTGATGACACTTGTCACATGATTTTTGTTTGCTCTTTTTATTTTTTTTCTTTTCTTTTCTTCAAGTTTTCATTTAGAGCACGCAACACACAATTAGCAAGAAGTAATTATCACAAGCAACAATATGCAATCAACACATATAATTTTAACAAAAGTTTTTGTTGGCCCTCATTTTTGGAATAATAATACTGATAATATTTTGGGATGTTACAATCCTTCCCCCTTAAAATAAATCTCGTCCCGAGATTTGCTAGGCTTAGGTGCTAAAGAGGTTCGGGAACTCGCTTCTAATATAATCCTCACGTTCCCAAGTTGCTTCTTCTTCGGAGTGGTTAGTCCACTGGACTTTGTCGAACTTGATCGCGCGCTTCGGGTAACACGAACATCTTCGTCAAGAATCTTGACGGGTCTCTCACGATAAGTCAGGTCTTGGTTCAGGTCGATGGAGACGTGGTCGATGTTTTTGAAAACATCTGGCTGGTCAGGAACTTCAAGACACTTCCGAGCAAGGAAATGTGGAAGACATCGTGATAATCTCCTAACTCCGGGGGCAACTCCAGTTGATAAGATACTTCTCCTCGACGAGCGATGATCTTGAAGGGTCCAATATATCTTGGCGCTAATTTTCCTTTGACATGGAAACGCTGCATTCCTTTAAGGGGTGTCACTCGAAGATAGACATAATCTCTGATACTGAAAGTGACATTACGGCGCTTGGAATCAGCGTAACTCTTCTGACGGGATTGGGCAGTTTTGAGACATTCACGAATAAGCTGAACT
This sequence comes from Poa pratensis, assembly GCA_947311845.1. Taxonomy (NCBI): domain Eukaryota; kingdom Viridiplantae; phylum Streptophyta; class Magnoliopsida; order Poales; family Poaceae; genus Poa; species Poa pratensis. Next base: position 45,290,519 of record CAMZMU010000083.1, read on the forward strand.
TGCTCTTCAGCTTCACGGAGGGTATCTGGTCCAAACAATTTGCCTTCTCCAGTGTCAGACCAATTCAGGGGTGTACGACACTTCTTGCCGTAAAGGGCTTCAAAAGGGGCCATTTGCAGACTAGACTGATAACTATTGTTGTATGAGAACTCTGCAAACGGAAGACAAACTTCCCACTTGGAACCATAGGATAGAACACATGCGCGAAGCATGTCCTCCAATATCTGGTTTACTCGTTCGTTTGGCCATCGGTCTGGGGATGATAAGCTGTGCTAAACGCTAACTTGGTTCCGAGGGCTTCGTGAAGGGATTTCCAGAATCTTGAGTGAATTGCGTGCCTCTATCAGATACAATCTTCTTAGGCACACCATGCAGGCTTACTATTCTGGAAATATACAAGTCTGCTAACTGAGCTCCGGTGTGGGTGGTCTTGACAAGGATAAAATGGGCAACCTTGGTCAGTCGATCAACGATGACCCAGATTGAATCATGGCCTCTGTTAGATCTTGGAAGTCCGGTAATAAAATCCATTCCAATTTCATCCCACTTCCACTCGGGAATTTTCAAAGGTTGAAGCAATCCAGCGGGTCGCTGATGTTCAGCCTTGACTCGCTGACAGATATCACACTTGGCCACAAAAGAACCAATCTCTCGCTTCATTCCGTGCCACCAAAATCTTTCTCGAAGGTCTTGGTACATTTTGGTTCCGCCGGGGTGGATTAAATAAGGGGTCTCATTGGCTTCCTTCAGGATTAACTCCTTAAGTTCCGTGACATTGGGCACACAGATGCGGCCATTGAATTTCAGCACTCCTTCAGCATCTTCGGCAAAACCGGGTGCTTTGCCGAGAGAAATCTTCTTCTTAATTCCCTCAATGCTTTCATGATCTTTTTGGGCTTCCTTGATTTGATCCATCAGGGTTGGGGCTAACTCTAAATTGGCGAGATATCCGTGGCTAACAAGTTCTAGTCCAAAATCTTGAACTCTTTGAACAAGGCTGGCTGTTCGGCTTGGATCAAGGCATTCAGGGTGCAAGGTTTGCGACTAAGGGCATCGGCAACTACATTAGCCTTTCCGGGGTGATAGTGGATTCCAATATCATAATCCTTGATTAATTCCATCCATCTCCTCTGTCGCAGGTTCAACTCCTTCTGGGTGAAAATATACTTCAAGCTCTTATGATCTGTATAGATCTCACAGCGATGTCCCGCAAGATAGGGACGACACGTCTTAAGAGCAAGAACAACAGCAGCTAACTCCAGGTCATGAGTTGGGTAATTCTCTTCATGTGGTCGCAATTGCCGGGACAGATACGACACAACTTTGCCTTCTTGCATCAGAATGCAACCAAGTCCGAGGCGTGATGCATCGCAATACACGTCGAAACTCTTGGTGACGTCTGGCATAATCAAGATTGGGGTTGAGGTCAGTCTCTTCTTCAATTCTTGGAAACTATCTTCACATTTCTGGGTCCATTCAAATTTCTTGTCCTTCTTCAACAATTGGGTCAAGGGCTTGGCTATACTGGAAAATCCTTCAACGAACTTGCGGTAATAACCTGCTAGTCCGAGAAAGCTTCGGATTTCAGTCACACTGGTTGGGGCTAACCAGTCAACAATGGCTTGGATCTTCTCGGGGTCTACAGAAATTCCTCCAGCAGATACAACATGTCCGAGAAATGCCACTTCACTGAGCCAAAACTCACACTTGCTAAGCTTGGCATACAGCTGGTGCTCTCGGAGGGTCTCCAAAACTAGACGCAGGTGTTCAGCATGCTCTTCTTCAGTCTTGGAATAAATAAGGATGTCATCGAGGAAAACTACCACGAACTTGTCGAGGTACTCCATGAAAATCTTGTTCATGAGATTCATGAAATAGGCGGGGCATTGGTCAGACCAAAGGACATCACGGTGTATTCAAACAAACCGTAACGGGTGGTGAAGGCGGTCTTGGGAATGTCTGTCTCTTGGATCTTCAACTGATGATACCCGTCCGAAGATCGATCTTGGAAAAGACTCGGGCTCCATTCATTTGATCGAATAGATCCTCGATCTTGGGAAGAGGATACTTGTTTTTAATGGTCACGTCATTTAGCTTGCGATAATCCACACACAGGCGTGTGGTACCGTCTCTCTTGTCCACAAAAATGATGGGTGATCCCCAGGGTGAAGCGCTTGGGCGGACAAGACCTTTGCTGAGCATATCAGCCAACTGCTTCTTCAACTCAACCAGTTCTTCCGGATTCATCCGATAAGGCCTTTGGATATAGGGGCTGTTCCTGGGATAAGCTCAATTATGAACTCAATATCCCAGTCTGGCGGCATACCAGGCAATTCATCAGGGAAAACATCCCGAACAGGTGAACACACGGATCTCATCTAGGGCGGGTCGAGCTATGCTCTCATGGCAGCCTGGCTGGGAAGGGTTGGTTTCAGACACATACTCCACTTCTACTTCTTTGTCGGTGGTGATGGATATAGCCCTTCTAGCACAGTCAATTCGACCATGGTACTTTGCTAGCCAATTCATACCAAGTATAACATCTATGCCTTGGGTTCCCAGAACGATTAAGTCGACTGGAAACTTTTCTCCTTTGATCTCAAGAGAAACATCGTGGCAAAACTACTTGGTTTCTACGGTGGATTCTGGGATTTGGATGACCATGGGTTTAGGTAAGAGGCTCTCGACTAAACCTCTCTTAGCAACAAATTCTTGGGTAACAAAGGAATGAGTAGCACCAGAATCAAACAGAACAGTTGCAGGTACTGAGTTGACAAGGAACGTACCCAGCACAACATCTGGCGCATCCAGGGCTTCTTCAGCATTGATGTGGTGCAGACGGCCCTTGGCAACGGCAACATTTCCGCGGGGTGCAGCATTCTTGCCATTTCCATTGCGGCCTTGACCATTGTTCGGTGCCGGCGCATTGGGGCGCTGAACATTCCTCTTGGGATTGGGGCACTCTCTGGAGTAGTGACCCTTGTTGCCACATTCAAAGCAGACAACATTGGCATTGCGGTTGAAGTTGTTTGGGCGGTTAGGGAAATTGGGGCGTGGAGCTTGTGGTGGTCGATAGGCAGGCTTGGGGTTTTGCTGAAAGATACGAGGCTTCTGACTGCTCGAACCTTCCTGAGCATTCATCCTCCTCTTACGACCTTCAAACATAGACTTGCGCTTGGTCTCCAGCTGGATGGCTTTGTCCACAAGTGACTCCAGATCATAGAAGTCATGGATAACCAGAGCACACTACAGTTCATCATGAAGTCCACTCATGAAACGCTCCATCTTCTTCTTCTCTGTGTCAGTGTCATCAGGAACATACCGAGATAAGTCGGTAAACTCATCAAGATAACCGACCACATCTCTACTTCCCTGCCTCAGCTTGCGGAATTCATCCTTCTTCCTATCAATGAGTCCGCCGGGAATGTGCTTCTTGCGGAACTTCTCCTGGAACTCAACCCAGTTGATGACATGACCAGCTTGCTGGAGAGCCTTGGTAGTTTCCCACCAAGCTCGTGCAGGTCCAGCAAGATAGTGGGTTGCATACAGCACCTTCTCATTTTCTCCTACAGCAGCAACTTCCAGATTGTTGTCGATGGTGCGAAGCCAATCATCGGCTTCTAGTGGGTGAAGTCCCTTGGAATAGGTGGGTGGGTTGGTCTTCTGAAAGTCACTCAAGGTGGATCGCTGGTTTCCATCGCCATTGCCATTGCCACCATTGTTGTTGTTATTATTGTTGTTGTGGTTGAGATGGGCGGCAGCGATCTGCTGCAGGGCAGCGAGATGAGCTTGGCGCTCCTCCCGGGCATTTTCACGTTCCTCCATGATAAGCGCAAGAAGTTGGGCGGGGGTTGGGTTCGGTGGTGGTGGTGGTGGTGCTCCTCCTTCCGTGTTGGTGCGACGAGTGTTCGCCATCCTGAAGCACACCGGGTATAAGAGGCAAGGCAAAAAGGTTCGACTAAGAAAAGATGATTTCGCGGGTGGTAGATTAATTAAGGATGATATGGAAAATAGTTTACACAGACCAAACAAGACTAAGATACTTATATAACACAAACATCACATCAAAGAGTTCACAACATCAAGCTTACACATCAAGCTTACAACATCAAACTTACAACCTCACCGTACATCTAAGGTACCTAATACATGGTTTCCAAAAGTACCACTACTACGACTCGACTAGCGATAGGGGGTCGACCTAATCCTGCGGTAGTACACAAGTCACTCGCCTACTGAGGTGGAACCTCAGGCTCTGCTGCGTCAGCGTCGGACTGGTAAGGTGGCTCCTCGGGGTCCTCCTCCTCGTCCTCGAGTACTGCCTCGAGTGGCTCCTCCTCCTCGTCAACTAACTCCTCCTCGTCACCCTCCTTCTCATAGTCCATCTCCTCCAGGAAGTCGTCATCGTCACTGAGGAAAGCGTTGTTCTCCTTGCGGAGATCCTCGCCCTCCTCCTCCATCTCGTCAGTATGGTGCTCTAGATCCTCGATCAGCTCGTCTGCTCTGCCACCTTCTTGCGGAGCTTCACGATGGTCCTCCTCAGCTGGGTCCTCTTCTTGAGAAGAGCGACCTTCTCCTCCTTCAGATGCGCCTCACTCTCGCGACTCTCCGCGAGCGAGATGCGCTCAAAGCGAGAACGGAGTCTAGCGCACATCAGATCCTCGTGGGTGCGGAAGAGCATAATCTCCATGTCCAGGATGTACTCTCCGAACGTCGGGTGTAGCGGGGATCGGATAGGGTGTCCATCATCGGTGCGCCTCCCGTAGAACCGGAAACGGGAGTTCACTAACTCCGCCTTGTTCTCCTCACAAAGTCGGGCTAGCATCCTCTGCATAGAACGACACAGTCCATCGCCCCAGTGGACGTCCATGGTGGTGAAGATCAGCGTCCTGGATCCGGGAGACTTGATGTTCCCCCGAACAGACGACTCGACCAACCAACCAGGTTCCCATGGCCGAGAGTGTCCACCTGGGCTCCCCTAAACTCTGGAGCGGGGCGACCTAACTGCTTTCTCAACTCGAACAAGTCCTTCTCGAACATCAACTTGTCGTCCCTCTCAAGCTGAACGAACTCGGTGTAGTGGATCGCCATCTACAATTTTTAGCAAAATTTTAAGTTAGTGAGATGGCAAGTGTATCAAAATTTTAAATTTAGTACGGCAACAAGTGAGCAAAATTTTAAGCTTAATGGATGACAAGTGTGCAAAATTTTAAGGATACAAGGAAAAATGTAATATTTAATGAGAGTAAAATTTTGTATAAGTAAGAGGATTGGAGATAAGAAATTTTCGAAAATACTTCACTCCTTTATTTTTAGAAATTAACTTTTGTAACTTCTATCTAGCGACCATGCTAATCTAAGGTCTCTTAATGTCAGGATGGCTCTGATACCAGCTCTGTGGGGACCCCGGACTAGCCGTCCGAAATACCCGATTATGTTTAACACAATGATCCCGTGATCAGTCTGTCATTGCACATAATCCGAACTGAATACCAAAGTTTATATCCATTACAGTACCGAATTAAAAGTCTTACATAAATGGTCATTTAGACCAAGTCTTACATAGGTGCCTTCATGGGCCAAACCAAAATAATCAGCGGAAGCTACGGCGTAGTAGGCATCAAATCCTAACGACGACCCGACAGGCATCTGACTTATGGAGATCCCTAGTTCGCGTAGAAGTCGCCATACTCCTCCTCGGCGTAGTGCTCCTCGAAGTCTGGCTAAGACAATAGCCAGGGATGAAACCAATATGAGTACATTTGATTGTACTCGCAAACTACCCCAACATGAGTATGCACTAGTTTTATTTTACTTTCATACTTTTATTTATTTAAAACATCTCTATATCTTTATTGAAAAAGGTAAGAAGAGTTTTATAACTATCTTTAAAGAAATCACCATTTTATCTGTTTCTCCAAAACTCCTCCTTTTTCCGACCATAGCCCGTCATGGTCCACTTTCTCCGACCACCTCATACTGATCCGTTGGTATAGGTGTAGGAAACATTCTCCACTTCATTTTTTTTTAAAACTCAACTCTTTTCAAAACTTGCACATGGTCTTAGGACAGCCTTCCAACTGTCCATATCCGAGGACTCGGCTATTCGAATAGTTTTACACTCTGCAGAGGTAGCACACTTTTCCCACATCCATCCGGTAACTCATCGTGTCAGCCACGTCTCGCCATACCAGGTGTATGCGAAGTTGAGTCACCGACCCTAGCCTGTCCTTTGCTCATGCTAGTATAGGATCCTGCCCATATGATACTTTCCATCAACACTTAACCCAGCCCGTCGGAATCTAAGTGTGAGGACTCATAGTTTTGCCCGGCGGTTTATGGTGGAACCTTCAATCCTCCTCCTTATCTTTCCATAGAGTTTGAGCGAGGACCCAGGTCAGGGGTAGGTCGCAACCATCCCCTCATTCATAACGGAGTCATCTCCGTCGATGAGGCATCCCACACTAATATGAGCAAATTATATGACTAAGCCCTTTCCCATATGTGGGTAAATGTGGTCGCACATGGTAAGATTGGTCGTCATAGTACTAGGACACACTGTGCATTTTTCATAAACATCTCCATACTCCATTTCTCCATTTCAACACCGACATCTCGGCATTTCATAACCACATAAGTATTTTTCAAAGGAGTTTTGAATAAACAATATTTATTTTTCCCATCCTATAATTTTATATAAACTATCTTATACTTCTACATAGTGGTGGCAAAATAATTTCCATATACTTTTGAAAAGGTTTTAGAAAATCTTTGCCTTAAGAGTAAATCATGTTATCAAAGTAGATGCATATATTTGGGGTGCAAGCTCAGAGGGTAGCTTGCCTTGCTCGACAAAGTGACCTTGGTCTTGATCTTCAGATTCAACAAACTCTCCTTCCTCGATAAATCCGACAGCGTTCTTGTCTAATTAATAAACAAGCAAATGCAAACAATCACTAATCTACTCAATCAACATTACAACATTACAATCTTAAATACTATAAATAGCCACTGCATACATCAAACAATACAATTTGGTTTCAATTTAATTGAATTAAACATTATTTATTTATGTCTTAAATATGGCAGAAACTTGTTGAACATGTTTAATTACACAACTTGAGTTCTGTTGGTCACAAAAATACAAACTAAAATTCTACAGAAAGCTACTGATGTGTAGAAGACAACACAATTTGATTTGGATTATTGGAGTTACCAAACTCCCTACACACATGTTTTAATCCAGTAACTTAATAATCAAATTTTAGCTACCAATTAAGTTCTGTTGATCCTAAAATTAAATCCTTTTAGGAGTAACTAAACATGACTAAATGTGACCTAACAAAATTGGCCCTAACTCATTTAGATTAACCATTAAACATATTTAATTGTTTTAGCGCAGAAGGGTGTTCTAACTTCAACTTTATACTAAACAATGACCACTGCACAATTAATTCTACAAAAATTAGGGAAGCTAATAGATGACAGTGCCAAGCTAACAAAATTGGTTTGAAATTATTTGGCTTAACAGAGTATCAGAAACAAACAAGTTTAGAATTTAAACCTTCTGTAGTATTTTTAAGAATACATTTTTATTATTTATCTAAATGAAATGAGACCACTGGGGTTGGTTAAAAAATTTCATAAGCTTTCCAGAACATTTGGATTTGTAAATCTTGAGATATTGCATTTCTAAGATAGGTCCAGTACTTAATTCTCTTAAAGATTTAAATTCGAAATAATTAGTTCTCTGGATAATGTTGAGAGTTATGACAGGTGGGGTCCAGCAGTCAGTGACTCAGTGCGCGCTGGATATTAATTAAAATGCTGATGGGTGGGGCCAGCCCGTCAGTGGCTAGCTAACGCGAACCGTTACGCTGCCGTTGGATTTAGATCCAACGGCTCACGTTCAAAGGCAACGGCGACGACCAAGAACTGGTGGCGCCGCCGCGCCGGCGACGGTGACGGGCACGGAAAGCTCACCTAGGAGGCTCGGGAGGTCGTGGCGACGGTGCAGAAAGACGGCGGAGGCTCGAGGAAGGTCGTGGGGCGAGTGGAGTTTGCTGGGGCGGCGTGAATCATCGACGGCGAGCCGCTGAACTTCCACGGGCACGAGACAGCACTCCGGCAAGCTCCTGCCGCTGCTTCTGTGCACGAAACAAAGGGGGGAAAGGGTGGGGTGAGTGCGGTGTTAATGGTGGTGCGAGTACGGGCCAGAAAAGAGAGAAAGAGAGGCAGCACGGCCTCGGCCGTGGTCGTCTCCTACCTTCAGCTTCGGCGAAGCTCGGGGAAGAACCAGAGCAGTAGCGGCTCTGCAACCGCGGCTCCGCCCTCCTTGCGGTGTACGAGAGGTGGTGGAGTGGGGTGGAGGCAGTGGTGTGGGGTGTGGAGAGGATTGAGCTCGGGGCGGGCTATTTATGCCCGAGCTTGGGTCCATGGTGGTCCGGGCGCAGGAGCGGTCCAGAGGCGACGTGCGCTCGCCATAGGGGCGGTGGAGGTGCGGCTACGGTGTTGGGTCGGCAGGGAGCAAGAATGGCGGCATGGCGACGAGCTACGCTTGCTCGAAAGTGGGACGGCCTCGGGAGAGCTTGGGCGGTGCGCGGCGCGCACTGGCGTGCTCTGGCGCGACGTAAACTCGGCGGGGGCGGGTTCCTGCGGGGCCTGGTGTTGCGAGAGAGGGGGCAGCGAGGTGAGGGAGAGAGGGGGGGCCGGAGCTGGGCTAGCGCGGCGTCGCCTCTCCACGGCCACAGTGCCGACCATGGCGCGGCCGCGCCGGTGCCTGTCCCCTGACGCTCTCCTCCTTGTCCCCGACCTCTTCTCTTCGATTTCTTGTGCGCCGTGAGGTCAGTGAGGTGAAGGAGATCAAACGGAGGCCTCAATTCGACGGATTAAACATGGAATCGATCGATTGATCTCGGCTTTGGTTTGATTTGGGAAGAACACAGTTCATGCCCGCAAGGTGTTTGATGAAATGGTTGAACCAAATTTCAATTTGAATTTCTGAAATTTATTTTCATAATTTGCTTCACATATGTATATATGGATTTGTGGTGCTGCATGGGTATTTATTTGGGAAATGTAGCACCACACATTTGGTGATTTAAGATAATAAAGAAAGAAATGGAAGTTTAAATTTGGATTTTTGAAAATAATATTTGGAGAGGGAAAAGTGTAGGAGTAAAAATGAGAGTGATTAAATATCACTCCACTGACTTTTATTTTGAAAGAAAATCAGTTTCTCACTTGGAGAAATTTGATGACACTTGTCACATGATTTTTGTTTGCTCTTTTTATTTTGTTTCTTTTCTTTTCTTCAAGTTTTCATTTAGAGCAAGCAACACACAATTAGCAAGAAGTAATTATCACAAGCAACAATATGCAATCAACACATATAATTTTAACAAAAGTTTTTGTTGGCCCTCATTTTTGGAATAATAATACTGATAATATTTTTGGGATGTTATAGTACAGCGTCATCCGTGAAGTAATGCTCTTTCCTATATGTTACTCAGAAGACATCATGCCCGGCCTTTGCGGCTTTCTCGTACCATTGATGCAATCGGCGCAATTGTGTTGTTAGAGACTCGACCTGCTCAGGTCTGACCAGGGACCTCCCGTAGACATATGTCCATGTGTACTGATGTAACATCCCAAGTTTTTCAAAAAATTGAAAAAAATCAGAAAAATTTAAAACTTTTGAAAACTATAATGTATTTAGTTTTGAAAAGAAAAATCATGCATGCATTCATCATCTTCTTGTCTTGTTTGCATTTGAAATTTTAAAAGTTGGAATATTATTTCCACTTGAAAACATATTTGGAAAAATAATATGAATGGGCCTTATTATGCCCTATATAATTTTTTTGATTTCTAGAATGTTGCCAAACCTTTTTATTATAATTTTTGTGTGTTTGAATTGATTATTTTATTTTATTGAAAATATATGTCTAAAATAAGTTATGTTCGAATATTTACATTTGTGGTATTCTATTTGACTTTAATAAACCACAAATGATTTTATTTAAAACGCTATTTTTAAAATTGACATAGAGTGTCAATTAAGCAATTATGCAATATTTCAAATTTGTATTTTTGAAATATTAGTAAAAGTGTGTTTGATTATTTTAAATAAAAGATCTTGTTTTTACAAAAGTTTAGAAACTGGTTTGAGTTGATTTGGACGTTTAAACAAAAGTTATAAAGGAAACTGTAAATAGAATAAAGAAAAATGTTTTAAAAAAAACGTTTCGGACGAGTCAGTTGGGCCGCAGCCCAACTAAACTCGCCGCACGCGTGCAGCGGTGCAGCCTCCGCAGCAGGCCGCCTTGGCCTATCTGCATTCCTCTCTCTTATTTTTTTTTCCTCTGTCCTTTTCTTTTTCTTTTTCTCTTGGGCCGAAATCAAGCCCAACACCCAGGCCAGGATTTGATCGATGGTTGATTCCAGGAAAATTTAGTTTGCAAACCCTTTCCACTTAAACACGAATATCTTGACAAATATAACTCTAAATCCGGATCCGCTTGATCTTACGCGTTCATAACTTTGAGCCCAATCTTTTCCACCGACCATTGGCCTATATAAACCCCTGTAGCCGCCGTCATCTCTCTTCCCCTTTTCGTTCCACCGAAATCGTGATCAACGAAATCGTATTTCGTTGATTTGACGACCAAGATCATCTCGAATCACGACGGAACCTGAAACATTGTTGAAGATCTCCTCAACACCTTTCCATCCCGGGAAGTCTCAACTCTTTTCATCAACCGTGGAGAGTGAATTTCGACTCGCAATACTTCAGATCTGAAGTCGTATTTCTTAGATCTCTTCGCGCTCGGTTCTTTAAATCGAAATTCCTTTGGTGAGAAGTCAGATCCAACCCTTACCTACAACTTTGCTATTGCACTCTTTTGGTTTTGACATACGGAATTCTCTGTACAATACAGATGGCTTTTGACGATTTTCGGAGGAGAAAACCATCTCAAATCTTCGGGCCGTAGTTACGAAAGTTGTTCCCCTGATCAAGACCTTTCTTTTGCCCCAAGCCTCACCTCTTTTGGTCAAGCGAGTTAGGAGATATTCGAGTTTGAAGTTTCGGATCAGAAAGGTAATTTGCGTTTTGTGACCAATCTATTAATCCACTTATGTTATAATTGTGATAGTTAGAAAGAGCACGTAATTCTCTATAACTTTCGTTAAGATTGTTTTTCCATCCGAGCAACTTTATTTTTGGTCAAAATTCGTAGTCAACCGTAAAGTCAGCGCCCAATCAGCGCTTCGTCATCGCCACGTCAGCGGTCAAAGTCAACAGTCAACCGAAGACCGGCAGTTTTGCAGAAAAACTCTAGATCTTAGATCTATCACTACTTTTTATTGGTTTGGCCAAATTTTACAAATAAAATATTTTTGGAAATCTTATGACACGTAGAAACTTTTGGCATAGTTAAATTTATGTTTTGACAAATTCAAATTAGTTCAAATTTTAAATTTGTTTGTTTAAATAAATTTGACTTAACTTGAGTTTTAAAAACTATTTTTGGGCAAATCCAATTGATTTAACTTTTTTTAATTAATACTTGGCCGTAGGAATATTCTACCAGTTTTGTAAAAGTATTTTCTATGATTTTTGTAATTAATATTGATTAATTGCTTTCTAGGTGTTATTTTAATAATTAAAATTGATTAAAGTTATTTTTCTTCATATGTTCGGCTAATAAAATTACTTAGTCATATTTTGATCACTTTAGTTACAAAAAGTACATAGAAATATTTTGCCTCTCCAAACAAAGTATTTTCTTCCTTAGAAAATATTTGATAATTATTTTGACAACACTATTTTCTTAGAAAAATTTCAACATCTTAAAAGTGCTAAATCTTCTCCTTAGAAAAATTTAGCATCTTGAAAACTTAGTTGTTTTAGAATATTTTCCTAAGTGTTAGTTATGACAAGTGTTTGTCCTTAGAAATTTTATCAACTATTGTTTTAAAGTATTTTTCCTTAGAAAAATACCAACACCTTGTTTTATGAACTCTTACTTAGAAATTATTTTGACTTATTGTTTGACCTCTTTGGTCCTTAGTTATTTTTGGAACATCTTACTTGCCTTGCATTCCTTAGAATAATTTCATGGCATGGCATGCATTCCAGTCCTTAGAAATAATTTGCACTTCTTACATGGCATTCCTCCTTAGAAATTTTGAGGTGATGCATGTTAGCCCTCCTAGCCAAATTCTACTAAGTTAGAATTAGTGGGAACCATGAAGGACCAATGAAGGACTTATCAAGAAAACAAGACTCCAGAAGCATCTCCAAGAAGAAAAAGTACTTAGAAGAAATCAAGAGGAAGTTCATGAAGACCAACCACCCTACCTTTTCTAAGTCTTTCTTTCCTTCTCTCTTTTCTTACTTCTTCTATTAGACTTCATGGTGGCTAAGTTACATTCAAGACCAACCCTGGTGATACCAAGATCAACAAGTCTGCAGAACCATCAAGTCTACAATTTTCAATGAAGTCAACACATCAAGGAGAAAACTACAAAGGAAGTACGGAGAAGATTCTTGGAAGACCAACTACTTCTTTCTTTATGTCTTCTCTTTCTTTATAATTTTTGTCTCACCTTGGACATACACCAAGTTCTTGGTGTTTAAGACTAAGTTCCTAGAGTGCTAATTGAAGACCATTGAAGATCAATGAAGCTACAAAGGAGTTGAAGATTATTTGAAGACCAAAGTTGTGAAAACTTAGAATAACCTTACAATTTTTCAAGTTGTTTTATCAAGTTTACTTTAGGCTCAACCTGGACCTTGCCTTAGCTAAATGGGATATTGTTATTTATGTCTTCCCCTTATTTTGTTTGCATGTCTTTCATACCATAATTATTGTGTCATCCTGCATCTCATGCATATCATATTTTTCTAAGTGTTGCATTTATGATTGTGTGTTTATTTGTGATTTATTTGACTTGTTAGAAATTCCGGAGAGAGACGAAAGTGGTTGCAACTGCTACTACTACATTCCTGTTTGCCAAGGCAAGTGGCACACCCCCATGAAATTTCCTAAATATTTTTATATGCATTACTTAGTGTATTTCCTTATATGCATGTGTTGGATAGTATTATTGCTATATGCTAAACCCACCATACCTTTACACTAGTTGTGTCTAGAACCCCCAATGATAACTTAGTAGAATTATTGGTGCTATCAAATTCTTTTTATTGAAAGCTTAAATTCTACTAAGTTAATTTACCACCTGGGTGGATTCGGGCTTGCATGGCTGTCAGAGTTGAGTGTTTATTCACTTGTGGATTGCCACCCAGGGTATTAAGGGACCAATGTTTCTCTAAGTGAAGTTGCTTACCGTGCAGCCTTTAGTCATATGGGCTCTGGCTAGATGGATTAAGTTGCGTGGACTCATCCCGACTTGACAGGTGGTGGTAGAAGGTTAGATGGGAGCGCGTCAAGGCGGTATGGGATGGGAAAATGCTTCTGAAAAGTCTCGTCTCAACTCTCTCCTTTTCCTTAGCACAAATTGAGTGCTTGAGGATAGTTTGGGTTTGTTGGGTCTAATGGTGAAAGTGCACAACCTCTGCAGAGTTAAAACTAAGTACTTAGCCGTGTCCCCGGTTATGGACAATTCAAGCAGCTGATCAAGGATGTCAACGGAGGCTCCCAACATCTCAATTTCTTTAAGTAAAATTTTGATGGGTGAACAAGGGTAGACGAGATTATGGATTTCATGCCATATTGTCTCAAACATTTGTAGAAAATGTTTTGCAAAGTGTTAGGCAAAATTGGCTTTTATGCAAAACAGCCTTGAACTCCACCAGCCAAAATATGCATATAGGTTATTAGAGTTATTCCACTAAGTGTCCACATAGTGTCACTTGCCAGATCCATTTTTAATGGTATCTGACCCACTCTGTTGCAAATTATTAATTGTTGCAGAATTTTCTGACGATGAGTAAGGACTACGTTTGGGTTTCGAGTCTACAACCAACATGTTTTTCGCCTGTGGCACATGCTAAGGATGAGGACTCCATGAAGATTATTATTTCCGCTGCTTTACTCTTTCAAAGCTAGCTCGTGCTATGCAATTTGTAAAGGATATTTTCCTAAGTACTGGATCCACGTGTAATAATTGATACAATGTTGTGATATTTCATCTTAGACTGTGTGTGCAAATGAATCGATCCAGGGGTTTGCACTATACACAGGTACCTTGCCAATTTCTAAGTGCAGGTGCGCTACAACTGATACTCTGTGGGGTCGTCTATGCGAAAAGTGTCGTGGTGTACTTCCTTATCGGGCATCACCTTGAGCGGGGTGATCGACTGATTTGCCTGTTCTCTGAGCTGGGCCACTTGTTTCCTGGATTTTGCCGTACGCATCTGCTCCCTCTTTAGGAGATATGCCGCCTCCTACTCCTGCTTCTCCTGACTAATTGTCTTCTGAAGAACACGATCATAGTCATCTAGCAAAACAGGCGGCTGTGGCGGTCCCCTCGATAGATTTTTCAAACATCTCTCAACCTTTTCCGCTGGTGTTATCTCCTTTGGCGGGGGCCTTTTCGGTCCTAATTGTCTTTTCACATCCGATGCGTCGAGTTCCTCTTGAGTCAAGTCGTAACTTCTCTTTGGAAGAGGCTTTAGCAACTCGCGTTCCTCTCGAGTTTCCTTATTTTCACGTCTCCTCTGTGTATATGTCGACGGGTAGTTCAGTTTCCGCTTAGCAGTGCGCACAATCGACGGACGGGACATCGCGGGCGATGGACTCGCGTTGGGCTCCCAACCGGCGTCGGGGGATGGATCTTGAGGTGGGGGATGGCTCTTGAGGAGGAGTCGGTGGCCTTGGCGCCAAGTTTGGAAACACGATGTGTTTCTTCTTCCAGAGAACGATGGCCTTCTTGGCTTCTCCCAGTGTCTTCTCGTCGTCACCTCCAGGAATGTCAAGATTCAGATTAGCATATAACGGCACAACTTCATCCACCCCGACACGAGCATAGCCAGCTGGAATCCCGCCGAGATGGTAGCTTGCTCCAGATTGATTTGGTAAAGCATAGCCGACCGCCACCTTGAAGGACATGTTCTTCATTGCCATATGTAGCTCACAGTCTGTCTTCTCCGTGATATCATCCACGGGGTAGTGAGCTGCCGGCGGTTCGAGTTCAGAATGTTCTAGCTGCATGGAACCCGCGCTGCTTTTCCGCTGATCAGATGGGGCGGCTTCGACTTCAGGACCTTGTAGCTGCTGCTGAGATGCCCTTTGCTGACTAATTGAGTCTAGTTGGTCCTGCTGCTGCTGCACCTTGCGTTCCAATGCCGATAACCGGTCTGAATCCTGCTTCTTCTTTCTCTGACGGCTTCTATAAGTATCAGCGTCTTCCGGAAAACCTTGCTTCCACGAAACTCCGGGTCCATTGCCTCGTACTCGTCCAACTTTTTCAGGATTCCCGAGTGCGAGTGACAACTCGTCTTTCTCTCTGTCGACCACGTACACTCCTCTTCGAACTTTATCTATTGCGTCCACAAGTTATTTGGTTATAGACTCAATTTTTTCCTTCCATCTTCCCTTAGCAACAATCAGCCCTGTCACTGGGTCCAACCCTGCCCCATGCGCGAACAACCAAAACTTGGACCTCTCGGGCCAGTCCGCTGTCTGTGGAATGATCCCTTGATCAAGCAGTTTTGCTTCAAAGGCTTCCCACTTAGGCACGGCAGTCTTGTAGCCACCTGGCCCCAAAGTATGGTGATATTCCTTCTTCTCAGCATTTGCCTTATTTGATTTCGGTCGGGCCACAGCGGCCTCCGATTTTCTTTGTTGCACAAATGTGGGCCACTGCTGTTGTATCTTCACTAGTGGTCCAGTGAATTCTGGATCTTGTTCCTCCGCCTCTACATAAGCTTTCCATAAGTTTTTCTTCCAGGTCCGGAATTGTTCGGCCATCTTCATAAGAGTCCACTGCTTGACTTTCTTCTTCAATGGCTCGGGTAGACCTGGCGGTAGGTTGACCTTTGTCAAGAGCGTGTCCCAAAGCAAATCTTTTCTTCTGTCGTCGACATAAGTAGTTGCCTTGTTGTCGTCCTTCGGCTTATGCCATTCTTCAAGGATGATCGGGACCAAGTCCCTAACAAGAACTCCACATTGATTTATAAATTTACGACGGCACTCTAAGGGTTCCAGCAGTTCGCCACCATCACCAACTCTGTCGATCGATATCCTTACACCTTCCTTCAACGGCTTCGTCGGGCCTCGTTTCGACTCTGCTTTCGACCCTTTCGACCCTTTAGCATCGGATGATTTGCTCGATCCGGAGGGCTAAAAGAAAAAATGATTCGTTAATAACTGCAATACAACTCAAATAATGCATCTAGTGATCGATCAACAGAGGCTTAATATACCTTGCCGGAGTTTGTTAAGGGCACTTCCTCCTCTATGCAAATTTCTTCTTGCTCAACTCCCTCACCGGAGTCGTTCAGAAATTGTGAGCTGTAATCTTCTCCAATTACCACATCTTCTTCAGGCGCGTTTGCACGTCCTGCTATAATCTGATACATTCGCAGTTCACGCTCCTCGTCTCTGGCGGCGACGTCCGGACAATTTGGGTCCATTGGCTCTTCACGCTCCTCGTCTCTGTCGGAGGCGTCCGGATAATTTGGATCCATATATAGCTCAATGTCCCTGCAATCAATTTTGTAACAAGAATATGAATCTTAAAATTTGCATCTTAGCAAAATGTGAATGCAAATTTATAGCAACTACAATTTGATTTTACTTCTATTTGCTCTAACAATGTGAAAAAATTGCTTCAAACAATGTGAACAAATTTGCTCTTACAAATTTTGTGAACAATATTTCCTAACACAAAATTCATAGCAACTATAACAACTACAACTACAATACTAAAATCCTACAACTAGAAACAATATTTCCTAACACAAAATTCCTAATACTAAACAATATTTCCTAACACAAAATTCCTAATACTAAACAATATTTCCTAACAATTTGTTAAGCAATATTTCCTAACAATTTGTTAAGCAATATTTCCTAACAACTACACTAAAATCCTACAATTAGAAACAATATTTCCTAACACAAAATTCCTAACACTAAACAATATTTCCTAACAATTTGTTAAGCAATATTTCCTAACAACTACACTAAAATCCTACAATTAGAAACAATATTTCCTAACACAAAATTCCTAACACTAAACAATAACAATTTGTTAAGCAATATTTCCTAACAACTACACTAAAATTCCTAACACACTAACACTAACACAAAATGGATCCTAACACTAACAATATTTCCTAACACAAAATTAGAATAACAAAAAAATGAAAATGAAATTACCTAGGGCCGGAGCTACGGGTCGGCGCGCCGGCGGAGGTCGAGGTCGGAGCCGCACCGGTGAGAGAGGGCCGGAGCCACGCGCCGAGCCGCGCGACGGCGTGGCAGGGGTACGGAGGCGCCGTCGACGACGAGGCGACGGCGCGGCGGCACGGTACGGGGAGGGGAGGCGTCGGGGCAGAGGCGTCGCGGTGGAGGGCGAGATCCTCGCGGGCGCGACGGCGGTGTGGTGCGTCGGGGCGCGACGGCGGCGACGGCTGCGTCGGGGCACGGCGGGGCAGCACCTCGTCGGAGGGATCCCGTGAGAGGCCGGGGCGCGACGGCGCGGCAGCCTGGCGGCAGGGAGGGCGTCGGGGAGAAGAGAATGAGGAGAAAGAGGGGTGGAACCACTCAAATCAGTGCGAAAAGGACCTTTAGTCCCGGTTCCAGCCGCGCATGTCTGGCCGCGAAAAATTGCGCGCGAAGCCCAGCGGCCCTTTAGTCTCGGTTGGTGTTACCAAACGGGACAACTGGGCTTTTTAAAAAAATCTAGTTTCTTTTTCTGTTTCTTTTTTATACTTTGATTTACATGCTTTTTGAATTGTTTTTTAATTTTTTTTCAAGTTTCTTTTTCTGTTTCTTTTTTATACTTTGATTTACATGCTTTTTGAATTGTTTTTAATTTTTTTTTCAAGTTTCTTTTTCTGTTTCTTTTGTATACTTTGATTTACATGCTTTTTGAATTGTGTTTTTGCTCTAGTTTCTTTTTATATATATATTCAATTTAAATGTTTCAATATTTCTGAAAATCGTATCTTTTTTCTTATTTCTTTTATATCCATTGATTTAATTGTCTAAAAATTGTAATAATTATCTCTTTATTTTAAAAACATCATTAACAACATCCCCACACAGTTACATAAAAGGTTTAATACATTATTACACATCACTAACAGTTTTCATAACACAGTTACATTTCTACATAAACGGACTTGCTGGCTCGGAGGTCGTAGGATTAGGGGGAACGGCGCCGGGAGGAGCCAGCCCCGTTCGCGGCCGTCTGGTTCTCGCGCGCATGCTTGCGGCGGAGGGCACGAGCCATGGAGGATGAGTCTTTCAGCGCCCAAGCCAACTAGGAAGACTCCTTCGCCTTGAGCTGGCAGGCAGTTCTGGCTCGCTGTACACGGTCGTCGTGGACAGACTGGAAGGAGGCTTCAATGGCCTCCTGCATCTGCGGCCCGCCGCCCTCTTCCCCATGGTCGCTCCAGTCAAGGTCGTCGTCGTCATCCTTCTCGTCGGGAGGGGCAGCGGCGACTGGTGGAGGTACGGCGTCACCTGGTGGAGATGCGGCGGCCAAGTCGCCGTATGCGGCCGCGGATCCCCATGCCACCCCTGCGGCGTACGCATCCTCGTCGGGGTCGGGGACGTCGGACCACGCGCGCTCGTACGCCCTCCGCACCTCCTCCGGCACCGCAGCAGGAGGCCGGTAGTTGGGCATTCCTCTCCACGCCGGGCTCGTGGGCATACGACGGGATAGGCTCCCGCGGTAGCGCCCAAGCGCGCTCTGCCGAGCACGCTCGACCTCGTCCAGAAGGCGCTGCGGCGGGCATGGTGGATCCATCTCGTTGCTAGGAATGATGGATTAGGGTTTACCCCGTCGACAACAATACATATAGACCTCCAGGGCACTGGGGGAGGACACGTGACCGCAAAGCCCGCCTTTAGTCCCGGTTGGTAACACCAACCGGAACTAAAGAAGCACACAGATCGTGTGTTTCTTTCAAGCGCTTGTGAGCCGTTGGATCAGGGGTGTGTTTCTTTCAAACGCTTGCGAGCCGTTGGATCAGGGGTGTGTTTCTTTTGAGGGCAAAATTAGTGTTGGATCAGCCACATGACCCTATATATAGCCCCCCTCTCGAACATGTTTGGCACTCAGTGTAGTTCATTTGATATACAAAGCATTCAGATTCCCTGCATACGTCCAACGGTGCATTTGATATGCGAGCACTCACGAGCCACCGTTGGGCTGTATGCAGGGGAAACCGTGTGTTTTGTTCTATCTACAAAATCCTTCAGTTCATCGACCGAATACAAAAGATTTCTTCTGAGTTTTCAGAACACAGTTACATAAAAGATTTCATACATTATTACACATCACCAACAACATCCCTATCTAGTGTTCACTTTTTCTTTGTGTCTGTCCCTTTCTTCTGATTGCGCCGTAACCATGGACAATCTTCATCATTTAACTTGATGCTTGGGTCAGTGTTCACTTTGAAGGGCGGAATTTCATGAAACTTATCGTAATCTTCTGACATGTCTGTCTTGTCCTTTACTCCCACGATGTTCCTTTTCCCCAAAAGAACTATGTGGCGCTTTGGCTCATCGTATGATGTATTCGCTTGCTTATCTTTTCTTTTTTTCGGTCTGGTAGACATGTCCTTCACATAGAAAAGCTGAGCCACGTCATTGGCTAGGACGAATGGTTCGGTGTCGTACCCAAGATTCTTGAAATCCACTGTAGTCATTCCGTACTGCGGGTCTACATGTACCCCGCCTTGTAGGTTGAACTATTTGCACAAGAACAAAGGTACCTTGAAAGAAGGTCCATAGTCAAGTTCCCATATCTGCTCTATGTAACCATAATATGTGTCCTTTTTTTCATTGTTGTTTGTTGCATCAAAGCGGACACCACTGTTTTGGTTGGTGCTCTTTTTATCTTGGTCAGCCGTGTAAAATGTATTCCCATTTATCTCGTACCCTTGAAAAGTCAATATAGTCGAAGATGGTGCTTTGGCCAACAAGTATAGCTGTTCTACAACAGTGGTGTCATTAATGAGACGTGTTTGCAACCACCCGCAGAAAGTCTTCACGTGTTCTCCTTCAATCCATTCTTCAGGCTGCTCCGGGTATTTGGAGCGTAAACTATTCTTGTGTTCCTTGATATACGGAGCCACCAAGCTAGAATTATGTAAAACTGTGTAGTGTGCTTGATTGAATGAATCCGAGTCCTTACATATTACTGCTTTCTTTCCTAGTGTGCCTTTTCCACACAGTCTCCCCTCATAGCGCGATTGAGGAACACCGATCGGCTTAAGGTCAGGAATAAAGTCAACACAAAACTCAATGACCTCTGATACGTCTCAAACGTATCTATAATTTCTGATGTTCCATGTTGATATTATACCAATTGTTACATGTTTTATATACACTTCATAGCATTTTTATGCATTTTCTGGGACTAACCTATTAACAAGATGGCACAGTGCCAGTTCCTGTTCTGTTATTGTATTGCAGAAAAGCTAGTCTGGAAATATTCTTGGAATTGGATGAAACTTGGACAGAACCTCCTATTTTTCCAACAGAGTCCAAAGGAGAGACGGAGGGGAGCCACGAGCCAGCCACACCATGGGGTGGCGCGGGCCCCCCTGCCGTGCCGTGGGGTGGTGTGGGCCCCACGGGCGTCTCCAGCCGCCGCCCTTTTGCCTATTTATTCTTCCCGACGCGAAAACCCTAAATACCCGAGCCATTATCCACGAAGAGTTCCAGAGACGCCGCCGCCGTCAACCCTAGCTCGGGAGGGTTCAGAAGCTCTTCCCGGCACCCTGCCGGAGAGGGGAATCATCACCGGAGGGCTCTACATCACCATGCCTGCCTCCGGAGTGATGCGTGAGTAGTTCATCCTTGGACTACGGGTCCATAGCAGTAGCTAGATGGTTGTCTCTCCACTTTATGCTATCATGTTTAGATCTTGTGAGCTGCCTATCATGATCAAGATCATCTTATTGTAATGCTACATGTTGTGTTTGCTGGGATCCGATGAATATTGAATACTATGTCAAGTTGATTATCAATCTATCTTATATGTTATTTATGATCTTGCATGCTTTCCGTTACTAGTAGATGCTTTGGCCAAGTAGATGCTTGTAACTCCAAGAGTGAGTATTTATGCTAGATAGTGGGTTCATGCCTCCGGTAATCTGGGAGAGTGACAATAACTTCTAAGATTGTGGATGTGCTGTTGCCACTAGGGATAAAATAACCGATGCTTAGCTTAAGGGTGCGCCGTTAGGTCTAATGCATTTGTTTACATTACGCACATTACTTAATGCATTATCCGTTGCTTGCAACTTAATACCAACGGGGAACTCGGATGACAACCTGGAGGTGGATTATTAGTCATAGACGCTGTTGGATAACGGTCTATGTATTTTGTCGTAATGCCCACATGAATATCATAGTAATCATCATGTCATATATATGCATTGTCATGCGCTCAATATTTTGTCAATTGCCCAGCTGTAATTTGTTCACCCAGCATGTTAGTTATCTTTTATGGAGAGACACCACTAGTGAACTGTGGACCCCGGTCCATTCTTTTACACTGATAATACAACCAACTGCAAACATTGTTCCTTTTCATTCTCTGCAATTTACTACTGTTTTCCACACCATACGTTTAATCCTTTGTTTTCAGCAAGCCGGTGAGATTGACAACCTCACTGTTTCGTTGGGGCAAAGTAGTTTGATTGTGTTGTGTGCAGATTCCACGTTGGTGATCGAGTAACGGCGCCACCAACAACCTTCAGAAGTGATTTCTTGCTCCTACTGGTTCGATTAAACCTTGGTTTCATACTGAGGGAAACTGCTGCTACACTGCTTCATACCTTCCTCTTGGGGTCTCCCAACGAACGTGTGATCCACGTCATCAAGCACTTTTTCTGGCGCCGTTGCCGGGGAGCAAGAGGATTTCTGCAAGGGGAGTTTCACGCTTCCAATCTCTTTACTTTGTTATTGTCTTGCTTAGTTTATTTTTATTTAGTCTTGTTTGCTTTATTTATCAAAAACAAAAAAAATTAGTTACTTTTATTTTCAAGTTGTTATCTTTCTGTTTTGTTTTAATTTTGCTAAAATGAGTACCCCTGAGAACACTAAGTTGTGTGATTTCACTAGCACGAACAACAATGATTTCATTAGTACACCTATTGCTCCACCTGCTTCTAACGCAGAATTCTATGAAATTAAACCTGCACTTTTAAATCTTGTTATGAAAGAGCAATTCTCTGGTGTTAGTACTGATGATGCTGCTGCTCACCTTAATAATTTTGTTGAACTTTGTGAGATGCAAAAGTATAAGGATGTAGATGGTGATATTATTAAACTGAAACTTTTTCCTTTCTCTTTGAGAGGACGTGCTAAAGAATGGTTGCTATCTTTGACTAGAAATAGTATTGATTCATGGACTAAATGCAAAGATGCTTTCATAGGAAAATATTATCCTCCTGCTAAGATATATCTTTGAGAAGTAGCATTATGAATTTCAAACAATTTGATAATGAGCATGTTGCTCAAGCTTGGGAGAGAATGAAATCATTGGTAAAGAATTGTCCCACCCATGGACTGACTGCTTGGATGATCATCCAAACCTTTTATGCAGGACTAAATTTTTCTTCAAGAAACCTATTGGATTCGGCCTCTGGAGGTACCTTTATGTCCATCACTTTGGGTGCTGCAACAAAGCTTCTTGATGATATGATGATAAATTATTCTGAATGGCACACCGAAAGAGCTCCACAAGGTAAGAAGGTAAATTCTGTTGAAGAAATCCTTCCTTGAGTGATAAGATTGATACTATTATGTCTATGCTTACAAATGGAAAAATGCATGTTGATCCAAATAATGTTCCTTTAGCTTCTTTGGTTGCTCAAGAAGAGCATGTTGATGTGAACTTCATTAAAAATAATAACTTCAACAACAATGCTTATAGGAATAATTTTGGTAATAACAATTATAAGCCCTATCCTTCTAATAGTGGCAATGGTTATGCTAATTCTTATGGTAGATCTGGAATGCCTAGTGAGGAAAGGATGTTAGAAGTTGAAAAGGCTACTAAGAACTTTATGCAAACGCAATATGAGCAAAACCAATTGTTTACTAAAACTATGAATGAACAATCTGCTATGTTGAAGAATATAGGACATCAACTTGAGAACTTAAATAGGGAAATTTCTGGTTTGCAAATTAAGATTTCTAATGCTGAAACTTGCATTTCATCCATGTCTGAAGCACAAGCTTCTTTGATTAATAGAATGGCAGCTAAACCTGAAACTATTGATAACAATACCTTTGCTACTGCCAATGCCATTCAAGTTAAAATTGATAATAATGTGAGGATGTTAGCTGATTTACATGCTAGGTGGGCAAGAGAGGATGAAATTGCTAAAAAGAATAGTATTGCTAGAGTTTATACTATTACTACTACTGAAAATGCTATAAACTCAAGTGTTAACAAACCTCCTACTATCAATGGTAAAGTAATTGGTGTTGGCAATGTCTCTACTTCTGTTGCAAAACGTTTAAAATTGCCTGAAAACACTGAAACTGTTCCTGATAAAAGTGCTGAAATTTTTCGAGATGTGGGAGACAATGGTCCCATTACTTTGATAATAATGACTTTGATTTTGATGGTTGCAATATTTCTGAAGTAATTAAGTTCTTGCAAAAGCTAGCTAGAAGTCCTAATGCTAGTGCTATAAACATGGCTTTTACTAAACATATTACTAATGCTCTCATGCAAGTTAGGGAAGAGAAATTAAAACATGAAGCTTCTATCCCTAGGAAGTTAGAAGATGGTTGGGAGCCCATCATTAAAATGAAGGTGAATGATTTTGATTGCAATGCTTTATGTGATCTTGGTGCTAGTATTTCTGTTATGCCTAAGAAACTCTATGATATGCTTGATTTAGCACCTTTGGAACACTGTTATTTGGATGTTCACCTTGCTGATAATACTATAAAGAAACCTTTGGGGAGAGTTGATGATGTTTTTATAATGGTTAACAATAACCTTGTCCCCGTTGATTTTGTTGTTTTGGATATTGAATGCAATGCTTCTTGTCCTATTGTTTTGGGAAGACCTTTTCTTAGAACTGTTGGTGCTATTATTGATATGAGAGAGGGGAATATTAAATATCAATTCCCACTCAAGAAAGGTATGGAACACTTCCCTAGAAAGAAGATGAAGTTACCTTTTGATTCTATTGTTAGAGCAAATTATTTGTTGATGCTTCATCACTTGGAAACACTTGATTCTTACTTTCTGCGCCTAGCTGAAAGGCGTTAAAGAAAAGCGCTTATGGGAGACAACCCATTATTTTATTTCTGCAATTTTTCTTTTCTTTTTGAGTCAAGGAGTTGTTTACTTCTGTAACAATTCCTTTGTATCTTTATTTATCGCATTGTTGTGCCAAGTATTGCCTCTAATAGGAAGATGATGCTAGATTTGGATTTCTGCGCAGGAACATTTTCTGTTCACCGTTTTACTTCTGTAAAATCAAAGAAAAATTATTTAAATCTGAAATTTTTGTGCGTGATTCTCAGATATGTACGCATCTTTCGTTAGTTTAAAGTTTTTCGATCTGAGCAACGTAAGTGCCTCGAAAAAATTCGTCTTTACAGACTGTTCTGTTTAGACAGATTCTGTCTTTTATTTTTCGCATTCTCTCTTTTACTAGTGTTGAGTGAAATTCTTTTTTAGGGTGAAGAGCTTCACATAACATCAGTGGCAGTAGTTGATGTTAAAAGTAACAGTCATGTTTGTGTCCTTATGATAGGGGTAATGAGAGCTCCACACCAATGACTACCACATTGCAAGCATTAACTTAAGTAGAAGTGTTTGGAAGTTAGATGAAACTTATTCATGCTTTACCTCTACTTGTTTATCTATCCAAAGTGTCCACCTTTTATATTCAGTTTTCATAAGAAGTACTCTATGACCACCATAGGATGTTTTTTACTTTTCATTATGCATACATTTGGTCCATAGTACTTTTTTCTATGTTACACTTTGTGAATTTATCATTGAACATCTTTACATTGAGTATTTGATATCACTTCATAATTTATCTTGCATATTGTTATTCCTTTGAAGAATGAATCATTTGACTTTATGTAGCAATAGTAATCACTTTTGATATCCATTGATAGTATTAAAATGCAAAGTCCATGTTAGTTTTATCACCTCCATACTCAGGACGAGCATGGGTTAAGCTTGGGGATGTTGATGCATGTAAAATGCATACATGAACTTTACATTTTATTACATGTTATTCCATGTTATTTGCATCATATAAGGGTTATATTCATGATCTATATTGAGTTTTGTGGATAATTAACAATTTCCCCATTTTTCTGGAATTAACCCTGCACTGTCAGAAAATCCCTTTTTCTATATTTTTACGTTTCAGGCGACCAAATCACGTCATAATGACCTGAGATTTTACGGGGATCACTTTTTTTGGAAGGAACGGAACGTAGGCGCAAAGGAAACGAAGAAACGGAGACCAGAAGGCCGAAAGAGGTGGGCCCAGGCGGCCAGATTCCCTGACCGCGTGGGACCCCCCAAAATGGCCCTCGGGCCTCCGATGTCGTCCGTTTTCGTCTCCGTGGCTTCGTCTTGACCTAAAAACGTCTATAAAAATAGTCCCCCGAGGAGTTTCGCGGGGAGGCGGCGGAGAAACACAAAACCACGAAACAGAGAGTCAGAAGGCTGCCGCCGGAGAAGATCGGAGGGGGGAAACGCCGCCGGAATCACCTCCGGAGGGCTCCACCCCCCTCCGGCGTGTTCATCATCAACATCTACAGCAAGATCATCTCCATCTCTCCACTGTAAACTCTTGGCAAACATGATATATGATGCAATATACTATTCCCTTGATCTATTGTGTCTCCCCATCTATGTTTGAGAAGTGATTTGTTCATGGCAATAGTGAAATAGTTCGTTGATTGGTTGCATACAAGTTTTGTTATCTTTTATGATTGTCTTTACGTATAATAAATGAGTGCACACATATGTTGGGGAATGCATGTAAGGTGATCACCGGTAATATAATGGAGTGAGGGAGACTTGGGAGGACATGTAAACCTGAGACCGAGTCATGAAGTTACTTTATTGGGGGATATATATATATAGGGGACCTTAGAACTTAAGGCTATGGTGGGACAATTATGTCTTAATAATTCTTGTGCTGCACATTTACTTGGCCATGAGATCCATCATAAGAGTTGTGTAATTTGCTCATTTACTTGGCTACACCTATTTATGGCTCCTTCCTAGAAGAAACAATTAAGACTGAAACATGTGCTTCACTAATTGTGACAACCACACGAATGAAATAACAATTGCTAGAACATTTGCTCCCTTGAGATATTTGTTACTTGAGATATTTGATACTTGCTACTTTGAGAAACTTGCTTGAGAAAACTGCTGAGAGAAACTTGCTCTAAGAAACTTGCGTTTGAAACTTTATTGAGAAACTTGTTACTAGATAAACCCATTCCACATCACTTGCTTCCATTAGTTAGTTCCTTTCATATTTAAATTTATTGCTTTGCATAAAAGGCCATATAAGAGGGTTATAGGGCTTTAGAGAATAGATAGTTTACCTTCAGCTCCTCGTGGGTTCGACACTCAAATACTTATCGAATTGTGCTACAGTGATTCCTTGCTCTTGGGGATTATCAGCGGCATATACATCCGCTTATCCATTAATTTTGCAAAAAGAGCTGGCAAATGGGGTGCCCAGTCCCAATTAATTACAACTTTAACCGCTTAATTCTCTTCACATTTTTGTCCTGATTTATCAGTCAAGCAATGACAAACAGTGAAATATCTGCATGTGTAAACAAAAGAGAAGAGGGATGATCTGCCTTGCTGGTAGAAATAACGTCCTTCATGGGAGCCGCTCTTAAAAGTCTGGTTGGCAGGGGTCATATTGTACTTTCCATTTTTCTGATTCGTTGACAATTAACAAACACCTCTCAAAACTTATCTTTACTCTCTATATGATTTCAAAAACTTAAAAAGCTCTAGCACATGATTTAATCCCTGCTTCCCTCTGCGAAGGGCATTTCTTTTACTTTTATGTTGAGTCAGTTTTCCTACTTCTTTCTATCTCAGAAGCAAACACTAGTGTCAACTTTGGTGCAACAATTTTTATATGCTTGTATATTGCACTTATTATATTGCTTTGTGTTGACAAATATTCATGAGATATATATGTTGAAAGTTGAAAGCAATTGCTAAAGCTTAAATCTTCCTTTGTGTTGGTTAAATACCTTTTACTTAGAATCTATTGCTTTATGAGTTAACTCTTATGCAAAACTCTTTGATGCTTGTCTCGAAAGTACTATTCATGAAAAGTTTTTGCTTATATGATTCAGTTGTTTGCTCATTATCTACTTGCTAGCAAACTATAGACCATTGACCTGGATCACTTCATTCATAACATGTGTTTTACAATACTATTTGATCAAGATTATGATTGTAGCATGTCACCTCAGAAATTATTTTGTTTTTGTCGTTTTACCTACTCGAGGACGAGTAGAACTAAGCTTGGGGATGCTTGATACGTCTCAAACATATCTATAATTTCTGATGTTCCATGTTGATATTATACCAATTGTTACATGTTTTATATACACTTCATAGCATTTTCATGCATTTTCTGGGACTAACCTATTAACAAGATGCCACAGTGCCAGTTCCTGTTTTCTGCTGTTTTTGTATTCCAGAAAAGCTAGTCTAGAAATATTCTCGGAGTTGGACGAAACTTGGACAGAACCTCCTATTTTTCCAACACGAAGACGGAGTCCAGAGGAGAGACGGAGGGGAGCCACGAGCCAGCCACACAATGGGGCGGCGCGGGCCCCCCGCCACGCCGTGGGGTGGTGTGGGCCCCACGGGTGTCTCCAGCCGCCGCCCTTTCGCCTATTTATTCTTCCCGACGCGAAAACCCTAAATACCCGAGCCATTATCCACGAAAAGTTCCAGAGACGCCGCCGCCGTCAACCCTAGCTCGGGAGGGTTCAGAAACTCTTCCCGGCACCCTGCCGGAGAGGGGAATCATCACCGGAGGGCTCTACATCACCATGCCTGCCTCCGGAGTGATGCGTGAGTAGTTCATCCTTGGACTACGGGTCCATAGCAGTAGCTAGATGGTTGTATCTTCACTTTATGCTATCATTTTAGATCTTGTGAGCTGCCTAACATGATCAAGATCATCTTATTGTAATGCTACATGTTGTGTTTGCTGGGATCCGATGAATATTGAATACTATGTCAAGTTGATTATCAATCTATCTTATATGTTATTTATGATCTTGCATGCTTTCCGTTACTAGTAGATGCTTTGGCCAAGTAGATGCTTATAACTACAAGAGTGAGTATTTATGCTAGATAGTGGGTTCATGCCTCCGGTAATCTGGGAGAGTGACAATAACTTCTAAGATTGTGGATGTGCTGTTGCCACTAGGGATAAAATAACCGATGCTTAGCTTAAGGGTGCGCCATTAGGTCTAAGCATTTGTTTACATTACGCACATTAATGTAACATCCCAAATTTTGGAACTAAGAAAAACTTAGTTTTACCACACCCAAAATTCAGAACCAACAAAACTTTTTGAAATGTTTTACTGATGATTGTGTTTTCCTTCCCATTGCTATGTTTGAACTTGTGTGACTTGTTGTTTAAGTTGTTTGACTAGTAAATATAAGACCCAACCAATATAAAAAATATATTTAACTTGGGTGATCCTGTTATGACAAGAAAATATTCCATATATCTTTTCCATTCTTATTTTGGCCAACTTCATTTCAATGATACTTGGTTTATCAACAACCAAAACTAATACCAGTATTTGAGAAAGTAAAAGTATTTCCAAAATTGTGTGTTTCCAAAATTATGGAGATCTATATGCTATCTCCTACCTATTTCTCAACTCTGGTATTTTGCAAGTGTATACAACTCCCATTTTATAAACTCTTATTTTCACTCCATTTGAAAATAACACTAGTGGGAAATATATTACCCACATATTTCCTTTTTCAAACCTTTTTGAAAACTATTAAGTTATGAGTGGAGATATTTCCTAAACATCATCTTGTCATAATTAGGAGTGGTCACTTTTCCCCAAGATAGCATTGTGGAAATGGTGGTATGATTAATTCTTGTGGTATGACTTGTGTGGTCTTGGATGTGATGTTGATCTTGTTGTGATTGTTTGCTTGTTGGACTTATGGTTGTATTGATTGTTAATTCTTGTTTTATTGTTTGCTTGGGTGAATAATTACACCAATATACTTGAGTGTTAAGTTGGAAACCCACTGGTCACAAATTTGGAATGTGACTTAAATTTAAAGCAAACTCCTCAAATTATTCAACAAATGGAAATTAAGATCATGAGTTAAAGAAATGATCTTAATAAATTATTTTCCCTACTTAACTATCTATTTCCTCCAAACAAATATTTTCTCTATGATAATAAAAACTATTTGAAGTTAATATATTTTTCAAGGAAGTTCCAAGAGTTCAAAAATAATATTTTGAACTTGCTTTAAAATTTCTAAAGGATTATAAAATTGTATTTAAGAAAAATGTCTTATTTAAACCCTATGAACAAAAGTTGTTCAAAACATTTTATTTTGACACCCCAATTTTTGTGGAGGCTCTACTTGGAAAGGGGAGCTTACCCAAATAATTTCAGAATTTTTTAAATATTTTAAATGCCTCAATTAAATCCCTAAAAGCTGCTAGTTTAAAAAAAAAACAAAAGAAATAAAGAGAAACTGAAAAGGAAGAAAGAGGCAGGGGGTTTTCTACAAACCTACCTTCGTCTCCTTCCTGTAGCCCACGGTGGCCGCACGGCATGGCGCCAGTGGCGAGCTCGCCACTGTGCCCACGCCCTCCTGCT
Source organism: Poa pratensis (assembly GCA_947311845.1). Lineage (NCBI taxonomy): Eukaryota > Viridiplantae > Streptophyta > Magnoliopsida > Poales > Poaceae > Poa > Poa pratensis. The sequence goes on from CAMZMU010000083.1 coordinate 45,320,596, forward strand.
GCGCCGAAGAGGAGAGCGCCGCGCCTGCCCTCGACCCTGCTCCTCCGCGACCGGGTCGCTTCTCCCCCCCCCCCCCCCCTCGCTCCTCCGAGACCACCATTTATGTAAGTCTTGTATAAATCGAGTTGGATGATGTAACTCTGTATACCATGATGGTTATGTGATCGCGATGCACTGATCATTGGGATCGTGATCTGTTTACATAACGTGGGCACCTCGGACTTTGGTATTTCGAGGGGTCCTTACAGACTTGGTATCAGAGCCATCGTTGACCTTAGGAGGCCTTAGTTAGCATGGTCGTTAGCTTAGGAAAGAAATATTTTGCTAAAACCTATTTCTACAGAACTCTATTTTTCTTCAAAGTCAGCCTAGTATGGTTTCCACTCCCCACCTATTCTCAAAAATTTCTTGATCTTACCTCTCTAATTTCAAGTATTTCAAAAGGAGTTTTCCCTACTCTCTTGTCCCTATTCGAAACTTGTTTAGGCTTGGCGATGAACCGAGAAAGACCCAGTACTTAGCAAACAGAGGAAAAAGAAGCTTCCTTCCCAAGACTTCTACATCAAGGTGATTTACTTGCGAAGAATGAAGATCTTCTATCACCTTCAAGATTTAAGTGACTTCACCGCCAAGGCTTCCATACGAGGAATCTATCAAGTTTCAAACTCAATGACATCAATCTACCAAGAAGTTAAAGACATGAGGACCTCAACAAACATGACTAACCCAGACCCATAGGATTGGAATTACCCCCGTCTACCCGAGTATTAGACACCGTTGGTACTAAGTGTACCTTGCTTGCTCCTTGATTGCTTGTCAGTTCTCTGCTTGTGTGCTGCTTCTCCTGTGTGTTTCGTAAATCGCGCCCTATCCACAAACCCCTAGTACTTACTTAGTAAAGTAGTCAGCTACCCTGACCGCAATAGTCTTGTTGCACTTTTTAATTTTGTTTTATCTATCTCTACCAGATTTGTTTAACTCGACTCCGGCAACAATAGAGTCCCAGACGGAAATGTCACGGGAGCCTACCTACATCGGTCCCGGTTTTGAAGCCACACAAAGTCCTCCGCTCCATCAAATCGAAGCCACCCCCGGAAACTACTCGACAACCTTTGAAAGGAAGGAATCCCTTACGTCTAAAGACCTGCCCAAGAAAGTTAGTAAAGGTACCATCGAAGTCAGAGGACTGGACGCCAAGGCCATAGAAAAACACTGGTGTCACACTTGTAGGGAACCCGGACATCTGAGCTGGAAGTGCCCCCTTAGGTACACCATAAAGAGAGGACCACCACAAGGAAAGGCTTGTAGTCGGTGTGGCAGAGGTGGACATCAGGCAAGTCAATGCCCCGGCAGCTGCCCACACTGTTTCAATGCGCATCCACTTGGTAAGTGCCCAACCGCTAGCGCCACTTGCTACCTATGCGAAGGAGATGATCATGTTCCGGCCAAGTGTCCTATGGAGTTCTTAGTGGACGCAGTAAATGATGCCCATGAGAAGATTGCTCAAGACGCCATCCACGCCCCAAGAAAGACGTCCACCAGAGCATCTGGCCCAGGTCGGAAGTCGAAGCGCCGGAAGAGTAGAAACCACAAGGAGCCAACACCACCCTTAGAAACATATCACAAGTTGTGCCTACGATTTGGAAGAACAATTTTCAAGAAGGAGTCTCTTAGACATGCTCCCCACCCCACAGAGTTCCAATCCGGCACCTCAAGCCATGGTGACTCCTAGGCAGACTCCTACAAGAAGTATGGATCCTACTTAGTGAGCAGTATTTGGGTTCCATGTAAGATCATCCAATTTTAATAAAATTTCCTTTTAGACTCTTAAGAAGAGAGATTTCTTAGGTTGGCAAAGAAGTATTATACCTGACTATCATGGAATATTTGGAAACCTTTATGTCAGAATCTATTATTTTTAATCTCTCTAAAAATAATGTGATATTCCAATGTTCGTGTTATATAAAAGTACTTTGGTAACAAGCCTCATGAACTTGTTAACAAATCTCTCTTGTATGCTCAAACAATTGAGTGTCATATACAATAAACGGAACGTCAGACAATCCAGTACATCTCAGCCTCTGGAATGTGAAAAGTAGACTAGCTACCTTGTTAACAAATTCTTCGGGCATGTCTAAGGCAGGTCGAGGTCATAAAGGACACCCCTGTGAGGCTTGAAAACTGTTGGCGGTTATTTAACTGCTAACCCTCAAGACGGCAAAACCTGGGCAAGCATCTACACCAACCGCAAGCGCCGAGGAGCTACGACCAAGACGAGGATCGCCGTGGTACCCAAGAACAACAACCTATTGAACTCGGCAACAACTTACACCTTCAACAGCTACCCTTCAAGGCCCCTTTTTAAGGGGGGAAGACATATGCTAGTTTTATTAGGGAGTTTTGACAAACTGTCCTTTGCGCCATAACTCTGGAGTATTGGAAGTCAACTCGACAAAAACGCTATTCAGCATCAACCTTCAGGACAGCCCCTCCAGCGGAAACCAAAAGCCTTCCAAATGAAATCCGATGCCTTATCGAGAAGGAGACCTCAGTTGAGAATCAACAACCCCGGAAGATGAATGAGCAACAAACCCACTAACCTTGCACTCTCTTAGTACCCGCTTAGGAATCTCGGGACGAGATTCTTTTAAGGGGGGAAGATCTGTAACGCCCCAATTTTGGGAAGCTAGAAAAACACAGTTTTTATAGAGCCAAAAATCAGAGTCAACAAAAACTTTTTGAAATACTGCATTAATGTTGGTGTCTCACTTCTGATTGCTCTGTTTGACCTTGTCTGCTTTGTTGATTGAGTTAACAACCACTGAAAACACTAACCTTTGAACTCAACTAATTTAGCATATCATTTAAATTTTGGTGATCATGGCATGACAAGAATTATCCATACATCTTCTCCAATCTTATTTTGGCCAACCTCTTTTCAAAGATGTCTTGATTTTAGCAACAACCCAAAAACCTACTATTTGAGAAAAGTAAAAGTATTCCAAAAATTTAAGTGTTTCCAAAACTATGGAGATGTATATAAAATCTCCTACCAAAAATCCAACTATGTAATTTTGTAAGTATCAACAACCCTTATTTTCAAACTCTTCTTTTCAACATCTTTGCAAATGAAACAAGTGGGAGATATACTACTCCAATATTTTCTATGTACCAAACCTTTTGAAAACTATGAAGTTATGAGTTGAGATACTTTAAACACCACCTTGTCATGATTCTGTGTGATCCCTATATCACTTATTTATACTAAGGGTTTAGGATGTTGTTGATTGATAACTGTTTGTGTTTGAATTGCTTGACTTGAGAGTGTTATTAAATGAGTGTTCATGTGGTGATTTATGGTAGCATCTTTTGATACACATGTTTTGATTTAGTATCTAAATGTTTGCTTTGCTGGTCTTGCTTGAGTGGAATGTATTACACCTTTTAGAATTGTGGTGTTGATCTAGAATTTTCCAAAATGGTAAAAACTTTTGTTTGATTTTAGTCAACCCTTGCTTAGTTGTTTTAGTTGTTTTTCTTAGCCCTTAGTTTTGCTTGAAGCCTATTAGTACTACTTTTACAAAATTCTTTTAGTTAAAATTCTAGTGACTTTGATCTTCTTGCCTGTTAAAACATAGCTAATCTAGAGCCCTGGATTAAGCATCTCTGGTGTGGATTTTGAAATGCACCTCGACCATCTTGCTCCTTGAACTTTCTACTTTTAGATTATGCAATGTTTGACACTTTTAAAACTTGTTTGAGCATAAAACCATCTTGGTGTATAGGCCTACTCAAAACAGTGACCATTTGGTCACTTTTCTCAAATTTCTTCGTTTTCAAAATTCTTTCTTCATGCTTTTAGGCTTGGAACTTTTTGCTTCACCTCACTTAGTTCACCACACTCATGTTTTTGGTTAGCTCTTGTGTGACCACATTTTGTCTTGTGAGTTTAATTTAGATAATCAAATTAGTGTTAGTTTAAAAACCCTAAGACTAGCTAAACCGATCCCCTCTCCCTCTCCATCATCTTTTCCTCTCACCCCTGGACAGAGAGGACGTCCTAGTCAGCTGGAGCCCTCATGTCACTCACCCATCCCCCTCTCCACCACCCCTCTTCTCCACTCACCTTCCTCCTCTTTCCACCGTGGCCCTATGGAGCTTCATCCCCTCTCCTCCCACTGGCCAGGCCACGTCTCCCGACCAACACCACCCTGCCCACTCCTCCACCGCCCAGGAGAGCCAATTGCATCGCCACGGCCCACTCCCCCAGCCCCCTGGTCCGAAAACCCTAGAAAGGGTGACCCTCGTCCCCCACTCGAACCCGACCTCCTCATTCACCCTCCTTTCCCCCAGAGCACGCACACCACCCCTCTCTCCCCTCCCACGAAGCCCCGCTCGACTTCGAGCTCTCTGCCGCCCGAGAACGCCGGAGGAAGCCCGAGGTCGCCGCCGATGAAACCCGGCCGTGCTGCCGTTTAGCTCCACTATTCTCCGCCATTTTTTGCCCGAGAAGCTCCCCTAGTCGAAGCCTAACCCTCCCCCATCTCTCTGTTGCCCAGGCTTGCCGTGAAGCTCGCCGCCATCCTCGACCCGTGGGAGCAAGCCGCCGTCGCCGCCATGGACGTTGAGGTCGCATGCGGGACCTGAGGACCCCCACGAGCTCGTCGTCGCCTCCTCCGCCGATCCCCAGCATCCCCGCAGCCGGCCGCGACCCCTTGGTGAGCGCCCCGTCGCCGCCATTCCTTCTCCGCCCCCGGGTCGACCGCGCGCTCGTCGCGTTGAAGGAGACGACGGGGAGCCGTAGATCTCCCGATCTACGGCCCTGTTTGAATCCAGCCCGGCGCGGACCGTTTCCTCGCGCGGGCGCGCGCGCAGCGCCGTGTTGGGCCGGCCTGCCTAGCGCACGGCCCAGATCTGCGCACGTCACGGCCAGATCTGGCCCAATCCCAGCCCGTCTTCGTTTTTTTTTATCCCAGATTTAATCTTATCCAGTTTCTGTTAATTGTTGTGTGTCTAGTTTAATTCAATTGTGGCAAATCTGTGTGTGTAAATTATTTAAGGGTATTTTTGTTAGATGCCTATGTGTTTTCTTAAACATGCAGAAGTGGGTTTGCTCAAAAATATTTAGTATATTTTGCATGGCATTAAATCTTGTGGAAAATGTATTTTCTAGTGTTCTATTTTTAGCAGGAGCTAGGAATGTCCAAATTGAGTTAATCCAATTTCTACAGAAAAGTAAAGTCAATACTTTTCCATAGGATTTAACCTTGCATGGAGGAGATTCCTAGAACTGGAGTTCTACTCCTTTTGGTTTTGACACCAGTAGCTATTTGAGGATTTTTAATTCTTTGTTAAAAATAGTTTTTAATAAAAATTCAATTTTCATAGCTTCCTTTGGTTATTAGGTGTACTGTGGTAGAATGATTTATTTTTAGGAGCTATATTCTTTGAGTAGTGATTTATTTTCCAAAACAGGACTTTTACAACTAGTAAAACTATTAATCTAAATTCCTGTTTTTAAGCAAATTGTGTGCCTTTGCTTGTTTAACCAAAAATTAAGTCCAGAGCCTTATTTTAACCATTTATAACAATATTCAACATCTTAAATACATTTTAGAGCAATCTACTCTGGTGTTAAATTTAATTCACCTTACCCAAAAAGGTTACACTTGTTTTAGAATCTTTTTGTCAATGAGTGTGTGTTTATTTGAGATGAAGTTGTGTGGTGGATTTGTGTGCTATACTTCAGCATGTGATTGTTTGGTTTAATTGCTGAAGAGGTCTTACCTGTAGTGTCCTATTAAATAAGCCTAGTGCACCTTTTTAGCTCTTAGTCGTAAACTTGTGTGATCAGTGGTGTTACCATTGTTGGTTGCTTAGTTACTGGATAATAGGTGTTTCTTGAGTTAGTAACATGGTTACATGTGAGAGTGTTAAGTGCTAGTGTTAAGGCATGCATAATAAGATACTTTTGTCTGAAGTATTTCCTAAACTACGGTAACCGCCCTTGTTAAGAGACCTAACCACCCTAAGTGGAGTTTTGCTTTAGAGTTTAACTATTAGGGTTGTTGTGTACACCTTCTTAGGGGTGCTTGTTGTTGGTCTTAGCTTTATGGACCCTCTGGTTGCGGTTGTATAACTAAGTAAATCGCTTGCTCATGTTAGCAAGCTTAGTGTTTTGTGCAATGCTTGTTGTTTTGTTTATTTACTTTAGATTGTTGTTAACCCGCTTCTTAGAGTGACGATAGTTCCGTTTATTTTTCCGGTACATTAGATCCGCAAGAGGAGGAACAATACGTGGAAAAACTGAACAAGTCTACGAAACAGAACCAGATCAGGGACACTTTGCTAAACAAGGCAAGCCACCTCACCATACCCTACTGAAATCCTATTATTTCATTAAAGCATGTTTTGTTTTCAAAATAAAATAATGCATGTTTTATTTCTTCTGTGCCACTTTGCCACCCAAAACTATTTTATAAAATATTGTTTGGCCAAAGCTATTTACTAGAATATAATAGGTGTTATAAAAATTAAGTCTTCACTTGAGAAGCCTTCTACTGAAGGCGCTATCAAGAAAATTATATTTTCTAGTAGCATATCCTTACATCCTTATCTCAAAACTATAGGATGGGAGCCTGGTCTTTGGAAAAATGTTTCCCGAGGAAAACCCGAGTCGCTGGGAGCGATCGGCGGGAAAGTATTTTACAAAACCCATGTTGCTGGGAGCAAATGGAGGTGTTTATGAAAAACCGAAGTGCTGGGAGCATTCGGAGAGTTTGTGAAAACCCGAGCTGCTGGGAGCAGTCGGAGGTGGAGATGTTTTGAAAAACGAAGTACTGCCCTAGCGGCCGCACTGAACAATTAACCCGTACAACCACATTACCTCAAAATGGGCACGGGGCTTAGCGGAAGCTTGTTGGTGTTAGTATTCGAATACTCCTCAATTGGCTAGAAGGGGTTAGAGTCCCCGGAACCGAATGCTGGATATGGGCATACAAAGTGTGGACTGCGTGTGCCACCGGGAAGCAACGGTGGGTCTCCTGTCATGGCGGTATGAGACTAGGGGAAACCGGATCGATACGGCTAGCTCACTCAGTGCCGGGGAGAACAAACCCACTCGAAGAGGATATTCTTATACTAGCGCTGACATAGTGGAAGTTAGGATCGGCCGTCTGATGTGTGCATGCTGTCTCTGTACAGTCCGTGGTTGATCCACGGCAGACCATCCGAATCTTGTGGTGAAAGTGTACCACCTCTGCAGAGTGTAAATCTATTCGAATAGCCGAGTCCTCGGTCATGGACGGTTGGAAAGGCCACCGATCTAGGCGTATGGGCATTTTATGTTTTAAAAAGAAACTGTTTTCGGCAAAGGAGAAAGGAGGCATCAAGGAGGTACCTGGGAGGTACGGAATTTGGGAGAAGATGGTTGGTCTCGGGGAGTCAACCAGTCGGAACCCGGAAAGGAAAAAGGGGCATCCCTATCCCAGTGTTTTGAAAAAGTTTTACAAAAGTGTTTTCAAACGTGGAAATGGTTTCTGCCATTTCTAAAAGAAGGAGAATTATATCTCCAAATGCCTTTTTCAACAAAGATATAGAGATGTTGTATTCTCTATGTCTAAAAGCATCGTGTGCGAAAATTAAGCCCTATAGTCATATATAGCAGCTATCCCAGTTTTCGAAAACGCTTTTATTGCATTACCATGAAAACTTAAGCCTGGTGGTGGTCTTGCGAGTACGTAATTGTACTCATGGCTGTGTCCCTGGATATTCCAATGTCCAGATTACAACGAGGAGGTGTACGGCGAGGAGGAGAAGTACGCCGACGACTACGCCAACTGAGTGTCACCGGTCAACTGCTCTGTGGGAATACGTCCGGTTGTGACGAGGGCCGACGCTAGCCGAAAGCTTCCGCTATATCGTAGCTAATTCCGTCCTGCGTGACGATGGTTGCAGACTTGGTCGTGTGACCACCATTTATGTAAGTCTTGTATAAATCGAGTTGGATGATGTAACTCTGTATACCATGATGGTTATGTGATCGCGATGCACTGATCATTGGGATCGTGATCTGTTTACATAACGTGGGCACCTCGGACTTTGGTATTTCGAGGGGTCCTTACATGCACTCCCTCACCATCCCTCTATCAGACCACGAGCCGGAGCGAGCTCTCTCGTCCTCTGCCGGTGAGGAACACATGAAGTCCATCTCGGTCCCGAGATGTTTCCGTGAACCTTGCGACCGACGCCTTCCACCTTTCTCTGCCATTTTTGCGCCCTCGTGATCCCCTTCTTCTGCTCCACCTCATGCACCTCTTCTTTTTGCCAGGAAACGCCGAAACGGCCGAGACCACGCCGTGTCCGTCGCGGGCGACCTCGACGCCGCCATCGTTTGGGAGCTTGCCGACAAGATCTGTGACCACCCCTCGACTCCCTTGAACCTCCGCGTCATCGTACATCCACTCCATCATCCTCTACGAGCCTAGGTGAGCCACACGAGCACCGTCACCATTGCCGAACCCCCCCCCCCCCCTGTTCTGCTCGTCCTGGAGAAGACGAAGAACAGTAGGCGTCGGATCTCAGATCAACGGACGCGATTGAATCCTGTATTTGTTTTATATCCCGTGCGCCCTGGAGCGATGTTGGGCCGAATTCGGCACTGTGCTGCCCGGATCTGCTCAGATCTGGCCCATTCACTTATTTTTCCAATAGATCTAATATCTATTTATATTTCCTGTTCAAATGGCAGTGTAGGTTTAATTCAATTGTGGTAGATCTATGATAGAGATTTGAGTGATTCAAAAAATTTAGAGTTCCTAGGTGTTTTCTTAATTAGGTAGAACTGGCTGTTTGCAAAAATATAATTTTAAAAAGGGTCTGGATAAAATCTTGTCCAAAGTATCTTTTTCACTAAATATTTAATATCTAGAGTTTTATAACTCCAAAATTTGCAAACTAAAATTCTATGGAAAGCCTGAAGTGATACCTTTCCATATCTGTTGTCCTTGCTTGCAAATGAAACATAAAACAAAAGTTCTATTCATTCTTGTAAACACACCAGTGGCTCTTTGGTGATTTTTGTAGTTTTTTGTGAGATGATTTTTTGGAGTAAATCCAATTGGCTTGTCTTCTATATGTGTAGAAGAACATATTCCTAGCTTGGTTTGAATTTAGGAGTCACTGATTGACTGTGGTGCTAATTATAAGATTTAGGCCTTTTCTGCCTATTTTTATTAGACCTTTATAAATTGTTGTGTTATAACTTTATTGTTATAAATGTGTTTCCTAGCATGTGCAGGGTGGTAATCCACTGTTGTGACGTGTTTCCTTATTTTGCTAGCATGTTAGGAGAGCTACTTGTGAGTCATGTATTTGTTAGGGTTTTTATTCCCTATATAGCTTTTCTCCTAGTAATTAGGAATTTGTTAAGCTTGTTCATTTTGACGTTGGGATATTGTGTGTGATTAGTATGTTTGCCTTGCTTGTTAAACTTGGTTGTCTCTAAGTTGAGCAATAGCTTGAGCATCTTGTTAATGTCTCTACCTTAGCTTGGTGAAATATTTTGAATTACAGAGATTAATTGGTGGCCTAACTTTTGTCTGAAGTATTTCCTGTTTAAAGGAAGGTGTTTGTTGTTAATCTTTGCCTAAGATAGTTTTGTGCTCGATGGTCCTAGCTTGTGTATAAGTGTCCGACTACTGATTAGTATAATGCCCTTGTAAGTGTAGATCCTAGTTTGTTGCTTGAATGATTAGTTTGATGCTTGTAGTTTGTTACTTGTTTGTATACCACTTGTGGTTGGTTTGCTTATTGAGTGTTGTTTTATTTTCATGTTTGCGACGCTAGAGATAAACGCTACCGGAGTTGTCTTTGGAAAGGATTTATTGAAGAAGAATCGGAATTTATTTCTTTGATCAGCGAGGAGAAGTCCAGGAACATTATGCTGAAATCAGGCAAGCTACTTCTTTGAGCTTGCATTTATATACATCTATTTTGGTTCACATGTTTTACTTATAAAGAGCATAAGTGATTTATGTGGTGTTTGCTACCCAAGCTACGATTTTGAAAACCCTTTTTCTAAAATACAAGTATATTATTTTGACACCCTATATGGAGATATTAGATGGAAATTCTTTTTCAAACTATAGGATGGGAAAAATATTGTTTGCTCAAAACTCCTTTGAAAGTATTTGTATGATTATGGAATACCGAGATGTCGGTGTGGAAGTGAAGAAATGGAGTATGGTGATGTTTATGAAAAATGCACATTGTGTCTTTGTACTATGACGACCAGCCGATAACCTGTGCGACCACATTTACCCACATATGGGCAAGGGCGTAGTCATATAATTTGCTCATATTAGTATGGGATGCCTCAACAACGGAGATGACTCCGTTCCATGAGGGGATGGTTTGGTGACCTACCCCTGACCTGGGTCCTCTTAAGAGAAGTCTACCGGAGGCCGGTATGAGTGTATTGGAGAAAGAGGATTGAAGACTACGGTCGCCGGGCAGAACTATGAGTCCTCACACTTAGATTCTGACGGGCTGGGTTAAGTGTTGATGGAAAGTGTCATAGCGGCAGGGTCCTATACTAGCATGAGCAAAGGACAGGCCATGGTCGGTGACTCAACTTCGCATACACCTTGTATGGCGGGACGTGGCTGACACGATGAGTTGCCGGATGGATGTGGAAAAAGCGTGCTACCTCTCCAGACGGTAAAAACTATTCGAATAGCCGAGTCCTCGGGTATGGACAGTTGGGAGGCTGTCCTCTGACCATGTGCAAGTTTTGGAAAAGTTTTAAGATTTGAAAAGAAAGTGGAGATGTTACATATATATGCAACTATACCGACGGGCTGGTATGAGGTTGTTGGAAAAGAGAAAGACCATGACGGGCTATGGTCAAGAAGTGCAAAGTTATGTGATTTGAATCGGGTTGTTGGAAAATGATTTGACCATGAAGGGCTATGGTCGAAAAAGGAGGAGTTTTGGGGAAATAAACAAAATGGTGATTTTCCGGGAAAATGTTTATAAAAGAGACTTCTTACCTTTTTCAACAAAGATGTATTTTCGGGAAAAGTTTTAAACAAGACTTCTTACAAAGACAGATTTATGGGAAAAAGTTCTGAAGCCTTCTTTCCTTTTCCAAATAAAGTTATAGGAATTTCAAACAAAGGTTTATTAAACAAAAGTCTATCCTTCTCTTTTTCAATAAGGATGTAGAGTTTTCAAAGCAAAGAAAGTTTTATTTAAACAATAGAAAGAGTAATGCATGCTCATTTCGGGGGTAGTTTGCGAGTACAATCAAATGTACTCATATTGGTTTCGTCCTGGCTATTGTCTTAGCCAGATTATGAAGAGAAACAGCTCGAAGGAGAAGTTTCAATGGCGTCAATGCGAACTAGGGCGCTTCCCAGTCAGTTGCCTGTGGGGTTATGGCAAATGACTTGGGCTCCACGTTGTTTGATGATTTCCGCTGCAAGTACCTGTTGAAGTTACGGCTTCAATCAAGTAAGTATATTTATTCGGTATTTATGGATGTTCTTTTGATACCAGTTCGATTGTGCTCAGCGACACACTGATCATGGGATCACTGATGTGTAGGCACAAGGGTATTTCGGACAGCTAGTCCGGGGTCCCACAATTACTTAATGCGATTATTCGTTGCTTGCAACTTAATACCAACGGGGAACACGGATGACAACCTGGAGGTGGATTATTAGTCATAGACGCTGTTGGATAACGATCTATGTATTTTGTCGTAATGCCCACATGAATATCATAGTAATCATCATGTCATATATGTGCATTGTCATGCGCTCAATATTTTGTCAATTGCCCAGCTGTAATTTGTTCACCCAGCATGTTAGTTATCTTTTATGGAGAGACACCACTAGTGAACTGTGGACCCCGGTCCATTCTTTTACACTGATAATACAACCAACTGCAGACATTGTTCCTTTTCATTCTCTGCAATTTACTACTGTTTTCCACGCCATACGTTTAATCCTTTGTTTTCAGCAAGCCGGTGAGATTGACAACCTCACTTTTTCGTTGGGGCAAAGTAGTTTGATTGTGTTGTGTGCAGATTCCACGTTGGTGATCGAGTAACGGCACCACCAACAACCTTCAGAAGTGATTTCTTGCTCCTACTGGTTCGATTAAACCTTGGTTTCATACTGAGGGAAACTGCTACTACACTGCTTCATACCTTTCTCTTGGGGTCTCCCAACGAACGTGCGATCCACGTCATCAACCTCCTCTGTTCCATAGCCCTTGGAGATGCTTCCTTCTGGCCTAGCACGGTTATGAACGTATTTCTTTAAGACTCCCATGAACCTCTCAAAGGGGAACATGTTGTGTAGAAATACAGGACCGAGAACCTGAATCTCTTTGACTAGGTGAACTATGAGGTGCGTCATAATATTGAATAAGGATGGTGGGAACACCAACTCGAAGCTGACAAGACATTAGACCACATCCTTCTGTAAACTTGGTAGAGTTTCTGGATTGATCACCTTCTGAGAAATTGCATTGAGGAATGCACATAGCTTCACAATGGGTACTCGAACATTGTCCGGCAGAAGCCCCCTCAATGCAACCGAAAGTAATTGTGTCATAATCACGTGGCAGTCATGAGACTTTAGGTTTTGGAACTTTTGCTCTGTCATGTTTATTATTCCCTTTATATTTGACGAGAAGCCAGACGGGACCTTGATACTGCTCAGGACTTCAAAAAAGATCTTCTTCTCTTCTTTGGTAAGAGCGTAGCTGGCAGGACCTTGACACTTCTCTGGATTCAGGTGGTTGTCTCGTTCGTGCATACGTTGCTGGTCCTGCCGTGATTCCGTTGTATCTTTCGTCTTACCATACACGCCCAAGAAGTTTAGTAGGTTCACGCAAAGATTTTTCGTCACGTGCATCACGTCGATTGCAGAGTGAACCTCTAGGATTTTCCAATAGGGTAGCTCCCAAAATATCGAGCACTTCTTCCACATGGGTACGTGTCCGTCAGCGTCATTCAGAACGATTGTCCGCCAAGACTCTTTCCAAAGATTACTTTCAAATCCTTGACCATATCATATATAACATCCCCAGTAGGGCGGGTAGGCTTTGTCCAGTGATCTGCCTCACCTTTGAAATGCTTGCCTTTCTTTCTTACGGGATGCTGTTTTGGAAGAAATCGACGATGCCCCAGGTACACATTCTTGTTTCCCAAATATATACTTTTTGTCTCACCTAAACAGTGCGTGCATGCATTGTATCCCTTGTTTGACTGTCCTGAAATGTTACTAAGAGCAGGCCAATCATTGATGGTTACAAACAGCAGCGCTCGTAGGTCAAATTCCTTTTGTTCGTGCTCATCCCACACAGGTACACCTTCGTCACGCCACAACTGTAAAAGTTCTTCAACCAATGGCCTCAGGTACATATCAATGTCGTTGCCGGGTTGCTTCGGGCCTTGGATAAGCACTGGCATCATAATGAACTTCCGCTTCATGCACAACCAAGGAGGAAGGTTATAGATACATAGAGTCACAGGCCAGGTGCTATGACTGGAGCTCTTCTCTCCGAAAGGATTAAAGCCATCTGTACTTAGACCAAATCTTAATTTCCTTGCGTTATCTGAAAATGTCGGGAACTCTCTGTCGATTTTTCTCCATTGCGACCCATCAGCGGGGTGTCTCAGCATCAGGTCTTTCGTACGATCTTCTTTGTGCCATCGCAACAACTTGGCATGCTCTTTGTTTTGGAACAAACGTTTCAACCGTGGTATTATAGGAGCATACCACATCACCTTGGCAGGAACCCCTTCCTGGGGCGCGGCTCGCCCTCAACATCACCAGGGTCATCTCGCCTAATCTTATACCGCAATGCACCGCATACCGGGCATGCATTCAAATTCTCGTACTCCTCACCGCGGTAGAGGATGCAGTCATTGATGCATGCATGTATCTTCTGCACCTCTAATCCTAGAGGGCAGACAACCTTCTTTGCTTCGTACGTACTGGGGGCAATACGTTATCCCTTGGAAGCATCTTCTTTATTATTTTCAGCAAATTTTCAAATCCCTGTCAGATGTACCATTCTCTGCCTTCCATTGCAGCAATTCCAGTGTGGTACCAAGCTTTTTCTGGCCATCTTCGCAATTTGGGCACAAGAATTTTTTGTGATCCTCTAACATGCTCTCCAACTTCAACCTCTCGTTTTCACTTCCGCTGTTTATCTGTACATCAAGAATGGCCCGACCAAAATCATCATCGGGCTCATCAACAATGGGCTCTTCTTCAGCTTCGTCTTCCCCCATTGTAGTATCACCATCTTCAGTGAACGTAGGATAGTTATCATTATCCTCTTCTTCTTCATTTTCTTCCATTATAACCCCTCTTTCTCCGTGCTTGGTCCAACAATTATAACCGGACATGAAACCGGACTGCAACAGGTGGACGTGAATGGTTTTTGAGGTAGAGTAATCATGCGTATTCTTACAGACACTACATGGACAAGAAATAAAACCATTCGGCGGCTTGTTTTTCTCAGCCACACGGAGAAAACTATGCATGCCATTAATATAGTCGGGACAGCGTCGGTCACTGTACATCCATTGCCGGCTCATCTGCATTATAAATATATCAAAAACCATTACACTACATCATGAATATATAATAGTGACCAAATTAATTAATACAAGTTCATCACATTAAAACCAAAGTAGAGTAGTGTCCAAATGTAATACATAGTTCTCATAAAACATACATTAATTGAAACTAACATACAGCTATCTAAAGAATTTAAATCCAACAACAAATGCGATCAAAATCGTAACTAAGATAATTATTGAACCAACAGCATAATGATACCAAGCCTCTTGATTAATGGCATATTTTCTAATCTTTTTAATCTTCAATCGCATTGCATCCATCTTGATCTCGTGAGCATCGACGACGTCGGCAAGCTTGAAATCCAATTTCATCTTCTCTTCTAGGCATTGGAGACGAAGATCTTCACTTCTTTTCAATTTTTCTTTCAAATCGTTGTTTTCTTTTTCTAAAAAATTTAGCATCTCGACAAGAGGGTCGGTTGGAATTTCGGTTCAACTACCTCCTAGATAAAAGCATCTATGTCAAGTTGGTAGGCATAATTGTTATAAACACGAAATGAAACAAATAGTTATAAAAATATACCACATCCGAATCATAGACCGGACGAGGGCCGACGGGGGCGGATATCAAAACCATGACACTATACATATAAAAAAACATAAGAAAATTATACAAAAAATAACTATGCATTTAAATCATGCAAGTAATTTTTCTTTAAAATAAAAGATAAAAAAAGAGCTCACCGAGGTGGTGCCGGTGTCGGGACGGCGCGGGCTATCGACGGCGGTGAGGACGGGGACGGGACGACACTAAAACCACAAATCATAAATTAATTTGAGCTCAAAATGCATATAAAAAATGAACTCTCTAACTTAGGCATTTCATCAAACACCTAGCTAGCACTACAAAAATGAAATGAGCTAAACTACCAATCAAATGAGCTAAAGTAGCAACGCCGGAAGAAAGGATGAAGTTGCTAACCCTTGAATAGATGGGGTGCCTTCAATCTTCACAAATGGTGAAAAAAATTGGGGATTAACTTGAGCTCGGGAGAGGAAACGGAGGAGAAAAATGGTGAAGTTTCAAGCAGGGAAAATGGAGAGGAGCCGGGGTGGAAGAAGGTGATATAGGGGGACCTTTAGTCCCGGTTCGTGTTACGAACCGGGGTGCGAGCACCCTTTAGTCCCGGTTCGTAACACGAACCGGGACTAAAGGTTCCTAACGAACCGGGACTGTTGCTCTCGGGCGCCTGGCCGTTCGAACCGCGACTAATGGCTCCATTAGTCGCGGTTCTAATTATGGCCGGGACAAATGGTCCAAACGGAAGCCCTGTTTTCTACTAGTGTAGGTGAACCCGATCACAGTGTGACCGCAGAGGAGAAGGATGCCGCAGCGGTCGGCGGCTGCGATGAAGGGGTAGTTGACGATGGCGTTGGTTTTGACGACGTTACTCGCGACGGTTATGTGTGAGGGGAGCGGGGCTTTCTTTAAGGTAAAGGACATGTTGGTGGATTTCGGGAAGACATTTTCATCCTTCGCCTCCACCTTCGGCACGCCGTACAGGATGAACCACTCCTGCGCAGCTGGAGGCGCCATTGCTGAGTCGGAGGAATTCGGATTAGGGTTCCGTGTAATGTGTGCGGGGACGACGAATGTCGATGCAGTCTGGCTCTGGGTACGTATTGAAAACTACGAAAATATTATTGTACATACTAAATAAAAATATTACGTATTCATTATTCAAGCTAATAATGATGTGTAGAAATCATGTAATGTTTTCAAGCTTTCAGCTTTTGTTCCGTGTGTAGAAATAATATCCTAGTGTCACAAGAAGCGTCATGATCCTTTACCCTCTAGTAAAACGAAACAAATCCCAGTCAATTATTCATTACTCTCAAATTATTCCTTCCTCTCATGCTATTTGCTTTTACTCCCAAAAAAGTTTCAGAGTAACAAATCACGTATAAAATATATATATACTTTGTTGCTTCATGACTACTCCCTCCGTTTTTAAATGTAAAGATGTCTTAGGTGTTTCACATGTTGTCTAGATGCATACTAAAATGAGTGAACATAAACACTAAAAGGTCTGAATGTGTACAAAGACTAAAACATCTTATATTTAAAAATGGAGAGAGTATTTATTAAATAAGAAAAAACTAATTCTAAAGTTGTATCACGAGGTATAAATTACCAAGTGTCAACAAGAGGGTGATCTTCCCTACTAAAGACTCTCACCATTGTTGCCGCTGCTGATTCTGATACTCGGTTGTAGAGAGTGTGTAGAGTTCTCCCTATTCCAAAATAGGCAACAAGCTGGAGCCATTTTGTAGACCAAGCAATCATGTATGAAATCTGTATAATCGTTAAAGGGAATGTTTTACCTTCTCTAATGGGTACACAATCTTCCTACATGCAGCATTCCATTATTTTGGTATTTAACTCTGAAAGAAAGGAAAGACCTATTTTGGTATTTATAACTCTGAACAAAGGAAACACCAATCGTTAAGCTGGAGCCTTTTGACGAACCTTCTAGAACTTAATTAATTTGGAAAAATCCGGCTTTGTATTTTTCAAGACGAAGCCAACCAACTCAAGATGGCCCCCAGAAGCCCAAGGAGGGGAATTCGAGGCCCCATGGCATGGCCATACACGCCAAGGAGGGGCATGCTCCGCACGCTCGTCTAATTTCGTTGATTCTTTTTTTCGCCGCCTTCGTTTTGGTTTAAAACCCTTTATATAGCTCCGTACGTTTATTTTGCACGGACTGGATTGGATGGAGCCCGAGATAGATAGTGAGGAAATAGAGGTTGCACAGGCTACTACCGGAGGATAATTGGAGGGGGAGACGCTTCCCGGAACCGCCTCCGGTTGCATCTCCTCCTCCGTTATCATCTCCTCATCGATCTCGACAATGAAGAGGGAGTACTACACCCTTCGAACCATGGGTTTGTAGTGGCAGCTTGATCATATTTCTTTATGCATTATCATTATTTAGATAGTATGAGGTGTCCTACATAATTACGGCATTGTTTATGTAATTGCTATGGTGGATAATTTGTTTATGAGATAATTAATGCGATGCAATTTTGTTCATGTTTGTCGTTTTTGTATTTACATATGCATATTCTTACCCCATTCATGATATTACGATTAGCTACCCTAGTGGATTGAGTAGTAGTGAGAATGGTATTTATATGGAGTAGAACTTATAGTGTTCTCCGTATAGTTATAGAAAGAGAAGGCGATGTGTTGTGTTGCTCAGTGGCACAAAGAGTTGTCTTGTTTCATACAATAAGTACATGAGAATTTCATACTTAATCTAGGTGTTGCACGTGTTAAACGGCCCCGCCGCCACCATCCTTGGTCGCGCGCGGCTTTGCCGTCGCTTCCTCCGGCGGGGGCGGCGCAGTGGACGGCGGCGGAGCTCCTGGGCGGCGGCGGCTAGGGCTCCCCCGTGTCGCCAGGCGCGGGCGACGCGGGGGTGGGTGCTTTTTTTTGCCTTCTGAAAATTGTGCTCACTTGGGGAGTATGAGTGGGATGACCAATCATCACTAGACAAACATAGAACTTGCATCGTGTATTTGTCATGTTATATCTATGCTTTATTTTGTCCACCATGTTTACGAGAGAGATCATTTGAAACCATCAACCCCGTCATTTCTTCTTATTACTTGCAGCAACTATATTGAATTTGGTTTGTCCACTTTTCCGACACCCTTTGCTGAAGAGTGAAAGGTAAAACATTACATCCCCGGTGACACCACTTTTCTACCAAATTTTCTTAGGAGAATTTTATGCATGGTAAAGTGATGCATCAAGGAGACTAGAGCCTACACATCAACGACAACTCAGCAAGCGTGGACATGGTCTGGAGAGCGTGGACGTGGTCTGGAGTTGGCCATGGTGTGCATGAGTGGTCATCCAAGCTGCGGATGTTTCGTTGCTCGGCTATGCTTAAGACGCAAATTGTGACTGATGCATGTTGCCAATTGTCAAGTTCAGGATGTGACGCATGTCGCTTGTACGAGGCTTTCCAAGAAGCTTGTCGATCTTTTAAAGACGCATCTACAACAAGTTTAATTTCGATCAGTAGTCTCAACTATAAAGTATAAACCCAACCATACAAATATCTTTTTAAAGACGCATCTACAACAAGTTTAATTTCGATCAGTAGTCTCAACTATAAAGTATAAACCCAACCATACAAATATAACATTCCCCCGTCACACAATGGAACCTACGCAAGCAATATACTGCAAAATTTGCGCCCAGAATGATAACAAATTTATAATCCATAACAGAATATATAAGCTAAGGATTGACTGATGGTACGATTAAACGCAAAGCTCAAAACAGCACAACATAAGTCACTTGGATTGCATCAAATTCACAAAAGTGTGCCAGCGATATGGTGGGGGCAATGGAGCGACCAAGGCCCTTTGCTAATTAACAGCTACAAAACTCCAATAACATAAGAAACCAGGACACAAGCGCCTAATGCAGGATCCTCTCACTTAGATGATGCCAATCTTGTTGGCAACGTCAAGAGCATCGTAGTCTGGCGTCAGCTTCACGTAAGCCTTCTTCTTGCCATCAGGCCTGCAAGATTACAAGTTTGGTCACTTGGCTGCATGGCATAGTAGATCAAGAAGTAAAATGTATGGACACAGAAGCAAGATACTAACCTGATCAGGGTGTTGACCTTCTTGGCCTGGATGTCGTACATCTTCTTGACAGCAGCCTTGATTTTCTTCTTGTCTGCCTTCAGGTCGACAATGAAGACAAGAGTGTTGTTGTCCTCAATCTTCTTCATTGCAGACTCAGTGGTAAGAGGATACTTCAGGATCTGGTACTGATCAAGCTTGTTCCTTCCAGGCGTGCTGATTCTTGGGTACTTGGGGTCCCTGGCCTTCTTCTGGGTCTTGGGGCGGTGAAACGTCACAGATGTGCGGATCTTCTTTGCCGTCTTCTTGATTGATCCAGACTTCACAGCCTTGGCAACCTTCACGGCTTGGGCCTTGGCATCGCCCTTCTTGGCAACAGCAGCTAGTAACAAATAGACAATAATCAGCCAATGGCCTTGTGCGAGCAATACATACATAAAGACATCTTAATGTATGCTCATGGATCATAAGAGGCAACTCAGGTATATGGTATGGTGCAAACAAATGCAATGTATAGCTGGAATATACAGAGGATACTTTATAGCATTCATCCATTTGCAAAAGAAATGCATGCATCAATATTAATCGGTTCTATACATGCAAGGGAACAAACTATTTATATAGCAGGAACCAGATAGCAACAACTACATTCAATTATCGTGATTGAATATGATTTTATCAATCTAGAAGTGAGGCTACAATACTACGAAATGCAAAGCAAACAAGAAACTACACAAGAACCCAAAATCTAGAGCACCTGACATGGTGGCATCAGCATTTTCAGTTAAGAGGTATAACATTCAGAATCCTGCAATATTATGAGCTTACCTTTGGGAGCCATTTGAACTTCTCAGCACAGCTTCTTGAACTGCACGCAAAAATAAGGATTGATTTCAGATGGGTAAAAAGAGAAGGAATATTTTAGAAGCTAGTGAGAACGTAGAATACAACTGCTATGTGTTAAAGTAACTACGAAACTTCTTCTAAGGATAATCCTAGATCCAAATAGCAACATTTCGTGAGCCTAGTACTTCAATAAACCACCGAATAACAGTAATTACAGCAACTAGAAACTAAACAGTGATCCAATTCGTCATGAACTTTTGACACGGAGAAACAGTAAGCCTAAACAAGCGCCTTCAGGTACGAATCTACCACCATAATTATCTAACGCGAAACATAAACATATCCTGCACATCCGAACCACAAACGTAACGGCACGCTGACGCCAAAATAAGACGCCCTAGAGGACAGAACACTGAGGAAAATAGATACTGCTACAA
Organism: Poa pratensis; assembly: GCA_947311845.1. Taxonomy (NCBI): domain Eukaryota; kingdom Viridiplantae; phylum Streptophyta; class Magnoliopsida; order Poales; family Poaceae; genus Poa; species Poa pratensis. The sequence goes on from CAMZMU010000083.1 coordinate 45,341,152, forward strand.
ACAACGGGACGAACACTACAAAGATGCACGGTGATTCCGCGCGCAAAGAGCAGATCCGGCCTGTCATACAGATCGATAGAGCGGCAAGAACTCAGAGCCGGCTACCCGCGCTGAAGAAGAGCGTAGCGAGAGAACGGCGGCTGGGGAGGTGCGAGATATGGAGGTGGCGGCGGGCGTCTTACCTATCCGGGCGAGACGAGGCGAAGATGGCTGAGAAGAAACCCTAGAGGCGGCGAGGGCTTTATATTATGTAGTCGAGTGGTTCCCTAGGGCAGAGCTGGGATGGGCCTAACTGGACTGTACAGAACAATGCGTGGCCCTGGTGGCCCATAAGGTTTTTCGATTTCGTGGGCTTGTCGCCAATATGTTATCGTGAACTTCAAAATAAAATAAAATTTACTTTAAAAAAACTTTAAAAAGCTAAGTTAAGTTGAATTGTTACCGTGTAGTATATTTCTCTTTTTTCGGGTAACTAAAAAAAATAACTAACACAACTATGGATGAATGACAATGCAAATGCACACCATACCATTTTTTCCGAGGTTAACGCATGGCTGGTCACTGAAGTTAATTTAAATGAGTACTTTGGTCACATAAATCTCAAAGTATTCTGAACTGGTCACACAACTCTCAAAGATGATTATATTGGTCAAAAACTTGTCCAATGGAGCTACTGGATAGTTGACCACCCATGTAGACCCAACATTTTGCAAACACCCCAGGAAAAACTCAGGGATCGTTGGGGCTGAATTCCAAGCAATTTTTTCTTCCCAATAAACAGAAGGAGGTAGTAATGCGAAGAAATTGTCTAGCCCGCGACGACGGCGAGCGCGAATTCCACACCGTGATGGAGGTGTTCGCCAACTAGATGGGGTTCACGTGGCCCTGTCCAACTCGTCACGCTCTACGGGTGGTGCCTCTCCGGCACCGTGGAGATACTGGTCTACGGACACCTGGAGGGTGGCATCCTGGAGGTGCTCATCTGTGGCACAGCCGCGTTGGGGTGGCCCCATGCGGATGTACAACTTCTAGACATATGCGGTCAAGAGAACCTGGTAGTAGGGTTGAAAATGATAAGGAAATTTTCTGGATGTTTCCGTAGAAAAAAGAAATGAAGAGCAAAATATGGAAACGAAAACGATATTTTGCAGAAACAAAACAGAAATGGCATATTCAAAAACGGAAATGACAAAGGAAACGATTTAGAAGTTTTCGACAGAAACGAAAATGAAACGGAAAATTCCGAAAATATAAATACGGAAAATTTCTGCACGGCCATTACATGCTGGATTCGAGCGACCCATGCTCCTGGTGCAAACTGATGCCTGCCTATATCGCTAGTTAGGTCCATTAGTTAATACTCAACCCTAATTAATCTAGGTACGTTCATTGGTGTTGAAGCATACATTTTTATAAGACTATTTTGTTAGCAAACTAAGTGTGTTGGTGTCTATATGAAACTATTTTTGTGAATTTTTATGTGTGTCGAAGTGTTAAACTATGTGCGTGCACGTTAAACTGATGCTGGTAGGCTGGTAGGATGGTTAGTAGGGTGGTTGTACCCCAGACCACCAAAATTCATACACCAGGTTTGACACCGGTGTTTCTCTCGGAGGCGCTCATAGGGTTAGGGTGTGCGTGTGTGCGTTCATAGGGTTAGTGTGTGGGTGTGTGCGTGTGTATGTGAGCGTCCGCGTCATACTGTATTTCGCAAAAAAAAGACATATACGGTCAACCGTCTACTCAGCATGCCACGTCGGACGAAATTAGCTCCGTTGGACAAACCGTGACCAATATACTCATCTTTGAGTTGAGAGTTGCATGACCAGTTCAAAACACTTTTGAGACTGATGTGACCAAAGTACTTCATCTAATCTAATAACGGAAAATCTAATTAGCAGGCGCCTTACGTTTGGCAAAACGCGACGCTGCATGGTGAGCCGTTGATAAGCGAACCTGAGGCTCAGATTTTCCGTGCGTTTGCGCGTTGACCCTATCCACTCTCGCCTTTCCCCTTTCTCTTCCTCTGCTACATCCCGAGAGGCGAAAAGGCCGGAGCTCTGGTTCCCTCGATTCGCCGCCGGCCATACCACCTCGGGTAAGGAGTCCGCCGCCATCCCTGCATCAGAGGCGCTCCTTGCGTCGGTCGTCTCCCGTACGCACTAGCCAGCGGCGTCCGGTCGCGCTTGTCGCCCTTGCCAAAGGCCAGCATGGCCTGGCGCCGGGTAGCAGCAGCGTCGCCTTTGCCACTTCTCCACTTGCGGGTCGACGACTCCGGCCAGACCATCTCGGGTCACTGAGTCCACCGCCCTCCCTGCATCGAGGCGCTCCTTGCATCGTCGTCTCCTGTTGGCTCTAGACAGCGGCGAACGGTAGCGCTCTCGTCGCCCTTGTCCACGGCTGGCAAGGCCTCACGCGAGGCAGCAGCCGTGCTTCCCTTTGCATCTTCTCCACTCGCGGGTCGATGGCAGGCAGCAGCTGCACAGCACCGCGAGCTGCTCTCTCATCCCCACCTCGATCTGACAGGGGCATCGGCCGGTAGCAGCTCAGCTCTGCACGTATGTCTCCACCTTGCCTCGTTCTCGTGCCAACCAATCACCACAAATCCATCAAACCAGCTACAGCAGGCGTGTTCAGGTGTTGTTCACTGGTGCGTGTTTTACATCAGAGATAAGGGAGTGAATTAGCGCTAAATTACTATTACTACTCGTAACATTGGTCCTCGTGTGAGTGTGTGAGCACCTACACAAGATCTTGGTCCCGTGTGAGCCAAATTATTTGTACTAGTACCCATGCGTATCAACTGAGAGAGATAATTGTAAAGTTTTGTTGAATGTCCAGACTTTTTGCTGATGTTTGTCGAGATTTTTGCTTAATCAAGCTAGATGGAGATATTTTATTGATGTTTGCTTGTACTGTGTGAAAGAGATCTCGACAAGGTCGACAGCGTCGGGGCGCGGCACTGACTACGGTGGTACGGTGTTGCAGTGGGCGTGCAATGGACTTCGCAGCCGCCTTCGTGTTGATGTGGCTCTGGCTTGGCCTACTCCATGTATCATTCTATAGTCCCATGCGACCTCATGTCATCGAAGCTCTCCTCCGAGCTGAACAATCCAGATACCAATGTAATTATCTTGGGTTCATGATATATCAACCACGAAATCGATCTCTTACCGTACTTTCTCAGTAATAGTTACCCACTTAGTACTGATGGAGTTATACCCACCCAATACAGATGGAGTCACCCATGCATTTATAATATAGTTATCCACCATGAAATCGATGTACTTACCATACTCTATAGGTAATATTTACCCACTTAGTACTGATGTAGTTACCCACCCGGTACTAATGGAGTTATCTATCTTGTATTGACATAGTTAACCATGTGCTTATGATATGGTTTTCCAGAACGTACCGAATATGTTGTTTGCAGAGACGAGGGTTGTCTCTCACCCGATGTTGAACCACCGGCCTCGCCGGTGCGCGACAACGTAGTCCCATCGGACCACCACGTACTGATAGAGTTATCCTAATCTATCGGTATAGTTACCCACCCAATACTAATAGAGTTACCCTTCCAATACTGATAAAGTTGCATGTGTGTTTTCATGGTGTAGTTATCCACCATGAAATCAATGTAGTTACCATACTCTCTTGGTAATAGTTACACACCCAATACTGATGTAGTTATCCACCCTGCAGTTATGAAGTTACCCATGTGTTTGTGATATAGTTATCCACCACGAAATCAATGTAGTTACCATACTCTCTCGGCAATAGTTACCCACCCAATACTAATGTAGTTACCAACCCAATAGTTATGAAGTTATCCACGGTAATAGTTACCAACCTAATACTGATGTAGTTATCAACCCATTAGTTATGAAGTTATTCATGTGTTCATGATGTAGTTATCCACCACGGAATTAGTGTAGTTACCATACTGTCTCGGTAATAGTTACCAAACCAATACTGATAGAGTTACCACCCAGTACTGATAAAGTTACCCATGTGTTTTCATGTGTAGTTATCCACCACAAAATCGTTAGAGTTACCATACTCTCTCGGTAATAGTTATCACCCAATACTGATGGATTTACCCACCCAGTACTGATAAAGTTGCCCATGTGTTTTCATGTGTAGTTACCCGCCATGAAATCGTTATAGTTATCGTACTATTTCGGTAATAGTTACCACTCAATATTAATTAACTTACCCACCCAGTACTGATAAGTTACTCATGTGTTTTTATGTGTAATCATCCACCACGAAATTCTCATAATTACCAAACTCTCTCGGTAATAGTTACCAACCAATACTGATGGATTTACCCACCCAGTACTGATAAAGTTACCCATGTGTTTTCATGTGTAGTTATCCACCACGAAATCAACGTAGTTATCATACTCTCTCGATAATAGTTACCTACCCAATATTGATGGGAGTACCCACCCAATACTTATGAAGTTATCCATTTGTTCATGATATAGTTATCCACCACGAAATTGATATAGTTACCATGTCCTCTAAATAATAATTACGAACACAATGCCCATCTTTTTTATGGTGTAGTTGTCACTATGAAGTCGATAATTATCATCCTAATACTTATGAAGTTGTACGAGTATTTTAGTGTATATATAGTTACCAACTTGTGCATGATATATTTACCATCCCAAAGTGATATTCACTTATGAAAAACTAAGTGTGGTAACTTCGAAGCTCGAAAAAATCGAAAAGAACAACAAAAAATATTTCAGTTTCAACCGAAAAACTAATAGCTAATATGGTGGGTAACTTACATACTAGAGGCTGGATAACTTCTGTGTTACAGGAGGGTAACTTTTGAGCCCAAAAAAAAGTTGTCGAAATATGTCAACATGGGATCTAGTTTCGAAGATCTCGTCGCGACTAGTTCAGCGGTGAAAACGGATTCTAAATCGGATGAACGGTTTGGGCTAAAAATCTTTTTGAATTTTCGAATTTCGCATTTAATGCGGGATGACATCAGCATTTTTGGTTGTTTGTGCATGCATGCAAGGAGTGCCTTTTCTCATCCCGTGTGCGTGAGAATTTGCCAAATAGCAGGCGCCTGATAGGTAGTCACGTCCATCTAATAAATTAAGTTCCATGCGTTTTTTTTTTCAAGGTAACAAAATCGGAGATTCCAACGACCTGCTGGATCCAACGTCCGGGAAAGCGCCACGTCACCACGGGAATCATGCGATGTTCTTTCCTCGGCGCCGCTCCCCCACCACCGTGGAGATTTCTTCCTCTCCACAAACTCCAACTCCTAGCCCGAGGCCGTCACTGGTACGCCGCCCCCACCACAGATCCCGGCCGTCATGGACCAAGACCCCAAGGAGCGCCTCCTCCTCCCGCCCCGCGCCGCGGCCAACGGGCCCCACCGCCGCGGCGGCAAGCCCGCGGCGCCAGGCAGCGTCGGTGTCGGCGGCGGCGGCGGTGGAGGAGGCGGCGGCGTGGCCATCGACGTCCACGGCCTGAAGAAGCGCGGCGGCGGGCGGCGCTCGTGGGTGCGCGTGGACGCGGCGACGGGCGCGTCCGAGGCGGTGGAGGTCGCCAAGCCGGCGCTCATGCGGCGGCTCGACCTGCCCGCGCGCGACCTCCGCCTCCTCGACCCGCTCTTCGTCTACCCCTCCGCCATCCTCGGCCGCGAGCGCGCCGTCGTCTGCAATCTCGAGCGGATACGGTGCATCATCACGGCCGACGAGGCGCTCGTCCTGCGCGACCCCGAAGCCGACGGCGGCGCCGCCGCGGACGCGGCCGTGCGGATGTACGTCGACGAGCTGCAGCGCCGCCTCGTCGACCGCGCCGACGACCTGCCGTTCGAGTTCATCGCTCTCGAGGTCGCGCTCGAAGCCGCCTGCTCCTTCCTCGACGCGCAGGTGCCACGTCGCACTCTACCCACCTTAGCGTTCGAAGCTTTTTTTGACTTGTGCTGCTGTCTCTAGTAATGGAGTAATGTATTAGCCGACCTACAGTTTTGGTGCATGGTGCGCTTGATCAGTCCGGTCCTTCGGGAGCATGTGAGGATCGAACTAATGATGGCTATGAATTGTTAATTTGGATTCTTGCATTGCACTACTGTTTGATTGCCAAAATACAGCGAAACGTTGCATACACTGTTTGATTGGTTGAACAGTCATATCCTATGCACATCCATAAATTCACATTGTGTTCTGGAAAGAATTTCCTCCTGGACTTATAGGAAGGTATTTTATGGTGAAATAAACTGACTAGATTATCTAGTGCTCCCTCCGTTCTAAATTAATTGACTTCCATATATCTACATTTGAATGCACCTAGACATGTTACATGTACGTATACATCCAAACGTAGATATATGGAAGTCAATTAATTTGGAACGGAGGGAGTATATATGAAGTTCAGTTTGCCACGTAACAATGATCAAATGAGGTTGCATAGCACCATCTGAATTTTAGAAATTCTCAATCTTTTATGTAATGACAACCCTACTAGCTAGATACCTGTGCATTGCTACGTATAAAACAAATTAGATTGCCCACACGCTGTTGCCAGTGATGCAAATTAGACTACCAAATAAGTCGAGCCACGACAACTGGTGATGCCAATTTAACATATGTTACGCGCTCATTGTTATTGTTATATATTATTGGCACTTGCAGACAATTTTATCCCAACTTTGGTGACAACTATGGCAATCATCTTACTTGTTTGCTAGACTTGCTCACATAAGGGGAGGAGGTGAACGGACCATTGCACTGACCGATATCTTTATAGGAGTAAAGAAACCAACATGGCATCAGTTAGGTGGAACTGTTTGTCCTACAATCAAACAGCTAGTGTTACATTGTTTTCCAGAAAATAGAATTAACTATTACCACCAATTGTCAATGAAAATTAAGCCACAGTCACAAATTTGGCCATCACCTGACAAATCCTGTAGTGAGCGGTTTTAGTTCTCCACTTTCTGTTATGTTTTAAGCATAATGATTTGGCATCTGAGTGGAGGACTAAAAATGCTTGCATATTTTCTCAGGCTGTTGAATTGGAGGCTGAAGCTTATCCGCTGCTAGATGAGTTAACAGCAAAAATCAGTACCCTTGACTTGGAGCGTGCTCGACGCCTAAAGAGCAAGCTGGTCGCGTTGACTAGGAGGGTCCAAAAGGTAAATGAACTTCCGTTATAATTTCCCTCGTTTCATTATACAGTTGTCAACAAGATCTATTCTCAGTCTTAAGAAGTCTCCAATTTTCAACATAAAAAGGTCAGAGACGAGATAGAGCAGCTGATGGACGATGATGGTGATATGGCTGAAATGTACCTCACCGAGAAGAAGAGGAGGATGGAAGCATCAATGTTAGACGAGCAGGGCCTTCAAGGAATTGGGAATAATGTGTTTGGTTCATCCTTCTCTGCTCCAGTTTCCTTCTCTGCTCCAGTTTCCCCAGCTTCGTCACCCCCTGCATCTCGGCGGCTTGAGAAGCAATTTAGTTTTGCTAGAAGCAGACACGACAGCTTCAAGAGCTCAGAGAGCAGTCAGTATAACATAGAAGAACTGGAAATGTTATTGGAGGCTTACTTTGTGGTTACTGACTACACTCTCAACAAATTAACTTCGGTATGCAGCATGAATTCTAGTTACATTAGCCTCTTGTTCTTTCTCGTTTAAGTAAACATTTGCTGACAAATTTGATGTTTACATTAAAAAAAACAGCTGAAGGAGTATATTGATGACACGGAGGATTTCATCAACATCCAACTGGTATAGTCCCCAGATTTCCTCTATCACATGAACATGGCCATTGCTTTGAGTTCAGATAATGGATCCATTCCAAAATAAAGTCGTTCTTCATCAAAATCTGCAAGTTTCATTTTGTCCGGTTTAGTAGTTCTACACCAAAGCGAGATAATGATGTGCCGGTTACCAGGTGTTATTTACAAGATTGATATGCAGCTTCTCAGTGGCACATTTCTTGATAATTAATACTGGCACTGGCTTTTTAGCTTCTTTTTTAACTCCAATACTCCATGTACCGTTTAGTTGTTCAAACACACATAAATTCAGTTTGACGGACTAAACATAATAATTGTTTGTCTCCACCCAAATGATAACTAAAAAAGCCAACTTGCAAATGTTAGAGAACAACATGATTGTCAACATGAATTATGTAGGTAAGGTAGATGTAACAAGTAACACAAGTTAATTAGCCCCGAACTAAAACAAAATCCTCCACTTGGGTTTATTTATTTGTCACATATTGCAATTATTTGTTAGCCTTTTTTCTTAGAATACTCTTTTGTTTCTTATTTTGACAACAACAGCTGTTCTCATAGAGTCATTACTCGCTAATAGCCTGGCAGGATGAGACGCTAGTTATTTAAGAGAGATACTAGCTTCAGTTGACCAGTTCTTGGATGGGGTTACCTTTGCACAAATCTACATTGTTGATAAGAAATTTTGGCAAACAATAAAGCAAAGGGCTAACTTAGTTGATCGATATAAATAATGTGGAACCAAGCAATAACTTTCTTTGGGAGCATGGAGAAAGTATCCCCTGGAAACCAACATCTCGGTGGACACCTGGAAACCAAACAGTGAGCCATCAGTTCTGAGATGAGCGAACTGGATCACCTATCCACTCATTCCATGCATTTCACAAAAAAGCGTCCGACTCAATGGTGCCACTTTGGCACAGAACCCCTCATAAAGCTTCCACTTCTTACATCACAATCCCTCAAATGTCCCATGCGTTCAGTAAGAAAACTTAATAAAAGAGGAAAAGTCATCAGATTTGATCAGAGGCGATGCTGGAAACTGGAGCCTGCCCGGTGATATCGCTGGTAAAGAAGTACTGGAGCCTGCGGCGACGCTGAGTCGTGGGCCCGACCTGCATGCCTCTGGGTTCAGGGGTAGCTGCGTGCTGTCATCTTTCCCGACATCGAGCCGCTACTCCTCCCTGCAATGAATATCGCCGGGGCTGCTCCTAATCTCTCATTCATCTCAAATTTTTGTGTCAGTAGGTTCATATACTATTGCCAAGTTTCTAAAGAAGTAGGCAATTCAATCTCAACCCAGAACATGCTTGCTTCCATGTTTAATCAAATTATGAATTTTCTAACTAGGCAAATAGAATCTCGTCCTTGTCCATCCATGAGGGAAAGCTGGAGGCTACCGGCATGAACATGAGCCTGAGCGGAAAAGGCTCCAGATCTGCCAGAACTGCAGAAGCCTACAGACCCAAGGATCCCTCCTTGGCCAGCAGAAGATAAATCACCATCCCCTGCCTTACAACTTGTCGTGGCATAGCCTCGGAGTAAAGGCTCCAGATCTAGGACAGTGGCACATCCATACTTCACAATCCCCATCCCTGCTGCTGGTTTTGAACTTTCGATCCACAAATGGGGCTGCTAGTGTTTGAAACGTGCAATGGTTCCTGGGGCATTGTTGAGAGGACAGCGGAGGGGTTTTGTGCAAATATGTACTCCCTCTGTTCCAAATATTAGATGTTCTAGGCTGTCCTAAGTCAAACCTATCTAAGTTTGACCAAAGTTATAGGAAAATGTGTTAATATCCACCACGTCAAATCTATATAGTACGCAAATTGCAATAGAACTAAACTGGAGTAGCTGGCAAGCAGACGTCGTTTTGTAAAATTGTGATGCCTGTGTTTGGGCTTCCAAATTTCCACTGAGGATGAGTTTCAACTACTCCCCCGATCCGAATTTATTGTCGCCAGACCTATACAACTTTGTACAGCGGTAGCTCTTTTTTCACGTCAATTATTTCGGAGTAGATACATTTCGGGAACATGCTAAGCTGTGCTATTATTATACCTGGTGACGAGGTATCTTCTCGGCATATGCCACGGGGTGGCTTATTTGAGGGGTAGCTACGGCGCGAGCGATGGCGTTCCGGCGGGATTGTGCGCGAGCACGGCAAACAACTCGATGTACCCAGGTTCACGGCCCTCGTGAGGAGGTAAAACCGCTACATCCTGCATCTAATCTGTATATATGGTGGAGTATATGAGGTTACACTTTGCTCCTCGAGCTGTACATGATCTCAGCTAGCTTTGGGCTTGAGCTGCTTGCTTGTGTGCTTGAGGGAGAGGCTATCCAGTATGTGAGCAAAGAGAGTGGAGAGAGCAGCGTGCTAGCTTGCTTCCTGGCTAGTGCGTGAGTGAACTGTAAGGAGAGTGGATCCATCCTCCCTGCCGTCTCTCCCCCTGGTGCATCTTATAGCATGAAGCCCAGGGGACAAGGGACAAGGGGCAAGGGAACAAGGGGGCAAGCGGGGGCCCGTGTGCTGTAGCGCATAGTGACGTACTATACTGCGATAGTATTCTTCCTTCTTGCTATTCATCAGCAGTGCCGGGTGCGGGTGTCTCGTCCGGGAGCAGTGTACGGGGTGGCTTGCTAGCCACAACTTGGAGGAGTAGCCGGACGGAGAGCGGCCAGCCGGACTCGGGTCGCCAGCCGGAGTTGGGCGGGCGATGGAGGTCGGGCAGCCGGACCCGAGCCGCCAGCCGGGGTCGGGCAGCCGGACTGCTTCTTCTGTTCTCTCGTCGAGTCGTGTATTCTAGTAACCCGGGGTTCATCCCCACGTCACTAGCCTCCGAACACGTTGGAGCGATGCCGCCGGTTACGGCGGGGAGGGCTTCTGCGTGTTCATCAAACTCTGCGTGCATTGCCTGTAACATCAAGAAAACGAGTTGAATCTGCAACGGTGCTAAGTAAAACACGAAGGATGCCAGGTTAACATCTATATGCAAGGTTGAAGCCGGCTCGCTTTTGCCCGGTTCCTTGATCTTTTTCGTGTGCACCCCGTCCGACGCAGGCTCTTGCCGGCTGAACTCTGCAGCTGGATCCGAAGAGATGCCGGAACGACGAGCGTGGCACAATACTTAGATATAGAAGCTGGATAGAAGCGACTCGACAAAACGAAAGGGAAAACTTATGCGATGCAGATGCCGGCTCGCCTTTGTTTTACCACCTATGCCCCTTCCCGTGCATGCGGCCAACCGACCCCTGCTCTTGCCGGCTGAACTCTGTAGCCGGATCCGAAGAGAGGGCCGGCCAGGGGCGCACGGTACTGAGATCTTGAGAGGCTAGACTTAGGCGAGCGATGGCACGGTTTTTCTGCCGCGAGCCGGAAACCTTTCCTTTCTTATGTGCCTTTCGCGTGTGAGCACGCTACTAAGCTAACGTAAGCGAGAGTCGGTAGTCGGCTAGCCACAGTTGTACGGAAAGTAAAGGATGCTGAGACTGATGCGTAAACGAGTGGAAATGCGAGACGTAATCGTCACTTAGCTGCTTTTATGTCGTAGGCGGGGATGAAGTTGGAGTTGTCGAAGCGGGTACGTCCGAGTTCGGCGGAGCCGGAGGAGGCCGGCCAGCCTGAGCTTGAAGGAGAAGAGCCGCTTTCGCCGTGCGGAGCTCTCCAGCCAGCCTGAACCCAGCTGGTCGAGCAGCCAAACGACGCAGCAGCCGGATCGGGATCCAGCCGGACAGTCGACCAAACGGGATGGAGCCAGCCGGATCGGAACGCAATCGGCCATCCAACCAAACGGGGGCAGCCGGATCGACCGGTACAACTTCCTTTTCTTTTCTTCTTTTTCTCTTTCTCTTTTCTTTTCTTCTCCTCAGCCGGCCACGACCAGCGGAGCCGCGCGGACGGACGGAGGCAGGCGGAGGCGTCCGGCCAGCCGGAGCCGGGGCCGGCCAAGGCCGAGGCAGCGAACGGGAGCGAGGAGAGGTCGTCGTGGGCGAGCTCGGGCCGGGCAGACGGAGCCGGTCGGGGCGCGAGGGCGCAGCCGGCGGGGGCGGAGGTCGACGGAGGGAGCCGGATGGAGCGGACGAGCCGGCCAGGGCGCGAGGGCGCAGACGGCTGGGGCGGAGCGGCGAGGGAGCCGGAGCGGGGCGGAGTAGACGGGGCGAGGGCGGCCGGCCGACTGGATTCGCGCGGGCGCCGGGCGGGCAGCCGGCCAGGCAGCAGTCGGCCAGACAGCAGCCGCGCACACGACCATGTATGCAGCCGGCATGCACCAACGATTGATCCAGCTGCCTGCCTGGTTGGTTAGCTCTTTTGATCCAGCTGCCTGGGTGCTTGCTTCTACATGCCTGCTTAGCTCGAACGATCCACCAGCTTGCATGCTTACTTGAATGTCGTTGCCGAGATGACGGACGGAGGCCGCTGGAGCTTGACGGAGGAGACGCGTGCGCGGTCGGACGAGGACGCGCAGCATGCCGGAGGGCCGGCAACGGAGACGACGACGGGCGCGGATGAGTTCTTGGGCAGAGGACGACTCGGAGACGACCACGCGCAGAGGATGGCCGACGGCGCAGGGGAGCTCGGGTGTGGAGGACCGCGGGGATGAACTTGGGCGCTGATGCGCCGGCGCGGAGAGCAGCTCGGGCGCGGACGGAGCTTTGGGCTCAGCCGAGACTCCGAGCTTCTCCGCCGGGCGCGCAGGGGCGAGGCTGCAAGGGCGGTGGACGAGCGTGAGGAGGCCGGGTGGATGCGCAGGCGCCGACGACACAGAGCTTCACGGGCGCCGCTGGAAGTTGAGGACGGGCGCAGGCAGAGGAGCTTGGGCGCGGGCACAACCAAGCCTCCGGGCTTCTTCGCCGGGCTCTCACCTCACGAACGGAAGGACGAGCGCGAGGAGGCCGGGCGGAGCGCAGCACGCCGGCAGGGTGGAGCAACGTCGGCAAGGGCGACGGGAAGGCGAGCGCGGGCTTCTCCGGGAGGCGACGCCGAGCCTCCGGGTTTCTCCGGGAGGCGACGCCGAGCCTCCGGGCTTCTTCGGCGATGGCGAGATGACGACGACGACGATGATGACGATTGGTCCCGCCGGAACGGGACTCCGGTCGCCGCTTTGCCCCACGGTGGGCGCCAAATGACGAGGTATCTTCTCGGCATATGCCACGGGGTGGCTTATTTGAGGGGTAGCTATGACGCGAACGACGGCGTTCCGATGGGATTGTGCGCGAGCACGGCAAACAACTCGATGTACCCAGGTTCACGGCCCTCGTGAGGATTTAAAACCGCTACATCCTGCATCTAATCTGTATAGTATATGAGGTTACACTTTGCTCCTCGAGCTGTACATGATCTCAGCTAGCTTTGGGCTTGAGGGAGAGGCTATCCAGTATGTGAGCAAAGAGAGTGGAGAGAGCAGCGTGCTAGCTTGCTTCCTGGCTAGTGCGTGAGTGAACTGTAGGAGAGTGGATCCATCCTCCCTGCCGTCTCTCCCCTTGGTGCATCTTATAGCATGAAGCCCAGGGGACAAGGGAACAAGGGGGTAAGCGGGGGCCCGTGTGCTGTAGCGCATAATGGCGTACTATACTGCGATAGTATTCTTACTTCTTGGTATTCATCAGCAGTGCCGGGTGCGGGTGTCTCGTCCGGGGCAGTGTACGGGGTGGCTTGCTAGCCACAACTTGGAGAAGTAGCCGGACGGAGAGCGGCCAGCCGGACACGGGTCGCCAGCCGGAGTCGGGCGGGCGATGGAGGTCGGGCAGCCGGACCCGAGTCGCCAGCCGGGGTCGGGCAGCCGGACTGCTTCTTCTGTTCTCTCGTCGAGTCGTGTATTCTAGTAACCCGGGGTTCATCCCCACGTCACCTGGTGATGAACATCAAATTGTAGTTACGTTCAGTAAACTAGATAAATGGATTTTGTTCCCAAGGGATCATGATCATCATAATGCTGTTCTTGCAGGATAACGTCCGGAACCAGCTGATCCAGTTCGAGCTGCTGCTGACCACCGCTACATTTGTGGTGGCCATCTTTGGGGTCGTCTCCGGAGTCTTTGGCATGAACTTTGAGGGGGTCGGTGTGTTTAAGGTGCCGCACGCTTTCGAGTGGACGCTCGTCATAACAGGTGCCTGTGGCGCGGTCATATTCGCCTGTCTCCTATGGTACTTTAAGAAGAGGAGGTTCTTCCCCTTGTAGATGGATTCTTGCAACCCTCCACTGCATCGTGTAAATTTGTCGATTTTTTACAGCTTTGCTGGTATGCAATTGTACATACAGTTTTTTCGTTTCTTCTAGTGACAGAAATACATTATAGTTTACACTCTGCTGGGGTGGCGTTGGCTGCACACTGTACGTGTGATCTGACCTTTGAAGCTTCTAGCTGCGATGGGTTAGCTTCACTTCTCTGGACCGTCTTATACGTGTGGTTGGTGTGTATGGTACTACTGAACCAAGAACATAGCAAAAGCAATGTGTTTTGTACGATTGCACAAGATACAATAGGATCACCCCTTTCACTAATATTGTGCCACATTTTCATCATTGGCCACAAAATCACACAACACTCAAGAGATAATCCCTTGGTACCAGGGTCATGCACAAATATTTTCATGTGTGCACAACACCAGATACTAAAGGGCATCTCTAACATTAATTGTGACACATGTTAATCCTTGACAACTCAGATCAGATACAGATGTAACAATGCAAAAGAAGTGCGTTAGAGGCCTCATAAAACATTGCAGACACATTGCCAAGAGAGTGCTCCACAGAATCAGGTAGTAATATAAGCGATGTCCTTACATACACTAGCTTCTCTAGGGCAATCCTTAGGATTATCATGTCACAGTTTAATCATTAGCACATATAGTGAGCACATAGCAAATAAGGCTCGGTATAATTATTGACCTCAGTAAATTTAAGGCACAACTAGTTTATATAGCTGGTGCGACAACACCAAAATGGATAACAAATGTGTACATATTGCTTCGGTACTATCACATGAGCCCCATGAAAAAGGTGCCAAAGTGTTCATCATTGGCCATAGATGAACTAAGCCAGAAAACCCTAAACCAAGCAAAAAAAATCTAAGCCTTAAACGAGCAAAAAAAACCAAATCTAAGCCCTAAACCAAGCAAAACCTCCAACTAAGTCCTACCCAATGAAACACCCGAATTGGTAGGGTATTAAACCCTTACCAAACGAAATCCTTGTATAATCAATCTTGTTGCATGCCTAAACCTAGATCAATCGCGAGTACGACTGAAAGATCAAACCATTGACGAACGTTGAACCCTAAAAACACGTAGATCTACCGTGCATGTCATACTAAGCACAGAAATCGGTGGCGATCTACAGACCTACGAGGCATGCAAGCATGGGCGGACCCAGGGGGTGGGCCGGGTGGGCCGTGGCCCACCCAGAATTTTGGGATTTTTTTTACTACCTGTAGTCTTTGACAATCGCTACTGCTTCCGATCGTTGTTCATGCGTGAAACTGCGACTCGCTCGTCTCTGGATTCGTTTCCCGCGGCTGCCGTCGGCTCACCCCTCGCTGGCTTGCTGCTGCCCCTAATCTTGCCGGCGCAGAGCCGCTCGACCGGACCATCGTTGTCCGCGGTACAGAGCAGGAGCAGTAGGCCAGCCGCTAGCTATTTATTTCTAGCTTTTTCTCTTTGCATACTTTTTGTGTTTGTGCGCTGCCCCCAAAAACAAACAGCAAAAGGAAATAGAGTATTTCTTACTATTTTCTTTATTGTTGTGATATTGTCAAATCTGTATTTATGTTTTTAACTATATTTCATCATGTAAGACTTTGTTTATGTTTTAACTATTCATATTGGAGTCATGCGCATATGAAACATACATATTAAAGTACAATTTTTGAATCAATTGCCTATTTATACTGCTAATTTGATATAAAAAAATCCGCGGTGCGACATTTTCGTTGCAGTGTGCTGATACCCAATGAGCAAGTCTTGATGCCTGCACAAATAAAAGGGATTAGGTTGAGACTCCAAGTGCAGAGTGTATAGTAAGTGGAAGACAGTTTTCCCCACGAGGGGTGACTCGAGGGTTTAATATCGAACTCTCGGGGAATCTGCAGTGGTAGATTTATCTTCTTATCCTTCTTTTGGTTACCTACAAAACAGGTTAGATGTTTTGGTCCTCAACCTCACCTGTGGTTGTCAAGCACAAGGTGTAAGAATGATATCAGCATAGTTATGCAATGCAAACAAGAAATAAATATGCAATGGTGGTGGATGCAATGATAAATGATAATTTTGGGTTTTTAAATGATGTATGCAAAATGAAAAGTATTTTGTATTTTCGGATTTAATGATGGCTGAAAATAGAAAAGTGGTATATGGTGTTGGAAAGGTGTTTCTTATGATTAAAAATGGACTGGGGTTCATGGTTTCACAAATGCACTCTCTCTTTATAAAGTGGTAGACAATGGAACACACAAAGTTAACATATGAGATTGCAACACAGGGTTTGATAACAAGTTACTTAGATATATGGGCATCACGTCCTAACATAGAGGTCTTTTGGTTATTAACCTCTCTTATACTCCACCAAGATGCGAACTAAATCATAACACCTCAGTAATTAAAATAACTCAGAGTATAGCATTAAGTATCATGACATGAAGTGAAAATAAGAACATGCCAGATCTAGTCATGGAGTAGTGGCAATGGTCACTGATGACGTGAAACACACGTTCGTTGGGAGACCCCAAGAGGAAGGTATGATGTAGTCAGCAGCAAGTTTTCCCTCAGAAAGAAACCAAGGTTATCGAACCAGTAGGAGCAGCAACTCTTCAGAAGGTTGTCAACGGCGCCAGAAAAATAGTGTTGTTGAGGGAGTCTGGACTGTTGACGTGGAATCTGCACACAACACAATCAAACTACTTTGCCCCAACGAAACAGTGAGGTTGTCAATCTCACTGGCTTGCTGAAAACAAAGGATTAAACGTATGGTGTGGAAAATGAGTATTAAATTGCAGAGAATGAAAAAGGAACAGTTTGTGGTTGTTTAATCAGTGTAAAAGAATGGACCGGGGTCCACAGTTCACTAGTGGTGTCTCTCCATAAAAGATAACTAACATGTTGGGTGAACAAATTACAGCTGGGCAATTGACGAATAGTGAGCGCATGACAATGCATATACATGACATGTTGACTACTATGATATTTAATTGGGCATTACGACATAATACATAGATCGTTATCCAACAGCATCTATGACTAATAATCCACCGCCGGGTTGTCATCCGAGTCCCCCGTTGGTATTAAGTTGCAAGCAACGGATAATTGCATTAAGTAAAGTGCGTAATGTAAACAAACACATATGTCCGTGGACATAGCATCGTTAGGTTATCCCTAGTGGCAACAGCACATCCACAACCTTAGAACTTTCTGTCACTGTCCCAGGTTAAACGGAGACATGAACCCACTATCTAGCATAAATACTCTCTCTTGGAGTTACAAGCATCTACTTGGCCAAAGCATCTACGAGTAACGGAAAGCATGCAAGATCTTAAATAACATATAAGATAGATTGATAATCAACTTGACATAATATTCAATATTCATCGGATCCCAGCAAACACAACATGTAGCATTACAATAATATGATCTTGATCATGTAGGGCAGCTCACAAGATCTAAACATGATGGCACAAAGTGGAGAGACAACCATCTAGCTACTGCTATGGACCCGTAGTCCAAGGATGAACTACTCACGCATCACTCCGGTGACGATTCCCCTCTCCGGCAGGGTGCCGGGAAGAGGTTCTGAACCCTCCCGAGCTAGGGTTGACGACGGCGGCGTCTCTGGAACTTTTCGTGGATATTTGCTCAGGTACTTAGGGTTTTCGCGTCGGGGGGAATAAGTAGGCGAAAGGGCGGCGGCTGCGGACCCCCGAGGGGCCCACACCACCCCAGGGCGCGGCAGAGGGGGCCCGCGCCCTGGTGGCGTGTGGCCTCCTGGTGGCCCTCCTCTGCTGCTCCTTCGCTCCGTCAGGCGTGTTCTGGAAAAATAGGCACCCCCGTGTAGTTTCGTCCAATTCCGAGAATATTTCCAGACTAGCTTTTCTGGAATACAAAAACAGCAGAAAACAGGAACTGGCACTTCGGCATCTTGTTAATAGGTTAGTCCCAAAAAATGTATAAAAGTGATATAAAGTAGATGCAAAACATGTAGCAATTGGTATAAAACAAGCATGGAACATCAAAAATTATAGATACGTTTGAGACGTATCAGCATCCCCAAGCTTAGTTCCTACTCGTCCTCGAGTAGGTAAACGATAAAAACAAATAATTTTTGAGGTGACATGCTACTATCATAATCTTGATCATATAATATTGCAAGGCACATGTAAATGAATGAAGTGATCCAAGTCAATGGTCTATAATTTGCTATCAAATAGATAATGAGTAAACAATGAATCACACAAGCTAAACGTTTTCATGAATAGTACTTTCGAGACAAGCATCAAACAGTTTTGCATAAGTGTTAACTCATAAAGCAATAGTTTCTAAAAAAGGTATTTAATCAACACAAAGGAAGAATTTAGTTTCAGCATTTGCTTCAACTTTCAACATATTTATCTCATGGATATTGTCAACACAAAGTATAACAAGTCCAATACATTGCATATAACGCATGTTGTAACAAAGTTGACACTAGTGTTTGCTTGTGGAAGACAGAAAGAATAGGAAAACTGACTCAACATAAAAGTAAAAGAAAGGCCCTTCGCAGAGGGAAGCAGGGATTAAATCATGTGCTAGAGCTTTTAGGTTTTTGAAAGCATATAGAGATTGCATAAAATATTTGATACTCCTCCCAACCTTGCTAACACAAGCCATGGCTAACCGAATCCTCGGGTGCCTTCCATCAATCACATACCATGGAGGAGTATCTATTTTTGAGAGGTGTTTGTTAATTGTCAACGAATGGTAGCGGGTGAGAACAGTATTCTACCTGTCGAACGGACTTTTAAGAGCGGCTCCCATGAAGGACGTTATTTCTACCAGCAAGGCAGATCATCCCTCTTTCTCTTTGGTTTACACACATTCAGGTATTTCACTGTTTGTCATTGCTTACTGATGAATCAGGGCAAAAGTGTGAAGAGAATTAATTGGTTAAAGTTGTAATTAATTGGGACTGGGCACCCCGTTGCCAGCTCTTTTTGCAAGTTATTGGATAAGCGGATGTATATGCCACTAGTCCAGGTGTAAAAGTCCACTCGACAAATAGAATAAAGAATAACCACACTAATTCCTCATGAGCTAGTAAACATTGACACAAAAAGGGAATAATAACATTTTGAATAATTTAAAGGTAGCACATGAAAAATTTACTTGGAGTGGCAAGGAAATACCACATATAGGTAGTTATGGTGGACACAAATGGCATGGATTTTGGCTCAAGGATTTGGATGCACGAGAAGCATTCCCTCTCAGTACAGAGTTTAGGCTAGCAAGGTTATGTAAGCAAACAAGAATATCAACCCGTACACCAAGTTTTATATGACAAACATATTGCAAACGTTATAAGACTTCATACCGTCTTCCTTGTTAACCAAACCCTGTTATTAGAAAATATCTAGACCTTAGAGTACCACCGATGCAAACCAAATTTTCAACAAGCTTTACGGTAGTTCTTCACTAATAGGCTTAACTCATGTGATGCACAATTTAATCATGATCTACTTGTTAACTCAAAACAATTGACAAGCATCAAGTTATCCATTTTAGTGATCTACAAGATTAAGCAAGTTTTTCCTTATACCAATTACCACATGCAACATTTTCTGAACCAACCAAACACCAATCAATTTATTTCATCAACTCTCCAAACAAATATAAGTGAAGCAAGAGAGTACTTTCTACAAAAGAAAGCTAATAGCTCTGACAAGAGATACATGAAAACAAGAGCTAAAAGCTGAACAGCGCTAGATATGAATACTCAACAAATATAAGTGAAGAATAGGAGTATTCTCATGAAAAAGCGGAGCGTGTCTCTCTCCCAATCAAGAATGCTAGGGTCCAGTCAAGCTTTATTGAAAATAAAATGCAATACTGAAAATAAAAAGCACACAGACGCTCCAAGAAAAGCACATATGATGTGAAAGAATTAAAATATAGTTTCACTAGAGATGACCTGATAATTTTGACGATGAAGAAGGGGATGCCTTGGGCATCCCCAAGCTTAGACGCTTGAGTCTTCTTGAAATATGCTGGGGAGATCCATGGGAGCCTCCCCAAGCTTAAGCTCTTCACTCTTCTTGATCCTATTATATCATCCTTCTCTCTTGACCCTTGAAAACTTCCGTCACACCAAACTCAAAGTAGATCTCATTAGAGGGTTAGTGCATAATCAAAAATTCACATGTTCTGTAAAGACGCAATATGATTTGTTACTTTAAACATTAGCTACAGCCACTGATGTTATGTGAAGCTCTTCCACCCAAAAAAGAATTTCACTCAACACTAGTAAAAGAGAGAATGCGAAAAATAAAAAGGCATAATCTGTCTAAAACAGAACAGTCCGCAAAGACGAATTTTTTCGAGGCACTTACGACGCTCAGATCGAGAAACTCTGAACTAATGAAAGTTTCAGACATTCATAAAGATTACGCACAAAAATTTCAGATTTTTAACAATCTGGTGATTTTAGGAATTTCGTACAGTGAACAGCAAAAATCTGTTTCTGCGCAGCAATCAAAATTAAGCATCATCTTATCATTAGAGGCTACTCTTGGCACAACAATGCGAGAAAATAAAGATACAAAGGAGTTGCTACAGAAGTAAACAAACTCCTTGACTCAATAAAAGAAAAATTGCAGAAAAATAAAATGGGTTGCCTCCCATAAGCGCTTTTCTTTAACGCCTTTTAGCTAGGCACAAAGCATGCATCAAGTATTACCAAGTGAAGAAAGGTCTAATTCATCAAAAGCTTCATCAAGAACAGGGTTTGTCACATTAGGACTTTTCAGTTTACGTAATTCTTGGGAAGAAAATTTAAATAGACCATTATGTGACTACCCTCAAGCTCATTGAACACGTTATCCGTTTTAAACGCACCCGTGGGTTTTGGTTTAGAAATTTTTGGAACATACATAAATTTTTGCTTTCTCCCCACAAAAGCCTTTTGCTTTTAGTTTTAATAGAGGTAAAAGTAGAACTTATTACATCCATAGCCTCCTCTAATTCACCAATCCTAAGATTTTGATTATCTTGAATAGTACTAGTTTCTAAAACAGCAATTCTTTCATTAATGGTTCCCAGTGATTCATCAACTTTGCTAGTACTATCAAGGAGATTTGGCAAATTTTTCTCTATAGACTCCAATTTCTTTATAACATCTTCCAAGGTGATCTCATTTTTAATGTTACTAACAGGTGGTGTTCCTACTAGGCTCTCAATAATATAACTAGCTTCCAACGCAGGGGTACCAAGAAAGTTACCTCCCGTCAAAGTGTCCAAGACATATCTATACCAGCTAGTTATGCCAACATAAAAATTTCTAAGCAGGATCATAGTGGAATATTTTTTAGCACACCTACGATGAGCATCGCTGATTCTATACCAAGCATCTTTCAAACTTTCTCCACTTTGTTGCTTAAAAGATCGAACCTCAACTTCAGGAACCAAAACATGATGAGCCGAACCAGACATGATAACTAACAGAAAACAAAACTGAAAATAAACTAAATGCAAGTAACTAATTTTTTTGTGTTTTTGATAATTGAAAGCAAACAAGATAAAATAAAATAAACTAAGCAAGACAAAAACAAAGTAAAGAGATTGGAAGCGTGAAACTCCCCTTGCAGAAGACTGCTGTCTCCCCGGCAACGGCGCCAGAAAAATAGCTTGATGACGTGAAACACACGTTCGTTGGGAGACCCCAAGAGGAAGGTATGATGTAGTCAGCAGCAAGTTTTCCCTCAGAAAGAAACCAAGGTTATCGAACCAGTAGGAGCAGCAACTCTTCAGAAGGTTGTCAACGGCGCCAGAAAAATAGTGTGCGGGAGTCTGGACTGTTGACGTGGAATCTGCACACAACACAATCAAACTACTTTGCCCCAACGAAACAGTGAGGTTGTCAATCTCACTGGCTTGCTGAAAACAAAGGATTAAACGTATGGTGTGGAAAATGAGTATTAAATTGCAGAGAATGAAAAAGGAACAGTTTGTGGTTGTTTAATCAGTGTAAAAGAATGGACCGGGGTCCACAGTTCACTAGTGGTGTCTCTCCATAAAAGATAACTAACATGTTGGGTGAACAAATTACAGCTGGGCAATTGACGAATAGTGAGCGCATGACAATGCATATACATGACATGTTGACTACTATGATATTTAATTGGGCATTACGACATAATACATAGATCGTTATCCAACAGCATCTATGACTAATAATCCACCGCCGGGTTGTCATCCGAGTCCCCCGTTGGTATTAAGTTGCAAGCAACGGATAATTGCATTAAGTAAAGTGCGTAATGTAAACAAACACATATGCCGTGGACATAGCATCGTTAGGTTATCCCTAGTGGCAACAGCACATCCACAACCTTAGAACTTTCTGTCACTGTCCCAGGTTAAACGGAGACATGAACCCACTATCTAGCATAAATACTCTCTCTTGGAGTTACAAGCATCTACTTGGCCAAAGCATCTACGAGTAACGGAAAGCATGCAAGATCTTAAATAACATATAAGATAGATTGATAATCAACTTGACATAATATTCAATATTCATCGGATCCCAGCAAACACAACATGTAGCATTACAATAATATGATCTTGATCATGTAGGGCAGCTCACAAGATCTAAACATGATGGCACAAAGTGGAGAGACAACCATCTAGCTACTGCTATGGACCCGTAGTCCAAGGATGAACTACTCACGCATCACTCCGGAGGCAGGCATGGCGATGTAGAAGCCTCCGGTGACGATTCCCCTCTCCGGCAGGGTGCCGGGAAGAGGTTCTGAACCCTCCCGAGCTAGGGTTGACGACGGCGGCGTCTCTGGAACTTTTCGTGGATATTTGCTCAGGTACTTAGGTTTTCGCGTCGGGGGGAATAAGTAGGCGAAAGGGCGGCGGCTGCGGACCCCCGAGGGGCCCACACCACCCCAGGGCGCGGCAGAAGGGGGGCCCGTGCCCTGGTGGCGTGTGGCCTCCTGGTGGCCCTCCTCTGCTGCTCCTTCGCTCCGTCAGGCGTGTTCTGGAAAAATAGGCACCCCCGTGTAGTTTCGTCCAATTCCGAGAATATTTCCAGACTAGCTTTTCTGGAATACAAAAACAGCAGAAAACAGAACTGGCACTTCAGCATCTTGTTAATAGGTTAGTCCCAAAAAATGTATAAAAGTGATATAAAGTAGATGCAAAACATGTAGCAATTGGTATAAAACAAGCATGGAATATCAAAAATTATAGATACGTTTGAGACGTATCGGTCACGCCCACATCCCCGGTAGCATGGTATTTTAGTTTATCCCTAGTGAGGTAACAAAGTAAGGTAAAGATACCAAAGTGGATCGCATAACTTTCTCTCACGTTCATTGCACTAGCCACCCCCCGTTACTCCAACTAATGCACACGTTCCCCCACACACACTCTCATAAATATGTTTGATCAAAACAAGTAGACAAGAACGGGGTACATAATATGCATCTATACTCATAACTGAAACAAACATTGCAATCTCAAACTTATATTAACTCATAAAGATCCACCACAAAGGTATTACAACGGTGACCGTAATCATGTTCAGCAGCTCATACGGTGCTAATTAGTGAAGCTCAAGAGAGGAGAGATACATAAGTTACTTCCACAAACCCATAGTCCAGAGGTGGACTACTCCCTCTTCATCATGGAGACGGTGGAGAAGTCGATGGAGAAGATGGAGACCACGCCGGCAGCGCCCCGCCGGAGTTTTCCCCCTCCAATCTGCAGCTCCTGATCTCCGTTTCGGTGTTTCTGTGTTTGTGCGGCGCCCCTTCCAGAGAACGTCGGGGGACCTTTTTTATAGGCGTTTTTAGGTCAAGACGAAGGCGGTGGAGCGAAGATCGACGGCAACGGAGCCACGAGGCCCGAACGGGTGGGTCCCACGCGGCCTGGTACTGTGGCCGCGTGGGCCACCTCCGTTTGGCCCTCGGGCCTCCGTTTGCTTGCTTTCTTTTTCCGTAGTCCTTCTTCCTTCCAAATATTGACGCCCGTAAGTTTCCAGGTGATTTCGTTGACGTTTGGGTCCCTGAAACATTAAAATACAAAACTAGGGTTTTCTGCCTGTGCAGGGTTAATTCCAAATAAATGGGAAAACTATGAAGTATTCCCAAAATCATGATAAAACATTGATATAACCCTTATATGATGCAAATATGATTGGAATATAAGCAATTAAAGTGCAAAGTTCATGTATGCATTTTACATGCATCATGTGCCCACCCTCCAATTTTTTCCTGGGTCTGCCACTGCATGCAAGGCATGTGAGGGGCTAGAGATTATCTTACCCCATGGACGAATCCCTTGAGAACGACAGAGGGAGAGGATGGCTAGCCTTGGAAATCTGATTAAGATGGTGGCTCCAATGCGCCCGATCTGCCAGCGGAAGGAAACCGCTGCCGAAGAGAGGAGAGGAGATGAGCGAGTGGAGTGAAAGGGGAGAGTGAGCGGTGACAAGAATTTATGTAGTGTGTTTCTGAAGAGACGCGCCTTATACCGCCCTTCCATGCGCGCCCACCCGCGTGGCACTTTTCACTCCTATGAACATGGATCCACAGAAACGCCCCCAGACCCAACATTGTTTAAGTTTCGTGCTATGCAAAATTCCACATACAGGACAGTCTACCAAACACATGAAATTTACATGCAGCCGAGCCTTAGGGCATAACCAACAGCCCCGACAAACGAACCGGACACGTCTGTTTTTGTCTGACCAGACAGATAGCAAGCCCCTACGGGGCACCGCAAATGGTCATTTGGCTGCGGACACGTCCGCCCCCGGTGTAGCTGGCAACGACCTAGCGCCCCCTCATCAACCTCGCCGCATCCTTTTTAATGGGGCCCCGTCCCATCTCCCTACTCCAGTCCCCACTCCCCGCGACCAAGCCAAGGCCTAGCCCGAGCTCGATTCGTCCGGCTACTTGGGGCCCAAGCGCCAACGCCGCCCGCGACCGCGGAGGAGGAGATGGGCCCCGACCTCCAGCCCGCCATCGACAAGGCGTGCGACCGCACCGACATCACCATGGACCTACCACGAGGCGATGCAGGCCTGGGCACCTATGTCTGTGTGGCCACATGCGCTACAGACACCCCCGTCCGCCGCACCCCTGCTTGCGTGGTCACCTCCCATGCATGGCCACACATCATCGTCAAGATTGAGGACGACGGCTAGGCCATTGGCGGACCACGAGGCCACTAAAGCAGTTGCAGGATAGCGAGGCCACCGACGAAGCCCCCGAACCGAGTAGATAGGGTTCATATTTTCTTTTTAGTATGTTTTTTGTTTTTATTTGTGTTGAACTATGTGTTAAATTTATGTAAAATTAAGTTTTAATTTTGTTTTTTGTGCCGAATTGGGGTGTGCCGTTGGGTGCACCCCACCCCAAGCGGATATGGGACTCCGACCTGTCCACAAAGCACTCTAAACATATTAGAACGGACATTTTTCGTGTCGGGTGTGGAGGGCGCCGTTGGAGATGCCCTTGCGACCAACCAAACACATCCCATATGTCTGGACGATCTAAGCCGTGAGTGCCGGGAAATATCGAACAAACGACATGTGTAAACGAAATACACGGGAAAGACATCGCTTCCATCCAGTCTGGTACCAAATGACACGAAAGTTTCTCAGACTACACAACGGACCATATATGACTGACTTTTTTTATTTTTTCTGAAATATTTGAATTACGAGTTCATTTTCTTTTTGATCAATCTCATCCATTGGATGGATAAAAAGGGTCCAGTTATGGTGTGACTTGCAGTGGGCAAGTCACTGAAACCCAGTCCACCAAAAACCCTCGATTGAGACGACGGGGGGCCAAAACCGCACTCCCCGCCCCCCAACCTCCGCCCAAAACAACAGAGCGCGCGAAAACAGAGCAGCCGCCCGCCACTCACCCGCGCCACCGTCTCCCTAGAGCCCCTACGCCGCCGCGGCATCTGAGGAGGAGATGGCGCCGCTCGTGCCGTCTACGCAGCCATGGGTGGAGAAATAGTAAGCGCCGCCGCCGCCCCCTCTCCCTTCTCTGTCCCCATTTCCTGCGCAGTTTGCGAATAAGCCCTCGTGGTGTGCCCTAATCCTGCTTGTTCCTGGCGCCGCAGCCGGCCGAGGCAGGTGAAGGACGTCGCGCACCAGGAGGAGGTAGTCCGGGTGCTCACCAACACCCTCCAGACCGCCGACGTACGTTCGCGGCCCGGCGCGGCGCTCTAACCCTAACTCCCCATTTGATTCATCCTAATCTGTTCATGGAGCCCCTTGGGAGATCTCTTATTTGGGTCTGGTCCCTTGCAGCTGCCGCACATGCTGTTCTACGGCCCGCCTGGCACGGGGAAGACCACCACTGCGCTCGCCATCGCGTACCAGCTCTACGGGTACTCTCTTGCTGGCCATTTTTCCCCTTGGTTTTGTGTTTCTTTTGTTTGCTTCGGTCAGTATTAGTAGTACTCAATAAGTCTGTAAGGTGTCATACTTGTCAAGTGTGAGCAATGTGCAACAAATCAACGTAATGGGAGCATTAGATGCGCAGGGTGCATTGTGCAATGGTCAAGTCAATGGATGTCGAGCTTTGGTCAGATCTACTTGTGTATATAGTTTGTTGATCCATTTCATCAAAATGGGGTGTTAACTTTGTTGGAAGTTGTGCGTGGACAGTTTGTGGTGTTGGGACTGCATTTCTCTGTCGAAAGGTGGAGATTTTGATAAGAATGGACAATCACAATGTTAGATTTTTTTTGTTTGTTTGGTAGATATCGGCATGTCGAGTTTGTTCAATCTTAAGAATTGGGCGCATATTTTAAAAGTGGAAACAATTATTTCGAGGGTATGATTAATTTATTCTGTTATATGCCAATACTCACTGGGCCATATGACGGGTAGGATGCCTGATTTATTATTGGGTCAGCAAGGATATGGTTGTGCCGTAGACATGGCTATACTCCAGAAGATACAGTGTTAATTCTTCACCAGCTCTGAATGATGTATATTCAGTTCTAACTCAAGTTAAGAAATCAGAACTTCAGTAGTTTAGCTTTATAGATGCTTCCCCTGATAGTCTTCTTGTGATGGGATAACTAATTGGTTCAGGCATCTCTCATCATTTCGGAAACATTTGGATAATTAGTATTCTGCTACTCGCACCTACATCACAGGTGTATTTTACTCTTTAGCAGACTGTATCTTTCATTGTGAAGTATACTTCAATAGCCATAGCTGCAATAGCAAAATATCATGTGATAGAATACACAATAAAAATGTGAAGTATATGTTTAAAGTAGTACAGGTAGTAGCAAAGTTACATTTTGTCCAACATACTAAACAAGGAAATAAGATTTGTAGATGTTTTGTTTCTCGCACTTTATGAGATTACTGTCAGCATGACCAGAGACTCACTTTCATTTTCTCGTCCTCGTTGGATAACTCAGTCCAGAGCTCTACAAGTCAAGAGTTTTGGAACTCAATGCTAGCGATGAACGGGGAATTAATGTTGTGAGGACAAAGATCAAAGATTTTGCTGCTGTGGCTGTTGGTACTGCACGAAAAGGGTAAGCTGAATGCAATAGAAATGTTCTGTTTTCATCTTATAGTTATATTATTGACTACTTTTGTCCGTTCTGATTTGCTATGGCCTTCAGTGGTTATCCCTGCCCACCATACAAGATTATTATACTAGATGAAGCAGATTCAATGACAGAAGATGCCCAGGTATATCACCATGTGTAGCACTCATATATCATTATTGTTACAATAATTAATACGGCATGTGTGAGTTGTTGATACCGTGATCTTTTCCACAGAATGCGTTGAGGCGTACTATGGAGACTTATTCCAAAGTGACAAGATTCTTTTTCATATGCAATTATATCAGCAGGTATTCATCAATCTATCCATAATTTTTTCCTCTGGTACATTATTTATTGAATCTATGAACCCATGATCATTGTGCAATACAGGATAATAGAGCCACTTGCATCAAGATGTGCAAAGTTTAGGTTCAAGCCTCTCTCAGAAGATGTGATGACCAACCGCATTTTGCATATATGCTGAAGAAGGACTCACTCTGGATGCTCAGGTAACCTTACAGTTTCACTTCAAAATATATATCTAAATCAAGCATATTCCAAGCTCAAGTGTTGCTACAAATCCTCTAATCAGCTGTTGGCTTATATTGACTTATTGAGTGGCTACTGTATTTTCCATCTTAGGCATTGTCCACATTAAGTGCCATCTCTCAAGGAGATCTTCGTCGTGCTATAACTTATCTTCAGGTCTGATGGTTTCCTTAGTAAGCCCTTTGCATTATGCTCTGGTTTAAGCGTGTTCATTTCGTATTACCTTTTGTTGTTGCAGAGTGCAGCTCGCTTATTCGGATCTTCTATTTCTTCCAGCGACTTGATTAGTGTTTCAGGGGTACTTCACCACTCACTTTCTTGCAAATGGCTAACTTACATGTCACGTTACCAGTTTTGGTACTTCCTGTAAATATTGTTATACCATAACCTGCTTGCTTGATAAGTTTGTTCTGTTGAACTTAATAACGTGGATCTTGGACCAGGATTGATAAGGTTCTGCACATGCGTGATAAAATTATTTAGTTGCAAACTGAAGTCATGATAACTTATACTGTGAAAAGAGTTGGTTGTTTGAACATGAAACTGTTTTTTCTTTGTCTTCCCTTGGGAGGTCACACTATTTTGTTCATCAAGTTGGCCTTCCTGTATCAGTCTATCCCTGAAGATATTGTCAAGTCATTGCTGGTGGCATGCAAATCTGGTGAATTTGATGTGGCAAACAAGGAGGTTAGCAATATTATTGCAGATGGATATCCAGTTTCCCAGCTGCTCTCACAGGTCAGCTATGTTTACGTTGTGCATCGATGCCATAATGTAGTTACTTGTTGTTTTCATCTTACCAAGTACCGCTAACTGAAGTGCTCACATTCAGTTTCTAGACGTGATTGTTAGCGCGGATGATATTCCAGATGAGCACAAGGCAAGAATATGTAAAAAGCTTGGGGAAGCTGATAAGGTTTGTCTCGTTGTTTATATGCTAGTTTGCACTGGATAGCCAACCTAAATTTTAGTATGAAAACAACCCTTTTTTTTCCACCCTTGTTTCGTGAGTTGCATGTCTCTGTTGAGAAACCTAGACATCAGGAAAGATTAAAGTAAGCATAGGAAAATTGGTTGACAGAGGATTGTGATGCAGGATAAGTAACCTTCTGCTTCTCTGTTTCTGGGAAGGTCCACATGAGTATTTCAGCAGTATCAATCAAATAGAATGTTTACAGTTGAAATAATTCCACATTTTCTATGTGCTATGGCGTAATGATACACTCAAGATAAGACTCTCTTCGAAGAGTTGGTCCTTCCGTTCCATTCTTCTCATTATCCATTTTATATTTGGAAATTGCAGTGCTTGGTCGATGGGGCAGACGAGTATTTACAGCTTCTGGATATGGCTAGCGAGACGATCCGCGCTCTTTTTAACATCCCCCAAGGGCTGGTCTTCTAAGGGAAGATCATGGAGATGAACAGTGATACCGATGCCGGCTGTCTATCCTGTGTCTCCATTCCTGTTTAATATGGCGGAGGAGCGCCGTACTATTGTGCTACTTTTAGGCTGGTTTTGTGACAGCTTTAAATGCGATGAACTCATGCTTTTCGACCAACTGATTATGTCAACGATCACAATAACAGTTTCGACTTGTCGTAGTGTTTTAACCATTTTCTTGCATCATATGACGTGTAACAATCATGTTACAACTTGAGAGCAATAGTGGCGCCTTATTACCACCTCGACGGTTTCAGTCTCAGCTGAATCTAATTTTTTAGACTGGACTTCATTTTTTCGGTAAAGGGTATGCATTAATATCAAGAAGATACCGCATACACCTAACAATAAAATCCGAAAAGTAAATGCAAAAAAGAAAGAGACCCTGACGGAACTATCAGAGGCTCGTACCACTGATGACATCAATATGATGACACCAATATTGTGTTGTCTAGAGCTAGTCTAGACATTAAGGAAGCACATAGCCAAAAAAAGAGAGAGAGAGAAAGAGACCCGTCCATTTATAGGCTCGTAGCAACATGAACAAACTACCAAAATTTGATGACACTAATACTGCGTGTAAGGTTCTAACCACAAAAGTCAGAACATGGGTTTTCACCTTGGAAAGATACGATATCCAGAACAACGCCTTCAGTAAGGAAACAACTAGAGAATCATCATTGTCTGAAACAAACGATGAAGGCTAGACCTCGGAAACTCGCGGAGCTCAAAGAGCACCACCCCTGTGTCGTTGCCCCACTTGTCGAGCTGCTGCAACTAGCCGATCGTTCGGCTCAGAGTCATCACGTGCACGGTCCCTCGGACAGTCACCAACAGTAGACGATCTCGACTCAACATGAGCAAGCGAGATAATACATTCAGAGCATAACCGATCTATGACGTGTAGATAATACGGTTCACATAACCGATCGATAATACTACTTCCTGCACGCTCGGAGGGGATTCGCGTGGATCTTCCGGCCGACGACGTTCCGGCACAGGCCGGATGGCGGCAGGGCGGCGGCGTTGCTGCTTGGCAGCAGTGGTGGCATGGGGCGGGATTGGCTGGTGATGCCCTCTAGGCCCAGATCTGGGCCCTTTGGGCCTGATCTGGGTAAGGGCGGGCCGGCTCGGGCTCTGTCCCGCTACTTCCGGTTGGGCTGAAGAGCAGCTCGCGGTGGGGATGACGACTACGACGGCCATGTCTGCTGCAGCGCGGCGGCGGGAGCTTCACGGGCCTGATCTGGGCCTGGCCGGGCAGTGTGGCCCGGTGTGCTCCTGCTGCTGCGTCCGGTCTGCTACTGCCTTTGGCGGTGGAGGTTGTGCCCTCCCACGAGGCTGCGGTGTTGTCATCCACTATCTACGGCTCCTTCTTTACGGTCCGGCCGGCCTCGCAACGTTTGCCATGGTGAGACGTCGTGGATGATTTCAAGACCGTTGGCGTATGTTCGTGGACGGCGAGCTAGGTGGAGCTGACGGTTTTGCCGGGGTGTGGAGAGCCGGGGTCGGGAGAAATCCCTGTCGGTTCTTATCGGTACCGACGTGGTGACGCCTCTGGGCGCCGTCATCCTTCTTGAAGGGCGTCGGGTGTACCCTTGTCCCACTCCCATCCGTGTACCGGGAGAAATCCTAGGATCAGTCCGGGCAGCAGCGTCGTCATCGTCGTATTCCTTCTTGAAGGTGTTGCTTGGTACGCGGCAAACCGGCGACACGGGAGCGTGGTGGGAATTCTCCGGTGGGCGCAACGGTTGCGGATCATCTTTGCTTTCGTCGATCTAGCGTTGTTGATGTTTTTTCTCTTTCCTTTCTTTTGTTTTCCTTTGGGGCGTGATTGTGGTGTTTGCCCCAGCGATCGCAGTTGTATTGGGTGGTTGCTATATTAATATAGCGGGGCGCAAGCCTATTTCGAGTTATATTTAGGAGTGCATGTAGGGTAGCCCATAGCTGTCCATCAATTCACACGCCACCACTATATTTGGAAATATTATACAAGAAAATGTGAAAAAGCACGCGTTAATAACCACGAGGTTCTTGTAAAAACTCATGCCATTTGATCAAGATTCAATAGCCACCTGACCCACCCACTATTTTGTATACAAACCAAACCCTAAAGCGCAACTCCAACATTTTCTCCCACCGCCGCCACCGCATCCCCTCACATGAGGCTCGAGTTGGATCTGCCATATATACTCCATCACAAGCATGTCAAAGGGCAACTATTATTGTCGCCGCCCAGTGTTGATAGGTTAATACCTTCATAGCCTCATAGTTGCTTCCACCGCCCATGACCTTGGTCCCTTGCCACCTTGTTGTCCCATTTCCTACTCATTGTCGTTCCACTTATCGGCTTTACTCCTGTATATTTTGGGATGCGGGGAATAGAAACCAAAGAACAATTAATCATTTGTGACACTTTTGACAGATATGCTTTTTATGTAAGAGCCCGTCATCAGTAGCCACTTTTATCCCTTTTTCAGTTTCAAAATCTACTAAGATGTTTTGTGTTTTTCGTTTTAAAGACATTTAGGAGTGCATGTAAGTGTAGCACATAGCCGTCAATCAATTCACATGCCATGACTATTTTTGGAAATATTATACAACAAAATGTGAAAAAGCACATGTTAATAACCACGAGGTTCTAGCAAAAACTTGTGCCCTTGGATCTAGATCCAATAGCCCCCCTCACCCACCTCTATTTTGTATACAAACCAAACCCTGAACCTTAACTCCAACATTTTCCCTCACCGCCGACACCGCATCCTCTCACATGAGCCTCGAGTTAGATCAGACATTTGTACTCCATCACAAGCGCGTCAAAGGGCAAATCTTGTTGCTTCTACCGCCCATGACCCTTGCCACCTTGTTGTCTCATTTCCTACCCATCATCGTTCTACTTGTCGTAGCCATCAACCACCATCCTTTGAAATCTCAGTTCGGCTTCAACACCGCTTCTTGTCGTGCCGCCACCCCTTTCTTATCTGTAGGCAGTCCAATGACCCGTTGGCTGAAACAAAAATCTTGAGGAAGATCAGCGGCTTTACTCATGTACTAGCTAAATGCCCGTGCGTTGCTACGGAATAATAAAAAACATATGAAGAATTTAAGAATGTTTTATATTCAACATGCACGATGTCTACATGTAACATGTACTCTTGTCATCTCAGAACACCAGAGAACACATGCAACCAAAGTTATCGATCCCTTTGGTTAGCTGTACATGCCCCTCTTATGTTGCTACAAGGAGGACCCCCTAGTGTCGGCAAAAGCCTAGCAATTATCTCCTTTTTAGGGAAAGCCATCATGGTGGACTTTCTTAATTGGAAATCAACTATACATCATCCGCTAAAATGCTTACAAGATAGTCAGGGGGCTCCTCTTGCCAAACAACTGACATAGTACCCTCTACGTGGCTAGTTAAAACATGAGCATCCATGTTTGCTCCCCCAAAACTATGACAGAAAACAATTTCTGAAAAAAGAAAACGCAAGGTGTATTCAGCAGCAGCTGGACCAAGCGAAATTTCCGTCATTTTTCTTCACGTCGATCATCTCCATGCAGTCAGAATTCACTTTAATTATGTTGCACCCTATCTGGACAGCTATGATTAAGCCGTCCCGAAGTGCTCGAACCTCTGCCATAGTTGGGTCAGACACGAAGGGGTATATGCCTAGCAATTAGTATCTCATTTAGTGTCTAGTACCGTTTAAAAAAGGCAAGACAAAAGAATACAAAAATTACTACCATCTCTCTCTCTCTCTCTCTGGCCATGAGCTCCTTCACGCAAATTACTACTAAGATTTTTGAAGTGTTGTTGGCGAGGGAGAAAGTAGAGTACCATGATTTTAGAAGAAGATATGACATAATTACTCAATATCATACGTCCCGAATCCACGTGCAATTCATCGAATTAACTTCTTGAGTCTAGGTAGGGGAAGGCGGCACCATATGTCACCGCAGACTCTACTTTGGTACTCCCTCAGGTTCGGTTTAAGAAGCTCACTTCCAAAAACATGCAATTCCAAAACCCTCCCCTGATTAAGGCTCAATCGAAGGCCCCGCTGCTCTACTAAATATTGTAGTTAACTAATCGTGTCCGAGTGGCTGATGCATCATGATAGGTTTGTAGCATTTAGAACAATGTGGTGCGCGAGAAAAGATCGGCTTACGATTATTTCTCTCGATAGAATCGAAGAGTGTTTCCTGAGATGACACTTCAAATAATCACATGCATGTTCGGATGCAAAATATTTGTTGAAATCTATGGTTTATTAGTAGAATAGACTTTGAATATTTTGGAGTTCTATACAAAAATATTGTAGTTCCATAAAGAGTGTTATTATGAACACTGAGAAATCTAATTGTGTTCAGAGTACATTACAAACTATATTTATCAGATGCCACTATATAAATCGGCAGTCGAAGGATACTACAGTTTGTCGCAGCATTCACAAATACTACAAAGTGTTTGGCAAGGTTACTTGTTTAGCAAAGGGTTTTGTTTTAAGTTGACAGCGGATCTACGCAATCAGCACCGATAATGCAGACAAGTATAGTCTGGTCATTGATTTACGTACACGCGCAATGCCATGGAATCAATGCTGGTCATATATGCATACGCTGGCCGTGGCAGACCGAAAAAGATATCGTACTATGGTATGCCTATACGTATGGAAAGGATGGATCGATTGATACAGCGAACGATCGTGTGGCATTGTCGTCTCTTCTCAATCGTATCTTACCGCAAACGAATCCATTAAAAAACGTTTCTTAAGGAAAGTGAATTATTGCGAGACACCAAACGACTGCGTTAGGAAAGAATAATTAAATGGCCATGATTCTAGCGATGCTGATTCTGGCGTAGGACCACGTCGTGAACTTTTGGCGTTGAGTGGGAGATGTTTTGGTCAATCGGACGGACAAGATTCTCCCGATGATGTATGTTGAGTGTTTTAGAGACGACCAACCATCATTAACTCTCATTTAATAGTAAAGATTTTTAGGGGATGTGGAGAATAGATTCCGATGAACAATTACTCATTTTGACACTTTTGACAGTTAAGGTTTTTTTGTGTAAGAGCCGGTCATATCCCCTTTTTAGTTTCAAAATGCACCAAGATATTTTGTGTTTTTGGTTTTTGAAGATATTGGGACACGAGGAGGATGGCAGGTGCACAAATTCAAAAGGAGAGCTTTACAAAGTGAAGAAGAAATTCGAAGAGGAGAGCTCAAATCCTCCTCCCCACTCCTCTCGCACGTGACGTGCCTGCCCCTCCCGCCGTGGCCCCCTTCACTCGCGGGCACACAGTCCAAGCTCCCACCACCGGTTCCGCCTCCGCCGGCGCCGGCGACGATGCCTCGCAAGGCCTCCTCCTCCTCAGGTACGCGTCCCAACCCCTCCGCGCCCCGCAATTCCCCGAAGCGCGAGCCCCTTCCTCCCGCACTCACGCCGCCCCTCCCTCCCCAAAACCCTAATTCCCTCCCAGATGCGAAGCTCAAGTGGCGCAAGCGGAAGCGCTCCAGGACCCCTCCCCGTCGAAGCAGTCCGGCGGGGCCGACCACTCCGACGACTCCGACTCCGCGGCGGCGAACGACGAGGACGACGCGCTCCACGGCTCCGCCAACGGGGGCGAAACCCTAGGCGCCGATGACGACCCCCGCGAGGCGGAGGTGCTCTCCTCGGCCGTGCCCGTCTCCGGATTTCCCGTGGCCGTCCGCCGTACTATCAGCCGGGTCCATCCATCCGTGCTCGCAGTTATCGCCGCCGATCGTGCCGTGTCTGGTGACAGCTGTGCCGCGGCTGCCCCTGGCCCCGCGCTCGAGAACATCTCGCACGGCCAGCTCCAGGTGCTTGCAGCCATGCTCCCGGACCATCCATCCCTGTCCAATGACCCTGACAAGCCATCATCCTATGTCTGCACCGTGCCTCCACTCATGGAAGGCCAAGGCGTGCCCAAGCAGTTCTATGGCAAGTTACTTGTCGTGCCCAGACACGCAGGTTTGTTCTTCACTCCAAGGATCCTTACTAGTGAGCTAAAGCATTTTTTGAACAAATTGCTAATTAAAAACATTGTTGATCGTGTGGGCTGATTTGCAATTTGTAGATTGGTTCTCGCCAGCGACGGTGTACAGGTTGGAGAGGCAGGTGGTGCCACATTTCTTCTCAGGGAAGTCCCCAGGGAATACACCAGAGAAGTACATTATGTTGAGGAATAAGGTGATTGTGAAGTATTTGGAGCGTCCTGCAAGGAGACTTGCATTTGCTGAGTGCCAGGGGCTTGTCACCAATACGCTGAATTGTATGACCTGAGTAGGATTGTCAGGTTCTTGGACACTTGGGGGATCATTAATTACCTTGCGGCTGGATCTGTGCATCGGGGATTGAGATTGGCATCATCGTTAATCAAGGAGGAGCAGACAGGAGAGCTGCGGCTGGTGTCCGCGCCATTGAAATCAATTGATGGTTTGGTTTTGTTTGATCGGCCAAAGTGCAGTGCCCGGGCAGAGGATATCACTTCAGTGGCGTCAACCTCCTCTGCTCTGGAGGTGCCAAATGGTGATACTGGTTTGGCAGACTTGGATGAAAAGATTTGGGAGCGTTTGTCTGAGAATTTTTGTACTTATTGCTTACAACCTTTGCCCAGCTTGCACTATGAGTCACAAAAGGAGGTACGCATAATATAACTGTCACTCTATAGAAAATTTTCGTTCTCAGTTATGAGAGCCTTTTATCCACATTTTTTGAGAAATCTTTCCCCACATCACCAAAACTGTTGATTATGTAATTCTCTTCACATTTACCCTTAATTAATTTCTTCTGTAGAATGATTCCATATTATTGAGTCTCTTGCATTTAAATGTTTCACATTGGTTTACCACATGAGCTACCATGTGGGAAGGAACTGATTAAGGCTATATGCGATGCTTGATGGTTACATTTCGACCTCTAAGCTCATTTCTTAATTACCAAAAGCCATAAAATTTATGGGATGATTTGGTTAAAAGGCGTATATTTGAGTCATCACGCTGTTGCAAGTTATCAGTGTATCTGTTTCGTTGTAACAATTATCATGTTAGTCCAGTACAAATCACATTTTATTTTCTGAATATGAATTACCCTTGGATAAGAATTGGGCAGCTAACATTTCAGTTCCTGAACATACATCGATTATTTTATTTGTCTTTCTCTGTTTTCGTGAGATGTGTCGGTGAACCTTTTCAACTACCAAGTATGCACCTCCATAGGATGTGTAACTGCATTAAATAATTTCGCAGTAATTCAAAGTCTTAACACACAGTAGGTATTGAAAATATTATAATATGCTGTTCACTGCAATGTTTATGCTATCACACGGTGTAGTGCTACTGTTGAATAATTGCCAACTTGGAATAGTCCTAATAAAATGTTGTACTCCATTGAAAAATGCTTTGGTAACAATAACAAAGTTTGATCAAATGCTCATGTTTTTGTTGGATAAATAAATAGTGTTCTTATTTTGTGCTGGCATGTTTATATGCATTTGTTCAGATCTTCCAACAGATAAATTATCTTAAAATAGTAGCTTCTCTGATTGGATCTCATCCTCCACGTCTGAAACACTAGCTTTGAATCAAAATTGTTACAGTGAGTCATTGTGTTATTGACTTCAATCTGAATGCATATCTATTCTCGGGATAACTATCCTAGAGATGTTTGTATATGGGCATTTGTTCAGTTCTTCCAACAGATAAATTATCTTAAAATAGATAGCTTCTCTGATCGAATTTCATCCTCCATGTCATCTGAAACGTTAGCTTTAATGGAAATTGTTACAATGAGGTATTATGTTATTGGCTTCAGTCTAAATGCATATCTATTCTACTCCCTCCGTTCCTAAATATAAGATGTTTTAGTTACTTCACATGTTAACATACACACTAAAGTGTGTCTAGATACATGTGAATCTGGAAAAAGGCTAAAACGTCTTATATTTAGGAACGGAGGCAGTAGTATTCTCAGGATACCTATCATAGAGATGTTTGAAGTTGCATAAAGTACAAACAATTTGTGAAGTGTGCACACATTGGTAAAACAATATCAGTTGGAAAAAGCTGCAACACAAAAGTTATGAAAATGTAACACCCTTGTAAAATGTACCCTAAATTAATCAAAAAATGCAACTTGCCTATGGCTGGCGTTGTCGTCGCAGTGGCAACAAGTCAGAGTCTGGGAGATGAGTGCTACATAAGAGTTGTCCGTAGCCGGTGATGGAGTGCACACATTTATCAGATCTAATTCCAATGATGACACATATGCCATTTCTCAGTGAATGAACATTATTCAGTAACATCCCTGTAGTTAACATATATGTAGTCAGTCGTCGACCTATTAGGTATTTAACTATTTATCCATAGTCATCGTAAAGTCCTTAGAGTTAAGCTCGTTATCCAACAGCTTACAAAAATCATACCACTTGCCCTATTGGGGCATAATGGAGGGGAAGTTACTGGTACCAGGAACAGTGCAGTGGCTGGAAATGACAGGAGGAGGGGGGGTATGTTTGCTTTATTTTTAATGTTTCATCTACTGCTTTTATGAATGATGGCTGTTATATTGCAGTATAATTTTCTTTTCTAGGTCGATGTCCATGGATATCTTTATTCCTCTGCCGTCATAGCAGTTTTACTCTACTTTTGTAAACTCCTCTTTTTGAGAGAGAGGTGACTCATTTTTACTGATTGAACAGGCAGACATTGCTCTTTGCTCGGATTGCTTCCACGATGCAAGATTTGTTCCTGGGCATTCAAGCTTAGATTTTCAGAAAGTGGATGGAACGGAAGATGGATTAGATAATGATGGGGACAGCTGGACTAATGAGGAAACTCTACTGTTGCTAGAGGGGTAGAGAAGTACAATGATAACTGGAATGGTATTGCTGAGCATGTCGGAACAAAGTCAAAGGCGCAATGTATTCACCATTTTATTCGTCTTCCAGTGGAAGATGGCTTGCTAGAGAGCATTGAAGTACCAGAAGCATCTGTTTCATCTAGAGTACAAAGCAATGGATTTTTACATACATATTCCAATGGCAGCATTTCAGGTTTCCTCACTATTTGCTCTGTAGGCAAACTTATAATTAGGTTACATTTCAGTTTCGATGGTGGTAAAGTTTATCTGCTTCTGTTTCGTAACCGTCACAATTATTTACCTTAGGAAGCGTTCCTCAAAGTAGCCAACCTGGACAACAGCTTCCATTCGTCAATTCCGTTAATCCAGTCATGTCACTGGTGAGTAATTGCACACTATGTGTTGTTATTTGTAAATTCATTGAACTGCTTAATGCTATTTTATTGTCAAAGTCTTAATGCCTTTGATTAGTCGCATTATAGTTATTTCCAGCTCTTTTTACATAGTCGATTTTTAGTGATGTACATGCATGTACTCCCTCCATTCAGGTTTACTCTACATTTTAGAAAAAATCAGACAGAATAGTGAAGCATTTATTAGTAGTATTTAGCCTTGATGTATCATAGGAAACCATGCGACAGCTCTTTACCCGAAGCATGATAAATGGCATGCATGCGTTACAGTCAAAGAAGAAGAGGGTATGCATGCACGTGATTGGGGATGACAGGTCGTGGGAAGGGCTCCCATATGCATGGTCCGCGTTGGGGTGTGCGCTGTCATTTACTACTCCTAATTACTAACGTGGACCCCACTCAAAATGTAGATTAATTCGGAACTAATATTAGGGCCAGAATGTAGATTAAATCCTAATGGAGGGAGTATACTGCAAATTTCAAAATTGTCTTAACTGAATTGTTTGTGAATCAAAGCCGGCCCTGGGTTTAAGATGAACCAGTTCTCGAACTTTGGAATTTGAGTTGTGACTATTAGTACACTAGTAGTTGCTGACCACGTGTTGGCACTGCTAATCTGGATATCTATGTTGTAGCTTGAGGCACTGTTGAGCTTTACTCTAGTTTATTGCAGTTTATTTTCCTGTTCAAACATCAAAAGCTGTTGAACAACATAAAAATATGGATTGTAAGCCGCAAAACATGTAGTTGTGAGTATAAATAGCTTATTGTCATTGATTGAATGCTCTAACTAAAAAACACCTGATTGAGGGAACGGGAGGTGCATTATAGGGAACATGCAACCCCGATGATAGGTGGAATATTGAGTGCACGGCAATTTTTTGTTCTGACATGATAACTTTGAACGCCAACAGTTGAATGAAATTTGAAAGCATCATATTTAGATGGATCTCAAGAGTGAGGAGCAGATATGCCCACAATTTTGTTGAGAACCCTGTTACAACAGTTTATTGCAGTTTATTTTCCTGTTCTTCTTGCTAGTTAACAGATACAATTTCCTGTCATTGTTGTTCATCTGTTCAGGCTGTTGTAGATTTATTATATAGCTGGTCTCACTGTTCAGAAATGTTTTGCAGGTCGCATTTTTGGCCTCTTCAGTAGGACCAAGAATAGCAGCATCCTGTGCAAATGCAGCATTATCTGTTTTGACGAGAGATGATTCCAGGTGAGCCATGCATATGACATATAAGTATCATCACTTGCGCTTTGGTGCTGTTTTTGACTGCTGATTACTTTACTAGCAATACTAATGCAAGTAATGATATACTCCCTCCGTCTCAGAATAAGTGTCTTAGATTTGCCAAAATATGAGAATGTATTTAGACATGAAACACATCTAGATACATCCATATTTGGACAAATCAAAGACACTTATTTTGGTACGGAGGGAGTAGTATTGATAGTCCACAGAGGGTGTCTTGCATAAAGAATGTTTTCTCATGAAACAATGTAAACGGTTTTACATACATGTCTAATCAAAACATCTCTTTAGATTTAAAATGAGTTTGATCCAGTGGGCTGTAACTTCAATGATGAGGTGTCTTATTAGGAATGTGTAGTCAAGTTTAGATTACAGAAAAATGCTGCATCGCAGATGCCAAGTGATGTGACTAACGTACAATTATCAAATCCAACTTGCAATGTTGATTTTATGACGAGATGCAAGTCTCAATTTTGTCAAACTGTTTCATTGTTTTCAGTTCGACGAGTCGAGTCCAGTTGGAGATTTAGGTAGGTACTCCCTCCGTTCCTAAATAGTTGACATGGATTTGTCCAAATTCGAATGTATCTACACACTAAAAGTCTAAAACACGTCTAGATACACCCAAATTTGAACAAATCCACGTCAAGTAATTTGGAACGGAGGGAGTAGAAAGCTGGTTTTCAAGTCATTAGTGCATGTCCAGGAAGATTTTTGTTCGCATTACACATACAATCAGTTGTAGTGGCTAGGCTTACCCCGCCCCGCTCCCCCCGCCCGCCCGATGCACCCTTCTTTCCTTGGTTGGCATCCGGCACTATTCTGGACTACCCCTTGATATGCAACAATACTTGTTTTTTTTCCTTTATTATCTCTTACCATGACTTTTTACTGTCAGGATGTGTCCAGAAGGCAATGATGTTATGGGTCATGGTGCTTGTCCAAACTATGGTAACTGCTTTATTCCCCGAATTAGCATGTCATTTGTGTATAATGTTTTATACAAAATCATTGTTAATACAATATTATTCTGAAACAGATGCCTCATCATCCGTCTCCCCCGAAAACGTCAAATATGCGGCAATGTGTGGCTTGTCAGCAGCGGCAACAAAGTGCAAACTTTTTGCAGATCAGGAGGAGCGTGAAATTCAGAGACTGGCGGCCACAATTATAAATCACCAGGTTCGTAGGAACACAAAAGATCAGCATGCTGCAATTTGCTATGAGGGTGCTGATACTCTAGTTCTTCTTTTTGTTGCATTTAGTGTGTGCTCCTGTTGCACATTTTCTTGCACATTTACAATATGAGTCAAAATGGAAGCCTTAAAATCTAATTTGACACTGCAATTGCTGTAACACTGCACATATCTTTTGCTTCTTTTGATTAAACCTCAAATTACGAGTGCCCTTGACATGGTTTACTGGCCTTGCCTTTTGGCAATGGTAGTTCAGAGTTCGTACCACACTTCAGATAAAAACACTGAGAAAAACAAACAATCTTTTGGCCATGAAAGAGAGCCGCGCGAGCAAAAATAACAGTGGCCGCGATTCAGAAGTATTGGTTTCTGCTGCAGATGAGGTTTTGACAAGTCTTGCTGTTCTGGATAATTTTGAATATGGTTAAAGAAAACAAATTGTTCCGTCATAATATTTTAAAAAGTTTACCATAACTAGGTGATATCTTTGCGAAAAAGGAAAACCATCTTTTTACTAAAAGCCAGGAAGTTCCAGCGAAGTATCATTTGACTATTGGTCTGAAACCTTAGCCAGCCTGCTTCTGTTAATCACCTTGAAATTAATACTAATGGTGTCATCATGATCTTGGGAATACTAGGTGATACTCCTATTAAAGTTGCTTTCATTATTCTAACTATGTTTGTTGTA
Organism: Poa pratensis; assembly: GCA_947311845.1. Taxonomy (NCBI): domain Eukaryota; kingdom Viridiplantae; phylum Streptophyta; class Magnoliopsida; order Poales; family Poaceae; genus Poa; species Poa pratensis. The sequence goes on from CAMZMU010000083.1 coordinate 45,383,152, forward strand.
ACACTGATTTGTAGTTAAAGAGATTGGAGTTGAAGTTGAAACAATTCGCAGAGGTCGAGACCTTGCTTTTGAAGGAAAGCGAGCTGGTTGAGAGGGCAAGGCAGAATCTTACAGCTCAGCGCGTCCGGGTGATGTCAGCCCGGTTTGCTTCCACTGGAGGTTCAATGCCTGGAGGCAGCAGCACCATGGCATCAAATCCAATGAATCAAGCCAACCCTCGACCACCAGCAATCAATCAAGGATCAATGCCTCCAGCCAGCATGCAAGCGTTTTACGCCAGTAACATGCAGGGGCATCCAGCCCAGATGGCTTTCTTGCAGCAGCAACAGCGTCAGCAGCAGCAGCAACAACAACAGATGCTCTCATTTGGGCCTCGCCTGCCACTATCAGCTATCCACCCTGGCTCAACGTCATCAGCACCAAGCGTCATGTTCAACCCTGGCATGCCCAATTCGGCTACCCCTAACCATCATGCCATGCTGAGACCGCCCTCCGGGAACAATTCGAGTTTTGGTTAAGGAGAGATTCTTGTCTCGTGTCCTAGTTATCCGTGTTTTGTAGCTCTGATTTGTGGTCGCCGACTATTGTAATTCAATTGCACAATCGCAGGTAGATGCATTTAGTCGTTAGGTTTTCCATTTTGGTTCCCTTTGTCCCAGAATCTCTCGGATAAGTTACATATTTAATAGGTACGATTGTGTTATAGAGAAGCGGGAGTTTCAGCCTGATGCAACTAACTGCTGCTTCCAAGTTCCAACTGATGCTACGAAGTGACGGAAGAAATAACTTGCATTCTTTAACTGGAAGTCAACTGTGGTTTATATTTGGGAGTCTGGGTGTGCCTGTATACGGCAAAGCATTTAGTTTTGGTCAGAGTGTGCATCCGAGTGAAATAAACACCTGTTTTAGGTGCACTCTAATCCTACTAGGTTCCACTGAGATACTGACATCATGAGGTGCTCATAGCTGCATACGAATTTTCACTTACGATATGTCAGTATTCGACCAAAAGTAATGCTAGGTTCGCGTTTTTTGTTGATTTAGCCGCAGTCAACATGTGCTTGCGGGGCTTAACTCTCATATACATATGCATCCACCTAATCCAAAGTGATGGGGCGATAAAAGGAGCGCAATGCCAGCATAACGAGCCGGACGATTAGACCGACGGATCGTCCACCTGAGTAACCTAATTTTCTTTCTCTATAAAAAGCCAGCTGAGATTCGGGGAGTAGGAGGCCCGGTTGGCCGGTTGTGTCGTAGTCTAGTACAAGACGAAACAGGGACTCCCAAAATAGATACAAAGACGAAGTGATATATCTTCTCACAGCACTCAGCAGGCACTCTGGCGAGAAATCCTACGAATTCTGTGACGCTCCGTAACCTAAGCACTCCGGCGACATGCATCAGCCGTTCGTTTCGCCGATGGCGGAACTCGACGTCGAGGCGTCCCTCAAGAAGAACAAGCAGGCAGATGTCGTGTTCAACCGCTTCATCTTTGTACGAAGCACACTCCCATCCGATCTACCTAATTTTCTCGATGCATCTTAATTTATTCGCATAAAAATTCTCCGATCTTCTCACCTTCTATTAATTAAGACTAATCAGTATTGCATTTGCATATGTATATATGTTTTGTTTGTTATCAGGGCTTCCTGGCGATGCTCGTGCTGCTGGTCTGCATGTTCACCGGCGTACTGGCGGCGAGGACGTTCCAGGGCTGGGCACGAGTGGTGGCCATAGCAGCACCAATCATTCCCGGGGCCATGGTTGAGGCCATGGCATTTCGTTCTTACTTGCAAACTATGCAGGAATAGGAGTTAAACGCTTGGGAGGTCATCAAGTTGCCGCGAATGAGCGGATTGGCCACCAATTCAGAAAATGCTAACTATCGGTCACCAAGTTTAGTTTTTTTTTACAGAATGCGCACAATATTTTTGTCTCTTCGGATCTATTCGTCCCTATAGTTAAAATTCTTTGGTGCAGTGATCAACATGCTTTGGTGCAATATCCTGGGATGGGCCGGTCTAATCCAGATCAAGCCGCGGGCGAGCTCTTCGCTAAATAAATGGTGGCTACACAGGGAAAAAAGACTGCACGGGAATGACAGGAAAATATTCCTCGCCATGCATCTTGCTAGTAATCTGGACGATATGGTGTGAAAGGAATAAAAGAGTGTTTGATAAAATGGCTAAACCGATGCATATTCTAATCGAGAACATCAAGTCCGAAGCACTTCAATGGACGGTCGTCAGCAAGGGTCGTCTAAGTTTTCAGTAGCGTAGTGCCCCTGGTTGCAGTTTTTCCTTTCTTATTTCTTGTTTTTTGGTCGTGGTTGTCTAGACTTTTCCCTCCATTTTTTTTCCTGTTTTGGGTCGCTGTATGTAGGTCTTCTATGACGTGAACCTCTTCTTTCTTATTTATCAACGTGCGTTCGTTTGTGTGTTTATGTCTCCTTTCCAGCGACCGCTTCTGCTAGAAATGACCAAGGTGTCACAAACATACAACTTGGTGATCGACACTTAGCATTTTCTGAGCTAGTGACCAATCCGCTCATTCACGGCAACTTGATAACCTTCCAAGCGTTTTACTCTAGGAATAGCTTGCACAGTTTCTTAGGTTACACCGCACACCTGAGGTAGAACATGCTTTTTTGCAGAGCGTTGTGGCTCTGGGAATTGTCCATTGATTGGGAGATTTGGTGCTAAATATATATTCCATCCGTTTCATAATATAATATGGAGTACAACAAGTTAGTACCACACACTGAAGTTTTACCCTATCCATTAAACAGTTCTCTGGAATTTACGCAAGTCGTGCATAATCACTAATCAGAGTACAAATCAGATTATTCAAATTAAGATACCTAGTCTCTTACAGACTGTAAGAGGCAATTAATACAACAAAAGGGTAACAACAAACATCGACACGGAGGAATAGATGAAGCGTATGGATGGACACCAGGTTCAGAACAAAGACGCTATTGAACCGGTGTCAGACCAGTTGAAACGTCTGGACTTGTGCTTAACCATGCGCAGCCTCTGTATCTTCCCTTGCCCTTGCCCTTGCCCTTGCCAGGTAACAACTCAAGACCAGTAAGCACAGTAAACAGGTTCACGGGAATTAGCTCGTCCGCATCATCTTTACTAGGCACCATATTCTGAAAGTACCTGGCAATGCAAAACCTGCCAGAACCCAGGCTGACAATTTTAGCGGGAGGAAAGCAAGGGAACCAATCTTCCGGCAGGTCAGTATCCTCCCAGACTAAGATCTGCTCCGGCGGGTGCCCTCTGACGACCGCGGAGAGATCAGCGGCGCCAGGGAGGATGTTATTATAGGCAGAGGCGCCAAACCAGAGGTTGAGCTCCGGGACATACTCTGCCATGCCACGGAAGGGCAGCATCCAGTCACCAGCCCGGCTCCAAACGTGGCTCACCGTGTCAAAGCAGTAGGTACCGACGCCCAATGTGGAGATGCAGATGAACCGGTTGTCGACCACCGCAGAAGCCCATATGGGCGACAAAGGAGCTTTTGTAGCCTTGCTCTAAAACGTAGGGCGGGAGTGGGAGTGAGTGGCGTTGCCAGGTCCTCCATGGATGGAGCATATTGCGGCGCTTGCTGACAAAGGCCTCGAACTGGAAGCTGTCTTCTGAACGGATGATTTTCTCGATCATGTAGAGGCTGTCACCAGGGTCTTCAAGGGAGATGGTGAAAGCCAATGGAGACTCCTTGGGAGCGTGGAGGCTGGGCATGGTTAGGACGCACCGCAAGTCGGTGTCGTAGTTAAACATGCTCCCGCGGGCGTCAGCGAACAAGAATTTGCTTTCGGAAAGAGGGAAGCAATGCAGCTGGTCTTGCTGCCACAGAGGCGCCGTCAGGCATGGAGTCGGTCGCATGCTCAAGAGTGGCGCCGGCAGCCGAAAGGTGCCCACCTTCTCTATCAGATCATCCTGTTTCCGTTTCTTCTTCTTCCTGCCCTTGTTCAGGAAAAATCCTTCGTCGACATCCCTTCGTAGGAGCAGAGGGCGCACCCGGGACGCTACTTCTTCCGGTTTTGTGTAGAAGAACTGGTTGCGCGACAGGTCGAATCGGCTCAGCGAAAACATGCTTTCTTGGCAGTTCGTCACCAGCAGATTCAGGAAACGACGGCTGCTCATGATAGCAGGCTTACAAGATCCTTCTTTGAACCTGTCCGCGCCGCGCCGCCGTCGAGTCGGTAGATATCTGAGTGGATTAAACAAAAGAAATCAGAAATAGTCTCATCCTCCTATTCTCTCTTCACAAGTTCAGATACGATCAACCATTTCGTTATAACAAATAAATACTACCTCCGATCCATATTAGTGGGCACAACTTTATCTAGATACACATATATCTAGTCTAAATATTTAACTAGATACATATGAATTTAGACAAACCTATGCCCACTAATATGGATCGGAGGGAGTAGAAGATTGCCTTTCGATCAAACCGGACGGAGACGAAGAGATCCACAGGCGAGGGCTGCCGCCGGAGCTGGGGGTTGGAGATGAGGTCTTTTACGATGGTAGGTTTTACTACTGCTAGGAGGCACTAGTATTGGATTAGATCCACCGTTGATTAACTGGGTAATTGAGGTATTTTTGTTCGGGTCATTTTTTTTTTTCCGCTAGGGTAATCTGGTCGAAAGTGTTCAGTCTGTTTCTGCGACGCGCATGCTTTCGCACCCTAGACGCTCGCGCGGCCGGCCGGCCCTGCCATGTCGCGGCGCTGGCCTCGCGCTGCCGCCGTCTCCGCTCATCCGCGCTTGCCGGTCGCCAGCTTCCCCAGCATGCGCAATCTGTCCTCTGTCTCGAACTGCACCCGCCGGTCGTCCGTCTCCCGTGCGCGCGCTGCCTCGCTCCTGCGGCCCTGTGCGTTTGCTTTGCTTGGATTTGCCTCTGCCTGGTCTTTCGTGGACCATCGGTTAAGTCAATTAGAACTTCAGATTTGAATAAGCTGATCCAAAATATATTCAGATTTAGATTATCCACAGGACTTGGATTTGAACAATCTACAGGGCTCAGCAAAGCCCTACTATTGGTTGATAAAGAGGAGTAGAAGATTTTCACTCTCCAAAGCCACGAGATTTACACAAATGAAGTTTATTTTTGTGTATAGAGACAACACAGGAAAAGATACTTGGAGAAGAGCATTTATTTTTAGGAATTAAAAATAAACATTGGCATCCACAAACTTGTCTTGAATGTAGAAATGCCCCATAAACTTGCAAAGTGAGGTGGGATGACCCTTAAAATTGTATTTTAGTTTCATTGTTAGTATAAACCGTTGAGGGCTCGACACATCGCACGCCACACTCACAAGTATCCCATGTGTGCGCACAACTATTTTGCAGAAAACTCCCCGCTTTTCATGGAAAATTCACATGACGGTCCTCACTTCGGTTAAAACCAAGACAAAGCAAATCGAATCCCCGTTCCCCGTCGTCCTTCTCCTCTGGCTCGCTCATGCCGCTCTGACGGGACCAAACGGCCACACACACCGCCGTGGGGCACTGCCCTCCGAGACAGAGAAGGTGATCGTCGGGTTCGAAAAGACGGCAGTCGCTCGACATTTGCAATAGGTCAACCAAGTGTGACGCTTTGAATAGGTGCCACTAGCCATTACTTGGTTTCCCACGACAAACAAATAACATAACCTTAAGTGCAGAGCTACTATGTGAGAAAATGCACATCTAGAACAAGTTTGTTGGTGTCTCGACTATATAAATCTTTTTTAACGGTTTTGCTGATTCTCATTCGAGTGATAATTAAGTTAGATCTCACTCAACTCTAGGACCGTTTAGATCGTGATTCGTGCGATATGTTAGTTGTACATGGGTTGCAATTCATATTTCCCCGGTTGCACAAGGGTTGCAACGGAAATTTTTCCGGTTGCAGGTGGGTTGCACATGAGTTCCAAATCTAATTTTCCTAATTACATTTGGGTTGCACATTCGAGTCGCGGTCTCCTCACATTGCACTAGGTGAGGGTAAGGCTTGCCACTGACACCTTCCCCAGACCCCGCACAGTGCGGGAGCTCTCAGCACTGGGTACATTTGGGTTGCACATGAGTTACAACTGATATTTTACAAGTTGCAGCTGGGTTGCACATGAGTTGCAAATCTAATTTTCCTAATTACATTTGGTTTGCACATGAGTTACAACTGATATTTTGCAAGTTGCAGGTGGGTTGCATATGTGAGTTGCAACTGAAATTTTCTCAGTTGCACATTGATTTCACATGAGTTACAATTAAAATTGGGTGACATCACATGAGTTAATTCTCACTCGAGTGGGAATTAGTCGCTCTTTTTTTAATGGTGGTATCGATCAATCCTATTTCAACTGTCACACATTTCTATTTTGTGTCAGTGCCTATTTTAGGCGTCAATTCATGCCTATTGCGGCCTTCGTCGCTTTGCAAGCGAGAGTCTCGGCCTCTTCGATATGTATCGCCCCATGATATCTACCTCACACATCATACTAAATAGAACCAACAAGATATGAGCACATATTATGTTCACCTTCGTCCTAAATAGGATCCGTGAGGTCATCTCTAATGTGGTCATTGTTGACAAAGGCTTGAGAGAGAGGCGCTCATATGATATTTTCCAGTTGTGTGGCCGTAAGGTTAGCAGTTCTCGGGTGTAGAACCACCTGACAACTTGGAGATCAAGGTGGATTCTGGTGTGCAAGCTAGCTCAGTAAACTTTACAAACCATTGGCGGGAGTACACAACGACCATTACCATGGCGGATAAGCAGTACTACTCCTTTCATCATATTCACTTCTTTGTAAGCTCACATATATATGAACCACAACTAACATAATCTATTGTCACTGTTGGATCACTCGAGGGATGCTGAGTACATCAACAAGCCATTTGGGAACTATGCTTAGATGAAAATCATCTACGATAGTCGTATTCCCACGCTGGCATCAAAATGGATACACTACACCTTGCTACCTCGTGGAGAACAAAGTGCAAGGTCTCAATTATCTTTGGATGAGCCCTTGATCACATGATGCATTGGTCAATTTCCTTCTTGCGCAAGCACTACTTGTGAGGAGTTGGTGATCTGTTGATGACAGTGATGTGTTTTGTGTGAGGTACTGATCTATATCCCTCAATTTGATAGTAAGACTTGATGCTAACCATTGCCAGGTTTCGAATTGTAGTCTGGAGAGGCGTCCTCAGCGACGGACCGAGCCCAAGTCCCCTAGAAAGGGGCGCCTGGGAGGGTGAGAGCCCCATCCGGCCCGGACCCTGTCGCATCACGAGGCGCCGTCAATGAGTCGGGTTGTTTGGGAATGCAGCCCAAATCGGGCGGTAGACTCCGTCCAAGGCTAAATACAGGCGAATAAAACCATTGCCAGGCTTATATATTTGCGAGGAGATATATACTAACCCCTCGGATGATAAACTTGTGATACATAATGAGCAGTTGTTTTGAATTAGTGGTGCCGCAGTAACATTGTTTGTAAACTGTATAGATTATGTGGTACTACTTCAGTCGTTTTTTCCTATGCACTTAGCTGTCTTGACATCTTGGTCCAGTGCTAGGTAAACTCAACACTCAGCCGAAGAGGTAACCATATCACATGTATTGCACATAACCAAACATCCAACACTTACACAAGACCAATCCAAAACGCGAACAACAGTCAACCAAACACCGGGGTCACTTCATGTTCTGATGCAGACAAGGCCATTATGGGCAACCAAACAAGTTGCATAACATGGCTCAAACCCTGGAATGGTCGGCACATGCTCTACTGGACCATGTTAGACAAATACCTAAAATTGATGCAGGCAAGCAAACACACTCTATGTAAAATTTGTGGAACACTTTTACAGTTTCTCTCTTTCATATGTTGTTAATCAAATCACTACAATAAGTTACAATAGGTGAATATAATTTCTATTTATTAATAAATTATTTGTTAGTCAAATCGCTGAAATTAGTGACATTCGGTGCCATGCTTTATTGTGTTGTTTATTTGTTACTGGAATACTTAACTTTTTGGGTTCAACCGGAATCGCAATGCCAAGGTATGATAGCCATGCTTCTTGGAAGACCGGTCCCAATTGTCGAGGGAGTCCATTTTCCAATGAATTATGTGAACAATTAGTTAAGAAACAAAACGCATGGAGAGTAGTACATAATATTTAGTATTTAAATGACTCTATGGTTAGTCAACACAGTTGTGGTCTACCCAGCCCGAAATGAGTGGAGTGACTTAACATAGTAACCATGCAGCGAGAGACGAATTCTAGGAGTAATATGAGAGTGAAGGAAAAAAAAAGAGACCGTTATTTTTAACTTTTATTTATGTGTGGGTAATATTATTCCATTATGTACAAACGATAGCAACAACACTAAACGTCAAATCTCAATATTGCACGATGTTGGAGTCCAGAGACCAGAGCTAAAATCACCCAAGACCAAAAGATGCTTTCTACATAAATAAACTATCCTCTTTCTGGCGGTTGTGAGCGGGGTTAAATCGGGGTCGGGACGACGGACCCACTCGGCAGGACTTAACCCAGTAACAACCGACGAGGTTGACCCGACATAAGCGTCTCGTTTGGGCATTTGCGAGGCTCGGGTAGAGCGAAATGAGACAAACGTGAGGATAACTAAGTGTGTGGGCCAAACTAAGTAGTACTAAACGAAGCGACACACATAAATAGAAAACCCAAACCATTATGGGCAACCAAATAGGTTGTAGAACATGGGAAATCCATATCGGGTCATAGTTCTAGATGTACCCACTACTTAAAAATCAATTTTTAAAATGTCAAAAAATTCAAATATTTTTTTTGGATATACACACGGACATTGTATGTTAGCACAAAAAGTTTGGCGGAAAAAAGACAATTTTTTCCAGCCTGTGCAAAAAAGACAAATTCCGGTTTTTCAAAATGACTTTGTACGCGACATGTTTTTGTCTTTTTTGCATAGCCCGCAAAAAATGTCTTTTCTTCACGAAACTTTTTGTGTTAACATAACGGGTGCTGACCTATATCCAGATTTGTTTTTGAATTTTTTTGACATTTTTTTTAAAAATAAAAATGTTTTACATAACGGGTGCATCTAGACCTATGACCCGAATCGCCGTGTCCGTAGAACATGGCCTAAAGTCTGCATCAGTCGGCAGGCTCGCTTGGGCCATGTTGCCCAAATGCCCAAAATGACACGCTCTATGTGAAATTTGTGAATTTTCTTTTCATTGCTCTTGTTCATATGTTGTTAATCAAATCACTGAAATAAGTTATGTGAATATTTTTGTTATTTGTTAGTGAGATCGTTGAAATTAGTGACATTAGGTGCCATGTTTTATTGTGTTGTTTATTTGTTACCAAAATATTTGTAACTTAAGACATAGTTGAAAGTAAAACTGAGACACCAACATCCCTAAAAAGTAAAGTCTCAATCTTGCAGGATGTTGGAGTCTAGAGACCAGAACTAAAACCATCCAAGACCAAAGATACTTTCTACATTAAAGAAAACCTATCCTCTTTCCGGACGTTCACCTCGTTCCATATGCCGTTTGGAGCAAGCAAAGTACTACCATTCTGAATCCATGATTGCCACAAAGGCACACTAGAAAATGATGCAAAGCTGATTAACCAGGCAAGGCAATACCTTTCTGCACCGAATCAGCCAAAAGAAAAGACGGCAGCATAGAACTACTTGACCTGGGTGAAAAGGTCACCAAAAACCGGGGGGCAAAGTCTTTTTGTTCCTTGCTGAAAGAAAGGCAGCACTTTCTGCAGAAGCTTCCATCGCACTGCTTCCTCTGCTCCCTATAAACCCACCAGCCTCTTCCCCTCTCTCGCCAGTCGCCATCCATCCCCATCCTTCCCTCCCCAAGAACCTCCCTTTCTCCCTGAGCCGAGGGTGGGGGGCAAGCCAAACCATTCAATCCTCTGCTCAGGCCGAGAGCTCCCTTTCCCATGGCTACCAGGCGGGCTCCGCCGGCCGGCCTCCTCTTGCTCCTGCTGCTGGCCGTGGCGCGCGCGGACAGACCGGCGAGGGAGCCGGAGCCGGAGCCGGAGGCGTCGTCCGCCGTCTTCCAGCTCCACGGCAACGTGTACCCGCACGGGTACTGCATCCTCCCTCCCTGACCAACCTGTCCTGTTTCCCCATTCCTCTTCTCTGACTGACCAATCAACTGATTGCGGATTTTGGCCCTACTAGACAGACAGTGCCATCCATAGCCATAGATCTCCGTGCGGATTTTTGTACTACTCATTTCGAGCATTATTAGCCTTTATTATTATGAATATCGATTGGCCTTGACGAGTCAACACAAGTTGCTTTGGTGAAAACATTGATCCTTCCTGATTTTCTTAGACGATGCTTCCCTTGTGCAGGTTGTACTACGTGGCCATGAACATTGGCAACCCACCCAAGCCCTACTTCCTCGACGTCGACACCGGCAGCGACCTCACCTGGCTGCAGTGCGACGCCCCCTGCGTCAGCTGCTCCAAGGTACCATCCCTTCACCATTCCCTTGCTTATTTATCCAATACGATACATAGGATTTACATGTCGCGGCCAATCTCCGAATTGATGCTATTGGACCGTAGACTTGATGCTAGGCAATGAGTCCTTGTCATTGTGGTCTGCTCCAAAAGTTGGCGTTTTAGGAATCAGGGGCCCTTGTGGTATTACTTTGGTCCAGAAAGCTGGATCTAGCTTTCGTCTTCTCTTTGCATTGAATAGAATGAACTCAGGGGGAAACATTAGAATGAATTTCATGCGTATCCGGTACATGACCTATTTACTTTACTGGTCCAAGAAGATTGTGTAAGTTTGGGGTCACAAGTCTATTATTGGCCTCATTTTAAGAGCCGGCATTTGCCCAACTTTATTGTGGTTTCCACTTCAAGATTTAGTGTATGCTCATGTCTTGATTGGGCATTACCCATTACAGTCACTACGCCATTTCTTTGTGGTTTTGCTAACTAAGTTGATGATAAGAATCATCTGATCTAAACATTGAGATCCATGTAAGGATAAAGGGATGAGAAGACCATCTTATGCCTATGAACGTCAACTGAGAAGTGAGAAATAACTATTTCTATGTAGACCGAGAAATAGTCACCCCCCCCTTCCTTTATTTTCCGAGCTGTCATATTGAAAACCAAATTTGGTTTGCTTGCAGATCAAGGATTTGATTTTCCTTTTCATGTTTTGCATGTTAACGGCCGGTGTAGGTGCCACATCCGCTCTACCGACCAACAAAGAACAAGCTGGTACCATGTGTGGATCAGATGTGCACGTCTCTGCACGGTGGCCTGAGCAGAAACCACAAGTGCGACTCACCGAAGCAGCAGTGCGACTACGAAATTAAGTATGCTGACCAAGGTTCATCCCTTGGTGTGCTCATCACCGACAGTTTTGCACTCCGCCTTGCGAATGCCTCCGTTGTCCGTCCCAGTCTTGCATTCGGGTATGTTACTTGGAACATGTTACAACATTCCAAAGTGGGTCACTTGAATTGTTTCTGATGTCTTGTGTGTGTGTGCAGTTGTGGGTATGACCAGGAGGTCGGGAGCAGCACTGAGGTGGCGCCCACTGATGGTGTGCTTGGGCTTGGGAGTGGATCAATTAGTCTGCTTTCACAGCTCAAGCAGCATGGCATTACCAAGAACGTGGTTGGCCACTGCCTCAGCATGAGAGGAGGGGGATTCCTCTTCTTTGGAGATAATCTCGTGCCTTATTCACGTGCAACATGGGTACCAATGGTTAGAAGTGCATTCAGGTGAGTTCTTATTTATGATGAATTTTGTTTTTGTTCCACAATATATTCTAGAAAGAACATGCATGCTGCCTGCCTGTAATAATATTTAATTATAGTGTGTGTATTATAGTTTCTGGTTACTTATTTTTAAATCCAGTAATTGATCACAGCTATTGTGGAAACTATCACTAACCACATCATGGTAATTTTTCTTGGAAATCACTACCAATTATATACTTTGCTGTTTGCAACCATATGGAGCAAGCCAATTCTAGTGACAATCAGTTTTTACTGATTTTATTTCCATTTTGTTTAGGGGCTTTAACTTTGTATAATCTGTCAATGCTTAGTCTAGTAAAAAGTTGTGACCAGATTCTCTCATTTATAGTTCTGAATGGCATAACCTGCATTTCCAGGAATTATTACTCACCTGGCTCAGCAAGCCTGTATTTTGGTGGCCGACCACTTGGTGTGGGACCAATGGAAGTTGTGCTGGACAGTGGAAGCTCGTTCACCTACTTTTCTGCTCAACCATATCAAGCGCTTGTCACCGCGGTAAATTTCAGAAAAAATTCTATTCTTAAATGATAGGATTTTCGGAGAAACATAAAACTGACGTGGTTTTGTCTCTTGCAGCTTAAGGGTGATCTAAGCAAGACGCTGAAAGAGGTATCTGACCCCTCTCTGCCTCTGTGCTGGAAAGGAAAGAAACCATTCAAAACCGTGCTTGATGTAAAAAAGGAGTTCAAATCATTGGTTTTGAGCTTTTCTAATGGCAAGAAAGCACTCATGGAGATTCCTCCTGAAAACTACCTCATTGTCACTGTAAGCATTCCGCAACTCAGTAGATTTTTCAGTAATTAACTCCAACGTCTTGGTGGCTTACTTTTATTTCTATTTTTGTGCCAGAAATACGGAAATGCGTGCTTGGGCATCCTCAACGGATCCGAGATTGGACTCAAGGATCTGAACATTGTTGGAGGTAGGAAGTTCAGACATAACAACCAATCAACATAGTATGAGAAGCCATAATCTCTCAAAGCATTGGAACAAATGATGTTAATTTTTCTTGTTGCAGATATTACGATGCAGGATCAGATGATCATATATGATAATGAGAGGGGGCAGATTGGATGGATCCGTGCACCTTGTGATAGAATCCCCAAGTTCGGATCTTCCCTTCTGTGATCATTTCACACACCTGAACATATATACCCTTAATTCTTTTCTATTTATTCAAACAGTGAAAATACCATTCATGGATTTGAGGAAGGTTATTGTAGGCCCCAGTTCCCCAGCATCTTTGGTATTCAGAACGAAGAGTGTGCAAATTACTACCGTTCAAACAAAGAGTGATTAACAAGGGAGGCCAAGGGTTGAGGAAGGGCAAAAGGAATCATCCCAGGGAGGCTGTATACAAAGTTACGAACATGTATTCTTTAGAAAAGAGAAAAAACTAGTAGCCTGTAATCATGGCCATGTCCATATCAATATATTTATTCTGTTTTATGAAGCACGGATGTATTGTGTTTACTTGGATGTTTTATGGAGCATATGAAAGATGAGGAATGGATTGCACTATTGCACATTAACCTGGGCTGCATTGCAGGTATTCTGGAGGTGAGTTTGGGGACTGATGAAGCAGTGGCTACTTTAGTGCTCAAGACTGAAACTTCAACAAGTAATTGAAGACCTATGTTGCTGGCACCCTGCTATTCATTACCTGATGATAGATGGAGAACAAGGGAAGATTATGCTTGGTGTCCTGGTTAGATCTGGGTTATGCTGATGATGCTAGTTCCAGATATGTAGCGAATGCCAGTCGTTCGTGCTTGGATCGCAGCTGTTGAACTGTGGTTTCTGTTTTGATGAAAAAAATAGGACCGGGATTGTTAATCTGGAAAAACACGGCTGTTATTTTGAAGTATAATATATGAAATTGTTCTGTGTGTACTGTTTGGTGATATTTTGTGATGTGTCCAGTTAAATATTCTTGTTTCATAACTGTAATTGGATTTGTTTCATTGATAGAGGTTGTACTCCAATGGTCTATCTGCTGACATTTTTCTCTTCAATATTCATCTGATTAATTTCAATAATTTGGCTTCCAAAGATTATATAACCAAGTATCAACTATCAAGTAAAAGCAACAGTAAAGGAATTTCAAAACAGAGCACTAAATCAACATATCTTTTTGAGCAATCCTCAAGTACAAAGAATCGAGAATGTAATCGCAGACATGATATCTAATTCCAACAGCATGGATAACTTCTACTAGCATAAATAGTTAAGCCAACTGCAAGAACCCTATAAAAATTAAGAGCTCCCCCAAAAGAATCGTCTCGATCAGATGACAGATCAATCTATCCCTCAGTCAAATAAGTGGAACTGTAGCTTGAGGTGCCGCTGTCCTGTGATCAACCGCCCCTGCTGAAGCTGGCGAACTCATCAGCACCAACTATATCGCCCAAAGACTCCCCTGTTGAAGCTGGCGAACTCATCAGCACCAACTATATCGCCCAAAGACTCCCAATTTGGCTCTTCCTCCTTAAGAATCTCCGGCGGCTGCTCCTCGTTAGCCATCGCTGCGGGCTGCCCATTCAACATCCTCGTAAATTCGGCCATGGACATGCTGAGATTATCCAATGAAGCGTCGGCGGCGACCTCGTTAAGGAGGTCCGACGACGCAGGCGGAGGGAGCAGTGGAGCGACCCCAAAGAACGGCTCCTGCTGCTGCTGGTACTGACCAAAAATGTCCACCGGCGGTGCGGCCCCCATCAAGTACAGCTCATGCTGCTGCTGGTGGTAATACTGCCCAAGATACTGCTCCTGCTGCTGCTGGTACTGACCAAGATACGCCGGAGGCGGTGGCGGTGGCGGCGGCGCCTGTGGCATCTGGACGTCCTCGCCACGGGCGCTCCCCTGTGGCAGAAGCGCGGTGACGGCGTGGAAATACTCCTCCGGGACCATGGCTCGGGCAGGCTTCTTTCTCCCGTTGGGCCACTTCTTTACGCCGTCCTTGCCGTAGATGTCCCTCAGCTGGTCGTCGGTGGCGCGCGGCGAGACGTAGACCCTGTAGAGCGCGGGCACGCCTGGCTTGCCGGCGCCGTCGTCCTTGGCGCTGGTGAACTCCTGCATGAGCCACGCCGTCTTGCCTGTGCTCCTGCGCCCAGTGAAGAAGCCGAAGCAGTTCTCGAGGCCGTCGGCGTCGTCCAGCCTCTTCTTGGTCTGCTCCATGTGCCAGTTCCCGACGGTCCCGACGCGGCGGTCGGCGCGCTTGGTGCTTGACGTCGTGCTCTGGAATCTCGCCTCGCTCAGGAACCACCATGTGTGGTCACCCTCGCGAGTGCTCGCCGGCGGGTGCCGCTGCCACAGCGCGTCTGGGCTCTCGCCGTAGACGTTCGCGGGGAAGATGTAACCAGGCAGCACGCTGTGGCCGGCGATGGACCGGTTGAGCAAACGCAGGCACTCCTCCTTGGTCGGGCTGAAGTAGACGCCGGGAGGGAGCGGCGGCGGCGGCTGGATGCGGTTCGCGCCGACGCCCGGCCCCGCCATGGTCAGGGAGGAGCAGCTGCCTCCGGCGGCGGCGGAAGCTGGTTTCTTGGTTTCCGTTCTTGGCCTCTTGATTGCCATGGAGCCCGGCTCCGCCGTGGCCAAGGAGGAGCAGATGCCTCGGGCGGTGGCGGAAGCTGGTTTCTTGGTTTCCGTTCTTGGCCTCTTGATTACCATGGAGCCCGGCTCCGCCGTGGCCAAGGAGGAGCAGCTGCCTCCGGCGGCGGTGGAAGCTGGGTTCTTGGTTTCCTCTCTTGGCCTCTTGATTGCCATGGAGCCAGGGCTGAAAAGAATCCAAGGAATCGGGGGATGGAGGTGGAGGCGGAGGCTTTGCTTACAGGAATGGATCGACGCTTCTCTCTGAAATCGGGATTCGCCTCCGAAATCGCGCTTGTGTCTGATGAAGTGGGACGGGTCGCGGCGCTTGTATCTGAGGAGGAATTCGATGGCGGCGGTGGGCTAGGGTTATACCGTATACGGGCTACCCCAAGATCGTGTGGGCGGGCTGGGTTATATGGTACTCCTATGTGGGCTTCTGCCTTTCCTTTCCATGTTGGGAGGGCTCGCGAGCTGTACCAAGAAAAAAATCCTGTCATTTTTGTGTGTGTGTGTGTGTGTGTGTGTGGGGGGGGGGGGGGGGGGGGGGGGGGGGGGGGGGGTTACATTTGCCTTCCTGTTCCCCAAAATCGGGAGGGTCAGGCTGTAACACCCACTTATCTCTCGATGCAGATCACAGATCAAACCAGAGAAGGATACATAAGATTGGGAAGAGACGAATTGGGATTCAGAGAATAGACGAAAGGGGATAGGTTCAGAATTTCAGTACATTCTTTTTCATGCCTCTACTCTTCCCTTACAGCGGGTTATATGCCTCCAGCACACACGCACACGACTCTGCCATCACACCGACAGGTGGGGGCCTCTACCAACACACACCAACCACCAGCGTCACCGAATAACATGTCGGGGGGCTACCCCCGGGTAGGGTAAGTTGTGGTATAAATAGCTCTAAAGAGTGGACCGGGTCAAGGTCAAACCGGGTCAACCAAGTCCCGGAGGGACCAAGACATGGCGTAATACAAACCGGCTTATGACAACCGGGTCACTTAGGCCGGGTCATGTTAACTGAGTCACCTTAACCGACATATCACCGTCGGTCTGCTCTTGTTTATTCTCATGTGCAGGAAAGGGACGAAGATGATCCGGCACAGACTTGCCGGGTCAAGGAAGGAAACCAGGCATATCCATGCCGGGTTAAGGAAGAGAAGAAATCTTACCTCGGATAGGAAGTCAAGGGCTTTTGTCTTTTCGCCTGGCAGAGGAGCACGCCTGGCCGGAGAACCCGGAGCCTGACAGACCGACAACCCGGGATGGGACAGCCCGGATAAGCTAGGACAAGACAGAAAGGGTCCTGTCATGGCAGAGACGACCCGGGGATCCCGGAGGCGCGGGTCTCCTGCAGGAATCCCGGAGATCTCTGCAGGAGCACGTGAAGCCACCGTGGAGGACAGAGCCGTTGCCACCAGGACTGCTATAAGTACCCCTGTACCTCCTCCTGCGTGAGGGACGGAAGAAGAAAGAGCTCATTTGCCCCCTTTGTGTTTAGCTTCATCTTCTACCTCGTACTACTGTTCATAGTCTAGCAATACAGCTCAAGGAGCAGATCTTGTACTTGTGCTTGTGCTTCACCCATATACATCGAGAGGCAGGCAGGAGTAGGGGTGTTACCTCCTCACGAGAGCCCCGAACCTGGGTAAATCGCGTGTGTGTGCTTGAGTGTTCTTGGTTCGATGTTCGTCCGTGCGCGCTTCTCAGCGTGCAAGCCCTCCCCGGATACCTCCAGCGTCCTTTCGGCCCCACACTTAGCCATACCTATGGCATCTGCCGTGACACCACCACGACAGTTGGCGCCCACCGTGGGGCCAGCAGCGGCGCTGGCTGGAGTCTTCATCCGGACGGGTTCCATCACCACCTCCGGCGAGCGTGTGCTCAGCGGGTTGGTGTGCAAGCTCGGCGACATGCACTTCGTCAGCGACAACGCCGGTTGCTTCGGCGGCAGGCCTCTCCCGGTCAACGGCTGCCTCATCGCCTTCGGCTCCCTCCACACCTACGTCGCCACCGAGCTCGTCCGCAAGTACCCCGCGCGGTGCTGGAGGCAGAAGATCCTCCTGCTCTTTGTGCGGCTCGCGGTCGGCGCATCACTCGCCCCGAGAGCTGCGCGGAGGTCATGATGACCGGAACTGCGGCTGGAGCTGGTCTGGAGGATGATGCCGAGACTCCGGAGAAGACGGTTAGGACAGCCAGGCCACGCCTAGAGAGGGTGACCCGGGAGCAGGGCGGCACGTCCGCGGTCAGGCCTCTTCCTCTGGATAAGGTGATCGAAAGACTTGCCGTTCCCATAGTACCTGGTACGGGTGTAGCCCTGACCGAGGAAGAGTTAGAGCAGCAGCGCAAGGACCTGCATGCTGAGGCCTTGGAAATGGCCAAGACTAGAGAAGAGTTTGATAGATCAATGCGTGAGTATAACAAGGCTCATGGCCTTGATGCTGCTCGCATGGCTGATGTGCGTAAGAGAGGCAAAGGCCTCAATGTAGAGATGGCTAGGGATGGTAGATCCGGGTCAAGTACGACTCGGGTAACGGCAGCAAAGCCGAATTATAGCTCTCCTGCCAAGACCCTTAGAGCTGCAGAGGCAGCAAGAGCTGAGCTAGCCGGTTTAACCGGCGAAGCTTACCAGAAGCAACAAGCAAGAGTGAATGAGTTGGTGGCGATAGCCAACCGACAGAACGAGGCATGTTTGAAGGGCAACACCATGGCTGGGGGTTCCCAGATTGTACACTCGGCTAAGGCCGGCAGTCAGAGGTCCAAAGGTCAAGCTTCCTCGCCGCATCCGAGTAGAGATCGTAACCCGAGTGTAAACTCGGGAAAGAACAAGCAGATCCAGACCTACAACCCGGATTATGCTGAAAAGCAGATGGCCGAGTAGAGCGGTGCAGGCCAGGCCAGGAGTAACCCAGCTCAGGGAAATCCGGGTCAGGGGAATCCCAATCCAGCAGGCCGAGGTCCACCACCTCGGTATCCGACTCAAAACCATGGTCAGCAACACCCGAATGCTGCGCATGTTCAGGAACCGCAAGGTGTTGACCAAAGGAACAACCGATATGATGATGGCAATTCGGCTCAGGAGAGAGCCGGATATCAGAGATATGACAATGCACTGGGAGACAGGTTAGGACCGCGCATGTTGGCGCCGGGTGATGCACGCATCAAGTTGGATAGGCTCCATTGGTCTGAAATACTGGAAGAGCAGGGCCAACCTGGACCTAAATGCTTCGGGCCCCGAATCATGGGGGAGCTGTCAGTGCCGCACTTCCAGTTGCCCCGAGGTTCGAAGACCTATGATGGTAACTCCAAGCCAGAGGACTGGCTGTCAGATTATCTTTCGGCAGTAAATGTAGCAGGAGGAAACCGCCGGTGGGCTGTGAGATACATACCTCAGATGTTGAAAGGACCAGCCCGAATTTGGCTGAATAATCTGAGTGAGGGCAGTGTCAACTGTTGGCTGGATTTTGAAGAAGCCTTTGTGAGTAACTTCTCTAGCACATACAAGAGGCCGAATCGGCCACAGCAGTTGGCTATGTGTGTGCAGAGGCAGAACGAGACTGACCGAGACTACTTGACTCGGTGGAGTACAGTGCGCAATTCTTGCGAAGGAGTTATGGAGGCGCAGGCCATTTCATGGTTTGCCCAGGGATGCCGACATGGCTCTATGCTGTGGCAAAGGTTACAAAGGGAGATGCCAGCCACTTTGGCCGAGACAATATGGATTGCAGACAGTTATGCACTTAGAGATCCAATGCAGCCTCTGCTCAACGCGGCTGAGCCGAGTCGACGAAACCCGGGTAACAGCAGACCCGGACAGTTCGGGCCTAATGATAGCCAGAACTTTGGACACAAGAGAAGGGAAGATCGGCCGGATCTTCGGTACGGGTCAAACATGGTTACAGCGGTAGATCAAGAGCAACCGAGTGCTGGTTGCAGCCAGAGGCCGAAGAACAATGGCCCACCTTGGGGCCAGAACCAAGATGGAAAGAAACCTTGGAACCAGGATACACAACTCCCTGCCACTTATGAGGCAATGCTGGATGGACCATGCAGATACCACACCAATGATAAGCGTGGGCCGGCACATCACTCGACTCGGCAATGCAGTTGGTACCATAGGACCTTAAGGGAAGGAGCTGGATCCGGAGGAAACCTGAGGGTGGTCCTCCGAGGCCGCCACTGCCGAAACCTCAGCAGCGTGTTGCGCTGACCGGGGCAAACAACATTCCGGTGAACCGGCCGAACCAACAGCAGCAACAGAGGCCGAATGATAACTGGAGGGAACCGAATGATGTGAATCAGGTGAACCACGGAGGCAACTATGGCAATGCCGGTCCTAACCGCCAGAATGAGTATCATGAAGCTCATCATAGTTATGTGGTGTTCGTGACCGAGGCAACTGACAAAAAGAGTCGGGCGCGGCGCCAGATGGAGGTCAATGCTGTTATGCCGGCTGTGCCAAAATATATGCACTGGTCGGATCAGGAAATTACCTGGGGGATAAAAGATCACCCCCGAATCATGCCAACCCCAGGAGGTTATGCTCTGGTGGTAGACCCAACATTTATTGGGCCCAACCAGAATGTCAGATTCAGCAAGGTTCTGATTGACAATGGTAGCAGCATCAACATCATGTACCGAGACACAATGGTGAAGTTGGGTATCACTGCCAACATGTTGTTACCAACCGACACAACTTTTCATGGTATAGTGCCTGGTGTCTCATGTGCACCCATGGGTAAAATGTGGATTGATGTGTGTCTCGGCACCAAGGAGAATTCCAGGACCGAGACTGTCCTGTTCGAGATAGTAGACCTCGAGAGTCCATACCACGCTTTACTCGGCAGGCCAACTCTGGCCAAGTTCATGATATCCACCCACATGGCTTACCTGAAGATGAAGCTGCCAGGACCAAATGGTATCATTACCATTGCGGGTAACTACAAGAGCTCCATCGAGTGTGCCTCAGCTGGCTCTAACTTGGCCGAATCTCTGATCATAGCTGCGGAGAAGAAAAAGATGAAGCAGGTGGTGGCCATGGCTCAAGCTGCACAGCTCGACATGCCGGGAATGGCCCACATGGAGCAAAACGCGGCGTTCGAGGCGCCCAAGGAGACCAAGAAAATCACTGTTGACCCGGAACACCCCGAGCGCAAGGCTATCATAGGGAGCGGGTTAACGGAGAAATAGGAAGGCGAGCTCATCCAATTCCTCCGTGAGAACCGAGACATCTTTGCATGGTCGAATCATGACCTGGAAGGTGTTCCGAGGGAGTTGGCTGAGCACTCATTATTTGTGAGGCCCGAGATGAAGCCCGTGAAGCAGCCGATGCGGCGACTTTCGGACGAGAGAAGGCAAGTGATACAAGATGAGCTGACCCGGCTACTGGCAGCCGGATTCATCATGGAGGTACTGCACCCGGACTGGTTGTCTAACCCAGTCCTGGTAGAGAAGAAAAAGGATGACCCAAATGTAGCCAAAGTGTGGCGTATGTGTATTGATTACACGAATCTGAACAAAGCATGTCCTAAGGATCCATTCCCGTTGCCTCGGATAGATCAAGTGATCGATTCCACAGCCGGGTGTGAGCTGTTATCCTTTGTAGATGCTTACTCTGGTTTTCACCAGATACCGTTAAATCCGGATGATCAAATGAAAACTGCATTTATCACCCCGTATGGGGCTTATTGCTATCGTGTCATGACATTCGGTTTGAGAAATGCCGGTGCTACTTATCAAAGGTGTATGCAAAAATGTTTGCAGAATCAAATAGGAAAAAATGTGCAGGTGTATGTCGATGACATAGTCATAAAAACTAAAGAGAAATCAACCTTAATCGATGATCTAAGAGAAACATTCGCAAATTTGAGAAAATACCGGATGAAACTTAACCCGGACAAATGCACATTTGGTGTACCAGCAGGAAAGTTACTCGGTTTCCTTGTATCTAGCCGAGGTATCGAAGCTAATCTGGTAAAGATTCGGGCTATTGAGAATATGAGGTTGCCTCAAAATCTTAAAGATGTGCAAAAATTTACTGGTTGTCTTGCATCCCTAAGCCGGTTTGTAAGCCGGTTAGGAGAAAAGACCTTGCCCTTGTATCAATTGATGAAAAGAACCAATAACTTTGTGTGGACTCCACAGGCAAATGCGGCTTTTGCCGAGTTAAAAAAGATGTTGGTCACTGCTCCGATACTTGCTTCCCGACTGCCCAAAGAGCCGATGTTGCTCTATATTGCGGCCTGATACGTCCATTTTGCATCACTATTTTATATCATAATTTGTCATTATCTATCCTTATATTTCATATTAATACATGATACTTATGTTATTTTGCCTTATTTTGCATGTTTGATGATTATTGGGAATTATCCTTCCGGAGTCAGGTTTCTGCTGGAAAAAGCGTCGTCAAGTCAGCATATCAGCGGAACTCCAAAAATCACGAAACCAATTCTGGGGGTCTTATAATGTCAGATGCCGGAGGCAGCCAAAAGGAGGCAGCCAGGTGGGCCCCACGCCACACCTGGGCGCGGCTGGCCTGTGGGCCGCGCCCAGCTATGGCGTGGCCACCTGGGTCCACCCCCAGGTTGCCTCTTCGCGTATATCTGCCTCCCGAAAACCTAAGCACGGGGGGACGTCCACGAAATATTCCGCCGCCTCCACGGGACGGAAACCACCGAGAGAGAAAGAGCTCTCTGGCAGGGAGATCCTGCCGGGGAAATTCCCTCCCGGAGAGGGGAAATCATCGCCATCGTCATCGTCATCACGCTGGACTTCATCGGGATCATCATCACCACCATCCACTGCGCCATCACCATCATCTCCACCGACTCCACATCCATCTTGCTGTAACATCTAGGGCTGTACCTTGTCTAGTTCATTGGGGAGACTCTCCCGGTGTTGATTACTCCTTGTTATTGATGCTATTGAGTTTGTTTGGTGGATTAGTGTTCATGTCCAGATTGTTATTCATTGCCATATCATCTCTGATCATGATCCATATGATGTCTTGTGAGTAGTTTGTAGTTCTTGAGGACATGGGGAAGTCATGTTGTTAGTAGTGAAATAATGCTGCGTTAATATTTAATGGTTTGATATTTAAGTTGTGGTGTCATTCTTCTAGTGGTGTCATGTGAACGTCGACTACATGACACTTCACCTTTATGGGCCTAGGGGAATGCATCGTGTACCTAGCTTGCTAGTTGAGGGGTTGCCGGAGTGACAGAAACCTGAACCCCCGTTAGTAAGATAGTGCACGAGGGAGCGTAGGGTCTCAGAGTTTAAAGCTGTGGTTAGATTTATCTTAATTACTTTTCTGCATTCGCGGATGCTTGCAGGGGGTATAATCACAAGTGCGTATTAGTCCTAGGAAGGGCGGTGCGTTAGCATAGATTCACCCACACAACACTTATCAAAACAATGAAGATTAACCAGTTGCACGAAGCGAAAGCACTTGACGAAATTCCCATGTGTCCTCAGGAACATTTGTCTCTTATAAGTAACACACTCGGCTTGTCCTTTGCACTCAAAAGGATTGGGCCACTCGCTGCATTTGTTGCCGCGCTCGTTTATTTACTTGCACTGTTTTTACCTGCTGTTTCGAATACTACTGAAAACCTGTCTGCTAGCTTTTACAGTGAATTCTTGATCAAAACTACTTGCCAGCACCTTCTGCTCCTCGTTGGGTTCGACACTCTTATTTATCGAAAGTACTGCGATACACCCCCTATACTTGTGGGTCATCAAGACTATTTTCTGGCGCCGTTGCCGGGGAGTGAAGCGCTATTGGTAAGGAAATTGGTAAGGAAATTATTTACTGTAATGACTGTTATGGAGTCAAATCCATTTGGTTCGCTGTTTGGGAGGACTACTACCACTGCTACGGTAGTAGATGATCCTCCATCTGCTGAGATTGTTCCATTTAAAATACCTACGAAAATTGTTGGACGTATTATGGATAACCGCTATGATGGAACTGTTCATCCTGGTAATCATTTGCTTTATATACATGAACTATGCGGTTTGTTCAAGTGTGCAGGTATTTCGATGGACATTATTAAAAGGAAATTATTTACTCTGTCGCTGGATGGCAGAGCTGCTGAATGGTATAGTCTGCTGAAGAATGGTCCTTCATTGAGCTGGGCTGAAATTGTCCCTCTCTTTTATTACAAGTTTTATCCTCCAAGTGAGATTCATAAGGATCGGAATTCTATATTCACTTTTTGGCCTTATGAGGGAGAAAGTATTGCCCAAGCTTGGGGGAGATTGAAATTATTAATGCTCAAATGCCCTGTTCATGGGATTCCAAGTAATATTGTCATCAATAACTTTTATGCAAGACTTTCCTATCATGATAAAGATTTATTGGACACTTCTTGTTCTTGGTCATTCACTCGTATGAAGGATGAAGATAAATGGGATCTTCTTGATCGTATCCAGGAAAATACTGAAGGATGGGAGAACGACAAAGGTAGGGAGTCAGGTATAAATTATGATTTCGAATGCATTAAATCCTTTATGGAGACTGATAGTTTTCGTAATTTTAATGCTACTTATGGTCTTGATTCTCAAGTTGTTGTTAATTACTTTAAGGCCTTTGCCTCGTATCTCGATATTCCTAGACAAGGTTGGGAAAAGTATCATGAACCTTATGAAGATAATGCTAATTTTGCTCTTGCTAAAAATGTTGAAGTTCAAACTGTTGATCGCATTATACCAGAACCCTATATTGAAAAAATACCTTTTCCTGTTAAAGTAAAAGAACACTCTATTTTGGCTAGTGTGGTTAGCAAAAGTGAACGTAAACCTAGGGAACCTGATGAGCAAATTAGTGTAGAACATGAAGTAGCTATGGTTAAGGAACTTGTAACTGAAAATGTAGAAGGAGGTCATATTGTGTTTTGTGAAGAAGCTTCTAACATGGTTACACATCCTAAAAGAGCTCGAAAGCCTAGTGTTCCTGTGCTTTCTGTTAAAATAGGTGAGCATTGTTATTATGGTCTCTGTGATATTGGTGCTAGTTCCAGCGCTATCCCTTATGCTCTCTACAAGGAAATCAGGAAGGAAATTGATCCTTGCGAATTGGAAGATATTGATGTGGTTATTCAGCTTGCTAATAGGGAAACTATCTGTCCAGTTGGCATTGTCAGAGATGTTGAAGTTTTATGTGGTAAGACTAAATACCCTGCTGATTTCTTAGTTCTCGGTTCTGCTGCTAGTGACTCTTGTCCTATTATTTTTGGTAGACCTTTCCTGAATACTTGTGGTGCTATTATTGACTGTCAAAAAGAGAAAATTTTTACTAGATTCGATGGAGAGTCTTATGAGTTTAATTTTTCAAAATTTGCTAAGAATCATTATGAACCTGAAATGCCTAATGAGAACTTTCAAGTTGAACAGCTTGCTTCTATTGCTGTTGGTCCTAACAATGCTTTGCAGCAATTTTTGGAAGACCACGAAAGTGAAGTTTTTGCAGAAGAAAGAAGGGAGATTGACGACATCTTTCTGCGTCAACCTCAAATGCTTAGGCATGATTTACCTGTGGAGGACCTGGGAATTGCGCCCCCTCCTAAAGAAGACCCTGTTTTTGATCTTAAGCCTTTACCTGATAATCTTAAGTATGTTCATATTGATGATAAGAAAATATATCCTGTTATTATTAGTTCTAAACTTTCAGGAGATGAAGAAGCAAAATTATTGCAAGTTCTGAAGAAACATAGAGGCGCAATGGGCTATACTCTTGATGATTTAAAAGGGATTTCTCCTGCTATATGTCAGCATGCTATTAATATTGAGCCTGATGCCAAGCCTGTTGTTGAGCATCAACGTCGTTTAATTCCTAAGATGAAGGAAGTGGTAAGAAATGAGGTATTAAAACTTCTTGAAGCAGGTATAATTTATCCTATTGCTGATAGTAGATGGGTTAGTCCTGTTCATTGTGTTCCTAAGAAAGGAGGAATAACTGTTGTGCCTAATGAAAATGATGAGCTTATTCCTCAGAGAGTTGTAGTTGGTTATAGAATGTGCATTGATTTTCGTAAGGTCAATAAGGTTACTAAGAAAGATCATTATCCTTTGCCTTTTATTGATCAGATGTTAGAAAGGTTGTCTAAGAAAACTCATTTTTGTTTCCTTGATGGTTATTCTGGTTTTTCCCAAATAGCTGTTAGAAAGGAAGATCAGGAGAAAACCACTTTTACCTGTCCTTATGGTACTTATGCTTATAGACGTATGCCTTTTGGTTTATGTAATGCTCCTGCTACTTTTCAGAGATGCATGTCTGCTATTTTTCACGGTTTTTGTGAAGAAATTGTGGAAGTCTTCATGGACGATTTCTCCGTCTATGGAACTTCTTTTGATAACTGTTTGCACAATCTTGACAAAGTTTTGCAGAGATGTGAAGAAACCAATCTTGTTCTTAATTGGGAGAAATGCCATTTTATGGTTAATGAAGGCATTGTTCTTGGGCATAAAATTTCTGAAAGAGGTATTGAAGTTGATAGAGCTAAAGTGGAAGCAATTGAGAAAATGCCATGCCCCCGAGATGTGAAAGGTATTCGTAGTGTTCTTGGTCATGCTGGTTTTTATAGAAGGTTTATTAAAGATTTCTCTAAAATTTCAAAGCCACTTACCAATCTTCTTCAAAAGGATGTTCCATTTGTTTTTGATGACGAGTGTAAAGAGGCATTCGAAATTTTGAAGAAGGCTTTAATAACTGCTCCTATTGTTCAACCACCAGACTGGACTTTACCATTTGAAATTATGTGTGATGCTAGTGATTTTGCTGTAGGTGCTGTTTTAGGACAGCGAGTAGATAAAAAGTTAAATGTTATTCATTATGCTAGTAAGACTCTTGATGCAGCTCAAAAGAATTATGCTACTACTGAGAAGGAATTTTTAGCAGTAGTGTTTGCTTGTGATAAGTTTAGACCTTATATTGTTGATTCTAAGGTAACTATTCATACTGATCATGCTGCTATTAAATACCTTATGGATAAGAAGGATGCTAAGCCTAGACTTATTAGATGGGTTCTCCTGTTACAAGAGTTCGATTTGCATATTGTTGATAGAAAAGGTGCTGAAAATCCTGTTGCTGATAATCTGTCTAGATTAGAAAATATAATGCATGATCCTATTCCTGTTGATGACAATTTTCGAAATGAGCAGTTGGCTTCTATAAAGGTAAATTCGAATGATTGTCCCTGGTATGCTGATTATGCTAACTTTATTGTTGCCAAGTATTTGCCTCCAACTTTTACTTATCAGCAAAGGAGGAAATTCTTCTGTGACTTGAGGCATTATTTTTGGGATGACCCACATTTATATAGAGAAGGAGTTGATGGTATTATGAGAAGATGTGTTCCAGAGCATGAGCAGAAGGAAATATTGGATAAATGCCATGGTAGTGCTTATGGAGGACATCACGCCGGAGATAGAACTGCACAAAAGGTTCTACAATCAGGTTTTTATTGGCCTACTCTTTTTAAAGATGCAAGAAAATTTGTTTTGACCTGTGATCAATGTCAGAGAGTTGGGAATATTAGTAGACGTAATGAGATGCCTATGAATTATTCTCTTGTTATTGAACCTTTTGATTGTTGGGGATTTGACTTTATGGGTCCTTTTCCCGCTTCAGATGGTTATACTCATATTCTAGTTGCTGTTGATTATGTTACTAAGTGGGTAGAGGCTATACCAACCTCTAGTGCTGATGGTAAGACTTCCTTAAAAATGCTTAAGGATGTTATTTTCTCGAGGTTTGGTGTGCCTAGATATCTCATGACTGATGGTGGTTCACACTTTATTCATGGTGGTTTTAGAAAAACTCTTGCTAAATATGGTGTCAATCACAGAATTGCTTCACCGTATCATCCTCAAACTAGTGGTCAAGTAGAGTTATCAAATAGAGAAATTAAGTTGATTTTGCAAAAGACTGTCAATAGGTCTAGAAAGAATTGGGCTAGAAAGCTTAATGATGCTTTGTGGGCTTATAGAACAGCATATAAAAATCCTATGGGCATGTCTCCTTATAAAATGGTTTATGGAAAAGCTTGTCATTTACCTCTAGAATTAGAACACAAGGCCTATTGGGCAATCAAAGAGCTTAATAGAGATTTCAAATTAGCTGGTGAGAAAAGGTTGCTAGAGTTAAGCTCTCTAGATGAATGGAGAAGTGAAGCATATGAAAATGCTAAACTTTTCAAAGAGAAAGTTAAGAGATGGCATGACAAGAGAATTTTAAAAAGAGAATTTTGCATAGGTGATAAAGTTTTATTGTATAGGTCTCGTCTCAGATTTTTTGCAGGAAAATTACTCTCAAAATGGGAAGGACCTTACATTGTGGAAGAAGTTTATCGTTCTGGTGCAATAAAAATTAATTCACTTGACGGTGACAAACCTCAAGTTGTTAATGGGCAGAGACTTAAACATTATATTTCTGGAGAATCTTATAATGAAAATGTTGATATTATTCAAATGGTATCTCCGGAGGAATTTATTAAAACTCAGAAACAGGAAACTGCAGAGTCTGATTTGAAGTAGGTATGAGTTTCGGTAAGAAAAAGTCCGCGTTTTACTTCGAAACTTTTATATTAGTTATTTTTATACAATTTTGGAAATATCAAGACGAATAAGTGCCGGAGGAGGTGCCCGAGGGCACCACGCCACAGCAGGGCGCGGGCCCCACCTGGGCCGCGCCCAGCTATGGCGTGGTCGCCTCGGAGACCCCCTCCGACTCCGCTTCGCCCTGTGCCTTCCTTTTCACGCGTTATTTTCCGCTATATATTTACCCGGATCTCCCGAGGTCCGTATCTCGTGTTTTCGTCGCGTTTCTTTTCGAACTGTTTCTGGCAGGTTCCTTTGGTATTAGACATGTCGTCTCAAGGCTCTTGTGCGGAGGACTACGCAGCCAGGCGCCGGCGTGAACTTGAGAGGGATGTGAACCAGTGGAACGCCGCTGGTTGGACAACCGATGAAGAAGTTGCAGCTAGGAGGGCCGACATGGATCGAAGTGTTAGAGAAGAGATCAGGACGGCTCAGCGCCGCAATCAAGGAGGACAAGCTACAAGAGGCGATGGGCCCAGCAATCCTACCTTTGTGGGATCTGTTAACCTTCAACGTGCTTTTTCTCATAATATGCAGGGAGCAGTTCCAGCAGTTCCGGACCTGAGCGCCTTCCCTGCGGCTACTGAAGCAATAAGGGTCACGGATCAATTTTGCGAACAATATCGAGTCCTTAGGGCGGAAGTGGAAATTCTTCAAGAAGAGAACAATCGGCTTCGCCAAATGCTCGCACGGTTCTTAACACCTATTACTGTCGTACCACCATCACCGCCAAGGGAGTAATTCACCATGGGTAACAACACACTCCCAGCTTGTTTCAAGCTTGGGGGGGTGTTTTCAGTATCACCATCTTTATCTTTATCTTTATCTTTATATTTTTGCTTAGTACCATGAGTAGAGAAGTTATCATATGAGATAGTTTGCAATGTGGAGTATCACTCCTTAGTTGGTTATCGTTGTATCCGTTGGTGTGAGGTTTATTGTGATGGAATATTAATGAGAAGCTTTATCTTTACTTTCTGCACACTTTATTTTAGCCAGCAAGTCCTTTGTCATATGCTGATCTTGTTACATTAGTATTGGCATCACTTTGGGTGCAGCAAGTAAATTTAGTTGGTTGTGGCAAACTTAGACTGGTCAGTAGTATCAATACTTTTTACACTTAAGTAGAAAAGAGGGAACTGGTTGCAATAACATTATCCCTATTGTTTTCCTCTTTGTTGGCCAATGAGTTTATTATTCTTGAATTAAAGTGTTTTGTGCCCACAAAGTAGATAGCATGGTTGTTCTATTAGATCTATAAGTGTTTGTCTCTCTCAATTCTTGTGCTTGCTACTAAACCTTGCTAGCCTAAAACCTTGTACTGAGAGGAGATACTTCTCGTGCATCCAAAACCCTGAACCAAAGCACTCCATTCGTGTCCACCATAACTACCTATCATGTAGTGTTCGCACTACTCCAAGTACATTTTCTCGTGTGCTACCTTTAACTATTCAAAACTATTATTATATCCCTTTTTGTGTCACTGTTCACCAAGCTCATAAGGACGTGGTAGCAGATGTGTCATCTTCCATGCTAACTGATTTACAAGGATTGGCAGCTTCATCTGCTTCTCCACCTTTTATTTTGCATTAAAAGAGCTGGTTAGTCCACCCTATAAATAAATAAATAAATAGACACTCCTCCACGGTGATTGTTGGTCGGCAACCGAGGATTCGGTCAAGCCATGGTTTGTGGAAAGAAATGGTTGGGAGGAGTGTCATCAATAAGTGCTTGTTACAAGTGCAGTTCTATAAACTCTCGGAACCGCTCTAAAAGTTAATTAGTATGGAAGATGACAAGGATTCTACCACTGATTTGTTGACCAATAGCATACACCTCTCAAAGCAATATTTTTACACTCTCTATGCCTTCGGGAACTAAAAAGCTCTAGCACACGTTTTAATCCCTGCTTCCCTCTGCGAAGGGCCTATCATTTATTTATTGTTGAGTCAGTAAACCTATTCCCTCTATCCCGAGCAAGCACTCGAATTGTTATAGATACAATCATTTATAGTTCATAATATTTCCTATCATGTTTTGTCTACTTTGCTTGAGCACATGAAGTTTTATCTTTGAGAATATGACTTTGACAGTTTTCTTTGGAATGTGAAAGGAACAGTGATGATTGAGCAACTCTATTTCTGCAATATAGCTCTAGTATAAAGACTCTTCTTGAAAGATAAGTTAGAATGTTGATTGTTCTCTGACCAAGAACACAGTTTGCCACATCCAATTGGTTTGCTTAATGTACCTTTATTTGTGGTTGTTCCATTACTTGTTCCAAGTTAAGTAGAATGTGTAGAGACTGCTGTTTAAAATGACTTGTTTAGCTGAGTAAATACTGATGCTTCTTGTCCGTATTCTTTATTATCGACACTTCACTCCATAAACATGTGGACTTGTTTACTGAGCTCAGTTTTCGCTTGGGGACAAGCGAGTCTAAGCTTGGGGGGAGTTGATACGTCCATTTTGCATCACTATTTTATATCATAATTTGTCATTATCTATCCTTATATTTCATATTAATACATGATACTTATGTTATTTTGCCTTATTTTGCATGTTTGATGATTATTGGGAATTATCCTTCCGGAGTCAGGTTTCTGCTGGAAAAAGCGTCGTCAAGTCAGCATATCAGCGGAACTCCAAAAATCACGAAACCAATTCTGGGGGTCTTATAATGTCAGATGCCGGAGGCAGCCAAAAGGAGGCAGCCAGGTGGGCCAGGTGGGCCCCACGCCACACCTGGGCGCGGCTGGCCTGTGGGCCGCGCCCAGCTATGGCGTGGCCACCTGGGTCCACCCCCCAGGTTGCCTCTTCGCGTATATCTGCCTCCCGAAAACCTAAGCACGGGGGGTACGTCCACGAAATATTCCGCCGCCTCCACGGGACGGAAACCACCGAGAGAGAAAGAGCTCTCTGGCAGGGAGATCCTGCCGGGGAAATTCCCTCCCGGAGAGGGGAAATCATCGCCATCGTCATCGTCATCACGCTGGACTTCATCGGGATCATCATCACCACCATCCACTGCGCCATCACCATCATCTCCACCGACTCCACATCCATCTTGCTGTAACATCTAGGGCTGTACCTTGTCTAGTTCATTGGGGAGACTCTCCCGGTGTTGATTACTCCTTGTTATTGATGCTATTGAGTTTGTTTGGTGGATTAGTGTTCATGTCCAGATTGTTATTCATTGCCATATCATCTCTGATCATGATCCATATGATGTCTTGTGAGTAGTTTGTAGTTCTTGAGGACATGGGGAAGTCATGTTGTTAGTAGTGAAATAATGCTGCGTTAATATTTAATGGTTTGATATTTAAGTTGTGGTGTCATTCTTCTAGTGGTGTCATGTGAACGTCGACTACATGACACTTCACCTTTATGGGCCTAGGGGAATGCATCGTGTACCTAGCTTGCTAGTTGAGGGGTTGCCGGAGTGACAGAAACCTGAACCCCCGTTAGTAAGATAGTGCACGAGGGAGCGTAGGGTCTCAGAGTTTAAAGCTGTGGTTAGATTTATCTTAATTACTTTTCTGCATTCGCGGATGCTTGCAGGGGGTATAATCACAAGTGCGTATTAGTCCTAGGAAGGGCGGTGCGTTAGCATAGATTCACCCACACAACACTTATCAAAACAATGAAGATTAACCAGTTGCACGAAGCGAAAGCACTTGACGAAATTCCCATGTGTCCTCAGGAACATTTGTCTCTTATAAGTAACACACTCGGCTTGTCCTTTGCACTCAAAAGGATTGGGCCACTCGCTGCATTTGTTGCCGCGCTCGTTTATTTACTTGCACTGTTTTTACCTGCTGTTTCGAATACTACTGAAAACCTGTCTGCTAGCTTTTACAGTGAATTCTTGATCAAAACTACTTGCCAGCACCTTCTGCTCCTCGTTGGGTTCGACACTCTTATTTATCGAAAGTACTGCGATACACCCCCTATACTTGTGGGTCATCACGGCCACAAACCGAGTTGTGAGTGCCGTAGTAGTGGTGGAGCGTGAAGAAGATGGCAAAACCGTGCAGAGGCAGGTGTATTATCTGAGTGAGGTGATATCGACATCCAAACATAATACCCTCATTATCAGAAAATGGTGTATGGTGTCTATATGGCAGCCAAGAAGTTGAAGCACTATTTTCAAGAACATCCAATAAGGGTGGTGTGTGAAGCTCCTATCTCGGAGATCATCGGATGCAAAGATGCAAATGGCCGAGTTGCCAAGTGGGCAATCGAGTTATCCCCTTACACTCCACAGTATGAGAGAAGAGATGCAATCAAATCTCAGGCGCTGCCGGATTTCCTTGTGGATTGGGCCGAGATGCAGTATGAGCCACCAGCCCATGACCCGAATTACTGGACAATGCATTTTGATGGATCCAAGACAAAGATTGGTTTGGGTGCCGGAGTAGTTCTTACCTCACCGAAGAAGGATCAACTGAGATATGTGCTGCAAATTCATTTCACCGCATCCAATAATGTAGCCGAGTATGAGGCACTGATCCATGGGCTTAATGTGGCCAAGGAAGTGGGGATTTGCCGAATTGAGTGCTTCGGTGATTCGGCTCTGGTTATACATCAAACCTCGGGAAATTGGGATGCAGTGGATGCCAACATGGCATCATATCGATTTCATGTACAGAAAATTTCGGGATTTTTTGAAGGATGCGAGTACACACATATACCTCGGGCAGAGAATGAAGCTGCCGATGGTACTATCCAAACTCGGTTCATCCAGAGATCCGATTCCACCCGGAATAGCTTTGGAGCATTTGAGAAAGCCATCCATTAAGCCATCGCCAGAATCCGAATCAATTTATATCCCGCCGATGCCAAAATCAGATGCAGTTCCAATGGATGTGGATGTCGCTTATGTCGGGGATAACTCGGGGACTGCCAAGCAGAACCCGGGGACTGACGAGGAAATGTCGGACGAACCAGTGGATGCTGAGCCAATGGATATAGATATGCCAGTATTTCCTGTAAGACCTGTCCCGGAGTGGGCACAACCTATAATGACATATCTTGTTAATGGGAGCCTGCCGGATGATAGAACTGAGTCTAGGCAAGTGTTGAGAAGAGCAAAAGCATACACCATCATCAATAAGGAGCTATACAAGAGAAGCACAACCACAGTGCTGCAGAGGTGTGTTGACCCGGCAGAAGGAGAAGAGATGCTCATAGAGATTCATCAAGGGGAGTGTGGACATCATGCCTGCTCAAGAGCCCTGGTGGCCAAGGTATTTCGGCATGGATTCTACTGGCCCACTGCTTTGCAACAAGCTGAAGACATAGTCAGAAAATGTGAAGGATGTCAAAGATTTGCAAAAAAGATTCACATGCCAGCCTCGGCACTCAAGACAATTCCAATCACTTGGCCGTTTGCTGTTTGGTGCCTTGACATGGTGGGAGAATTCAAGCCAGCCCGAGGTAACATGACTCATATATTGGTGATGGTGGACAAATTCACCAAGTGGATAGAGGTAAAGCCAATCCGGAAATGTGATGGACATACAACAGTAACTTTCTTGAAGGACATAATTCTGAGATATGGTTATCCACACAGTATCATCACAGATAATGGAACCAACTTTGCTGTGGGAGACTTTGCTCGGTTTTGTGCCGAGAAGAGAATTAAGCTGGATGTAGCTGCAGTTGCACACCCACAGGCCAATGGGATGGTAGAAAGATCAAATGCCTTGGTACTAGATGGCATAAATGCTCGGTTAATTGCACCATTGTTACGCACTCCGGGTTGCTGGATAGATGAGCTCCCAGCAGTATTATGGGGTCTCAGGACCACACCGAATCGATCGACTGGCTACACACCATTCTTTCTGGTTTATGGAGCAGAAGCTGTTCTGCCAACCGACATACAATATGATGCACCGAGAGTGGCAATGTACACTGAAACCGAGGCAAAAGAAGCCCGGGAAGATGGTGTTGACCTACTTGAAGAGGCCCGAGAGCTGGCCTTATCTCGGTCAGCAATATACCAGCAAAACCTCCGACGCTATCATAGCCGGAAGATCAGCCCTCGGGTGTTCCAAGAGGGAGATTTGGTACTGAGGCTGGTGCAACGCACTGCAGGCCGACATAAGTTGACACCTCCATGGGAGGGACCGTTCATTGTGAGCAAGGCTCTGCACAATGATTCATACTATCTTATAGATGCACAGGAACCGATGAAGCACAGGATGGACAAATCCGGAGAGGAAACCAAACGTCCATGGAATATAGCTCTACTCCGACCCTTTTACTCATAAAGGGCGCAATGTATGTATCTCGGTTTCTATATGAATGAAATGTCAGCACCCCGAATCAAAACTCGGGGACTGCCTCGTCTATATGCTTGTGTCATCTTTTGTTTTTTCATTTATGTTTTTCCTATGCCGAATGATTTGAAGCCTTGCCTCGAAGTTCAAAGTACTGTATGCTATCTTATTGTGATCTTGTGACTCGACTGACAAACGCCAAAAAAGGCAGTCAAGAGCTGAGGTGATGGTTCGTAGTGAACATGAAAATGAACTCAGAGACTCGGCCAAAAATGATTCGGCATAGCTTGTTTACTAACCCTGTTTTTCATATTTGTTTATGTCGGATGACTTTAAACCCCAACTCGAATGTTATGAAGTATTGTATGCTATAATTCCTATCTTGTGACTCGACTGTCGAACGCCTAAATGGTAGACAAGAGCAAAGATTGACAAGTATAGTGAACAAGAAAATAAACTCGGGGACTCGGTTTAAATTGATCCAACATAAACCTCGTCATGTTCGAATTAAGCAAAATAATAGTAGTCTCGGAGGAACTTAAAATGTATATTACATCTGCACCCGGCATCCCGGGGATTTAACAGTTTGAATTCATGTAAGTTAAGCAGCGGCTTCGGAGGAAGGAGCAGCTTTGGTTGCAGGGACAGACCCGGATGACGCAGGAGCCTCGGTGGAAGGAGGAACCTCGGTTGAAGAAGCAGTCTTGGTTTCAGGGACAGACCCGGATGAGGGAGCAACCTTGGTTGAAGGAGGAACCTCGGTTGCAGGAGTAGATTTGGTTAGCGGAGTAGCAGACTCGGGGGCAGTTGGAGTAATCTTGCTGCTTGCCGATGCATCGATAAGATCAGACATAGTCTTCAAGGAAATATCGGTAGCAATCTGTTTGGCCGGGTCAGCCGTGGCTCTTTGGAGATCTCGGCAGCAGATTCTATCGTCTTAGCCGAGGCATCGGGAGTTGATTCGGAGTCATCAGACTCGGAGTCAGAGTCGCCGTATTCTTGCTCAGAGTCACCTTCAGCATTGACCTCTTCTTCTTCGTCTTCATCATCCGAGTAAACCACACCAGGTTCAACAAACCGAGTATTGGCAAACCTGGCCATGAAAGTAGCAGCTTCCCACGCTTCGCGATCAATGCCGGGTCGGTAGCCCATGGGGAGCCATCGCGTAGAGTACGCAGGCCGTCGAGGTTGATCTCCTCGTACCAAGACATGAGAAAAAGCAAGGCTGCGTCGGCCCCGGCACGAGCAGAAGAAGACCTCCATTCCCTTAACCGAGACTCGGTTTGCTGCAAGCATGTGGATAACTCGGCAATAGTCTTGACACTGGGAGATTCGGGCCACAAGACATGGTAGGCTCGGATACTGGCATTAAGAAGCTCGACGCCGATGCTCTTCAAGGGAGAAATGCGAGCTTGGAGTGCGATCAAGTGATCGTCGATATCCCAAGCCTCGGGTAGCGGAGCCCCAGATGCCTCGGCTCTCCTAGCTCGGGCCTTCTTCACAGTGTTGGCTGCTGCAGCTTGGCAATGCTCAAAGTGTTCTGAGAGCAAATAGGCTGACGCCGAATCAAATGAGATACCGACACAAAGTTTCATGTCAGGAAGATATAAAGGAAAAGGATATGATTCAGAAACTTACTGTCCATTTCGGCATTGAGTTTGGTGAGCTCAGCCAGCCACTTGGCAGCATTTGCCTTGAGGGCATCCGACTCTTCTTCAGCTTTGGTAGCCTTAGCCTCGCATGCAGTGATGTGCGCTTGAATCTTCTGGTCACCAGCGGCACGCTTCTCCAGAGCCGTCTTAAAAGTGTTCCTCTCCTTTTTCAGCTCAATCTTCTCTTTCTCGACCCGGTCAAGCTCCCGCTTGAGCCGAGTCACCTCGGATTGTTCTTCTTTCAGAGCACGCTTGTGCTCCATTTCCTTCTTCTTCATTTCCTCCTGCTGGTTCTGGAAGGAGAGCTTAAGCGCCCGGTGCTCCAAGGCCAGATTCTTGAAGATCCGGCTCCGAGTGTTGGTACAATCCTGCCAGAAGGAAAGATGTTAGTAAGGGTAAAAAGAATCTCGGGGACTGGAGCCCGAGATTGATAAAAGATCATACCGAGTCAGCTAGACATGAAACTCGGGGACTGGTTGTCCGAGTTTAATGTAAGCTCATGCCGGGTAAACTCGACATGAGACTCGGGGACTGGGAATCCCAGTGTTTTTAATGATCAAGTTTTTGAAGATTCGCGCCGAGTTACCTATTACTCGGACGAGTATCAGTTACTCAGCCCGAATCTCGGGGACTGTGGATGGTGTGACTATTGATCATTGTAAAGTAAGTGCTAAGTTCCGAGAGATTTACCTCGACAACCCTGCTAGCCTGAAGGGCCGAGACCTGCATGGAGTGTAGGGATTGTGCAACCAGGCCGGGGCCAACCGGGTGTGGATTTGCCGGAGTAGAAGAAACTTCGCTCGGGTCCGCGGCGTTCCAATCCATCACATACTGTCCAACCGAGCCGAGGCTGTTATCACTCGGAGTGCGAAGACTCGGAAGAACATGGCTGTTGACCCGGGGGCGGGAAATCATCTCGGAGAGGTCTTGGTACGCCCGATTTGCTGTTGGAGTCACAGTAATTTGCTTGCTCTGGACGGTTGAAGGTTGGCCAGAGGCTTGCTGAGTTGGTACACTTGGAGGCGGTGGTGCCGGAGTATGGACCGGCACTGGGGGCTGCTGCTGCTGCTTCCGAGACTTGTCTTGCTGCAGCTTCTGCTGTTTCTCTTGCTGTAGCTTTTGCTGTCTCTCCTGTTGCTGTTTCTGGTCCTTCTCCTTCTGCTGCTGCGGCTTCTCCTTCTGCTGCTTCCGCTGCTGTTTCTGCTGTTGCTTCAACTGTTGCTGTTGCTTGGTGTGCTTATGCTGTGCGCGAGGTGAGGGTCGAGGATCCAACTTA
Source organism: Poa pratensis (assembly GCA_947311845.1). Taxonomy (NCBI): domain Eukaryota; kingdom Viridiplantae; phylum Streptophyta; class Magnoliopsida; order Poales; family Poaceae; genus Poa; species Poa pratensis. Next base: position 45,420,396 of record CAMZMU010000083.1, read on the forward strand.
GACGAGGTCTCAGTCGGAGTCTTACCCCGCTCCGTCTCCAAATCCTTAAGAGGAGAGAGGGGAGATTGGTCTTGACCCGGAGCCGAGGTTTGCTCGAGGCCTTGGTCCCCTCCCAGATCCGAATCAAGATTCGGCGGCGGAATGTCGGCTGAGCTAGCGCGCACCGGGGAAGGGATTGCCCCTCCGGGGCTGCTAATCCCGATGTTGGTCGTCAGAGGTGGCGATGAAGGAACAAGAGACCGAATAGAACTGTGGGTCTGTTTGGTGGCGATCGGATCGCTGCATAAACCGAGGTAGAATGTTAACTCGGATGAGATTAACTTCGGTTAAAGGAAAGAAGGAAAGAAGGAAAGCAAGAAAAGTTATACGAAGTTTATCTTACCCCTTGCTGGTTGGAGGACCTTAGCCTTACGCTTGGTAACGACCTTCTTGGCTTTCTTAGCCGGAGGAGCCGCTGACCCGGACGCACCGGCGCGTTTCGGGATGTGCCTTGCGCACCCGGATTGGCTGTAGCAGGAGGTGCAGACCATGAAATAGGAATAGCATCAATGGGATCTAGGATTTGACAATCATCATCTTCGTCGTCGGACAAGTCTTGAACGAAGACACGGGCGGATGGCTTACCCGAGGTAGAAGCCTTGGCACGAGGAACCGGCATATAATCCTCGTTGTCCGGATCTTCAGTCTCCTCGGGTCGCGCACGGCGATCTTTTGTCCATTTCCTGGTCTTCAGGTCCCCATCTTCGGTGGCTTGTCGGGTAAACAGCTGCAGGAAAAGCAAAGTAGATTCGGATTAGTCAGAAGGTGCATCACCGAGATAAAAGTAGACTCGGAAGGCAGAGCTATGTCAATTCCAAGGTAACAAACTAACCGGAGGCGGAAGCCGGGATCGCTCAAACGGCTCTACACCCCATTGCCAATCGTCCGCCATCTCGGTCTGCGCGATGGCCTTGACCCGTCTCCTAACTTGGGGGTGGGTAAGATCATGGGTGCTGACCCGGATAGGGTCCAGCAAACCACTCATGTGGCAAATCTTGTGCACACGGTACTGAAGAGGGTTGACTCGGCGCATGACGAAAGTCCTCAAGAGGTCGTCTGCACTCATCTTCTTCTCCAGCAGCCCCTCAAGGGTTTGGTGGATCAGTTGGACCTCAGGAATGCTGTCCTGCGGGTCATAGTTCCAGTTTAACTCGGCTGTGGGGGGAGCGATGTTGAACTCCGGCAGGTTGAGAACATCCCGATCAGCCGGGCTCTTCACATAGAAAAAGGACCTTTGCCACTTCCGGCAGGATTCTAAGCCGGTAATCCGAGGAAAGATGGAGTGCTTCCTCGGAGTGATGCTAGCCGCACCGCATGCGGTCATATCCTTCACGACCTCCTCCTTATTCGGAATGGTTTGCTTCCGGAGGCGGAAGTACTTGGCCCAGGCGGCAACAGTGGGCCAGAGGCCGAGGTACCCCTCCATGAAGGAGGTAAAAGCTGAGAGAGATGTAATGGCGTTGGCAGGGAGATGATGAGGTTGTAGACCGAAGTAGTCGAGAAAGTCCCGGTAGAAGGGGCTAGCTGGGAGTCCAAACCCGCACTGAAAGTGCGCAAGGAAGACCACTCGTTCACCCGATTCTAGAACCGGTTCGAGTTCCGTTCTCGGAAGCCGGCATATAGCCTCGGCCGTGATGCGCCGGGTCTTGAGCAACCAATCGAGGTCATCTTGCACTACATCGGATCCCTCCCATCTGCCTCGTGCAGCCAATGACTCGGCCGGGTCGGGAGTACTGCGGCCTGACATCTCAGGGCCAAACCTGCAAAAAAGTATAAACACAACCGAAATAAGTAACTCGGAGTTATGAATCTAGAATCGGAACAAATGACTCAGAAACCGAAACATATGACCCGGAAGAGCCGTGCAACTGCCTCAGGAGTAGAGCATGGAAACCGAGTTATGTAATTCGGAAACCGAGGTAGAATCACCCGAAAGGATGATTCGGAAAGATAAGTGTTAAGTGATTCGGAAATCGAGTTAAGTGATTCGGGTAAAAGTTATAAACATTAGTTTGCATGAATCTGTGAGGAAGAAAGATCTACCGAGCAAGTAAAAAAGAAGTAAAAAACATGGGTCTAAGGCAGAGAAGGATGAAACTAACAGGAACCGTGCCAGGACGTCAGTGCGAAGAAGATCTAGCAACGGGTCTAGGCAGGTGCATCTGTGCGCAAACAAAACTAATCCTAGCAAGTCTAGTGTTTGAAGATCTAAAGCACCTTAAGGATGAACTACGAAGAACATGCAGGAAGAACCCTCGAGATGATTCATCAAGAAAATGGAGATTGGGGATCCATACCGGAATGCAGATCTCGCGGGAAGGAGTTCAGCGGCGGCGGCGCGGTCGATTCCGGTCGTCGATGGCCGCGAAGCGCTCCCGGCGTCGTGCGAGGGCGGAGTGTTCTTCACGGCGGTGGCGGCGGCGAAAAGGTTTTCGCAGTGGAAAGGGGAGCGACGAAGAAGAAGCCCTCCCCGTTCCTCTTTCCCCTATTTTATAGGCGCGGAGGCATGCGAAGCGGCGGGAGCAGTTCCCCAAACCGCGCTCGAAACCGTCCGTTAGTGGGGTAGTGGTGGGCCCGTCATCATTGGCACGGTTACCCAGGCACCGCACAGGGTGGTCAAGTTTGGTCAAAGGCTGCGTTTGAAGTGGCCGGACACGACACGTGTGACGTATGCAACGTGCGATGCGCGGCGCGTGCAGAGGCACGGTCGGCCGTACGCGCAAATCAAGGCAAACCGAGATATGAAAACTGTGACTGGAATTCGGTGGAGTTAAGAAGAATCTCGTTGTGTCGGTTAGACCAAGTTGAGGAGGAAATTCGGACAAGGTTACTAATTTGACTCGGAGAAACTCGGCCAGACCGTGACGTATTTGAGTCGGAAAGGCTGTTGCTTGGATTTGTTTTGTTAAACCTGGTGTGGCCCTCCATCCGAGGCTGTAGAACCGCACCAGCTTCGGGGACTAATGTCGGGGGGCTACCCCCGGGTAGGGTAAGTTGTGGTATAAAGAGCTCTAAAGAGTAGACCGGGTCAAGGTCAAACCGGGTCAACCAAGTCCCGGAGGGACCGAGACATGGCGTAATACAAACCGGCTTATGACAACGGGGTCACTTAGGCCGGGTCATGTTAACTGAGTCACCTTAACCGACATATCACCGTCGGTCTGCTCTAGTTTATTCTCATGTGCAGGAAAGGGACGAAGATGATTCGGCACAGACTTGCCGGGTCAAGGAAGGAAACCAGGCATATCCATGCCGGGTTAAGGAAGAGAAGAAATCTTACCTCGGATAGGAAGTCAAGGGCTTTTGTCTTTTCGCCTGGCAGAGGAGCACACCTGGCCGGAGAACCCGGAGCCTGAAAGACCGACAACCCGGGATGGGACAGCCCGGATAAGCTGGGACAAGACAGAAAGGGTCCTGTCATGGCAGAGACGACCCGGGGATCCCGGAGGCGCGGGTCTCCTGCAGGAATCCCAGAGATCTCTGCAGGAGCATGTGAAGCCACCGTGGAGGACAGATCCGTTGCCACCAGGACTGCTATAAGTACCCCTATACCTCCTCCTGCGTGAGGGACGGAAGAAGAAAGAGCTCATTTGCCCCCTTTGTGTTTAGCTTCATCTTCTACCTCGTACTACTGTTCATAGTCTAGCAATACAGCTCAAGGAGCAGATCTTGTACTTGTGCTTGTGCTTCACCCATATACATCGAGAGGCAGGCATGAGTAGGGGTGTTACCTCCTCACGAGGGCCTCGAACCTGGGTAAATCGTGTGTGTGTGCTTGAGTGTTCTTGGTTCGATGTTCGTCCGTGCGCGCTTCTCAGCGTGCAAGCCCTCCCCGGATACCTCCAGCGTCCTTTCGGCCCCACACTTAGCCATACCTATGGCATCTGCTGTGACACCACCACGACATAACACGTGTCTTCACCTCGGTGACGCCTTTGGGGATTACGTCTTGCCTGATACATGCAGAGCAGCTGTTACATCACGTCCTCCAGCAGAACTTGCTTGTCCCCAAGCAAGTGCAGTAGGAAACCTTGTTTTCAGGACATTTAGGTCTTCCCACGTAGCCATTGTAGCCGGTAGCCTCGCCCACTTAATCAACACCTGAGGGATAGCTGAATTTCCCTTCTTGACCATGCGTCGTTCAAGGATTGCTTCAGGTTCTGTGTCCACAGTATCCAACTCTGCAATCATTGGTAGATCTGTGTAGACTGGAGTATAATCTGGAGTAAAAGGCTTCAGCTGAGATACATGAAACACGGGATGTATAGCTGATGTGTCAGGGAGGTTTAACTTGTATGCCACTTCTCCTATCTTTTCCACCACACTGTATGGCCCAAAGAATTTGTACGCAAGGTTGTGACATGGTCTGTTAACAAGTGAAGACTGAGCATAGGGTTGCAGCTTCAACATAACTTGCTCCCCCACTTGAAATGTTCTCTCCTTCCTATGCCTATCTGCTTGCATCTTCATCCTGTTTTGTGTTGTGGCCAAGTGAGCCTTTAGCCTATCAAGTTGCTCATTCCTGTCTGACAATAAAATCTTGTCAATCCGAGACAATTGTCAGTGGGACTCCATGTAACTTAACCACTGAGTCCAGCAAAGCTTGAGCAACAGAAGGAGCTGTGAAGGGATGTTTTAATGGCACAAAATGGACATACTTCGACAGCCTATCCACAATCACCATAATTACATTAGCTCCTCCTGACAAGGGTAAACCTTCCACAAAATCCATTGTTAATTCTCGCCACACACCTGAAGGAATCAACAAAGGTTGCAACATTCCAGCAGGTTTGTTGAGAGAATGTTTAGCACGCTGGCACACAACACACTGCTTCACAAACTCATCCACTGCAGTTCTCATACCAGACCAGGAGAATAGCTTCTTAAGCCTGAGGTAGGTGGGTAGAATTCTAGAATGTCCCCCAATTGGACTAGCATGAACCGCACTGATCAACTTAGTTTGGACTGCTGAATTTGATCCGATCCATATTCTTCCTTTATGTTTGATCATCCCATGGCACAATTCAAATTGGTTTTCATCTGGGCTATGGAGAGCCAGCTGTTGCATTTTTAGTTGGGCTTCAGCGTCAGTTGCGTATGAGTTTACCACTTCTTGGAGCCAAATTGGTCTTGCTTCCGAAATTGCTTGTAAATGCATGATTGGGGCAACTCTTGACAAGGAGTCTGCAGCTGTGTTATCACAGCCTTTCTTGTATACAATTCGAAACTACAGACCCATGAGTTTGGCCATAGCTTTGCTTTGCATAGGTGAGTGCAGATTCTGATCCTCCAAATAAGTTAAATTCTGGTGATCAGTTCTAATGATGAACTCCCCTTTTTGCAAGTTCGACCTCCATCTTTCCACTGCCATAATCACAGCCAGGAACTCCTTTTCATAAATGGAAAGCAAACAATGTTGAGAACTAAGTGCCTTGCTAAGGAAAGCCACAGGATGCCCTTCCTGCATCAAAACTGCCCCCACACCTGACCCAAACGCATCCGTTTCCACCTCAAATTGCTTCTCGAAACTTGGTAAAGCTAGCACATGAGTGCTTGTCATGGCTTGCTTCAGTTGCAGGAAAGCTTGTTCAGCTTCAGGTGACCACAGAAAAGCCTTTTTCTTCAACAAATTGTATAATGGTTTTGCAATGATGCCATAGTTTCTTACAAACTTCCTATAATATCCTGTAAACCCTAGAATGCCTCTGAGTTCTGTGAGAGTCATCGGTCTAGGCCAATTGATCATTGCTTGGATCTTTTTGCTATCAGTTGCTACACCTTTTGCTGATATTATGTGACTGAGATATTCTAATTCCTTATGTCCAAATGAACACTTGGAAAGTTTCACACACAACTGAAGCTTCTGTAGTGCTTCCAACACCTTCCTCAAATGCACTTGATGAAGCTCCACCGTTGGACTATAAACAAGTATGTCATCCATGAAGACCAAGACGAATTTGCGCAAGAATGGCTCTAAGACTGAGTTTATAACACATTGGAAAGTGGTAAGAGCATTGCACAATCCAAAGGGCATCACCCGAAATTGGTAATGTCCCTGATGCGTCTTAAATGCTGTTTTTTCTTCATCGTCAGGTTTTATCCGGATTTGATGGTAGCCCGAACGTAGGTCCAGCTTTGAAAACACTTGAGCTCCAGCTAATTCATCAAGTAGTTCATCGATTACAGGCATTGGGAATGTGTTCTTGATAGTGAGTTCATTTAACCTACGATAGTCCACGCAGAACCGCTACCCACCATCTTTTTTCTGAATCAGCAGCACTGGTGAGGCGAAAGGACTCATACTCTGCACAATCACTCCTGCTTGAAGCATCGCTCTGACCTAATGTTCGATCTCGTCCTTATGTAACGGAGAGTATCTATACGGGCGAGAGTTGGGTGGTGTAGAGTCAGGTCATAATGCAATAGCGTGATCATATTGCCTTTGAGGTGGAAGTTCAGTTGGTTCAGCAAACACAGGGGCAAATTCTTCAAGAAGCTGTTGCACTCCTTCATTCACTTGCACTGGATATTGCTCCTTAATGTCATGAACGACTACACAAGCCCATACATCGTTTCCTTTTTCCCATTTCAGTACCTAAGCGAAATGCACCTCAGCCACTGGTGGCACCGAGTCTGCTTGAATTCCTTGCAATAACACTGCCTGGCCCTTGTATTGGAATTTCAATATTTTGTTTTCCCAGTTGCACGTGATATCACCATGTTGTTTGAGCCAATCTACACCAATGATGGCATCATAAGCCCCCAACGGCAGTACCCGCATATCTGTTTCAAAGGAATACCCCTGCACCCACTAACTGAGCCCTTGCACCATTTCATCGCAGAAAATAGTTTCTCCATTCGCCACCTTGACAAAATTTCCAGGAATTTTTACTGGTTTGTTCTGAATTCTGTTCAGGAATGCCAAGTTCACAAAACTATGTGTACTACCAGAATCAATCAACACTAACATGACCTGGTTGTTTACCAATGTTCTTAATCTGATGGTCTCGCCCCCTTCAGAACCTGCTAGAGCATGCAAAAATACTGATAACTGTGTAACATCGGCAATGTCTTGCATCTCCAACAGTTGCAACATGGGTTCAGGAATAACTTGATCATGATCCTCCAATGTCAACGCATGAACTTCTGCAGCCACCTTCTTGGTGCAAGTGTGTGTGGGATCAAATTAGTCCCCACACTTAAAGCACAACCCATTGGTGCGCCAATATTCCCTTAACTGTCTTTCTTTCCAGAAATCATTCTGCCCTGTTCGCATTTGTTGTTTGTTATACTCTCCACGAACTTGACCATTATCAGCCTTAGCCGCAATGTGACGTTGCCCCCACGGCTTGTTTTGTGTTGCCAGATCTTGCTGCACTTGGGCTAGCATAATTGCTTTGTCCACTGTCTCAGGAATTTGTGAAGCCACTGCCACCCTTATCTCATGCTTTAATCCCTTCAGAAATTGTGAAACGAAGAGCGTTTCATCGTAGTATGGATTGTGGCCAGCAATTTGAAACATCAGTTCCTGGAACGCTGCACAATATTCATCCACAGTCCCTTTTTGTTTCAGGGTCAGCAGTGCGTTCATGGCTCTCCGGTGGTCTGATGCGCCAAACTTCTCTTCCACTGCTGTTATGAAAGTGTCCCAATCCGGTACCCTATGCCTCTTCTTGTAAGCCTGATACCAGTGTGCTGCATTTCCTTCTAAATGTAGAGTAGCAACCGTGAGCCACATAGACTGCTGTGTTGTATAGCGTGAAATAATCCACACACTAATCTCTCCAAATGCGAGGGTGCTCTCCACTAAACTTGGGGAAAAACATCTTCGGTATCTGTGTTCTCTCGCCAGCAAAATGATGTGTTTGTTGCCGAGGAGTGCCATGGCCAACATCCCCACCGCCACCTCCGTTTCCTACTGATCGACCACCTACTTGATCACCACGAACCACAAACGATACTCGTACCTCATGATCTGAAGTTGGAAAAGTAGCTGGTCGATTCTATGCACCCACTCTCCTGGTGCTGTCGCCGCCCTCCAGGCCGTGTTCGGCGGTGATCCCAACAGGCCTTTGTCTGTGGTCGTGGCTGACTCGGGTTCCTCCTCCCCATCCTCGAAGACTGAAGCCACCTTGGAGCCCCCGATACGCGTCACCGCCTCCGCTGTCGCCGCCAATTGCTGCTCCAGGGACTCCTGCCTCCACTCCAGCGTGTCCATCACGCGGGTGTGATCCGATACAGCGCGCGAGTGCAGATCCAACTGCGACGCCATCAGCTGGTACCCGTTGTCCATCAGCGCCATCCGCGAGTCCAGGGCTCCCATCTGCGTCTGGAGCGCCGCCAGCCTTGATTTGATGGTCTCCATGGCCTCCGCCACCGTGGCGTTCGTCTCCCCCATCGCCTCCAGTACAATTTGGGTCTGCAGTGTTGGTTTAGAGGGCGCCGTCGCGGCGATCGATCGATCCAACCAATCAATATCAGGACTTACGGGATCTCAGCCAGGAGATCGATCAAAATCAATTCATTGCCGAGTTCACCTACCAGAACCGGGATTTTGCGGCTGAAGATCTACAATCCCAAGCCATCAGAACGCACCTCTGATACCACTGTAACACCCACTTATCTCTCGATAGAGATCACAGATCAAACCAGAGAAGGATACAGAAGATTGGGAAGAGACGAATTGGGATTCAGAGAATAGACGAAAGGGGATAGGTTCAGAATTTCAGTACATTCTTTTTCATGCCTCTACTCTTCCCTTACAGCTGGTTATATGCCTCCAGCACACACGCACACGACTCTGCCATAACACTGACAGGTAGGGGCCTCTACCAACACACACCAACCACCAGCGTCACCGAATAACACGTGCCTTCACCTCGGTGACGCCTTCGGGGATTACGTCTTGCCTAATACATGCAGAGCAGCTGTTACACAGGCTAGCCCATGTATTGCGTTTACTTAATTCGGAAGCGCATTAGCATCAAGGCTAGCTTGCCTTACAGAAGGCCCGACTCGTCTGCTTTTCCTAAAAAAGCTTCTCTTTCCCGTCAAAATATGCACACATTTGCCGGCGAGTCCGGTACAAAAAAGTGTGGAGCGAGATTGTGGTCGAAATAGTCATACACGCAGCGCTGACGCAGAAGTAAAGTGACACAAAGATATAGGTGTAACAGCTCTCCATTATCATTAGTGTGGCTCTCTTCGTGCATAGTGACGATGCAGCAAACCAGAACAACTAGACCACCATATCGTCACCCCACTTTCAATATCCCTAGCAATGCTGCAAACCAGCACCGACATCAACAAATTAACCAACTTGAGAATGATGAGGACCAATTGGAGCATGCAAACAGAAGATGAAAAAGATTCACACCAGCTGACCAGCAAGAACTCGTGAGACTACACCTAATTCTCAAACCAGCCAAGCTGAATATAACTGAATTTGAGGGAGAAGATGCAGATTCTCGATTCAGACATAAAACAGTACTTCAACTCTGTAAGACGACCCTTGGAGCAAAGAACTGAAGTAGACGTCACTTATCTGAAAGGCCCAGTAGTCCGGTGGTGGAGAGGAAAATGCCTCACTGCCAGCACTCTTCAGGTTTACCAAATACCTTACTGACAGGTTTTCTGAATCATCAGTCTGTGACAATGTAAAAAACTTCCACCGGCTCACTCAAACTAGCACATTGCTAATTATGTTCAAAATTTGGAAGCTAGGAATCTTATGAGGAGGTACAATCCAACACTGCCTGATGATTACTACTTCAACAATTTTGTTTCAGGGCTCAACACTTGCATTCAAAGTCACATACAATGTTTAAAGCCACCAACTATGCATGATGCAATCTGTTATGCTAGAAGAATTGAGTAGTCAACACCCCCTCCCCCACCAAAAATATCTTACACTCCTGTGAGAAGACAAATGAATTTGATCAATCAAAACCCTTGCAGCAAAATCAGGGCATTACAAATCTCATTCAACAAGCCAGATTTCAAGGACTTAGCTACAAATGCAAAGAAAAAGGTTCCTGGGACATAAGAAATTTGCAAGTGAGGAACAAAGGCTCAGCTTGAACAATTACAAGACCCACCTAATGATAATTGTGAAATTATCTATGTCACTGAGTTTGATGATGACGATGAACAACTCATGGAGACACCAATACCAAACCCAGACAAACCACTCAAAATATCAGTGCATGCAGTCTAGGGATATGCAAAAGAGCACTATACCTTCACACTGACAGTCACAATTGGTTCTAAAACTACCACTACACTTATGGACTCTGGTAGCACAACCCTATTCATGACACATGAACTAGAAAAAGAGCTCGTTGCCACCTAATAACAAACAAAAAGGTCAAGGTGTTGATAGCAAATAGAGGGGAACTCACATCAAAATTGTCCACAAAAAACTACAAATACAATATTCATGGACATGAGTTACTGTTTGGATTCAGACTATTGCCACTTAGGTTATGTCATCATATTTGGATCTCACTGGATTAAAGTGAGACCACGACCCTTTGTCCTGCCCATTGTAGCACCACAACCATGTTTTGCTCGATTACAAGAAAAAAATTTCCAGATCAAACATGCAAATGGTCAAAAGATAATGTTTTTCGATGAAACTTTAGCAAAATATGTAGAAATGCCTTTAAAGAACAACCTTCCCAAACTATGGACAATTCAGTTTGTGGAGCAGTCTTTCTCATCGAACTTGTTGAAGCAATGTTAACAAAAGCAACCCCTCTTCAACTTTATATTCAGAATATCTTGTCCCACTATTCTGAATTTTCACAGAGTGAAACAAATTACCACCTCAAAGACCTTGTGATCACAAAATGCCACTGATAAAAAAGCAAAAGTGGTAAAACCAATGAGCTTATAGAATACCCCATCAATAGAAATCTATATTTCAGAAAATCAATGAACAATTGATCAAGGACAATGTTATCATACCAAGCACATGTCCTTATTCTAATTTATCAGAAAAAGATGGCACTTAGCGCTTCTGCGTCGATTATAGGAAACTCAATGCTTATATAATTAAAAATAAATATGCAATTCCCATCATTGAGGATCTTCTTGATGGACTAAAAGGTGCATATGTTTTCTACAAAATAGATCTAAGGAGTGGTTATCATCAAATTAGAATGCAAGCCGAGGACATTCCAAAAATACCTTTTATCACTCACTTGGGCCATTATGAATACATGGTTATGCCTTTCGGCCTCACTAATGCACCTGCAACTTTTCAGTCGTTGATGAACACAATTCTAGCACCATTCCTCTGGAGATTTGTATTGGTATTCTTTGACAATATACTAATATATTGAGAGGAAGTAGGAGAACATGCAGAGCACCTGACAATTGTCCTTAAAAAATTGCCAGCAAAAGTTCTCTTCCAAAATTATCAAAATGTTCATTTGGTCAACACCAAGTAGAATATCTTGGAAATATTATTAGTGGCAAGGGTGTTCCAATGACCCAGTCAAATTGGAAGCAATTTCTAGATGTCCCAACCCCACAAATATAACTGAATTAAGGAGTTTCTTGGGCCTCACTGGATATTACAGAAGATTTATCAAAGGATATGGTATAATCTGTAGGCCCCTCTTTGACTCATTGAAAAAGTATGCATTTGTCTGGACTGATATTCAGGAAGCAACATTTGAAGAACTACAGCAATGCATGATCACACCACTAGTCCTCACATTACCTAATTTTGCTCTCTCGTTTACACTAGTGGCAGATAATTTAGGTTATGGAATTGGGGTTGCATTATGTAGAAAGGCAGACCATTATCCTTATTCATTAAGGCACTAGGTTCTAAAGTAGAGGCCATGTTGGGGTAATGATAACCCAGTAGGCCCATGGAGCGTGAAGCTTAACCCGTCGAGCGGGAGACCAAGGCTAGGTTAGCTCATCAGCTACCTGGGCTTACACCTGGGTCGACGAGTTTGTTGGTAAGCCGGTCATAGAAGGAAGGACACGGGAGACCCCGAGTCCGCGTACAAGATGGTGTCCCAAGACTTGGAAGATACGAAGGAACTAGAAGGACCTAGAGTAGGACTCCGACTGCGAGATAAGCTCGCGGTAGCTTGTACTCCCAGGGATCCGGCCATCTATATAAGGGGGTTCCTGGGTCTCAGATCGAGAAAATCTCATCGTAACCTAGTTCTTGATACCCGAGTAGCGGAATCGCACCTTGTAATCGAGATCATCAATATCAATACAACAAAGCAGGAGTAGGACTTTACCTCCATAGCGAGGGGCCGAACCTGGGTAAATTCTTTGTCTTCATAGAGCTAGACAATCTCCTGAATAACAGAAGCGTCATAACCCCACAATCAAGTCATCACCGGATGACATCTGCCATGTTAACCCCACGAGAGGCCCTATCTACCTATCACAAGGAGGCCCTTGCAATTATTGAGTCACTAAAAATTTGGAAATATTACTTTGTCGCCTCCTCTCTGGTCCTCAAAATAGATCTGCAAAGCCAAAAATACATCTATGAACAAAAACTGACAGAGGGCATTCAACACAAGCTGTTAATTTAATTGTTAGGCTACAATTACATTGGAAATGAGAAGAAATATAGTGGCATATGATCTCTCAAGAGTGAAACACGATATCAATGCGCTACTGGGTACAACATCAAAGCCTCCATGGGTGACTGAAATGGTAAATAGCTATCAGTCAGATGAGAAATGCAAGTTCATGATCATTGTCTTGGCATTATATGCACAAGCACAACCTGAGTATTATCGCAAAAATGGCATTCTCAGGTACAAGGACAAGACCATGCTTGGAAATGATAGTTCACTGAAACAAGTCATCATTACATCAATTCACACATCTAAACTAGGTGGACACACTCAGGAGGAAGAGCCATCTTCCATAGAATCCACTTGATCTTCTACTAGACAAAGATGAGAGCATATATTGGAAATTTCATCAGAGAATGCCCAGTTAGCCAAATAAATAAGCCATATCATATTAAGCATCTTGGAAAACTATACCCATTATCCATCCGTGATATGGCATGGGCCCATCTCAGCATGGACTTTTGTAGAAGGACTACCAGTTTTAGAACAAACATCTTATACTTGTTGTGGCTATCATATTTGCAAAATATGCTCATTTCATAACACTAAAACATCCAATTATAGTTAAAGTGGTGGATAAAGCATTCATTGGCATGGTCTTCAAATTACATAGATTAACACTGGTAATTGCCACTGACGCGGACAAGATATTTACAAGCCATCTTTGGCAAGATCTGTTCAAGTCACTCAACATCAAGCTACACGAGTATTTGGTTGCGGGTAAAACTTTAAAATTTTCCATAACCTTGCCGCCAGATCTATTCTATGAAGATATGCTGCACCCTATAATGCTAGATCTAGATACTTACAAACACCGTTGTGGAAGATCTTGTGTTTGTCGAAGTAGATTTTGGTGAAGCCTGATGTAGAATCTCACGTCCACGCCGGGTGGTGAGATTGTTGCCGATCCCTCATCGAGGAACTACTTGCCCAACCCCGCTCTAACAGTATTGAAAGAACATCTTTTATATCCCTTGTGTGTTTTGTGTGTTAGGCAACAACACTAGGAAATATCTAATATGCTGTCAAGTAATGCAGGAAATTTTAGATAAATTTACATAAAGCATCGTCTATGAAAAAGGGAAAAGATTGCAGCAGGAAAACTCCAGGCCGGAGTCTCCGGCCTGCCAGACCAGAATCTCCGGTCTCCTGGACCAGAGTCTCTAGACTCAAGGCACAGGAGTCTTCGGCCTCCCTCTGGCCCTGGTATTTCCCTCGAAGGACCAACTGGGGAGAGCCCCTGGATCCCCACTGGAGTGTTACCGAAAGGTTGCCTGAGTCTCCGGCCTCAGGACGTCAAGTCTCCAGTCTCAGGGCTCAAGTTTCCGGCCCTGCCTGACCTGCTTCAAGACGACCGGAGTGTTACCAGAAGGAGACCGGAATCTCCGGTCGAGGCCGAAGTCTCCGGTCACTCAGACCGGAGTCTCTGGTGTAAAGGAGCTGCAACAGCTCTAATTTTGAGGAGGGGTATAAATACCCTCCACCTACCTCCAGCCAAGTAGCTCGCCCAGAATTGAAGACACCCCATTGTTGGAAGCTCAAAATCACTAGATCTTCCAATCCCTCCACCCAAACTCGTTGATCTTTGGAGGATTGAAAGAGAAGGCCAAGATCTATATCTTCAACAAGCAGATTTGTATTTCCCCCTCATTCACTTGAGGATTTGAGCCTAGGGTTTCCACTAGGAAAACCTAGGCATCTTGTTGTACTTACTTGCTTGCTACTTTTGTGTAGCAGATTTGTGGCGCTTGGGAGCCCCCAATCCTTTTGTGGGTTGAGCCTCAAGTTGTTGTGTAAGGGCTCTGGATTCCGCATTGAAGGATTCCGATAGTGGAAGGTGAACCGAGCTTTTGGGCAAGGTTCATCGGAGAATAGGGTGAGGCCATTTGTGGCATTTGAGTTTGAAACTCACACCCCTCCAACGAGACGTACTCCCCTAAAAAGGAGGAACTCAAGAATACATCCTTGTCTCCGCGTGCTTCCCGTTTGGTTACTCCTTACTCTCTAGTTATTACTTGTATCTTGCTTAGTCTAGTGTTAACTTGTCATATAGGTAAATTCACCTTAGTTGCATATCTAGAGAATTTACCTTTGTGTCAAGCCTAAATTTGAAAAAAAAAACTAAAAATTGAGTAGCACCTATTCACCCCCCTCTAGGTGGCCATACCGATCCTTTCAATTGGTATCAGAGCCTCGGGTCTTGTTTCGGGCTTTACCGCCTAAGAGAGTATGGCCCCCGAGCTTCCGGAGGTGGCGGGTGCGGTTACCGTGGCTACTACGATTTCCGTGGAGGAATTCACTAACATGAAGACCTCCATGGAAACCTGAATGCAAAAGTTGCAAGACATGCTTGCTCAACTTTTGGAAGCCAAGGGCACCGCTCCCGCTTCCCCCTTGCTCCGGAGGATCCCCTCAAGGGTGGGGAGGTTGATGGCACTAAAATTGATAATCCCATTAAACCATTGAGAGTGGGAAGCCGGAGCACAACATGATTCCGTATAAGTACTCCGTCGACCCACCTATCCCTCATCCTCCAGTTTACCTAAGAGGAGAGCCTCGTAAGCTAAGTGCATCTTTGTTTACTAAATGGCAATCTTCTATGAGATCTTATGTGAACAGTGCCTCTATCGAGCTTTGGAGGATCATTGAATAAGGATACCAAGCCGTGGATGAATCTAACAAGACAAGGAGAGAGGTGGTTGATTGTCAATTAAATGCCACCGCTCTTGACATGATCCGCGTTGCCGTGGGTGAGACGGAGTTACCCCCACATTGAACATTGCACCACCGCCAAAGAAGCTTGGAAGTGTCTCATTGAGGTGTTCGTTGGAAATGATAGCATGAGGAGAAACCGATTTGAGGAGATGAGCAACAAGGCCAAAGGGTTCTTCATGGAAGATGGAGAAGACCACGAGCAAATGTATCGAAGACTCAAGGCCCTTGCTAATGCCTATAGAGATATTGGTGCACCTCATGTGAATGATGCTTGGATCAAGAGGAAGTATGTGAATGCTCTCTTGCCCTTTGAACTGGCGACTTGAAGAGTTTCCAAGGAAGGCACAACTTTCCATAATTGACCTCCAATGAAGTCATGCAAGAGATGCAATCTTTCAAAGTTCAAGCCAAAATTGCACAAGACTCTCGTGCCCGTGCTATTGGAATGTAACAAGGAGCCTCCCTTGCTTTGAAGGCCAAGGTGGTGGAACACAATGAAGATCAAGATTGTGAGGATGTGACCTCCATGGACCCCGAAGAACTCAAGATTGCTCATAGGGACTATGTGGCTCTTGCGGCATGGACCTTTTGTGAGAACCCATCCAAAGCTAAAGCTCAAGTGGAGCAAAAGTTCAAATCAAGTGGTAACCCAAAAATGAAGACTTGCTTCAATTGCCAAGATAGATATCACTTTGTTGCCGATTGTCCTTATGAGAACCGTGAAGACCATGGAGGAAGAATTATTCTCAAGAATGCCTCAAAGTCCCCTTAGCAAGAAGCCTTTCTTCAAGAAGAACTTCCCCAACAAGTCACCTTCAAGAATGGTGTTGGTGACAAGAGAGGAATACATGTCCGGGGATGAAGAAGACGAAGAAGAAACCAAAGTGAAGTGGCGCTATTGGCATTGCTTCATCAACATCATCTTTTTTTTGAACCCCCAATGAGAACATTCCCATCCAATCCACCAAGTGTCTCATGGCAAAGGCCACCGAGGTATCATCTTCTTCCACTCCCAAGAATATGAATGAAATGGATGATCTTATTAGTCTTAGAATAAAGGAGGAAAATGTTGCTTTGGATCGTTTCATGACTAACTTGCAAGGTGAAGCCAAGATAAGCTTTGAGGCTCTTATGAGCGATTATGGGATGACACAAGATCTTCTTGACGAGGAGGGGAGACTTGAAAGGGAATATGCTAACGACATTGCCGCTCTCACCGTGGCTCTTGATGAAGAGCATGAGATTCATGTCTCTCTTGAAGAGAAACTTGAAAATCTTGATGAGTCGCAAAATGCATTTTTTTCTAAAATCATTAAAGAACGTGACCATGCTATTACAAAATATAAGGTTTACAAGAAAGAAATGGTTGAATTTGGTGTTGGTCATGATAGACTAACCGAGGAACTAGAGAAGCTCACCAAGACCCACAAGGCCTTAGAGAGTGAACACTCTATCCTCACCAAGTCTTTTGAACAACTTCAAATTCAACCATCTAAAACTAATGTTCCTAGTTCCTATACTACTTTTTTTTATCATGCAAATGTTATTGAGGAAAATGCTAGGTTGAAGGGCAAACTTTTCAAGGCCTCTAGTTCCCAAAGTAAGCCTCTTGATGATCTTTTGCAAATGCAAATGCCACACATTGGGAAAGAGGGTCTTGGTTATGTTGCCAAGAAGAAGAAGAACAAGAAGAAGGCCAAGCCCACACAAGAAAAGAAGTCTACCATTGCGAGTGGTGATGCTACAAGGAGCAAAACCACTCGTAATGACTTTGCGGATATTGCTAACCCTCACTATATTCTTTATGTTGATTATTATGGTGATGTTTATGCAAAATATGTTGGTCCCTATGATGGATATGTTGCTAGAGCTATTTGGGTTCCTAAGACCCTTGTTGCTAACCAAAGAGGACCCATTGCAAGATGGGTACTTAAAACCAAGCAATGATTTCTTGCAGGACTATGCTTCCGAAGGGTCGAAATGGGTGCTTGATAGTGGATGCACAAGTCATCTAATCGAAAGCAAGGAGCTCATGATGGAGTTGAGACCAAATATAAATCATTCAACCGTCACATATGGAGATAAATCTAAAGTGGAGGTAAAGGGGCTCGGCAAGGTGGTAGTAGCAAGGGATTGAAGGAGATATGCCCTAGAGGTAATTAATAAAGATATTTTATATGTCATATCTCGATTGTTCAAAATACGTTTTGTACCATGCTATAACTGTATTAAGCGGAAACATTAATGCACGTGTGATATTTAAACAACCAGGTCCCTAGTACCCTCTTAACTAGTCCATTGGGCAACCGATGATCAAGGTTTCCTGATCATGGACATTTATGTCAATTGATAGTGGAGACTTGTCATTAGGTGAATGATGTGATGAACACACACCCAAGATATATAGAAACGTAGTGTTCATATCTTTGACCGTGAGATCATATATAATCGCTGCTTCTGGAAGGTGCTTTGATTGCATCAAACGTTATGTCTTATTTAGCGTGACAATAAAGGTGTCCCTTTCGGGTATCGAAGGAAGTGAGAGAGGCGAGTGATCAAGAGTGGGATTTGCCAATCCACATAGCAGGATAGGTACTCTGGGCCCACTCGGTGAGATGACATCAATGAGCTTTCAAGCATGTGACTAGGTCACGGGGATGTAATATCACAGACGAGTAAAGATAGAATTGTCAAGTGACGAGATCAAGCTCGGTAATCATGATACCGGAGAACGAGTCTTGGACAATCTAAGTATTGCTAGGCAAAAGGTTGAAACTGGACGTCTAAGGTTCAAACGATAAAAAGACATTCGTGGACGCACAGGGACTGTCGCGGCTATCCAGCCGCCGCTGATAGTCATTGATCGGAGAACGTGTCTCGATCATGTCTGGAGTGATCCCGAACCGTAGGGTGGCACACTTAAGGGTAGGCGATGGTTTTAAATAAGATTTGATATTGAAGAGAAAATAGAGGTGGGTTCTGGAATGGTTCCGGGACATATCCGATGGAGTTCAGAGGGCAACGAAAGATGTTTCGGAGGTAGAATAAATTAGATAATATGTATTTAATATTAATTAATGGAATTAATGATTAAATATATTTTTATTTAATTATTTTCAGATTTATTGGCAGCCCCACACCTAAATGGGCCTAGACCAAAGGGAAAAGGTACATATTGGGGGGGGGGGGGGAACTTCCCCCTTGATGCGAATTGGGGTGGGGGAACCCTAGGTGGGCCAAATGAGGCCCACCTAGGCCGGCGGCTGCCCTTGGCTGGCGCACCATGTGGGATAGTCACACATGGCCTAGCCAAGGTGCCAAGCACCCTCCCATCCCTTTTATATAGTGGTGCCCCATGCCTTGGAAATTCACCCCAATTCTTCCTCTCTCTTTCTCTCATCCGTTTAAGTTGCGGCTCCGCAATTGGAGCTGCACACGGCTTGAGAGAGTTCTCTCCACCATACGCACACCGCCGTGTTGCTGGGTCCAAGTCTTCTGCTTCCGCTGCTTCGCTGGATCTGGAGCCCGGAGGTCGTCGTCTACTCCGTACGTGTGTAGAGCTACGAGATGCTACACGTGTGGCACTGGAAGTACGTCTTCTTCCTCTACACGACCTTGAGGTCAGCGCCGCCGTCGTCTTCGCCGCCCGTCTTCATCACGCGTCGTCATCAAAACAGATCTTTTGATCGTCGACGTTTACGGTCTACAAGGGTATGTATACCGTTCTCTCCGTTACTTTATATCTGCATAGTAATAGATCCTGGCTATTTCGGTTATCGTTGTTAGGAATTTTTTTGTTTTCTGCACATGATCCCCTTCAGTGGTATCAGAGCCGGTCTATGCGTAGATATAGCTGTACGGTTAGAACACATGTTGAATGTGGGCATCGATTCTATAATTGTTACCCTCTCGCGTGTACTAGTTCATATGGCGGTATTGTTCGATAAAGCGACCCGGACCGACTTTACGCGTACTCTTACACGAGACTGGTTCTGCAACTAACATATGGCTTGTACCATATATGCGGCTGGTGGGTGTCTGTCTCTCTTACAATAGTTGATATTGCATTTACAATGGAGGGCCCTGAAAGGGGTGTAATAGAGACAATTATTTAATCGCTGTTGTGGTTGTATATTCGTAGGTAAGAACGGTTCTTTTACGAAAGCCCTAGCAGCCACGTAAAACATGCAAAAGATAAAGTAGAAAGCGTCTAAGTTTATTTTGCAGGGGCAATATGATATGGTCACGGTAAGTTTTATGAATTGTTTATAAACTGTCAGCGCAAAGGAGACCATTGGCGCAAGGACCATATCATGTCGCATTACATTTGATGTTATGTTATTGTGTGCATCTTATATTGTGTGTGTATATATATATGTTATATATTAGTTACACGGCGGTAGTAATATAAGATGATCCCTCCAAAATACCATATAGTGTTCTCCCTTTAGCGTGCACCACCGAAAGTTCTCCGATACGAGGCAGGCTGTGATGATCGGGTGTCAGACGTATCTGCGTTCGCATAACGTGGGTGTAAGCCACGTTGCACAAGCAATACGCTATAGGTTATTTTGGCGAGCCTAGCATGTACAGACATAGTTGTTGTGATTGACATATCGATGTCTACCTTTGAAGCTATGCTGTCGGCCGTGACGATCGGGGATAGTGTATCGGATGAGGATCGTGTAATCACTAAAACAAAGAGAGGGATGTTCTTTTTGAGTGGGAGTTCTGGTAGTTTTATTTTATTAAAACTTGAACCCATATTTTATTATGAACAAAGTCTTTATGTTTAATAACGTGTTTGATAGACCTTTTAAACTTAGGTGCATTCCTGCGATTGAGAAACTTAAAAGGTGGGTCCAAACTTCACAATTTTATACCGTAGCTTGAGGATACTCCTTGTTTCAAACCTTTTAGCTCTATATGATACAAAACCCGCTAGGAGATAAAACCGGAGATTCCGCTAACAAAAGAATAATTTGGATTATCAAGTTTTGTGCGGATAATTTCATCATAGTCCAGTGTATGCTATGAGCTCTCCATAGAGAATGAACTGTGGGTGCGTGTTGACAGATCGCGAACATTTGGAATGGTCGCTGAGATTGATAATCTGTATGCACCATAAATCAGGTTATCTTCTCGAACAAGATGGAAGAGAACACTCGCATTAAAGAGCACGTGACAGTCATATTTGATGACATTGGTCATACTTGATAACATTAGTCATACTTGATGACATTGGTCATACTTGATGACATTGAGACGCCTCGCTCAGCTCGATCACTGGATGACAGACAACGTTGCTAGATGCAAATGCTTTGTCATAGACTATGTCATGCAAGGGGAATCGTTCACCTTCATGAATTCTTGGTTGTGTTGAAAAACCAAGAAGATGAAACGAATCATCGGGAAGTCATCAATGATGATAGTGTATATATGATATACGAGTTATGAATGTTTTACCTAAACAAGTACTTGCAGCAGTGACTAAGTTTTGATACTAGTCATGTTCTATGAAAACAAGATTTCCTGCTTGAGTAGCTTGGAAGGATGAGGAGACAATGTGTGTTGATAATGGAGGCAATATGTTGTGATGGCCATAGACACTCTCTCTGCATCTACCGTTTTGGATTAATTTGGATTTGAACAAATTGTTTGATCGCTTGTGAGCATGATCGTTATAAGTGCGTCTTGCCTCTAGCAAGACAATTATTCATATTGTTAGTGACAAATCGTTGTCCTATATTTATGAGTGATATCTTTAATGATCATACACCGATTATGAATAGAGTGTTTTCTTATATGAATACAGATGGTAGTAGCTCCCAAATTTATAACATTAATGCCAAAGGATACAAACTTAATAATGACACCACATTATTTGGCACTAATGTTTTAAGTCATGTCAATGTATATGCATTAAGAAGCTCCATCAGATGGATCTCCGAGTCCTTAGATTTTGATCTTTTGACACTTGCAAAGTAACTAAGACACCGTTTTCTGGAAACATGCATTTAACTTATTGATAATCATATATGATGTGTGTGGATCAATGAAGTACGTTAACGTGTAGTGGAAATCATTATTTTGTAAACTTCACCAATGATTTCAGTAGATATATGGATATCCACTTAATGAAGTGTTGGTCTGAAAAGTTTGATTAGTTCAAACAAGTTCGGAGTGAAGTAGGAAAAATAAACTTAACAAGAAAATCAAATTCCTGCGATACAGATCGAGGAAACAAGGATTTGAGTTATGAGTTTGGCATATCATTGGAAGACTTGTGAGTAGAGTTCCACAAATTACGCCGCATGGAACACCACAATGATATGGTGTGTTTGGACGTCGTAATCACACTCTATTGGATAGTGTGTGGTAAATAAAATCTCTTATCGAATTATTGTGATCATTGAAGTCATATGGTAGAAACAAAACATTCACGTTAGATAATAAGGAAACCATCTAAATCCATGGAGGCAATACCATATAGTGATGGCATGGCTTTTAGCCTAGATTGTTGTTTTGATATTTTAGTGTTTTGATATGATCAAACCTAAAACGGATAAATTCATCTTTGTAAAGTATCTAAGAAATCAGTTGGATATATTTCTCACGACAAAGGCAAATTTGTTGCCGGAACATGCCTTGATCAAGAAATAGTTTCTTGTCAAAAGGGCATAAGTGGGAAATAGAGTAGAGCAAGACGAAGTTAATGAACTTTCTCTCCAGACATCAGAGTGGCGCAACGGAAAACGTTCCGGTACCGTCCTCCACAACTGGAAGGAAGCTGATGATAAATGATCATGATGCTCTGAGCTCATACTAAGGTCGTAGGCATATAGAATGTGTTCCGCATTGTGTGGTATGACAATCTTGTTATGAACATCATGTTAATAGAACATGACAAACCTATGAACTACAAAGAAGCGATGGTAGACCTAAGTCCGAAAAATGGCTATGAGCCATATATAATCCGAGATAAAATCCATGTACGATTACCAAGTAAAGACTTGGGTAAATCTTCTTGATGGGCTCCAGGCCGTTGAGAGACTAAATGGAATTTTATGACAAAATAGACACTGACAGAAAGGCAACCGTCTATAAGGATCGATTTGTCGTAAAACAGTTTCGACAAATTCAAAAGTTGACTACAACGAGATTTTGTCTCAAGTGGCGATGCCTAAGTCTGTTTAGGATTGTTCTAACAATTATTTTCAATTAAGAAATTGATGGATGGATAAAGAAACCATGTTCCCTAATGGCAACATTAAGAAAGAGTTGTAATTGGTACAACAAGTAGGTTTTGTTTATCCTAAGGATGCTGGACATGTATGCAAACTTCAGCTGACCATTCATGAGCTGAAGCAAGCATATCGAAGCAGGAATCTTCACTTTGATAATGTGATCAAAGGATTTTGGAGTCGTCCAAAATGGTTGAAGAAACCTGAATTTACAAAGAAGTGAGTGGGAGCTAAGTAGCTTTCTTGATCTTATATGTGAATGGCATATTTGAGTCGGAGCTAAAAGAAATTCCTGGTCTTATATGCAGATGGCGTATTTAAGTGGGAGCTAGTGTTATTCCAAACTTTATATGTAATGACATATTGAGAATAATACAGATCCTCTAGTAAAGTATGAAGATTATTTAAGTGATTAAATTTTCTATGAGTGAAGTTAAGAGTATTAGGCTTCAGGTCTATAATTTGTATAGATCAAAAGGGGCTTAATAACATTAGGTCAGAATATTTTTCTAGGTTAAGATTCTGAAATGTTTCAGAATAGAACAAGCGAAGAAAAGGTTCTTACTTGTATGACTAGGTAAAATATTAATATTATCTTGGCATTTCAGTGGTAGTTAATGAAAGAAACGGATCCGACATCCTCTATGCCTCAGCCATAGATTCTATCATACTGAAAGCTCGACTTGGTGTGACCCAAGTTCTTGGTTGAAGAACGGGTTCTAGAGTGATCCCTGGATGGATCAATGAACAAACGTTAAGTATGTCCTTCAGTGTCTAAAGAAAACTGAAGATATGTTTTCTGGTATGGGGTGAGAGTGAAAAGACAACTTGCCGTAAAAGGGTTACGATGATGCAAGTTATGACACTACCCATACGACTAGAAATCTCATACAGGAGAAGTCCTTTGTTTTGAAGAATGACATGGTTAGTTTGTGAAGTTGCATATGAATGCAATGTCGCATAATCTACATAGGTATAGGAATATATGTCTACTTCAGAAGTAGCAAGTTTGATTGGACTGAACGGTTTTCCTAAGCATGTGTGGTTTCCCTTAATAGGTCTCTTAGACTTTTAAGGCCCATGCTACGCGAAGTTTCGAGTCTCACTCAATCGACAAACATGTATTTCACCGTTATCATAAGATACGGGATGATGTCAAACTAGGTGACATAGAAGTGTTGCAAAACACATACAGATCTCAATGTGGGAGATTTGTTGACTGAATTCCTCTTCCACGAGACAAGCATGCACCATATTGCTATAGGTGTTAAGCTTTTACCAAGTTGTAAACTAGATTAAATTGTACTCTAGTGCAAGTGGGAGACTGAAGGAGATATGCCCTAGAGGCAATTAATAAAGATATTTTATTTGTCATATCTCGATTGTTCATAATACATTTTGTACCATGCTATAAATTTATTAAGCGAAAACATTAATGCACGTGTGATATTTAAACAACCAGGTCCCTAGTAGCCTCTTAACTAGTCCATTGGGCAATCGATGATCAAGGTTTCCTGATCATGGAAATTTATGTCAATTGACAGTGGAGTCATGTCATTAGGTGAATGATGTGATGGACACACACCCAAGATATATTGAAATGTAGTATTCATACCTTTGACAGTGAGATCATATCTAATCGCTGCTTCTGGAAGGTGCTTTAATTGCATCGCAGGATAGATACTCTGGGCCCACTCGGTGAGATTACATCAATGAGCTTGCAAGCATGTGACTAGGTCACGGGGATGTAATATCACAGACAAGTAAAGATAGAATTGTCAAGTGACGAGATCAAGCTCGGTAATCGTGATACCGGAGAACGAGTCTCGGACATTCTAAGTATCGCTAGGCAAAAGGTTGAAACTGGACGTCTAAGGTTCAAACGATAAAAAAGACATTCATGGATGCATAGGGACTGTCACGGCTATCCAGCCGCCGCTGATAGTCATTGATCGGAGAACATGTCTCGATCATGTCTGGAGTGATCCCGAACCGTCGGGTGGCACACTTAAGGGTAGGCGACGGTTTTAAATAAGATTGGATATTGAAGAGAAAAAAGAGAAGGGTTCCGGAATGGTTTCGGGACATATCCGATGGAGTTCAGAGGGCAACGAAAGATGTTTCGGAGGTAGAATAAATTAGATAATATGTATTTAATATTAATTAATAGAATTAATGATTAAATATATTTTTATTTAATTATTTTCGGATTTATTGGCAGCCCCACACCTAAATGGGCATAGACCAAAGGGAAAAGGCCCATATGGGGGGGGGGGGGGGAAACTTCCCCCTTGATGCGAATTGTGGTGGGGGAACCCTAGGTGGGCCAAATGGGGCCCACCTAGGCCGGCGGCTGCCCTTGGCTGGCGCACCATGTGGGATAGTCTCACATGGCCTAGCCAAGGTGCCAAGCACCCCTCCCATACCCTTTATATAGTGGTGCCCCATGCCTTGGAAATTCACCCCAATCCTTCCTCTCTCTTTCTCTCATCCGTTTAAGTTGCGGCTCCGCAATTGGAGCTGCACACGGCTTGAGAGAGTTCTCTCCACTATACGCACACCGCCATGCTGCTGGGTCCAAGTCTTCTGCTTCCGCTGCTTCGCTGGATCTGGAGCCCGGAGGTCGTAGTCTACTCCGTACGTGTGTAGAGCTACGAGGTGCTACACGTGTGGCACTGGAAGTACGTCTTCTTCCTCTACACGACCTTGAGGTCGGCGCCGCCGTCGTCTTCGCCGCCCGTCTACATCACGCGTCGTCATCAAAATAGATCGTTTGATCGTTGACGCTTACGGTCTACAAGGGTATGTATACCGTTCCCTCCGTTGCTTTATATCTGCATAGTAATAGATCCTGGCTATTTCGGTTCTCGTTGTTAGGAATAAAATTGTTTTCTGCACACGATCCCCTTCAGGGATATCACCCTTGTGAATGTCATGCTTGTTGAGTCCCTCGGTTACAATTTACTTTCCGTTCATGCCGTTAATAAGATGGGTTTCGCCGTCCACTTTGATATTGATATTGTGGTACTCATGCGGAGCAAGACTCTAAAGGTCACTTACGTTGGGTATGTCGAAAATGAGTTGTTTGTGGTGGACTTTTCGGAGTCAACCAACTCTCAAGCTATGTGCTTATTCGGAAAGGCCGACGTGGGGTCATTGTGGCATCGCCGCTTGTCCCATGTCAATATGAGAACTTTGCAAAGTCTTCACAAGGGTGGCCACATTCTTGGACTAAAAGAGAATGTTTCTTTTTCTAGAGATCGTCTTTGTAGGGCTTGTGTTGAAGGAAAGATACATGATTCTCCCCACCCAAGCAAGACCATCATTTCATCAACAAGGATATTGGAACTTCTTCATGTTGATCTCTTTGGTGTCGTGCCTCAACCTAGTCTGGTGGGAAGAAGTATTGTTTGGTGATTGTTGATGACTATTCAAGATTTACATGGGTTTATTTCTTCAAGTTGAAGAGCGAGACCCAACAAGCCGTCATCGACTTCTCCAATGAAGTGCAACGTCAACACAATGTCCCCATATTGGCCATTAGGAGTGACAATGGCTCCGAGTTCAAGAACTATACCTTGAATGAGTTTCTTACTGAAGAGGGAATTCTTCATCAATATTCCGCTGCGTATACCCCTCAACAAAATGGTGTAGCCGAGAGGAAGAACCAGACCCTTATGGATATGGCAAGGTCTATGTTGGCGGAGTTCAAGACTCCACTTTTCTTGTGGGCCGAGGCCATCTCCACGGCGTGTCACTCATCAAACCGGCTCTACTTCCGCACGGGAAAGAAGTTCACTCCATATGAGATGCTTACCGGCAACAAGCACAATATTTCCTACTACCGGTGTTCGGTTGTAAGTGTTTCTATAAGATCAAAGGTGTTCGCTTATCTAAATTTGAGTCTAAGGCTTTAGAGGGTACTTTTGTTGGTTACGGTGCCGAATCCCACACTTACAGAATCTACGACAAGTCCTTCGGGATTATTGTAGAATCTAGTAGTGTGGAGTTCGATGAGAATGACGGCTCCCAAGTGGCGCAATTTCATGTTTGTGATGTAGATGATGAGGAACCTCAAGATGCAATAAGGCGGATGGGCATTGGATTCTTTCGCCCAATCGAGATCCACCATGAGATACCTCAAGAAGGACCAAGCTCCACCCATGTGGAGCATACATCATCACAAGTGGAACCCGCACCATCCGGTGGAGCAAGTGATGCACCTAGCCTAGAACAAGCTCAAGACCCTCCTCATGTTGATCAAGTTGCTACGCAAGAACCAAGTTCTCCAATTGTTGATGCTAGCCATGATCAAGACCAAGGTCCATCCTCTCCTTCTAGTGATGAAGGTGTGCACAATCTAGACCAAGGTCATCATTCCGGTCAAGACGGGGACACAAATGATCAAGAGATTATTCTCGATCCAACCGCCTGTAGGTTGTGCCCTCCCCCCCTGGCTGATATTTGGACTGCGACTTCTCTTCGATGTAAAAAATAATTCCCGTAAATTTTCAGGTCTTCTGGAGAATATTTCCTTAATAACTTTTCTGAAAAAAAAGACAGTAGAAAACAGGAACTGGCACTGGGCATCTTGTTAATAGGTTAGTCCCAAAAAATACACTAAAATGATATAAAACTATAATAGAAACATGTAGCATTGATAAAAAAACAAACATGTAACAATAAAAAATTATAGATACGTTTGAGACCTATCACCAATGGAAATAAAATTGAAAGTGTGGATTCTAGTATGTTCTGGTATGTAAAATTTTATTATTGTATATGCTCATATGCAATGTGCTTGTTATCATCAAGTGTAAACAAGTCCGCTACCAGTTTATGACATAAAAATGTGTTGCGTAAAATTAAACATGAAAACCTAGTTACACGATTTTCGTAAAAACCGCTAAACTTCCACAGGAAAGATAATAGTATGGTAACTAAACTTGTTTTCGCATGTTACATTGGTTTGTTCTTACGTCCCAAGAGGTCCGTGTTGTGTATTCCCCTCACGTCCCAAATGTAAGGTGTGCATATTTTTTCACCATCTTTCATTCACTTCATTGACCACTAATAACACCAAAGTGTACGGACTGAGCTTGTACAAATGGCATTGTTGCTTTTTGTCTTGTGGAATAAATTTTTCATATTATTTATATTTTTTTAGTCATATTATAAGTGAAAATATGATCAATGTTGTATGTTATTATATGCACAAGCCTGGTGTTTAGATGCCTACATGATTCGTTGGGCCAGGCTAGCACGCTCATTGACTAGCACGCTCATTGATGCACCTCTGGGACAGACTCACTGGATAAGCTCGAATCTGTAGTTTCCGGCATGTCAGGTTGTCGCGATGCAACCCTTATGCAACCTTGTACAAGGCCTTTGCTTCCACTAACTCTTCTTAATCTACTTCAGCTCATCTCTTTTAATCAATTTGTAAGTGCTTCATTCAAAATAAGGTCTACACAAAAAAGATACACACTAAAGATGTGATTCCATTGCGGCAATCGGTCCAACTTTCGTTAATCGCTAACTTTAAATTTCCTCCTCATGTTTGAAACATTTTTATACTAATTTTGTCAAAATGATCTCACACGGTCGACCATTTGAAATTTCCTTCGAGTAGTACGCTAATCTCGATGTTTTACACAACTTTCGTGTTGTAGGTCTTATAATACGTATGTTCGTGTTTAGACTTTGTTTGGTGTATGTGTGTTATTCAACCTCTATGTCGTCTCCACTCAGCTCCCGCCGCTCACCGTTACAAACTCCATCGTTCTAGCAGCATCTACTAGTCTATGCTTGATGCGTTCATGGTATGTTTGGTTATTCAACGTGTTGGTGGTGTGTTGGTTATTGAACATGTTCATGTTGTGTTTGTGTGTGTCACCTAACCTTTTCAATTGTGGTACGTGCTCTATCGCCGTCATTCGCAGCCGCCAGAAACTCCGCAGACACCGGCATGGTGTGTTAGTTTCTGAACCTATTCATGGTGTGCTTGTGTGTCTCACCTAACCTCTTCAACCTCTCTGATGAAGTGCACTCCATTGTCGTCGTTTGCAGCCACCATAAACTCAGTCAGTGTCGATGCAACTCCTGCAGCGATCTCCGCCTCGTCTTGCTCGCCGCTTTTCATGTCTCTGTCACATATACATGTTCCAAATGTGGTTGGGTAACTTCACCCATGTAGGAAAATGTAAGACTAATCATCATAGAAAACACAAGCATGCTATTTGGTTAGATGTGCACTACTGATATGTTTGCGCTACACGCAGGCGACCAAACCATATGCACAACATGGTTCAGCGACTGGTTTCGCCAAACCGGACGATGTGAAGCCTGGTGCCATGGAGAAAAAGTTTGCAGCCCCCATCCACCCCCACCCGCACGCACACGAATGTTTTCCCATATGCCGTGTTTTGATTTTGAGGAAATGTTAGATGCTCGGTTGTATGTCTGTTGGTATGTTTGGTTCTGCGATGTAATCTTTGACAAAAGGAGTATTATCATCCGAAACTGGTCTAAAGACGTGATGCTTTGTGCCCGGTGTTGAACTATTTGACGCTACAAGATGAAGGTGACCGGGCGATGATGTTTCTTGGGCGTAACTTAATTTGTTCATTTCCCTATCTGTGGTTTCTATTCTTATTTGCATGATGCTCTCTATTTTTCTGTAAATATTGTAACAGCTGAATCGCCATATATTAATAAAAAAACTCGTAATGAGAGAAAAAAAACTCTTAAAATGAATTATTGCGACGAACTTGATTTCCATTTTCTTGTAAGCCTGCAAACCGTTCCATATTTTCGAAGGACACGAGCAGGGTTCCGATAGATCACAACAATATCAAGTGATAAGACCAAAACAAAACGAACCGCTTTGTTTTTTTTTAATCTACAAGAGCAAGACGTCACACAAACAAAGCGCCTTTCCCACAAAGCCGCGCCTTTCCCACAAACAGCCTCCGTCCTCCATTCCCATTTCCCAAGCTCGCTTGCAACAGGCCAACAAGTAACTAGCTAGGAGGATTAGTCTAGCTAGATTACATACATCGCATGGAGGAGCCCACGGCGGCGGCGGCGGCTGTGCAGGAGCTCCGGGAGAGGTTCGCGGCGGGGCAGACGCGGCCGGCGGAGTGGCGGGCGGCGCAGCTGCGTGGGGTGCTGCGGATGGCGACGGAGATGGAGGCGGAGATATGCGACGCCCTCCACGCCGACATCGCCAAGCCCAAAACCGAAGCACACGTCCACGAAGTAGGTGACTCGGCCTCCGCGACATATCCTCGTAATCTGTTACGATCGATCATACGTTTGGCCATTAATTGGTTTGTTAAGATCAGATTTTTTCGCGGTTTTTTTTTTGTTCTGGTAATATTGTTTTTTTTTTTACGGGATTCTGGTAATATTGTTGCTAGTACTAGTAGTTTTTTTTTTTTTTTTGAGGAAAGGTCCGATCCATAAATAAGGAACCTCAGCACAAATTACAAAAAGTCCAGGAAAGAAAAGAAAATTACAAAAGGACCCCGAAATTTGCACAGAGACCCCAGAACCACCTGAAGGAAATACAATCGGACCCCTAGCCCAGCTCCCAAGAGCCTAGACGTCGCCGGCGCCACCGTACCTCGCACCGCCGGAAGAGCACGCCGCCACATGTTGTAGATGCCTGCAGGAGTCGTCCGCCGCCGCGCGACGAAGCTTTGTCTCGTTGAACGAGCACAGGCACAGCACACACTCTCCGGTTTCCTCCATCTTCCAGCCGACGTCGAGCCGCCCAGGTCCGCCATCACCAGCCCAACCACACCGTCGATCTCTGCACCGCACGCCACCATGGCCAGCTGAAGCAGAAACATCGAAGGAGGCCACCATCCACCTGCACCAAAAACGGAACAAGCACTCCCCACCCGCTCCTCCCCTCGCCGCCACGGCCGGCCAGAAGAGCGCGCACAGAGGACCGCGCCCGCAACAGCACCTGCTTTGCAATTGCAGAAAAGGAAGAAGCTTCTCTCCATCTCCTCGCCTCCACGGCCGGCCAGAAGGAGCTCCGCTCGAACCACTCCGCAAACAACAACCAGGCACCAGCGCTTATTGAAGAAGCCTGCTGCAGATCTACCACCTCCACCCAACCTCCACCAAGAAGGCTTGACGGAGGAGCTCGTCGCAGCACACTCAGCATCGCGCCAAGACGCTGAGCTTGAAGAACTTCGGGGGAAGAAAACAGACGGCATCCGCCAGAAAACAAACGACAACAGAAAACTACTACTAAGCCTACCTAAGAACTACGCCGGCACCTCTCCGATACCAACTCCGGCCGGCTATTCCGGCGGAGCGGCCAGATCGGCCCGAATCTAGGAGGCGACCCTCAAGATTACTGTAGTGGGACGAGAGCGGTGGGAGGGGAAAGTGCTAGTACTAGTAGTTTGGTCTACCAATTATCAAAAAAAAAAAAAAAAATAGTTTGGTCTACCAGATTGGTAAACCGATCTGGAATATCTCGGTGCTTCATGGCTCTGTCTGCTCTATTTGCATGCTTCGGTTGACAACTTGCTGCATGATAATTTGACAGCTTTGTTTTAATTTGTTCCTTACTAAAATCGATCGGATGCTTGTATACAAACTATGGCACTAGAAAAATGCGCGGTGTATGCACGTAACCGATTTAATTAAGCATCTGTGTGTCGGATGAAACCAAATTTAACGAAATTTCGTCTCTCTTGGATCCATCAGAAAGTCGATTCCCCCAAAAAAGGTCGGCGTACAAAAAGATAAATCATGCCTAAGTCTCTGACTGTACATATATTTCTCTAGTGTCCGTTATATTGTTGTAGTAATTTGAGGAATACACGAAATTTTAAGTTCATAATGCTGGTTTCAGAAGAAGAAAAAAAACAGTGTATATGATCCTCGTTTTTTTTCCTGTACATAAGTCCTGAAGTTTGTGAATGATTTTGAGCTTAAGATTCACATGTTATTAACTCTCCTGGTCCCATCATTACTCATAGTTTTTTTCTTTTCAATCTGTATTTTTCTAACGCAGATATCTTTGGTCAAGTCGTCGTGCTTGTTTGCCTTGAAGAATCTCAAGAAATGGATGAAACCCCAGAAGGTGTATATCATGTGCTGCATTTTAAATAGTAACATCGGATTCTTAAATTTTTACGTAAATGAACTGTTTCCTTATAGCTTTGTTTTGCTCCCAGTAGACCAAAATTACTACTAGTATATATGTTGACGATTTGTGATTTTCAGTTTCTTGACCATGTTAATGAGATGTTGCTAGCATACTTAATTAGTTTATTAATTATAGCTGTATGGGCACACAGCCTACTGACTAATAGCTTGTACTGCGACAGCTAATCATTATCTATCAGAAATTATGATATTAAGGTTCTTTTTTTCAGGTTCATGCAAGGCTCATGACCTTTCCCTCGACAGCCAGGATTACGGCCGAGCCCCTCGGTGTCGTGCTCGTCATTTCCGCATGGAACTACCCTTTCTGTAAGTTGAGGATCTCTCGATGACGCATATGCAAATATTATTTATAATCCCACTTCCTAAAATGGGTTGGAGTGCACGTAATTGGATCCTCAAATAGGTTCAGTCAACTCGTAGAAACTGTTGACAACCTCATTTTGTTCAGTGATAACTTAAAGTTCCTTTAACCTATTTAAAACTCGCATGTATAGCTAGTACTCCCTCCGATCCATATTAGTGGGCATAGCTTTGTCTAAATTCATATGTATCTAGTTAAGTATTTAGACTAGATACATGTGTATCTAGACAAAGTTGTGCCCACTAATATGGATCGGAGGGAGTACCATTATTTGCATTTTCAGAATATACATAAAAAATTGAACATGATCAGGAGTATACTAAAAGATAAACATAGTTCACTAATATAAAAGGACCCAAAAAATTGGGAGGAACACAGTAGCTCAGCAGCCGGTAGCTGATCCTTCAAATTCATTCATGCGTCCATTTCAAAAACAAAAAAAAAAACATTCATGCGACATGTGTGCACGAGGTGAGAGATGTCCAAGCGTTTTTTTTTTTTTGAACAAGGGATAGACCCCGAAGGGTCTAGTCGGTGCATTTAATATGGCAGGTGTGATTACAACTTACAGAAGGACTCCTTGAAGAACAAGAAATTGCAACAAAGTCCTTCCTTTTTACAACACACACCCTAGACAATGGAAAAGAAAAGCGATCAAGGCCAGCGCCGCCGTCGTCATCGAACTGGAGCCTACGCTGGCCATCTTCCACCTCACCGGGGACGGGACCACTTGGGATGTGGAAGAAGGGATCCGCCAGCATCGCTCCTTTGAAGGGCCTCCATTCATGGAGGTTGAACAAGGGATGCGACCGCATCCAAGAAAGCCGCCTTTCGGCCATCAGATTCGGAGGCCAAACCTGGGCCACCGATGTGTTGCTCCTCTGAAATATGCACATTCTGTCGCGCGCTTGGAGTTGCTGCCCGCCAGCATCTTGGGTCGGCAGCCAGACCAGGGCCACCGAGGATGAACTCCAGAATCGCGCAGTATCCCGACCTCCTCCACAACTGCACATCACCGAGCGCAGCAGGTCCTTGTCCAGGCCACCACGGCAGGCCCAAAGGAGAAGCAACGCCGACGAAATCCAGATGAAGAAGAAGCAAAAGCAGCGCTTATTGAATCAAGCCACTACTGCAAGCTCACCAGTCGTCTTCCACCTCAGAAGCATGACGTAAGCGCACATCAGCCACTGCCCGGCACCGCGCCAGGACAGACGAGCTCGAGGGACTCAGAAGAGCAGCTTTATTGATGGAGATGCCAAGTACCAGCTCCCTCGCTTGCCACACCTCCTGCCACCAAAGGAGAACAGCGAAGAACACCAGAGCTTGGGCGCACCAGATCCAGCCGCAGAGATCTAGCATCCTACTCCAAGACGCCACCAAGGGACCAAACGACCTAGCAAGCCTAGACCTACTATTTACAGAAGACGACCGGTCTCCTCTTCCCCATCCCCTCCGGCTGGCGAGGCCGCCGGAGGCGAGGGAGAGAGAAGCCGGGAAGGAGTTGGCGACTCTCAACGGGGGCGAAGAGAGGAAAAGGGGAAGAATAGAGATGTCCAAGCGTGGAAATGATTTGCTCAGCTAGCTCACATAATACTCGTCGGACATCCTTTCGCTCTGGGAGCTCCCAAACAGTGTTTTGAGATTCGTTTTCCTCTTTTCCTCCGCTGCCTCGCCGGCGCGCTCCTTGCTTCTCTCCGGCGGCGCTGCCGCTTGGCGTGGGCTTGGATGCGTCGCTTGGCTTGTATATAGTAGTGATAGGTTTAGTTTTAGCCTCTGTGCTTTGTTTGCCTCTATGGCGTGTGAGAGTAGGTCAACGGATCTCGCCGGCCAGATCCGTTGCTCCGTGGTCTTCTTCCTCCTAGCTGCAGTCCGCCGGTGGCAGGCGGCGCTGCAAGCGACGTCGATGAAGATGCGCATCTCTCCTAATAAGGTACGCTCTGGAAGCATCGATCTGGAGCTTTCCGGCCAGCTCTGGACTCGGGTTCGTCTTTGTCTTCTTGATGTGGTGCTTCGGAGGTCGGAGTTCACAGAGAAGAAGAGATCTACCAGCTTTCATAAGGCCGAATCCCTAGTTTTCCACTGCATCTTCTTCGATTTGCCTCCTCTGCCCATTGGCAAGGATGCAGAGTTTGATGATGGATCGGTGCATGTTGCTTCGTGGTAGGAAACTAGGTTTGGTGGGATTTCTGGAGAAGAGGAACTTCTTCTTCTATGCTGCGGTGGATGCGGGAAGAAGAGAAGACGACTTGGATCCGAAGTTCTACGAGGAGATCATTCGACTGCAACCTGCGGAGATCCTCAACGGCGGCGAGCTCGCGCCTCTGTTATCCATGGCCAAAGGGGCCGCTCCGTGCTGGGGTGTTGCTTGCACCACAGCTTCTTCAACCTCCAGGCCGATGTGCCATATCGGAGGCCCTTCTTCAGTTCCGCTGCGGCAAGATTCGTCTCTCCATCGCCAAGTGGTTGCGTCCCCGGCGATGGCGCTGGCGGCCGCTGCGTCGAGCTGTTCGTTCCCGGTGGAGAAGGACTTGATTGCACTCTTTGTTATTTAGTTAATGTCCTTTTTGTAAAAGCCGGGACTTGGATGTAATTTTCCTTTTCTTTGTGGTCCTTGATGTAATTTGTATTCCCACCGTATAATGCAGTCTGGACCCTTCGGGGTCCTTCTCCATGTTCAAAAAAAAAGCTAGCTCACATGGATGTTCATGCTCCTGGCATGGCATGTGATGTACTTTGGTTGGTGCGCACGTAACTAGTACTGGAGTACCACGTAGGCATTCCCCCACTGTACTGTTGAGGAAAGGTTGTGTGATTGGCGTCCTGCGATGTCGTTCCATCGCTGTCGCCATTTATGCTTTGGTCGATTTCAGCTCTTTTGATATATCTTTTTTGGATCAATAGGGCTGACAGCTCTTTTTAGTACTGCTATCACTTCGTCTTCATGTGACACCAATAAAAATCTCTTTGAGATAAGCCTAATTTCAGTTAATGGAATAGTTAGTTGAAGTGCGCAAAGCAATCAATGAAATGTAGCTTCATTTATTTCCTTCCATGACAAGTACCTTTCGGGGTATCTTTCGTGCATTTCTTTCATCTGGTGTCATGCATCTTTCATGCGCTAGAACTGTAGTTTGGACGCGATAACAAGAAGTACGCCACCTCTGTTTTAGGCCAGGGTTTACTTGTAGAGTTTTGGAACCTGATCATTTACCTCTCTGTTACTATGCTTTAACGATAATAGAATGTCCATATACTCCCTCCGTTCCAAAATAAGTGTCTCAAATTTGCCCAAAAGTGGATGTATCTAGACATGTTTCATGTATAGATACATTCATTTTTGGATAAAATTGAGACACTTATTTTTGGACGGAGGGAGTGTCATATAGCTGTAAAAAAAACTATAGAAAAAAGGCTGGAGATCCAGTTCAATGATATTTCCAAAATGATCCCTTCTAATTAAGCAATCCACGTACGGTGTGTATCTCACTCATGTGCCTACTCGATCGTCCCAGTGCTGTCCCTCGACCCCGTCATCGGCGCCATCGCCGCAGGCAACGCCGTCGTGCTGAAGCCATCGGAGGTCTCGCCGGCCACGTCGTCACTGCTCGCCGAGCTGCTGCCGCGGTACGTCGACAGCGCCTGCATCAAGGTCGTCGAGGGTGGCGTCGCCGAGACGACCGCGCTCCTGGAGCAGAAGTGGGACAAGATCTTCTACACGGGTCAGTGCCAATACATATCCAGGTACGACGGTTCTTTTCCTAACTGCATCCAACTTATGTGCCAATGAAAAATTGCAGGCAAGTAAGGTAGGACGCATCGTGATGGCCTCGGCGTCGAGGCATCTGACGCCGGTCGTCTTGGAACTCGGCGGGAAATGCCCGGTGGTCGTCGATTCGAACGTCAATCTCCATGTATAAACCCTTTGATCTTAATCATCTCCAGACAGAACTGTTACCAAAATTCCAGACAACAAATCTCACCCAGTTACCTCTTGTTAGACGTTGCGTATTTTTCACTAGTGTTGTAAACTTTTTTTTGTTTCTAACCAAGGTTGCTGCTAAGAGGATAGCTTCGGGCAAGTGGGGTTGCAACAATGGCCAGGCCTGCATTGCACCTGATTATATCATAACCACGGAGTCTTTTGCCCCAAAGCTGGTACACACACATATATGCCCACAATTCTAACTCCTTTCTTTTCGAGGACTGATGAACAGCTCTAAACTATCGTTTATGGTAATTTGAAAGCTCGAGTCGTTGAAGAAAGTTTTGGAGAAGTTCTACGGGAAGGATCCATTACTATCGGCAGACTTCTCACGCGTCGTGAACTCAAACCATTTCAACAGACTCAAGGGCCTGATGGACGATGAGATGGTCTCGGACAAGATCGTGTTTGGTGGTCAGAGGGATGAACAAGAGCTGTCAGTGGATTCAATCTTTACATTACCAACTTTGGCAACTCATCATGTCAGCATGTGTTTGGCCGATCTTCCTAAATATTTTCTTGGTCTTACCGCAGGAAGATCGCCCCTACAATCTTCCTAGATGTCCCACTCGACTCCGCTATGATGAAGGATGAAATATTCGGGCCATTGCTTCCTATCATCACGGTTAGAGCTAACCCTCTCAGATTCACAAAGCTTTAGCTGATGTCTCACTCAGCGGAGATTATAGTAGAATGCAGCAGGGTTAATATGCATCCCATCTGAGTGTTTTATTTTATTCCTTTTCAGGTTAATAAGATCCATGAGAGCTTTGGTATCATCGACTCCATGACCAAGCCACTTGCAGCCTACCTCTTCACCAGGGACAGCAAGCTCCAGGAGCAGTTCGAGAGGACCGTTTCTGCAGGAGGAATGCTCCTGAACGACACAAGCATGCATGTAAGGGAGCATAAATTTAGACCGCTTGGAGCATAAGAGTTTTACAGGAAATGAATTCTGATTTTGTTTTGCAGCTCACCAATCCCCACCTTCCATTTGGAGGAGTTGGGGAGAGTGGCACGGGCGCCTACCATGGGAAATTCAGCTTTGATGCTTTCAGCCATAAGAAGGCGGTCCTGCACCGAGGCTTCGGCGGGGAGGCAAAGGCCAGGTACCCTCCCTACTCGTCAGCAAAGCTCAAGATCCTCAAGGGCGTGCTCGATGGCAAACTTGTTGCCATGATTCAGGCTATCCTGGGATTCCCAAGAGGGAAATGAACTGATCCGAGGAAAACAGTGGGGGCATTGATGTATGTTCAAACAAAAGCTAAAATATCCGATTGTTGGCTAGGTACCATTCTATTCCAAACATATTACAAAAGGCCAACGGCCTGATATTGTTTTATAATTTGATCACCCTTCTGTAAGAAGGGGATGCAGTGTAATACAACATGTAAGTAGCATAAACTGTCCAATGATGCTTTTATTCCTAGTAACGGAGCACACATTTCAAAATACTGCCCTGGTGGATCATATCGGTTGGAGCGGTCTAAAATCACAACCAGGCTCTATGAGCATACACTTCAAAAATAGTTGCAAGAAAGTGCCTTGCCATCTTCACACCAGTGTTTTTCATCAGCTAGTCAAGAGATACGCCCTGCACCATTTCAATGATAAGCATGTCAGATGACTTAAAACATGGTTATTTTCTTGCTACCATGAATATATTTTTAATCCCATCTACCTTCGGAGGATCAAACTTAGACCCAAGATTGCTCAGTTTAGCATGAGCTTCCGCGTAGTCTTCAAAAAATGTATCCTGATCCTCGGCATACTTTTCAGCATAAGTCTGTAAGCATGACAGCACAAACATTTCAGTTCAGAGAATCAGCTAAATGTGTGCATTTTTTTGTTTCTTTTGTTGGCAATATGAGAATGCTCACTGACCTTGAATGCTGGATCCTCAAAGAGTACAGCATCAGTGGGCAGAACTAGGAGGTCCTCGTCCCGTCGTTCTTTGACATCCTGAGTTTTATGTGTGTTTTGTAACTGTAAGATAACTGTAGGCGTCGCTATAGCATATATAGAAAATTGGTCATCTCACCTTGAAATAGCTGTTATCAAACTTGAGCCACTGAGATGTCCAAGACTGCCCCCCAGGTGCACCAGGTCCATTTTTCTGGAAGTCAAATACAACACTCAATTAGGCGAACAATGTGATATTAGCATTCAAAACATTCTTCAGGGACATGAAAATGTTGTACATGCTGGTACCAATAAGAACACTTTGTAAAAATAGATAAGTTTCGTGGTACAAAAGTTAATGATGTTAACAAGAATAAAGTTTGTTTTTATATAGTTCATTCACAATTGAAGATGCACAGTTTTTCCAGTGTAAAAGAATACAGCATTTCTTATGTTTTGTTCTTGTGAATCAAAGAAGAACTGATAATGTATCTTCCTGATAAAAATGAATGTCTTGTCAGCACACAGCACGAAGTAGCAATCTGAAATTGTGCTTTTGCAGGAAGCATATATGCAAGGACATAGTACAATTGTTGGTCATTTTTCATTGACTATGTTTCCATTTCTAAGTTTCCTGATTTAGGTTTAAATCGACCACTGGACTAGAATGGAATCTTTGTCCTACATGGTTACATTCAAATTTGTTACTCCCTCCGACCCGAATTACCGGGCGCGTGGCTTTTTTGCAAAAAAAACCCTGAGCTTTTTCACCTGAAATCACAGGTCCTCCCCCCAAATTCTCCTTATCCCCGCCGTCGCCTCCCACCTCCGCCACCTACCATCGCCGGCGGCCAGCAGATCGTCCTCGGCCGCCCAGATCGTCCTCGCCCTCCACCTCCCCTTCCCCCAACCCGACCCCGGCCTCCAGCTCCCCGCCGCCTACCAGCGACCCACGGATTTGGGCCCGTACAGATCAGGGGCCCTGCGCGGCCCTGTTCCCGCCGCCCACCCGTCCCCCCAATGGCGGACCTACCGGACATCGGCTGCTGCTGCAGCTGCTTCCGCTTCCTAACACACCGCCGCACCACCAGCAGCACCGCCAAACCACCAGAGGTCGCTGAAGATGGCCTGCACGGTGCGCGGCCTGGACGAGGCGGGCGCCCGCGCCGTCTCCATCGGCGCCGGCGGCGAGCTCGCGGCGCGTCCGTGCTCCGCTGCGGGTCGGGGCGGCCGGCGGCGGCCTGGGAAGCGACCGGACACGCGCGCCAGGAGGTCAGGGCGGTCGGCCGCGGCCAGGGACGCGGATCCGGATGCGGGGTCGGCAGCGGTCGTCACGAGGAAGAGAAATCCCACCCGGTACCCAATCTTGCGGCCGCTGCGGTGGAGGTGGTGGAGGAGAACTCCGGCGGGGAAGAAGAGGAGCTCGAGCTGGGGCTCTGCCTCGGGTCCAAGAAGCAGCAGCACAACAGTCGCCGGCGCCGGCTCCGTGCCGTATCCTGACGGCCAGGGACCTGCACCCGGCGGCCGCGTTGTCGCAGAGGTGAGCGCATGGCATGAACGGCTCCGTCCGACCAAGGTCTCCACAGTACAGCTCTCCCCCGTCTTCCCCATTCCGCGCCGAGGTGCGGCCGGCCGCCGACGAGCTGGTCCTCCTGGAGGCCGTCGCCGCGCACAAGGAGCAGCACGGCCGGCTCCCCAGCCGCGCCGACCTCGCCGGCGCCCTCCCGCACTTGAGGTTGCAATTCATTTCGGCGGGTTGATTGCAATTCATTTCGCACTTGCGGGGGGGTTTTTGTAAAAAAAAAATTAAACACAGTCCGCCCATTAATTCGGGTCGGAGGGAGTACTTATGTTACACTGTAGTAGCACACGGACCAAGTATTCTGAAAATATTTCAATCTAAGGTATCTTTAAAATGGGAACAATGAGTCATAGCTGTGCTTTACGTACAGTATATTTTGTTTCTGGTTTACCCCAGCCACTGCGCTCTGGTCTTGACCGTCCAAGTGTGTGTGCTCCTGACAATGCAACAATTTCCTACATATCGCAGATGAGAAAAGCAAATCCACGTTAAGTTCTGCTGAAATAGTTAAAGTTATAACACAGAAGTCTCCAAGTACCTTGTCATTCAGGCCCATTCTGTAGAATACTTCCCGCAAATGTTCAGCAGGTGAAGGCGGGCCAGCAGCTGAAAGAGTGGCAACAATATATTGTAGCATCAACATGCATCAAAAAGGTCTTCACTATGGTCCATATTTGATTTCCAAACATCAGCATATATTACATAAAAAGGGATAAACATATTAGCACTTGTGGAATTGAGAAACCAAAGTCAAAGACATGAGATGTTGCGATATTTCAGAAGGCAGTTGGTTACGTTTTTTAATATTCATGGAAAAAGACAGAACACAGTCATAATTCAGTGTTGCACAGGCGATGCAACTTTTCACTATCATTTTACATCATTGTCAGCTGGCACAATCTTTGTTTCAGCTTTGCAGATTCATCACTCATGTCATTTGACCAAAGCACCAGACAAAGACCATGGAACAGTAATTTCATAAGAAGTTGTGGATGACATGACCTCTTTCTGGGCCTTTAACATTTTTGCTGCCTCAAATTCACTAAAAAAATAGACAAATGCATCCATGAATACATTTTAACCCATAAGCATATGACACATCAAGAACTTGATGTTGGAGGGAGTCAATCAACTTCTTATAGGGATCACAAGGGCATATTTTAAGATGAATACAAGGAATCATGGTTGTTGAAAAGCATTGGCATGAAAAGTTAGTGGGGAAACTATTCTGGTGTGTGTGTGACATCTATTGTTGATGTTAGTGTAGTGTGGCATCAATATGTTCTATTTGTGTTTTAGTATGTGCACTTAAGTACATCTTGAGAAAAATAAACATTTAAATACAGGAGATATCCTCGGAGGCATGTTAACTCAGTCATATTGCATGTGGTACAAGCTTGATGAGAGATGGTTTGTGTTCTGATCAGTGAGTAAGCTGAAATTTCTGGACCAATCAGCAGACAACAATTCAAGTTTGCGAGATGACCATTCATTGCTTCCATTGGTGAGAAGTTGTTGATTATTGTTATATCTCTAGACGAAGATCCATTTCGAAAAAAATCCCTAGACGAAGATATAACTTCTGCACTAATCAATAAACAACCATTCAAGTTTGCAAAGAAAATCCTTCATTGCTTCCATCATTCACAAACTGTTCCTATGTAATGTAGAAAAACTAAAAGGTGCACTGTAATGTTCTAGCTCTAGACGAAGATATTATATCGAAAAGAGGATAAGCTAGCATATAGCGTAAGTGGCTATAGATACTAATTACTAACCAGGGAGCCTCCCCTCTGGTGGGCATTGTTCAGGGGCCGAAACATCAACCCTTCCATAGATCATGGGAATTTTGGGGCCACCAGCTTCCTAAAACAGCGGGAAATCAAATCAGTCACATGATTTCTGATTTAAAAAATCTGAACGATCATCATCGGTAAGTTTAAGTGTCATGAAGAACCTCAACGGCTGTAGCACTGGCAAGCTGGAACAGATCTGCATAAGTAACACCTGCATATTTGTCCTTGATGGTTTGAATCAGCTTCAAAGCATTCACAAGACCTGTAGCAGAATTAGTTTAAAAC
The DNA here is from genome assembly GCA_947311845.1 of Poa pratensis. Lineage (NCBI taxonomy): Eukaryota > Viridiplantae > Streptophyta > Magnoliopsida > Poales > Poaceae > Poa > Poa pratensis. The sequence goes on from CAMZMU010000083.1 coordinate 45,462,117, forward strand.
TCATCCCTCATTGTATAACCAAAAGAAAAGAAGTGGAAGAGAAGCACTACCAGCATTAGCCGCATGCTTTAACTCAATTTCAAATCTCAAGCTACCATTAGCTCCACCACACTTGGGCCACTCGCTGATGTTCTTGTCATAAGTACCAGCGTCATGCCAACCCAACCGAACCTGAAACCAGGAGCAGTTCAGCAGACAAGTCACACAGAGGCATCTGGAGGCTTCATCAGTTTTGATGTTGTATAAATAAAATGCAAAAGCAGGAAGTTCGCACATACAACTAAGACCATTTCAACAGGGACATGTTACATACAATTGTATTCACAGCACCAATAACTTACTACCGCAAAATACTCTTGTATAAACAGCCTCGCAAGTCAGCTAGCTAAGCATAGATCCAACCACTTGTACTACCAGTTCCCAAATTAAACAATGATGAACTATTGTCAAATGCAAGACTGCCAGAATGTAATCTAGAACCCAATCCGAACATTCCTCTGCTCGAACTCGAATACACTGGTAAAGATGCGATTGTGCTTCCATAACAGTACAAGGTCGCGTAACTATACCAGGATGGGATGGCAGGACTTGTCCTTAAGCAGCTGCTTCACGTCCTCCCGCGCGCTCCTCAGCTCAGCCGCCGCATCTCCAGCCGCCGCCGAGCTCGCCGGACGCCGCCCGAGCTCCTTCGATGGGGAAGCCACAAGAGGGGAACGCCACGAATCAGGAATCGACGCGTAGGCGTGGGTAATGGACGAGGACGAGAGGTGTCGGTACCTGTGATACGAGGAAGAGGCCGCGGAGAGGGTGGAGGGAGAGCCCCCAGAGATTCCGCGGCGGAGGAGGTGGTGGACGGCCATGTCGGCGCCGGCGGCGGGGAAGGGAGGGGTTTAGGAGTGTTTCCTTGGTCCGCGTCACCGCGTGTTTGGGGAAATGGACAACAGAAATCTTAACAGTAGTTCCTGCACGTTCTCTTTTCGATGTCATATGCCACATAGGCTTCTCTGCAGTCGGGTGGGGATTTAACGTCACGCTCAAGATAGCAGAACATATTAGAATAGCCGATTCATATTTCACCATACCTTTAAATTCTGAATTTCATAGTCAGACATGAAACTTTTATACCATCTCTCTTCACTGATTTAAGACGTTTTGGTGGGTTGTTTTAGCCCACCAAATTTGCTAACAGAAATTTTGGGTTTTGATTGCAAAACTATTTATTACCTCCAAGCAGTCATATGCCACATAGGCTTCTCTGCATGTCATCGCCTCCAAAACAACAGGATTTGTAATGTCGTGCATCACTGCTGAGGCCCCCAGATGCACTCCGGCATACCACCCCCCCCCCCCCCCCCCCCCCCCCCCCCATTCTGTTGTTTCCTCACAGGCACGTCCACATTAATTTTGGCAAAACCTGGTGGTGGTGCAATCCATCGTCTCACTAACGCATTAGCTCAAGTCTAGACCTATTTGCATGCCCACAATTTCCAGCTTCCTCAAGAAACTCTCCACAAAGTTGTAGGTTGATATGAAACACACCATCGTCGATGGCTTTCCTTCTTGCATGCCAACTTGCCCACTTTGTGACCATACATCGATCAGCTCCTCGTGAGGTAGGGATGAGATCATTGCAAAGACCTAATGTTTAGTTTTTGGCTATGCTGTGTGCTCCATGTGTTCTGTAAGCACATCCGGCATTAAAGCACAAGCACTCCTGGCCATTCGACACTTTAAGAGAGAGTGTCGCCATGGGTCACCTTCTCCGCACAGGTCACACAAGCTGTTCGTCTACATGTTCCTATGGAATCTCACATCTTCCGTTGGAATTGAAACCTTGGCCAGTCTTCAAAGAAATACATGGACTAGTCCGACCTTCCCGATTTGGGGATAAGGAAGGCAAATCTTCTCTCCAAAGAAACAATTGGTTCCTTAGTCTGCCACTATGTCGCCCCTTTCGTCCAACATCCTCCCACTATAGGTTTTCCCCGCACTGATAATTCGCGCTAATCAGGAGTAATTAACACGCATTCCTTCCGCAACACCCATCGCCCCGAGATAATCTGCTCGTGCTCCCCTGCCTCCCCAATGCCATCCATCCTACGTCACCGCCGCCACCCCTGCCTCTGATCTACTGCAAATCCCCGCGCGCCATGTGCTCTGTACCAACTCCGTGCTCCCGATCCCCATTCAAGACAGAGCCGCCATCCTTCATCTATGTCCGGCGCAGAGCGGCGTCGATCGGCTCCTCGCCACCGCCCGTGGCACCATGTTCACCACCCTGCACCGAAAGCTCAGCACCTCGCGTGGTCGCGCCATAGGCGCTCACCGCCGCAAGTGCTGATGCAGGTGTAGCTGGGTGGTGACTGCTACATCGGAGGATTAGCTTTTCCCCCAACGAATCTTCCACGTGATTCTAGTCGCGTCTCCTACAGGTAATGGATCCATCCACCTCTGAACAAATGTTGTATGGATTTGGAAGGATCTGGGCTGTAATCCGTCGCGCTTGATTATGCTGGGGTTTTTCTTGATTTTATCCTATTAGTTCCCACTATGCAATTTGATGATACGATGGTTTGGGGATGTCCGAAGGGATTGAGGAATTGCTGATCTCTTCGGGGGCTAGCCTCTGTCGTTGGATCTTATTTCATCTGATCTGGATATACAATTTGAGGTAGGGTCCATAATATCTAGCTGGTGTATAAGCTTATGAAGAACTGCTTGGGTGGATCCATAGTCGTTGTTGGCATGTACTCCATCCGTTCACAAAAAGATGTCTCAACTTTGCCCAAAACATGTCTACATACATCCACTTTTGGATAAACTTGAGACATCCTTTTGTGAACGGAGGGAGTATGAATTATGCCCGATAAGATTGCGACCACAAGATAGTATGGTCCTGGAAACAGACAATTGTACACGGACGTACCACTATAATTGAACCGCGTGAAGCGAAATACTACTCCTATGGTAGTTCGTTAGCTTGCTGTGTGGAGGTAGTGTTAATCTTTGGTACTGTGAGGAGCAGATTTGTGGGATTTTTCTTCTAGCTATCATGGTCTCTAGGACAACATGTAGTTACATATCGGGCATAATACATAGTGATACAGGCTTCACTTTTGTTTACTAGGAGTTTTTATGCTGGTACAATGTTTATCCATACAAACCGTGTATCACTATTCCATACCTTTTGCATTTTATTGACTGTGGTTCTTCATCCCACAACCCAAAGATGGGCACAAAAGGGCGCCAAAGCAGAATTCAGCAATTGTTGGCTGCAGAGCAAGAGGATCAGCAAATTGTGAATACTGCTAGGGCTGGTAAAGTTCTTGTTTTGGCTTAATTTATGATGGGAAGTAAATAAAATTGGGGAGTGAGTACTTTATGAATTGCACGTTTGTGTGGGTTATGATCTGTTGGTTAAAATGGATATAATATAATATACTTTAATAGATCTGCCTACTTTTGTATGATTTTGAACGAAGATGTAGTGGCATTTTCTAGCTTATTTGCTACGCATTGCCTGCCATACTCATTGCAATCGTATTGTAAATTCATGATACATCTTGTTTGTTGGCATTCTGGAACCCCTCTCGTTCCCGGGTAATGTTGCGTTTATTTTCTTGATAGGTCATGCCATCTAATTCCGCTGTTGAGTACAATTATACTTTGCGTATTTGCATACAGTAACAAGTCATGAAAAGAAAGTGAAATATGTTGTTTCCTTGATTTGTTAATTGGCAAAATATGTTCCTGTATTTAACATAGAAAGGCTTGATTTTGTATGAATCTTATTGTCAACGGTGAAGCTGAAATTAAAGAATTCCTATCAACTGAAATAGGATGTCTTTGACAGCTAAATCGGCAAGGCTTAGTCAATCAAAAGAAGAGGCAGAGAGAGAAATAGCCGAGTACCGTGCGCATCAGTGTACATTAGTAGGATTATCTGAATCCAGCGTAACAACGCACTATTTGTCTCCTCAAGTCGTTGCATTGAAAGGGCATTTTTTTTGTTTGAGTATTAAGTGAAGGGGAACTTACAAGTTCGATCAAACTACGTCTTCTTGATATTGCCTGTTACATGTAATCATTTTTTGTGCATGTTCTCCCTCATCTGTTGATTGAACCATCTACCACAACTCTTGTGTTGAACCACTGCTTACTTCTGAACTATTCACCAGAGAATATATTTGTTCATTTTGTTTCTCTTTAGAAAACGGGGATTCATTAGAGAAAGGAATACACGAAAATGTATTATCAGTTTGATAAATCTGATAAAGTCAATGATTGATGTTATATGCACTTTAAAATGGCTTTTGATCTTCAGGTATATGTCCACTGTCCAGCTAAATATCTTGTATAATTCTACAGTTATGTATCTTCTTAATAATATGCAGACTTTGTAGGATTGAAATAATTCAATGGGACTTTCTTACTACTTTCGAGCACACTTTAATTGATAGCTCCAAATAACTAATTGCGTTCTTTGCCTATTGTAGATTGTAAACATAGTTTGTCAAGCATTCAACCGCTTCAAGGCTATGGCATAATTGTGGGTTTTTTACTTAGAGAAAGTTTTTTCTGGCCTGTTGAGGCTAGGTTACATTATTTGCTAGATTAAAATGGCCAGCCTAGCCAAGCCAGGCTAGATAATTATTTGCGAAGATCCAGAAGCACCCTTTTTGTCATTAGTGAAGTTCCTATTTTCTTATTCTTTTAGGAGAGCTTTCATAAAATGTCTTCAGTGAACTTGAGCTAACATATATATATGTCTGATTGGGGCTCGTGATCACCATGTCGAAATCATTGCCGCGGTTAGCCGCTGGACCGGTGTCTGCGGTGATGCAAAAGAAACCGAGGCGGTGGTGATCCTTGCTTGTCTTCAGGTTGGCTTCAAACTCAACCTGAAGGTGTCGACACTGGAGTCTGATTGTGTTTTTGTGGTTAAAGCTACCAACATCTAAGGGTTAACCTCTTTGAAGCCCGGCGGATCAACTAGGAGATTGATCAGGCAAAAACTTGTTGTTGTCTTACAACATGAGAAAGCTCAACTCTGCTGCTCACGAGCTTGTTAAACTTGGAAGCAATAACATGTGGTTTGATACGTCTCAAACGTATATATAATTTTTGATGTTCCATGCTGTTATTATACCAATTGCTACATGTTTTATTTACACTTCATAGCATTTTTATGCATTTTCTGGGACTAACCTATTAACAAGATGCCGAAGTGCCAGTTCCTGTTTTCTGTTGTTTTTCTCTTTCAGAAAACTAGTCGCAAAATATTCTCGGAATTGGACGAAAATCAACGTGTGCAAATATCTCATCGGAAGACTCTAGAAGCCAAAAGGGGAGACGCCGAAGAGCCACGAGGGGCCCACGCCAACCCTGGGCGCGGTCAGAGGTGGGCCCGCGCCCAGCCCTGGCGTGGCCGTCTCAGGTGCCCTCCGACGCCGCCCTTTCGCCTATATATTCCCGATGTCCCAAAAACCCTAAAAACATCGATCATATTCCACGAAAAGTTCCGTCGCCGCCGCCGTCGTCAACCCTAGATCGGGAGGGTTCTGAAGCTCTTCCCGGCACCCTGCCGGAGGGGAGATCCTCACCGGAGGCCTCTACACCGCCATGCCTGCCTCCGGAGTGATGCGTGAGTAGTTCATCCTTGGACTACGGGTCCATAGCAGTAGCTAGATGGTTGTCTCTCCACCTTGTACCTCCATGTTTAGATCTTGTGAGCTGCCTAACATGATCAAGATCATCTTATTGTAATGCTACATGTTGTGTTTGCTGGGATCCGATGAATATTGATACTATGAGCAAGTTGTTTATCAATCTATCTATTTATGTTGTTTATGATCTTGCATGCTGTCCGTTGCAAGTAGATGCTTGTAACTCCAAGAGGGAGTATTTATGCTAGATAGTGGGTTCATGCCTCCAGTAATCTGGGCTCGAGATGACAGAAACGACTAAGGTTGTGGATGTGTTGTTGCCACTAGGGATGAAACAATGATGCATTGTCTACGTGTTATTTGCATTGTTTACATTACACACTTTACTTCATGCAATAATCTGTTGTTTGCAACTCAATACCGAAAGGGGTGCGGATGCTAACCGGAAGGTGGATTATTTAGGCATAGATGCGTTGGATAGCAAGTCTATATACTTTGTTGTAATGCCCAATTAAATCTCATAATAATTATCTTGTCATATATTGCATTGTCATGCGCTCATTATTTGTCAATTGCCCATCTGTAATTTGTTTACCCAACATGTTAGTTATCTTTTATGGAGAGACACCACTAGTGAACTGTGGACCCCGGTCCATTTCCTCATACTTATAAAACCACCAACTGCAATCATTTGTTTTCTGTTACTTTCTGCACTCATTACTGTTTTCCACACAATACGTTTAATCCTTTGTTTTCAGCAAAGTTGCGCCACTGACAGTTGGGGCAAAGTAGTTTGCTTGTGTTGTGTGCAGGTTCCACGTCAGTTGCGCCACTGACAACCTTCTGAAGAACCTCCGTGTCCTCCTGGTTCGATAAACCTTGGTCATATTTCAAGGGAAAACTGCTGCTGCACTACATCATACCTTCCTCTTGGGGTCTCCCAACGAATGTGTGTTGTCACGGTCAAAAAGCAGATCTTTTGGTGCTGTTGCTGGGAAGTAATAAAACACTCTACCGTTAACACGCCATCATGGTTGCATCCCTTCCCAACTTTGATTGTAGCCCTTGTTGATCATGACTATGTAAACCTTGTTAGCGAGTAATATATGAGCCTTCTCCGATAATAAAAGAAGATATATGCATATTTTTTGTGGATATCTGCAGCGGACGGGCCATTGGCATTTGGTTGTGGTTACGTGAGACCTTTGACAGGTTTGCCATATTATCTTGCACTTCTTTAGCTGCAGACTTGTTCAGAGCGTGGACCGCAGATCTCACATTGTCCCATCTGTGAAGGCCAATTGATACAAGAGTAAAACTATATCAACAACTTCCTATACAAAAGAAAAAACTACATTAACAATTTCGTATGCCTACATGCTGGAAGTAGAATCCATGGACTAGAAAACAGTTTTGTTGTACTTGCTGTAATGTGCATATTTTTAATAAAACTAGCCATGACGAAGGATGAAGAAGGAGAATAACAGCTTGTGAATGCTTGATTTTCATGGCCTGAATTTGTTACTCCCTCCGATCCATATTAGTGGGCACAGGTTTATCTAAATACACATGTATCTAGTTAAGTATTTAGACTAGATACATATGAATTTAGACAAAGCTATGCCCACTAATATGGATCGGAGGTAGTAAAAATTTCAATCACGTCGAACACCCACAGGGAGGGACCAATTTATGGTTGCCTGAATTCGTTGAAAAAATCAACTACGTGAAACACACATAGGGAGCAAAGGACGGAGGGGGAAATACTCGGATCGACAATAGTTATGCGATACGATATTGTTTTTATGATGCAGCCAAAAATCGTGAGCGTGACTTCAATCGAAAAGCACATTATGAAACAGTGTTATGCCTTTACTCAAACATGACTGATGCTTAATATGCACAAGAACTTTAAATTTACATGCTTAACACGATTAGTGTCGAACCATCAGAATATCCCGTTGCAACGCACGGACAATTAGCTAGTCTACAAAAAAAACAATTGACATGATTTTTTTCTTGGTACAGCTCGCCTCCGAACATGGAAAGGAAAGGCAGAAGCGCGTGGTGACAGCCCACATACCATAAAACCCAGCCCCGCCCACTCGATTCAAGTCCTACTTGAGACGGAAAGCGCGTGGCAGCCCATATAACCCTAACCCGCCGCCGCGATCGATTCCTCCTCAAACACAACCGCAACCCCTCCCTCCCACTTCATCAGACACAAGAACGGGACTAGGATTTCGGGTCGAGGAGGAGGGGGCGAATCCCGATTTCAGAGAGAAGTGTCGATCCGTTCCGGTAAGCAAACCCTCCGCCCCCGATTCCTTGGATTTTCTTTTCAGCCCTGGCTCGATGGCAGTCAAGAGGCCAAGAGAGGAAACCAAGAAACCAGCTTCCGCCGCCGCCGGAGGCAGCTGCTCCTCCTTGGCCACGGCGGAGCCGGGCTCCATGGTAATCAAGAGGCCAAGAAAGGAAACCAAGAAACCAGCTTCCGCCGCCGCCGGAGGCAGCTCCTCCTCCTTGGCCACGGCGGAGCCGGGCGTCGGCGCGAACCGCATCCAGCCGCCGCCGCCGCTCCCTCCCGGCGTCTACTTCAGCCCGACCAAGGAGGAGTGCCTGCGTTTGCTCAACCGGTCCATCGCCGGCGACAGCGCGCTGCCCGACACGCCTGGATACATCTTCCCCGCGAACGTCTACGGCGAGAGCCCCGACGCGCTGCGGCAGAGGCACCCGCCGGCGAGCACTCGCGAGGGCGACCACACATGGTGGTTCCTGAGCGAGGCGAGGTTCCAGAGCCTAACGGCGCGCTCCAAGCGCGCCGACCGACGCGTCGGGACCGTCGGGAACTGGCGCCTGGAGCAGAGCAAGAAGAGGCTGGACGACGACGGCCTCAAGAACTGCTTCGGCTTCTACACTGGGCCCGCCAGGAGCACGGACAAGACGCCGTGGCTCATGCAGGAGTTCACCAGCGCCAAGGACGACGGCGCCGGCAAGCCAGGCGTTCCCGCGCTATACAGGGTCTACGTCACGCCGCTTGCCACCGACGACCAGCTGAGGGGCATCTACGGGGAGGACGGCGTAAAGAAGTGGCCCGACGGGAAAAAGAAGCCTGCCCGAGCCATGGTCCCGGAGGAGTATTTCGACGCCGTCACCAATCTGCTGCCACATGGGAGCGTCCGTGGCGAGAACGTCCAGCTGCCACAGCCGCCGCCGCCTCCGGCGTATCTTGGTCAGGACCAGCAGCAGCAGCAGGACCAGTATCTTGGGCAGTATTACCACCAGCAGCAGCATGAGCAGTACTTGATGGGGGCCGCACCGCCGCTGGACAATTTTGGTCAGTACCAGCAACAGCAGGAGCCGTTCTTTGGGGTCGCTCCACCGCTCCCTCCGCCTGCGTCGCCGGGCCTCCTTAACGAGGTCGCCGCCGACTCTTCATTGGATAATCTCAGCATGTCCATGGCCGAATTTACGAGGATGTTGAATGAGCAGCCCGCGGTGATGGCTAACGAGGAGCAGCCCGCAGCGATGGCTAACGAGGAGCAGCCGCCGGAGATTCTTAAGGAGGAAGAGCCAAATTGGGAGTCTTTGGGCGATATAGTTGGTGCTGATGAGTTAGCCAGCTTCAACGAGGGCGGTTGATCAAAGGACAGCGGCACCTTAAGCTACAGTTCCACTTATTTGATTGAGAGATAGATGATCTGTCACCTGATCGAGACGATTCTTTTGGGGGAACTCTTAATTTTTGTTGGGTTCTTACAGTTGGCTTGACTATTTATGCTAGTAGTAGTAGTTCTCCATGTTGTTGGAGTTTTAGTTATCATGTCTGTGATTACATTCGAGACTCTTTTGTACTTGAGGATTGCTCAAAAGAAATACTGATTGAGTATTACTTTGAAAGTCCTTCACTATTACTTTACCTGATAGTTGGTTATTCATTTTGAGGCGAAATGTCAGCAGATAAACCATTGTAGTACAAATTCTATCAATGAAACAAATTCAATTTCAGTTCTAAAACAAGAATATTTAACTGGACACATCACCAAACAGTACACAAAGAACAATTCCATACATTATACTTAAATAATACCCGTGTTTTTCCAGATCAATAGGCGGGATAAGAATCCCGGTCCTGTTTTTCATCAAAAAACAGAAATAACACAGTTCAGCAGCTGCGATCCAAGCACCAATTAATGACTGGCATTTGCTACATACCTGAGACTAATATCATCATCATAACCCAGATCTAACCAGGACACGAAGCATAATCTTCCCTTGTTCTCATCTATCATCGGGTAATAAATAGCAGGGTGGCAGCAACATAGGTCTTCAGTTACTTGTTGAAGTTTCAGTCTTGAACACCAAACTAGCCACTGCTTCATCAGTGCCCAAACTCACCACCAGAATACCTGCAACGCAGTCCAGGTTAATGTGTAATAGTGCAATCCATTCCTCATCTTCCATATGCTCCATAAAACATCCAAGTAAACACAATACATCCGTGCTTCATAAAGCAGAATAAATATATTTGATATGGACATGGCCATCATTACAGGCTACTTTTTTTTTCTCTTTTCTAAAGAATGCATGTTCATAACTTTGTATACAGCCTCCCTGGGATGATTCCTTTTGTCCTTCCATCAACCCTTGGCCTCCCCATTTCAATCAGTCTTTGTTTGAAAGGTAGTAATTTGCACACTCTTCGATCTGAATACCAAAATGCTGGAGAATTGGGGCCTACAATAGCCTTCCTCAAATCCATGAATGTTATTTTCACTGTTTGAATAAATAGAAAAGAATTAAGGGTATATATGTTCAGTTGTGTGAAATGATCACAGAAGGGAAGATCCGAACTTGGGGAATCTATCACAAAGTGCACGGATCCATCCAATCTGCCCCCTCTCATTGTCATATATGATCATCTGATCCTGCATCGTAATGTCTACAACAAGAAAATTTGACATAATTTGTTACAATGCTTTGAGAGATTATGGCTTCTTATACTATGTTGATTAGTTGTTATGTCTGAACTTCCTACCTCCAACAATGTTCAGATCCTTGAGTCCAATCTCGGATCCGTTGAGGATGCCCAAACAAGCATTTCCGTATTTCTGGCACAAACATAGAAATAAATGTAAAGCCACCAATACGTTGGAGCCAATTACTGAATAATCTACTGAGTTGCGGAATGCTTACAGTGACAATGAGGTAGTTTTCAGGAGGGATCTCCATGAGTGCTTTCTTGCCATTAGAAAATCTCAAAACCAATGATTTGAACTACTTTTTGACATCAAGCACGGATTTGAATGGTTTCTTTCCTTTCCAGCACAGGGGCAGAGAGGGGTCAGATACCTCTTTCAGTGTCTTGCTTAGATCACCCTTAAGCTGCAAGAGACAAAACCGTGTAAGTTTTATGTTTCTCTAAAAATCCTATCATTTTAGAATAGAAAATCTGCTGAAATTTACTGCCGTGACAAGCGCTTGATATGGTCTAGCAGAAAAGTATGTGAATGAGCTTCTACGATCCAGCACTATTTCCATAATTTCCATTGCTTCCACACCAATTGCCGGCCACCAAAATAGCTAAGTGAGGCGAGTAATAATTCCTTGAAATGCAGGTTATGCCATTCAGAACTATTCCCTCCCTTCCTAAATATAAGATGGTTTAGCTATTTCACATGTTGACTACATGCGGACTGAAATGAGTGAACAAAGCACTAAAACGTGTTTAGATACATGTAGATACATGTGAACCGGAAAAAGGCTAAAAGATCTTACATTTAGAAACGGAGGGAGTATAAATGAGAGAATCTGGTCACAACTTTTTACTAGATTAGCCATTGACAGATTATACATAGTTAACCCCTAAAGAAAATGGAAATCAAATCAATAAAGACCGATTATCACGATAATTGGCATTCTCCATATGGTTGCAAACCGCAAAGTGTATAATTGGTAGTGATTTCCAAGAAAACCCACCATGATGTGGTTAGTGTAACTATTTCAAGTCATCTAATAGTTTCCACAACAGCTGTGATCGGTTACTCGTTTTTTTTTTCAAATAGATAAAAGGCACTAGGGTGCCCAACTTTAAATTAATAAAGCATGGAGTTTCACAGGTAGCATAACATACTGGGGATACCAGTTACATATAGGGCATCAAAAGTTCATCGCGAGCTGATCCAAGTTGCCTTAGACGCTGGTGGCTCGTTTGTCAACCTGTAGAGGGGTCGGATCTCGGAGACGACCATATCGATGATGGGGTGCTCTCTAGGCTTGGGAAGGGGTCTCCACTGTCGGATCGTCCTTCTCCGCCGCTAGTCGCACCACCTTCTGCAGGATTGATTATGCATCCTTCCCCGCATTGCGAGCACTGCGACGTCCAGAGGAAGCAGGAATAGCCGTCGCACCCACCTTGGATCTTCTTGCGTGAGGGATCATCGTCGGGCTTGAGAAATCCTCCATCAGGTACCGGGCTGCCACAATATGCTTGGAGGACGAAGTGGTTCTGGAGTTCAGTCTTTTACTCTTGATCTTCTTGCTGCGCTCTGCTAGCGTTTCATTCTCGAAGTCCTACGAGTTTGGGCTCTGCCAGCCCTCACGATCCTCATCTGACACCTTCGCGGAATTACGTGGTGAGTAGTGGGGGATCTTCACTCTTTCTCCTTCCTCTGAGGACAAGTCCCCAAACCAAGAGGTAGATTATGGGAACATTGGGCCCTTAGTAGACATAGGAAACGAGGCTTGGGTCACAGTGGATAGGGCGACATGAATCTCTTTTTACTATAGAATGTCAGAGCATCTCCATCGGCATCCCCCAAAGCACCCCAAAAGGCCCATTGGGGGCCGGACACCAAAATATGCCCCACCAACACCCCCAAGTGTCTGGCCCGACCCAAATTCTGTTTGGCACCCCCGAGAGGGCCTCCAAACTTGGGGGCCTCCTCGGGTGTGCTGGACAGTGGCCGAACACGCCATCCGACAGGCGGATCCCACCTGCCATAGACACATAACGGTGCAGGACGGTTGCGATTACGGCGCCATGCAGGAGGTCGTTCTGGCGTAATTGTGCCCACTGCGCCGGGAGGTTCCCTGATGTCTACTACACGCTTCTATTCTTGTACACAGTGTTGGTCCTCCAAGTGCAGAGGTTTGTAGGACAGCAACAATTTTCCCTTAAGTGAGTAACCCAAGGTTTATCGAACTCAGTGAGGTAGAGGTCAAATGTATCCCTATCAAGCAACCCTGCAATTAAGATACAAGAAGTCTCTTGTGTCCCCAACACACCTAATACAATCGTCAGATGTATAGGTGCACTAGTTCGGCGAAGAGATGGTAAAATGCAAGTGATATGGATGGTAACAAGTGGTATTTTTAATCTGTAATAAAAATGGCAGCAAGCAAACATGCAACAAAAGTGACTAAAAACGGTGTTCCGATGATTGGAAACAAGGCCTAGGGATCATACTTTCACTAGTGGTCACTCTCAACAATATTAACACAATTAAACACATGCATGATACTTCCTCTTCAACATGTAAATTAGATGCTACTCGGAACTGTTCTTCCACTGGATAAGAAACACCATGACCACCACGTAGGGCAACAAAGCACACCTTAAAGTTCGAACACCACAATTACTGCGTAGGTCTGTCACACCTTAAAGTCCAAACACCACAATTTTATAGTGACATCTACCACCATAGAGTCACACACGCCACCCGCACTGTCACCATGGTTTTGTGTTGTCAATAGTGACTCCTGAAATTATACTGGATAAATAAACCAAGTATCATATCCATTACATAATGAAGGGGAAACAACATATACGAATTCAACTAGATTAACAATGCTCATGATCACACAAAGATCACACCATGGGAGAGAGATAAACACATAGCTACCGGCATGAGCCCTCAGCCCCGATGAAGAACTACTCCCGCTGCATCACGGGAGGCAGCAAGGTCGATGAAAATGGCTCCGGTGGCAATTCCCAATCCCGGCAGGGTGCCGGAACAGGAACTTCTGTCCCCCGAAAGAGGGTTTCGGATGGCGGCGGAGCTCGGATGCGTTTCTGGAGAAATCCATTGGGGTCGTGATTTTTAGGTCAGGAGGGACTTTACAGGCGAAGAGGCGACGCGAGGCGGTAGAGGAGGCGCCCAGGTGGGACCCAGGCGCGGTCCAGCCTGGACCGCGGCCAGGGGTCACCTGGCGGCTGTGGACCTCCCCTGGACTTGTCCTTCTGGCTCCCGGGGTCTTCTGGCGAAAAAGAATTTCGTAATTTTTTGAGAATTTTCTGAGCACTTTGGATTTTGGACCTTTTCTGCAATGCACATACATAATAAACAGAAACTGGCACTGGGCACTAGGTTAATAGGTTCGTCCAATAAAAGGTGCCAAAATGATATAAAAACATAATAAACACATGTGGCATTTGATATAAAACAAGCATGGAACATCAAAACTTATAGATACGTTTGAGACGTATCAGCATCCCCAAGCTTAATTCCTGCTCGTCCTCGAGTAGGTAAATGATAACAAAATAATTTTTGTGGTGACATGCTTCTAACACAATCTTGATCAAATAATATTGTAAAGCACATGAACTGAATGAAAGTGATCCAAGACAATGGTCTATAGTTTGAAATGAAGTAAACAATGATTAACCATGTATAACATCTAAGCAAAAACTTTTCATGAAGAGTACTTTGGAGACTTGAAAATTATAAAACTCGTCATACTTGATAGCTCACAAAGCAATATACTTTTGAAAAAGGTGTTCAACCAACACAGAGGAAGATTTAAGTTTTCAGCAAGAGCTTCAACTTGTAACATACTTATCACTGGATAATGTCAATACAAAAGTTTTCACAGTTAAACATAAAGATAAAATGTAGTAGACTTGCACCAAAATTGATACTATGCGTTTGCTTGAGAGATAAAGATTGGAAAGGAAAACTGACTCAACATAAAAGTAGAAGAAAGGCCCTTCGCAGAGGGAAGCAGAGATTAATCGTGTGCTAGAGCTTTTTAGTTTTTGAAAGCATATAGAGACATAAAAATATTTCTTTAGAGTGGTGCATACTATGGTCAACGAATAGTAGTAGAGTTCTTGATATCTTCCATACCAAATAAATTTTAAGAGCGGCTCCCATGAGGAACGTTATTTCTGCAGCAAGCAGATCATTCCTCTATCTCCTTTGTTTACACATGCAAATGTTTTACTAAATTCTCAGGAACAAAATGTGAGGAGAGTTTTTTGATGAAAGTTGTAATTTATTTTTATGGGGCTGGGCACTCCGCTGCCAGCTCTTTTTGCAAAATTAATGGACAAGTAGATGAAGCATACAAGTCCTTGGAAAACTTACTTGGCATGGAAGATAACAAACCCAACTACTACTTCCTCATGAGCTTGGAAGAGTGGCACAAAACAGGAGTAATAATATTTTGAAATTTTAAAGGTAGCACACGAAAAATTTACTTGGAGTGGCAAGGAAATACCACATGTAGGTAGGTATGGTGGACACAAATGGCAAGGATATTTGGCTCAAGGATTTGGATGCACGAGAAGCATTCCCTCTCAGTACAGAGTTTTTAGGCTTAGCAAGGTATCAAGCAAACACATATCATCAACCCAATACACGAATGACCACAAGATATACATTAAGCATAACCATTAGACCTCATACCGTCTTCCTTGTCAACCAAACATGCTTTTACAAAAAGAATATCTAGACTTTGAGAAAATACCAATCAAAAAAGTGTCATAATTTTAAGCTTTACGGTATTTCTCCACTAGTCCATTCTTAAGTAAATGATCCACAAGTTTAAACATTTAATCTAATTCATCTCTCAGGACAACTGAAAAGCATCAAATTATTCAAGACAATGACCTACAAGATTATGTAAACTTCTTTCTTTTACCACTTCCTACATGATAGTTTCCCTTTCAACCAAACACCAATCAACTTATTTGAATAAAACTCTCTAAGAAAGTATGCATGAAACACAAGAGAGCACTTCCTAACTACAAGAAACTAATAGCTCTGAACAAGAGATACATGAAAAACAAGAGCTAGAAGCTAAAATAATAAAAGCTAAACACTCTACACATATAAGTGAAGAACAGGAGTGTTTTATGAAAAGCGGAGCGTGTCTCTCTCCCACACAAGAATGCAAGGATCCATTATTAAAAATGACCAGCAAACAAAACAAAAAAACTGAAAGCAAAACATAAATGACGCTCCAAGAAAGCACATATTATGTAAAGGAATAAAAATATAGTTTCATGGGATCGACCTGATTAATTGTCGATGAAGAAGGGGATGCCTTGGGCATCCCCAAGCTTAGATGCTTGAGACTTCTTGAATATTTAGTGGAGGTCCAGGGGAGCCTCCCCAAGCTTGAGCTTTAATCCCTTCTTGATCTCTTTCATCACCTCGTTCTCTCAACACTTGAAAACTTTCTTCACACAAAACTTCTCACAAACTGATTAGAGGGGTTAGTTCTCAAACAAAATAATCCACCTTCAGTTCTCATTTGGCATATTGCATAAACTTGTTCCTAAACATTGGCTACTGCCACAAAGGTCTAAGTGATGTTCTGGATAAAAGAACTCACTTTGCCCGTAAAAGATGCAATGCAAAAACTTAGACAGAATCTGTCAAAAACAAAACAGAATGTAAAGATGATTTTTTTCGGATACTAGGACACCTCAAATCAGAAAACATAAAACTAATAAAAGTTAGACAAAACCCAGGTGCTTGCTTCAAAACAATTCAGCTACAGATCACGTTCTGCGATGTTTTAGAATTTCGTACGGTGACGGACAGAAATCTGTTTCTGGACAGCAACTCAATTTTTTTTACTTTCCTCTCATTAGAGGCTATTCTTGGCACAAAAACAAAAATAAAAAGGACACAGGGAGTTGCTACAGAGGCAAAAACACCCAAAAACAAAGAAAACAAAAACAAACTGAAAGTAAAAAATAACATGGGTTGCCTCCCATAAGCGCTTTTCTTTAACGCCTTTTAGCTAGGCACAATGATTTTTAATGATGCTCTCATAAGAATAAGAGTTGAACATAAAGAGAGCATCATGAAGCAAATATAAAACATGTTTAAATCTAACACACTTCCTATGCATAGAGTCTTGTAAGAAAACAAATCAATGAAGCACAAAGTGACTAGCATAGGAAGGCAAAACAAGTGCAACTTCAAAACTTTCAACATAAAGAGAGGAGACTTAATATTATTGAGATATATGAAACCGTGTCTCCCTCTCTCATAATGACCATTAGGTTTAAAGCAACCATCATATAAAAGTAACACAAGAGAAAGCTCAAATTTCATCATAATAGAGGAAATTTAATAACATGAAGATTTCTATAACCATATTTTCCTCTCTCAAAATAATTTTCAGTGCATCATGAATAGACTCAACAATATAGCTATCACATAAAGCATTCTTATCATGATCCACATGCCTAAAAGTATTATTACGCTCCACATAAATATAGTCATTATCATTAGTAATAGTGGAGCAAAACTATCACAACCATCATTGTAATCATCATAAATTGGAGGCATAGTATAATCATAATAAACTTTATCCTTAATAATAGATGGACTGAAATATCATATTCATCATTGTAAACATCATATATAGGAGGCATATCATAATCACAATAAACTTTATCCTCAATAGTAGGTGGAACTAAAATATCACAATCATTATAATCATCATATATTGGAGGCAAAGTATCATCAAAGCAAATTTCCTCCTCAAAGCTTGGGGGACTAAAAATATCATATTCATCAAAACCAGCTTCCCCAAGCTTAGAGCTTTCCATGGCATTAGCAATAATGGTGTTCAAAGAATGTATGCTAATAACATTGCTACTATCATGCAAACAAAGTTCCATAGGTTTTTTAATTTTCTCTTCAAACACATCATGTCCTAACTCAAGATAAATTTCATAAAGCTCTCTCATTTTTTTTTCCATTAAGCCTAACTAGTGAAATAAAAACAAGAAACGAAAAGATAAAATTGCAAGATCTAAAGAAGATACCTTAAAGAGCTCACCTCCCTGGCAACGGCGCCAGAAAAGAGCCTAGTTGCCGGAGGATGTGAGTGCCGTTTACCTTACCTCCCCTGCAACGGCGCCAGAAAAGAGCTTGATGTCTACTACACGCTTCTATTCTTGTAGACAGTGTTAGGCCTCCAAGTGCAGAGGTTTGTAGGACAGCAGCAATTTTCCCTTAAGTGAGTAACCCAAGGTTCTTAAGTGAGTAACCCAAGGTTTATCGAACTCAGGGAGGTAGAGGTCAAATGTATCCCTCTCAAACAACCCTGCAATTAAGATACAAGAAATCTCTTGTGTCCCCAACCCACCTAATACAATTGTCAGATGTATAGGTGCACTAGTTCGGCGAAGAGATGGTAAAATGCAAGTGATATGGATGGTAACAAGTGATATTTGTAATCTCTAATAAAAATGGCAGCAAGCAAACATGTAACAAAAGTGACTAAAAACGGTGTTCCGATGATTGGAAACAAGGCCTAGGGATCATACTTTCACTAGTGGTCACTCTCAACAATATTAACACAATTAAACACATGCATGATACTTCCTCTTCAACATGTAAATTAGATGCTACTCGTAACTGTTCTTCCACTGGATAAGAAACACCATGACCACCGCGTAGGGCTACAAAGCACACCTTAAAGTTCGAACACCACAATTACTGCGTAGGTCTGTCACACCTTAAAGTCCAAACACCACAATTTTATAGTGACATCTAACACCATAGAGTCACACACGCCACCCGCACTGTCACCATGGTTTTGTGTTGTCAACAGTGACTCCGGAAATTATACTAGATAAATAAACCAAGTATTATATCCATTACATAATGAAGGGGAAACAACATATACGAATTCAACTAGATTAACAATGCTCATGATCACACAAATATCACACCATGGGAGAGAGAAATAAATACATAGCTATCGGCATGAGCCCTCAGCCCCGATGAAGAACTACTCCCGCTGCATCACGGGAGGCAGCAAGGACGATGAAGATGGCTCCGGGGGCAATTCCCAATCCCGGCAGGGTGCCGAAACAGGAACTTCTGTCCCCCGAAATAGGGTTTCAGATGGCGGCGGAGCTCGGATGCGTTTCTGGAGAAATCCCTCGGGGGTCGTGATTTTTAGGTCAAGAGGGACTTTATAGGCGAATAGGCGACCCGAGGCGGTGGAGGAGGCGCCCAGGTGGGACCCAGGCGCGGTCCAGCCTGGACCGCGACCTGGGGTCACCTTGCGGCTGTGGGCCTCCCCCGGACTTGTCCTTGTGGCTCACGGGGTCTTCTGGCGAAAAAGAATTTCTGTAATTTTTTGGGAATTGTCCGAGCACTTTGGATTTTGGACCTTTTCTGCAATGCACAGACATAGTAAACAGAAACTGGCACTGGGCACTAGGTTAATAGGTTTGTCCAATAAAAGGAGCCAAAATGATAAAAACATAATAAACACATGTGGCATTTGATGTAAAACAAGCATGGAATATCAAAAATTATATATACGTTTGAGACGTATCATTCCCCAGGTGACGCGACGGGACAGCGTAGCGCCTTCCCCACGCGTTGCATTTAGGACGGCCCAGCTCCGGCGTTGCGCCTTCTCCACGCCTAGCATTTACGTCGGCGCACTGCCCTCTCGGCCATTCCCGGTGTACAAAGGCTGCCCTTGTCGTGGCCCTCTTCCCATGCACTTCTATTTTTCGATTAACCAGCAAAAGCCCCGTGTTTCATTAGGAAGAAGAGAGTTGCTCAGTTAACGAGTGAAACATGGGCAAGAACTATATATAAAGGCTGTGGAGGCCTATCAAGTCGGCGAAGCGGCAGAAACCATAGAAGAGTGCACTACCGAAACATAACAACACACCAAACTAGATGCGGCCACAGAAAAACGGATGCCTACAAAGGGCATGCTCAAGCAGGGGCGGAAAGACCCTGGCATCTCCGAAAGAAGCACGGAGACATCACCATCACCGAGGGGGCTGGGGGGCAACCAAACCACCCCGACAATGAAGGAGCACGACAATATAACCCCCACGCCATCTGTAGCTCAAACATTCCGAGGACCACCGCAATCTATGGCTGCCATTCTGACATCTAACTAGTCCGCCAAACCAAGCGTGGACCTTCGACACCACCTTACAGGACCGCCTCCCCGACATCTCCCGCTCCTAGAGGTATTTTGCGCAATCCAGACGCCAAACACCCCAAGCTGCCCTAGTCGTCTGCCCGCAGACCAGGAATGCCGCACCAACTCCCGAGAGTCACCACTTGGACATCCAACCAACCACACCAAAGGCCTAGTTGACCTGGTCGAAAACCCCGCCACACCGTAGCGTAGAGTTGACACCCGCATCGAGCATGACACAAAACTCCACACAATTGAGATATCGTTGTCATGATTTCCAAGGCCGTTGCCCTGGCTTCCACCGACACCCATGGATAAGATTATCACCACCACCATCCGTGACCAAGAAAATCCCTACCCACCGTGGGACAAAGCCCTACCACTCCGCATATAGCCCAAGAAGAAGGGGTGGTCTGCAACAGATGCATGGGTGGCCCTACAATTCAGAGAAGGCCATTCGATCAAATTGGATCTGATGCTACAATTTGGTTCTTCGAACATTGTTTCACGATTTTTTTGGGTGAAAACTCGCAATCGAATAATCACTAGTACTCCTTGCTATTAAGAAAGGATACTCGGTGAAGGTCTCCCTTGCTATTGAGTCACGGTGTGTACAACCAGTTTATAAGCCGAATGCGGGGCTAGTTTACAGTGTGTACGGGTATATAAACCAGTTGTACACATTGTAAACTAGTGAGGTGACTAAACGTCAAATCCAGTATGACTCAGCAGCGAGAGAGGTCACGGTCAGGATCCCACCCGTTGGTGCGGTAACATTCAGTGCATTTTAAACGGTCCTACTTGTTAAAACTCGGCCAAATAAATGTCAACGAGTTCCCGTTTTAAACATTTGCGGGACTCCGGTGGAGCGAATGGGACAAAAGTGAGAAAAACTTGGGCAATGTGACAAAATCATGTACGGAGTAAATAGAAAACCTTGTTTTTTCAGGGAGTTTAGCCTTTGCTGCGGAGAGGACCCGGGTTTCAGTTGGATGATCAACGCTCTTTGGGGGGTGTCATAGGCGTTTGCTAACAAACTTTTGCCTCGTAGTCCTCCAACTTTTGCTAAATTATTCTCAAAAAAAACTTTTGAACTAAATTATGGTTGTGTGCATCCTCTATACAATTGATTTCTCTATGTTTAGAAAGAGGAAAATAGTACACTCGTTCGACCTTATTTAAGGTTCGATCAGCCCATTCAGGTGAGCTCGACTTGCTGACAACTCTAATCATCAGAAACTTGCCCAGTTTACCGTCCTTTGTTTAGCATGCACGAACAGGCACCAAGGACGGAGAGAGTGGTGTTCGTGGTCGCCCCTGTTTCTCCTTACTTCGCGCCTAATCTTTGTTTCCCCTCCACCCAATCTAATTAACTCTCCCCCACCCAATAAAAGAAAGAAAAAATGGTACATGCACATGCTTGCTTGCTTTGCATGTTGCATTGCTTCTTGTTGGGAAATAGAAAGAGGGGTAGATCGATTTGACTTAATTTGATTATTGATCGGTACAGTCTTTCCCAAGCAAAGAGCGCCAAGCTCAAGATCGATGGGCAGGCGCAGTGTTAGTATATAATTTCGGCCGGAAGGAGGCACCATTCCCGCCTTCTCCAACGATTTGACGCCGGCACCGGAGTCAGCCGATTCGGGGATTCATCGTGTTCATTGAGGTGCGTCGCCGATCGAAATATTGATGTTTGAGTGATTTCGTCGTGTGTTTGAGTGATTTCTTGGCACCGGCATTTGCAGCCAATGTCATTCTGTGCATGCTTAATTTTCGTTTTCTGATAAGCTAGGCCTAGTGCACGATCTAGCTGGCAGAAGACGAAGGGGAAGATGCCGCAGTTTGATCGAGATCGGTATCAGAGGCTGCCGCTGGACGTCGGCGGCGGCGGCGGCGGGGCGCGGCGCCCAGCGTCGTCCTGCGCGAGCGCCACCGTCATCATGTTCGTGGGGCTCTGCCTCGTCGGCGCGTGGATGATGGCGTCCACGACCACGAGCAACGTCTCGAGGAGCGTGTCGCCGGAGAACAAGGCCGAGGAGGACAGGTCCGTCGACTTGACCCGCAGCGTCGTCAATGGAGGCGGCGGCGACAGCGACACGCTACAGACGACAGAGAACGCTGGCAAGGTGACGACGACGGTCCCGGCGATACGACACCGACGAGCGACACCATCAAGAAAGACGACGGCGGTGGCGCCGGCAACGACGATGGTGAACGCCAGCAAGGAGGAGGCGGCGACGGCGACACCCCACAGACGGCAGAGAACACCAGCAAGGAGGACGACGACGGTCCCGGCGACACGACGCGGACGGGCGTCGGCGCTGCCGGGGACACCAGCAAGAAAGACGACGACGGTGGCAGGCTGCAAACGACAGAGGCTGCCGTCGACCAGAGCGCCGTCGTGGTTGCCGAGCCCACGGATGCCGCTGCCAACAGCACCACCGGAGGCAGTCCCGATGGCGACACAATCGTTGGGGCTGGCGAAGCGCCGTCCAAGAACCTGACCTTCTCCGACGAGAACGGCATGACGGAAGACGGCGACGTGGCGAGGCCGGATGATACCGACAAGAAAGCCCAGAATGGCACGGAGGAGGGGACGACCGGCGTCCAGACCGAGAGCGCGGCGACAGGCACCGATCAGAAGGGCGACAACAACGGCGAGCAGAACACGGAGGAAGCATCGACAGACACGACGAACACCGGCGACCAGGTTGATAAGAGCTCCGACAAGGCGTCCTCCGACACTGCGGAGACCGGTGGCCAGGACGACAAGAACACGGAGGCGGCGCCGACCGAGAAAAAGGAGGAGACCGATGGTCAGGCTGACAACATCACCGGCAAGAGCACCGAAGAGACTCCGGCATACGCAAAAGATACCGGTGACGATGGCACTGCGAAGAACCAGACGGCCTTCGACGACCATAACGGCAACCTGGATGGCGACCAGAACGGCGACAAGGTCACCGACGACACGGCTGCATCGAACAACCAAACTACCATCGACGAGGACGATGCGCCCAAGAAGAAGACATTTGCAGTGCTAGATGACACGATCTCTCAAGAAGCCGAGATGGTTCCAACGAAGAGTAGCAGCACTACCACCGAAGGCGAAGAGAAGCCCTTGACCAAGCCGGTGACCGGCAGCGACACAGAAGCGGCCGAGCTGCTGCCGAGCGGGCAAGCAGAGCTTCTGAACGAGCCGACGACAACGGAGTCGCAGAACGGCACGTTCCCGACGCAGGCCACGGAGTCGAGCGAGGAAAAGAAGAAGGCGCGCACGCGCAGCAGCAACAAGAACAACAACGGCGGCGGCGTGGTCGGCGAGACGTCGACGGAGGAGTCCTCGTACGTGTGGAAGCTCTGCAACGCGAGCACCGGCGCGGACTACATCCCGTGCCTGGACAACGAGGCGGCTATCAAGCGCCTGAGGAGCACCAAGCACTACGAGCACCGCGAGAGGCACTGCCCGTCTCCGGCGCCGTCGTGCCTGTGCCGCTGCCGGAGGGCTACCGTCGCCCGATCCCTTGGCCGACCAGCCGGGACAGTATCTGGTACAACAACGTGCCGCACACGATGCTAGCGTCGTACAAGGGGCACCAGAACTGGGTGAGGGTCTCCGGCGAGCACCTGGTGTTCCCGGGCGGCGGCACGCAGTTCCTCAACGGCGCGTCGCACTACATCGACGTGATCCAGGAAGCGCTGCCGGCGGTGGCGTGGGGCAGGCGCAGCCGCGTGGTGCTCGACGTCGGCTGCGGCGTGGCGAGCTTCGGCGGGTACCTCTTCGACAAGGAAGCGCTGACCATGTCGTTCGCGCCCAAGGACGAGCACGAGGCGCAGGTGCAGTTCGCGCTGGAGCGCGGCATCCCGGCCATCTCCGCGGTGATGGGCACCAAGCGGCTCCCGTTCCCCGGCGGCACCTTCGACGTGGTGCACTGCGCGCGGTGCCGCGTGCCTTGGCACATCGAGGGAGGCAAGCTGCTGCTGGAGCTGAACCGGCTCCTCCGCCCCGGTGGGCTCTTCGTCTGGTCGGCGACGCCGGTGTACCGGAAGGACGAGGAGAACGTGGGGATCTGGCAGGCCATGGCTGCGCTCACCAAGTCCATGTGCTGGGAGATGGTGAACAGGACCAGCGACACGGTGGACCAGACCGCCTTGGTCATCTTCAAGAAGCCGTCCAGCAACGAGTGCTACGGCAAGAGGAGCCACCCGGAGCCGCCGCTGTGCGAGGAGTCCGATAACCCCAACGCCGCATGGTATCCATTCATTCCCAGCTAGCTATTGATCTCTCATAAGACTTAACTGGCACCTGAATTACTTGCTCTGATGCTCGCAACTGCATTGCAGGAACATAACGCTGCAGTCGTGCATGCACAGAGTGCCCACGACTCGGCGTCGCGAGGCTCGCGGTGGCCGGGGCAGTGGCCGGAGAGGCTGACGACGGCACCCTACTGGCTGGGCGACAGCCAGGTCGGCGTCTACGGCAAGCCCGCGCCGGAAGACTTCGCGGCGGACACGGAGCACTGGAGGAAGGCCGTCAAAGGCTCGTACCTCACCGGCATGGGCATCGACTGGAGCAACGTCAGGAACATCATGGACATGCGGTCCGTCTACGGCGGGTAAGCTGCATCAACTTCTTCATCCTCCTTCTGTCACCGAGTAGCACTGACAACAGGTCGGCGTCGGAGCAGATTCGCGGCGGCGCTGCAGGACATGAAGGTGTGGGTGATGAACATCGTGCCGGTGGACTCGCCGGACACGCTGCCAATCGTCTACGAGCGCGGGCTGTTCGGGATGTACCACGACTGGTGCGAGTCCTTCAGCACCTACCCGAGGTCGTACGATCTCGTCCACGCCGACCATCTCTTCTCCAAGCTCAAGTACAGGTCAGAAGATCATCATCTTTTTTGCCAAGACTGAACGGCGTTGCCTCACTCTAATCGGCTGGCTGAGTTGATATTTCTTCCTTCATTGCAGGTGCAATCTGAGGCCGGTGATCGCAGAGGTGGACCGGATCCTAAGGCCAGAGGGCAAGATGATCGTCCGAGAAGACAGGGAGACTGCCGAGGAGGTCGAGAGGATCGCAAAATCTCTGCATTGGGAGGTCCGGATGGACGTGTCCAAGGAGGGGGAGAGGCTGCTCTGCTTCGAAAAGACCATGTGGCGACCCACTCAAATCGAAGCACTGAGCTAGCACAAGCTGCTTAGCGAACGCATGTGTAATAATGGGGAAAAAATAACTGAAGATTGATGTTGGTTTGTAGCAGAGCTGTGGTTCACAGTTTCGTAGTTTACAAGTAAACAGTTCAGAACATGTAGTACTACAGTATATGTCTCGACCTGAGAAACTAAACAGTTCAGACTTGTGCTCAATAAATTGCATACAAGTTACTGAACTCCCAAGAGAATGTTGTTCAGGCAGGCAATTGTGGATATACACTGACCATTCAATGTTCAGGAATACAAGCAGAATATAAAAAAGGTATGCTTAAAATATCACAACACTTGCAATAACATAGACTGATTCGTGTTTCTCAGTAATCCAGGTATTAAGCTAAAGTTGTCCATTCCACAAGAAAATTGCGTCACACCCCAGTGCCATGATATCAAGCTAGGTATCTATCAAAATCTTACAGAGCCAAGTGACTTCCAAGCTCTCATATTAGCATCGCAGCTGTTGCTGGGACACCACAAACCACTGAAAGGCTGACCGTCTAGAATCTTGCAAATTGCCTGTTATCATCACCACCTTTCCTTCCGTACGGATTTGCGGCGTTGATACCATGCCTCCTCCCCCCACCACCATCCACTTTCCTCGTCTTCCTACGTTTAGAAGCGCTGCTCTCCAAGTCGAGGTTCACTTTTGGAGGGTTCTTAAAACAGAATGATGCTGCTACAGACTGCCACATAATAAGGAAAAGATAAGTCATCCATTTTCCTGTCGAGTCTGATACTGAACGCATAAATAACTTGAGTTTCATGCTCATGAAACATCTGTTTCGGCTACTTCCTGGGATATTCTTAAAACAGAATGATGCTGCTACAGACTGCCACATAATAAGGAAATAGATAAGTTATCCATTTTCCTGTCAAGTCTGATACTGTACACATAATAACTAGAGTTTCATGCTTATGAAACATCCATTTCGGCTGCTTCCTGGGATAAGCTCACTTCTACACGAAGGCAATAAACGACTTCCAAGGGATACGCTCAGTTCTAAACTAAGCCAAAAAAAAATCAACTGTACCTCTACTTGAGAGCTAACATATTTGGGAAGTGTGTAAAGTGGATAAAATAGAGTAAAAACGCCAATAAGAGTCATAAGACAGTAGAAAAATAAGCCCACACACTAACATTTGTTGTGAATTGTAATGTCCAAGAAACGTGAACAGGGACCAAATAACGTGCTTCTAGAGGAAAAAAGTAAGAAGTGCAGTGAATAAATTATAATACGCTGGTAAACAGTAGACAAACATGTTTCCAGAAACTAGCATTCGCCGTAGATTGTAATGACAAACAAAAACATAATATGAAGAGGATAATGGTAGTGCATATTGACCAAATACTGAGCCTTCAGAAAGAGTATTTGTACCTTCATATCGAGGTCATGAACATTGAAAATGTCCTTCATGGCGTGTGAGTTGTATGCCAAGATGTAGGATCTGTACGCTTCTTTAGCTGATTGATTTAGGAAGTAGTTCTCGCCAACAATATTCTCCTGCTCAATAATTTAAGTTGTGAATTCTGAGCACATTTAAATATGAATTAAGACAATACAATAAATGCAAAAGATGTACTTACGAGGTGTGATTGTAAATTTGGCACATTCTTATTATTGAACTCGTATTCTGTGAGAGAAATCTTGGCTGCCTGCAGGCACCATAATTTTTATTAGTGAGAGAGAGAGAGAGAGAGAGTAAATTATTTTGAGTAGAATTTATTACCTTCAGATAAATAAGAAATTTTAGTTCTTGTGGCAACAAGAACAATAATGCGCTTCCTTTGCCTTTTTCACCACGTGCAGTACGACCAACTCTGTGAATGTAATCCTGAACATCAAATTTGATTTGGTCAGTACATAAAAAAAAAAGAATGTGAATACAAACGTAACGAGGACAGTTCACATCACAAACCTTTGGTTCATCTGGAGGATCATATTGCACAATATAATCCTAAACAAGGACAATTATCATTCAGTTAGCAAGGGGAAAAGTATTCAGACCACTGGTTTTAAAACATAAGTATTAGAAAAAAACTCACCACGTCAGGAATATCAAGTCCACGTGCTGCAACATTTGTGCACAATAAGATACCCTTTTCTGCCTTACAAAAGTTAAAGAATGTTGTAGTTCGTTTCTGCTGCTTTTGTTTCCCATGGATATCCTCACACTCTATCTGGAGAAAATTTAGAAGTTCTGCATGGAACTTTACTGAACTACATGATGAAAAGAACACCATGACCTTCTTAGACTGTTTCTTTTTTAGGAAAGCATATAGAACCAAAAACCTCTTCTCGCTAGGAATGACACAATAGCCCTGCTGTAAGCCTTCCACAGTAGCCTGTACGAGCATCATTGTTATTTTTACTATAGAAATTCGTAACATAGAGAGATGAAGAGCTTGGTGAATCAGTTCCTTACATTTGATTTACCATCATCAACTGAGATATAAACAGGTTTTTCTTTCCGTTCTTCGTTTTTCTCAAATGACAACTTGGCAAACTCTTCAACCTATGGATTCAAAACACCAGCAGATTCATGTAAATAGAAAAACAACAAGAATCAGTCTAGAAGTTGGGCTGAATGGCAGATCTACCAACCTCTCTAGTTTGTGTCGCAGAAAAAAGAACAGTCTGCCGATTCTGTGTATCATGCATAGTGATAAACAGAAATAAATGGTTAAATGTCAATTAACTGATGAACTGTGGTATGTATATCGATTATCGAGTGAGAACCATCAGATGGATAGGTGAAAATGTACCAGAGGAAGACGTTTAAATATTTGTTTCATATCTTCCTCAAAGTTCTGCTCAAGAATGCGATCAGCTTCATCAATTATAAGACACTACAAAAAGTAATAGGATGAGGATGTCAGACAGATGAAGTAAAAGGGGGAAAGGGGTCATTCCCTGAGATAATCATGCAGCAATGGCACAATAAATCAAGCAAGCAAGCATTGCATATGGTTAACATTGGCGCTACACACTAAAGTAAACAGCTGGACTTAGACTTGTTGTCTAGTTGGCCTGGTTTACTATACCTCAAGTCAAGCTTTTTGGATCTGAAGTTCAAGGTCAACGTAGTTAACGTATGAAGAAAGTGTAGATAAAGTGCATACAACACAAACATGTGTAACCATGGCCATTGATGTTACCACTTTATTGCATAAAACAAGATAATATGCATATAATAAATTTGCGGGTATTAGGACCAAGGGAGCTTGACTTAGTATCATGTGGGAACATCATTATCACCCACTTGAAAATAGCAGGGAAGTTGTGGCAAGATCAAAGGGGACTTAGAGATCAGCTAGATTATCTTTGATTGTTTTATTTCCAGGCTAGGATGGTTTCCAATGTTATAACAACTAGGCAGCTAAGTTCGTAAAGTTAGAAGTTGATGGATCAGGTTTGTTAGGACCCATCTCAATTTTAAAATACCAGATGGGTGCTTTGAGGGAAGTAAGAGTCAACGAAATTTATCTTTCTATATCCTGCACTTCTAGGGTTGAGCGCCTGGTTCAATGTCAACGACTAGCAGCTTCACTGTCAAGCATGCGATAGCCAGGTTTGAGCCTAGAACTTTCAAGGTCATCCAAACTCAGCAAAACCCCTGTTTAGATGGTCTACTCAAGCTACTATGATAGTCGATACCCGTTATGTCAGCTGAAAAGATATATATGTCGCTGCACACGGAACATACTTCTGGCATATCTTCTGCTGAATCAAAAAAACAGACAAATTACTTGATGAATTGAAATGATCATCCAAGAATCCAACTTAAGAGGTGTGAAATTGACTATGTAAACCATTGGCATTTACAGTATACATTGCATAAGCTGATGAGAACTAAAATTGAACTTAACTCTAGTTCAATACTGAAGTATGTCTCCAGGTGTGTACTATACCACAAGTGTGAATCAGTTTCTCTTAGGTTAATTATGTGACAATCTAAATATCTGCATTGTTTACACAAACAAATCTTCCTCATATTTTATAGGAAAGTAGTGAATACTATTTATTTACCTTTAGTCTCTTATATATGAAACCCTTGGTGTTTTGCAGATGGTCCAACAGCCTGCCTGGTGTAGCTACTAACAAATTGACCCCCTTTGCAAGCTGGTCAGCTTCAGTTCTCCGTCCATTACCACCAATGACATACCCGAGAGTTTGCGAGTGATACTTCATCAGTTCCTTGGCAACATTGTGTGTCTGAACCACAATAAGAAGAAGAATACATGTGATTGAGGCGCAAAGCTTTCAAAAATTAATCATGGTAATATGTTTTTGAGTAATTCTGGAGTGAGCAATTTGCCAACATTATTAAACAGAATTAACAAAAGGCACTTTCTTGACCACCAAAAGCATAGTATAACCTAAAGTGTAGTAGAATGAACATCAGTGTCCAATATAATTACAAGCCATTCTATCAACAAAGTATAACCTTATCTCAGTTGGCACATCATATATCTATAATTTCACTCGTGGTCATGGTAGATTCCTGAGCAGTGCTACCACAGCTGAACCGAAATGCAACAATTCTACCAAGCGTGATTTCTCAAGGTAGTAATCGTACCTGGATGGCTAGCTCCCTTGTAGGGCAAACAACGACAACTCCTGTTCCATTCCTCGGCGAGAAATGCAGGTTATAGAGCAGCTCAATCGCCGGCACGAGAAACGCAAGGGTCTTCCCTGAGCCCGTCTTGGCAGCTCCCATCACATCCCTTCCTTCCAACAGATGCGGTATCGACCGAGCTTGTATCTGCAAGCACGAAAGATCAACGAAATCAAGTAACCACGGATGCCATTTTTACTAAATTCACTAGAGCACCGTACCAAGACCTTGAACACAACATTCCTACGCCATTCTCAATGCTACTATTCCGCCGCGTGAAGACAAGGAAGTAATTTGCGTAGCGGGTTAAGTTGGATGGTCAAAGGTTAGGCGGGAGACGGTAGGTACGGACCTGGGCGAGGTGGGTGTAGTTCATCTCCCTGATGGCCTTGGCAGTGAGTTCGGAGATGGGGAGCTCCGAGAAGAGCATGCTCGTCAGGATTCCTGACCCCTCCTTCTCCTTCTTCTCCTTTATCTTCTTCTTTTCACTACCCTTCTCCTGCTCCTCGTCCTCGCCAACCGCCTCCTCCGTCTGCTGCTGCTCCTCGTTGAATTCATTGGCAGCGGCGTCGGCGGCGGCCTCGGGGACCGTCTCCTCCGGCTCGGAGTCCGACTCGGGCGGCGGGGCGACGGGCTTGCGCTTCTTCGACGACTTGGCGGAGCCCATGGTGGCGGGTGCGGGGGACGTGACGGCGGTGGCGGTGGCGGCGGGAGGAAGGGGAGGGTGGTCTTCTAGGGTTTAATGGTTGGGGTGTTTGCGGCAGGAGGTTTTGTGATAGGGACGCGTCCCATTTCAGGCAAGGGCCTCCTTGCGTGAAGTCTAGGGTTTTACTTCCGTCTCGGCCATCCGATTTCGATCGTACGGCAAAAGAATAGCCGGCGCTCACTGGGGGCACCGACGGGCGACGGGGCGGCTACGAATCATCGGGGATGCAACAGCTCTAGTATATGCTGAAAAATTCCATACCACAAAAAATGTTTTGGGATATATGGCAAGTTAAATACACTCGCGGTAACTGAATTTTAGGTCGAAACATAATACGGTACCTATACTCAGAAATATGCTCAATACAGATTTTTTTACCGTAAACCTGACACGAGGTTTTTGGCAGAATAGATCTCTAATTTCACCCAACTATCTATTTTCATGTGAATATGCATATATACACAAAATGATCTCTAATTTCACACTACTATAAAATCAAACTAATTAGTGTTTTAGCATCACACAATATAATAATAATCCAAATTACACTAATAGTCAAAATACAACAATTGTGAATGGTTCTGGATGCAAACAGTATTTCAAAACACACATACTCAAATAAAACAACAATGGGAGATTAATTCACATATATTTGTCACTGAGGCTCCACGAAATAATCACGAAGTCGGGTATGAGACTCCCATTTTTCAATTGTCTCAAGAAATGATTGGATCACGTTCAACTTTCGTCGAGAATTCACACAACTATCAACATTGTCGTAGTCAAAGTATAAATTCAGACCCCTTTGATTCTCGATAATCATGTTGTGAAGAATCACACAAACAATGATGATATTCATGAGAGACTTTTTTGTCCCAATAACAAACATGACCTTGGACAATAGCAAACGAGGTTGCAACACACCGAAAGGTCTCTCAACGTCCTTAGCAAGTAGCAAATTGAGATTGGTGTTTACCCTGTGGATTTGAGACAGTTTTCACAGATGTTGACCATGAAAAATAGACGTCGCGAGCTTGATAGCAGTCCATGTCATATGCATGACCTTTAAAAGCGAAGTTGCAAGCCGGAGCATCATCACTAGCAAGTCCAGCAATTAGATGGAGTCTCTGCAAAACATTGAAATCATTAAGAGAGTATGAAAAACCAAAAAATCAATGCCAAAACTATAGGTCTTTAGAGGTCACTCCTTCAAATATGATAGTTGGATCACGATGTTGACCTATGTACTGTCTGTGTCATGTTGTAGGGCAATTTTTTCACCTCTAACGCATGCAGTCGATTCTAAAGCATGACCGGCCATCCCCTTGCAGCATTCATTGTCATCAGCCTCTTTGTGTCCTCTTTTTATTGGGAGATATGAGATACTCATGAGTCATGACCGAAGACCTTGATCAATGTCTTCGCAAACATCCTGACAGAGGCGATGGTAGTGTCTTTCTCCGATGCAAAGATACTTGTCGGTGTAATCGGTTTGAATACCATATGCAATCACTCGTATTGCTACCGATAGTTTCGAAATGCGCTAAACCCAATGTGTTCAAAAGCCTTCCTCGACGAGTAAAGTATCAACAATTGGCCTCGTCAGTTTTGACAATACACACAAAAAGATCTCTGCATGTTCGTTGATGCCTACGAAAAAGATAAGCATGATACATGGAAACCTCGACGGAATAACCGTTCATGAGAATTTCATGGCCGAGAGCTTGGTCCCAAGCAATGCAAGACGAACCACTTGGGATCCCTCCCGATTTCTCTTCTTTTCCTCCATCTACTTCACCACGTGCATCAATAAAAAATTCCCATGACCGACATACTGGAGGTATAATGCATCTACAGAGATTTATAATTCTTCACATATTGATTTGCACCATAGTGAAAATTAAACAACGGGATATAATTTTACCTCGAGGGTCAATGAGATTCTAGGATGGAGACGAAGTGGCTGGAGGAGAACTTGGTTGGGGTACTATCTGGAGCGGGGCAAGGTGGAGGACGACTCGATGGCTCAAGAACGCCTAGTGGCGCCCAACCCGAGGACTTTCCAGCCTCGTGCGGAACTCTACAACGGATCAGCGTTGGAGCAGATTCGTGGCGAAAAAGATAATCAAGATACATGGAAACCTCGGTGGAATCTTTCATGGGAATTTCATGGCGGAGATCTTGGTTACAAGGAATGCAAAGACAACCCACTTGGGATCATGCCCGATTTATATTCTTTCCTCCATTTGCTTCACCACGTGCATCAAGAAATAAAATCCTCGATCTCATCATTGTCGAGCAAATCGTCCAAATCGGAATTGTCCAACAATGAGGAATCCTCAAAAAAGATTCCCATGAACGACATATTAAAGGAATAATTCATCTATAGAGATTTACAATTCTTCACCTATATATTTGCACCATAGTGAAAATTGAACAAAGGGATAGAAATTTACCTTGGGCGTCAATGAGATTCTAAGATGGAGACAGAGTTGCTGGAGGAGAACTCGGTTGGGGTACTATCTAGAGCGGGGCAAGGTAGAGGACGGCTTGATGGCTCAAGAACAAGCATCACACTCCTCATGTCGATCAACAACTTATTCATCCAAGAACAACGCTTCAGAGGTCATCAAGGCTCGGCTCCCAACTAGACCTCAGCCACTCGAGACAAGTAACAGTGAAGAATTGTATACTCCGAGGATACCGACCAAAACAATTGAAAGAGCAGCATGCCCCATGTGTATTTTTGGTAATTAATGACAGTCCATATGGACTAATGGTTAAATTGAGTTATACTTGTAGTGTTTGTCCATAGACAATGCTTGAACTGCATATGCTGGATTCAAGGTTGATGCCATCCAGATAATGATATGATGGAGTATTTGTCAACAATATCATCGATTTGTATGGATATACTTGACCAAGATTTTATTCAAAGGGTCATCCAAAGATTGGTCATGAGAGAGTTGAACATATTGCAAGTATGTCTTGAAGAAGAGGATCATGTGATCTCATGTTTATCTTCAAGACATCATCTTAATGAAGAGAGAAAGAAAAAAATACAAAGTCGATCAAGATATTGATCAACACACAAAGCTAGAAGATGTACCAAGTGGGATCATGTGATCTCGGGGTATGGTAACCAATTGTCCATATAGCTTTGTTAGCTAACCCATGATATGTGTGTGTGGTATTTATATGTGGGGTTAGGTATCTTTCCATGGACTTGCATTAAAATAAAGATTTCATATAGCCCATGGAGGATGACGGCAAGTTGGTGATCGTCATATCAAGATTGAGAAGTGCAAGTTTAAGATGAGAATCTCGAAGAGACCCTATTCTTGAAACTTACCACCCATTCAGAGATTATGGTCAAGTGAAGATATGCCTAACCGAGGCTTTTCCATAATGGTTAATGAGGGAGCAATATGCGAGTCTTTACCGAGCGTAGCACAATCAAGAAAGGTGTTCCAACTTGAGGTGTTCATGATCGTCATCATCTAACACAAGTGGAATACGCAAGGCAAAGGTATAACTTGATACGATTTCTATTTTACCGGTCTCATGGTGATGGTTGGAAAACCGGGTTATAAGATAGATAACCGTACTATCAAGAGGGGCTCTCGAGTGAGTAGATTTATCGTATCCTGCGTAGAGACCTCAAACCTTTGCATACTTGACAACATCTTTCTTGATTGTTATTTAGCTTTTCTCAATTTGGTTTTTTGGTGCTTGTCGTGATATTCAAGACAAGCTCAAGTTCACCAAGAAAAGAAGTTCGTATGAAACAATTGTTACGTTTTCGGTATTTGAGATTTTACAGGTTTGTGGAGGATGAATGGTTGGCGACTCTCTCTGATGGCGGCCCCCTCTTTCTTATAGTGGCAGTCAGACTGAATTAGGTTTTCGGGCGTCTTCTCATGCGAATTGGAATTTGGCCCTTTCCCTAAAGTTGTTCGGTTTGACCTCGCGAAACCAACCGACATCGTTACGGCCAGTACGGTCGTGTGTGACCATACCAGCTGTCGTTAAGTCTTGTAATGCTTGATTCTGAGCCCTCTTCCATTTGGATTCTTCCCATATATGATTGATATTTGTCAATATTCCATCTATTGCAAGAAAATAACTTATAAGGATATTTTTAAAATAAATTGCCATTAATGATTAGTGGCAGATATATAGTTAATATACCGTCATTTTAGGACAAATATATAGTTTATCTGTAGATAAAGATGCGTATAATTTACAGGCATCAGAAGACAAGCCTGGTATTTCTTCACGTGAACGAGCAAAAGCACTCAACGGGGCTCATTTAATCCAGAGAGAAAGTATCCGGTGGAACAAACTGAAACCGGTGAAAACCATGAAAAATTTATAAAAAATCATAACAAAAATGCATAACGTTGGGAAGGTAGAGTTCTATAGACATGCAAATTTGCAAGTTAAAACTCCAAATTGTTTTAGGAGCTATAAAAATGATAAATTCATCAACCGAATAGTAGATTCAACAATGAATAGTACTATTTATTGCTCAATCTGTTATTTTCATAGTTTTAAAATAATTTTGAGTTTTAACTTACAAATGTGCATGTCTATAAATTTTTAAGGTAGTGCTTATGTCTCTTTTTCCTTCAAGTCTCAGTCACCTTAGAAATGTGCAACGGTAGTTAAGAAAAAAATGCAATTGCACCTTTCTAAAATGTGACTCAGACTTAAGAAAAAACAGTCAGCTGAGACTTAGCAAATCCGAAATTCTAATTCCCAACGTAATGCATTTTTGTTCAGATTTTTTTATTATAGAACTTTAAACATGATTTTCATGGTTTTGTTTGTTTCCACGTCCGATGCGTGTGCTCCACTTCTCCAAACGTGACGCCGCCATGCCCTAGTGGCTCCCTCCTCTCCGGTCTCCTCCCAACCCAGCGTCCCCTCGCCTCAACCTCCAGCGGCACCGGCCCCTGTTCTGCTCTGCTCGCGGACTCTGTCGCCGGACGCCATGCACTAGCGTCAGTGCTCCCTGTTCCCTATCGACGCGTCTTCGTGCTCCTGAACACCATCCTCCCTGGCTTGGCTCAGGCGCCCTCCAACGCGTCTCGAGGTGTACTGTCCTATCTATGATGGGATCGACACTACAGAGGATTTGGCACCGAATTGGGAAATTGGGGTGAGAAGCAGACGAGGTAGGTGAGATTCAGAGAGAGGGGATGAGATATTCAGACTTGATTTCATTCAACATCCCCGGCCTTGGAGTGGCGTACAAGTTTAAGTAAGCTGGCCCGACAAGTGGGGCACACTCACAACCCAACAGGTGGGTCACACACACAGGTGTCTAACCCAGGCTCACACCCAATCCATGTCCGACGACCGATCTGTCAGGTGAGCTGGTGAGGGAGGCGTGACATTTTCCCCTACTGGAGACGAAGGCCCTTCCCAGATGGATGCAGTAGGGAATCGGCGCCGCAAGACATGCAAATCTTCCCAGGTGGTTGCAGCATCAGGCAGCGTAGACCACTTGACCTTGACCTGGACGATTGCCTTGCTTCCTTTCTTCACCATACGACGCTCCAGGATTGCAGTTGGTTCAGGGAACCCCGCCATCAAGTCCGCAGTGGTAGGCAGCTCTGAGTATACTGGTGCATAGTTAGGTGTGAACGGCTTGAGCTGCGAGACATGGAAAACAGGGTGAACAACACTTGATGAAGGCAATTCCAGTTTGTAAGCGACGGCTCCAATGCGTTGCAGAATCTTGAATGGCCCGAAGAACTTGAAAGCAAGTTTTGGATATGGACGATTGACCACTGACGTCTGGGCATATGGCTGCAGTTTCAGCAGCACTGACTCGCCCACCTGAAATTCCCACGCTGAACGCGATTGATCTGCATAGATCATCATCCTGTTCTGAGCTTTCAGCAAGTTGGCTCGCAGCATTGCAGTGTAGGTCTCACGATCTTGCAGAACTGTGGCAGCTTCTGGATCATCAGTGGAGACAAGATTTGGAAATGCACCAAAACTTGGTTCAATCCCATAGAGTGCCTTGAAGGGTGAGCGATCCAATGCGGTGTGATGAGAAGAGTTGTACCAGAACTCCGCCATGGGCAACCATGCTCGCCATTTCCTTGGACAGTCGTGGACAGCACACCTCAAATACATCTCAAGACTTTGATTGACGCGCTCGGTCTGGCCGTCAGTTTGCGGATGATACGCCGTGCTGTAATGCAGAGTGGTTCCTGTAGCCTTGAATAGAGCACGCCAGAAGTTGCTCGTGAACACTCGATCACGATCAGAGACTATGGTTTTAGGTCCTCCATGGAGCTTGACAACATTGTCAGTGAACACCTCTGCCACTTTTGTTGCTGTGAATGGATGTTTGAGCAGGATGAAATGTGCGTACTTAGTGAGTCTGTCCACGACGACGAGAATACCATCATAGCCGTCAGACTTGGGGAGCCCCTTGATGAAATCCATGGTGATATCATGCCAAGCTTCTTTAGGTGGTGGCAGAGGCTGTAGCTTGCCTGCTGGTTTGGAGTTTTCGTGCTTTGCTTGCTGGCAGGTTTGGCACTGATGGGCAAAATCCTCTACTGCTCTTTTCAGTCCAGTCCAGGCAAATGATGCATGTAAAATGCATACATGAACTTTGCACTTTAATTGCTTATATTCCAATCATATTTGCATCATATAAGGGTTATACCAATGTTTTATAATGATTTTGGGAATACTTCATAGTTTTCCCATTTATTTGGAATTAACCCTGTTTTTCCAGAAAACGTCTTTTTTAGTGTTTCAGACTTTCCGGGAGCTTCGGGACTCCAAAAAGGGCAAGGTCAAAGAGCACGGTTCAGAATTTTCGAGACAAACGCAATGGGCTTAAATTGAAGACCAGAAGCCCAACAGGCTGGAAATGGGAGGGTCCCACGCGGCCTAAAGTACATGGCCACGTGGGCCCAGCTCGTTTCCACCTCGGAGCTCCGTGGCCGTCGATCTTTCGTCCACCGACTTCGTCTTGACCTAAAAACGCCTAAAAAAAGGTCCCCTGGCGTTTCGCGAAAGGAGGCGGCGGAGAAACACAGAACACGAAACAGAGAGTCAGAAGGCTGCCGCCGGAGAAGATCGGAGGGGGGAAACGCCGCCGGAATCACCTCCGGAGGGCTCCACCCCCCTCCGGCGTGTTCATCATCAACATCTACAGCAAGAACTTCTTCACCATCATCACCATGATGAAGGGGGAGTAGTCCACCCCCTGGACTAGGGTTTGTGGTGGTAACTTTTGTATCTCTCCTCTCTCTTGAGCTTCACTAATTAGTACCGTATGAGCTGCTGAACATGATTACGGTCATCTATGTAATACCTTTGTGGTGAATATTGTGGTGTGAGATGATTTGTTATGCATTTACCGTTGTGTTGGAGCTTTTGTGATTTGTCATACTTTGAAGTATGATGTATGTGGGTACGGGATGGCCGATGTGACACGGCATAGGTATTGAGTGACACAGTACCGCCCAACATCCTTTATCTGGGGGTAAAAAGAAAGAGTATGATGTGGGAGTGAGAGAAACCACGCTAGCCTTACGAGGGGTGACCTAGCAACACAAATGAGTATTTCTTTCAACTATGTGTTTTAGGACATATAGCCGTCATAAAAAGCTACCATTAAAACATGACAATTGTGTGTACTTTATCTATAACATGATGATCACCGTAGATGAGAGAGAGAGAGGATTAAGTGAACCCATGAACCATGTCCATTGTTCCTATAAGAAACACACACTTGAGCTTGTCCTCTTGCTACATAGAGGATTGGGCTTTCTCTCTTTGAGAGCTTTCACTTGCTACTACCTTTGTCTTGTCCTCTTGCAAAGAAGAGGATTGGGACACTTTTACATCCATCAAACCAACCATCTTGTTCTCTAAACTTGTTTAGTGCATAATCAACTAAAACTTGTGACACTTTAGTTGTAGGGAATAGATAACTTTTCCTTCTTGCTCCTGCGGATCGATACCTTACTTCCACATTGAGAGGTGCTACAGTGATCCCTTGCTCTTGGGGGTTATCAAGTACTTTTCTGGCGCCGTTGCCGGGGAGCGTAGCGCTTAAGTTTCTATTCTTGTGTGCACTAGACTAAGCTTGGGGAGGTTCCTTTTATATCTTGCAATCATCTAAGCTTGGGGAGGTTCTTTGACTTGTTTGATGATACTATGTCTCCCATTTATGATGATGAATATGATATTTTCAGTCCACCCACTATTGAGGATATAGTTTATGTTGATTATGATATGCCTCCTATATATGATGTTTACAATGATGAATATGATATTTTCAGTCCATCTACTATTGAGGATAAAAATCATTTTGATTATTCTATGCCTCCTATTTATGATGATTACATTGATGGATGTGATATTTTTACTCCCACTATTACTAATGAAACTGTTTATGCTTATGTGGAGAGTAATGATACTTTTATGCATGTGGATCATGATAAGAATGCTCTATGTGATGGTTATATTGTGGGTTTTATCAATGATGCTACTGAAAGTTTTTATGAGAGAGGGAGACATGACTTCATATACCACAATAATATTAAGTCTCCTCTCTTTTTGTTGAAATTTTGAAGTTGCACTTGCTTTGCCTTCCTATGCTAGTCACTTTGTGCTTTATTGATTTATTTTCTTACAAGATCCCAATGCATAGGAAGTGGGTTAGACTTAAATGTGTTTGATATTTGCTTCTTGATGCTCTTTTATATTCAACTCTTATTCCTATGGGAGCATCATTAAAACTATCAAGCCTAGCTATATGGCTATAAAGAAAGCGCTTTGCGGGAGGCAACCCGGTTATTTTTGTGTGTGATTTTCTTTGTGTCCTCTTGCTGTAACAAGAGATTTTGTGTCTAGTTTAGTTCTGGAGTTTTCAATAAAGTGCCAAGTTTTACCCTTTTGGTTTGAAAAGTTGCTTATAGCGTTCGGAGATTTTATTCCTGCACGAATCAGTGCACGGTATGATTTTTAATTCTTATTCTGTAACTCCGAATGAGCTCATATTTGAACTGTAGTTGCAACTTTTCATCCTCTGTATGCATGAATTTTTCGGAATTTTTCGAGAAAGTTTGGTAGGGTAGAAAAATACGTTTTGCTGCTGCTGTTTTTCTGGACAGATTCTGTCCCATTTTGTTTGATGCATGCTTTGAGCTTTTAAGTTGAATCTTTTTGATCCAATTGAGTTTATGAGTAGGCATACAACATTATACACTTTCTGGACATGTCATATGAATTTTTGTTCAAGGATTATATGCAGCAAGGAACCTATTTGTTTATCACTATTAATGCACCCCACAGAAAAGAGATGGGAGAAACGGTGTTTTGAAGTTTTTTCACAGGGATTGGAGGAGATGCACCAAGAGCTATCCAAGGATGGTGAAGACCATAAGCTTGGGGATGTGAAGACAACCCCGCTGGACCTACACACTCTCGGTTTGCACACGTCCAACTTCTGTTTTTCGATCGAAACACTTTATCGCATAAACTTGGAGCGTCGTTTTTTGTTTTTGTTTGAGTCTTGAGAGACCACCACACTATCATTATATATGAGAGAGCTACTGGAAATATGGGTTGAAATATGTTGGATGCTTTTATAAGATTGGGAAAAGGGATGTTTGACTTGATTTTTAATGATACATATAGTTGCATGATTCATGAGCTTGTTTATGAGTAATAGTTTGCAAATTCTTTTTGTAGAGCTATCACTTATTCATGTTTTGGTGCTGATTGTTATTTTACTTGGTTTAACATGGATTAGTTAGTTCTATGGACACTCATGCATGCATCTAGATGGTCAACTTTCTCCCTTTTGCTAGCCCAAAAACTCCAACAAGCAAAAACTTGTTTCCAACACCTTCAACCAAAGTTATTCCAGTGAGTCCACCATATCTACCTATTGGCTTTATGCTATTCCGAGTATGTTTAACATGTTGTTTGTGTTATCTTACCTCTGAATGAAAATGTTTATGTTATTGATTGCAATGGAAAAAATTGGTTATATAGCTCTCACGAACTTGATGCACAATGTTCTTTTATTTGCATAATAAAACTTGACCCATTGTGATTAAGATTATGATGTTTGTGGCTTGATGAATGTTTTGGGTTGGAAGTTAGCCCATATGTGCTGTCACATGGCAAGCTTTCAACACTCTTCATCTCATTTAGTTGATATCATGTGCTTTTGTCTATGGATGCTTATCATGTTGAAATAAATGTGGAAATAGAGTGAGTTTAAATGAGTTTGTGTAAATGGTTAGAGAGACGCCTGGGCCGCTAATCTAAGCCATGCATCATTCATGGTGGAAATTTACTTACATACTATGGTGAACCTTCTGTGATACACCTTGCAATAAAAAACTATTCCAAATGGTAAATAAAAAGGGTGTTGAGATTGTTCATTTTGTTTGTTTGTCTTGTCATTTTGATATGGGCTTGTTCCATATCTTGGGACAAGAGGTACCCCAGTTGACGCTCTTGATGATACTATTATGCTTACAATGATATTTAATTGAACTTGCTTTGTTTCCCAAGTTGAGTAACACATGGTGTAAGTACTTGTATTCAAGGGGCATGAGACATTCAACCCATTCTTTATCAAGCACACTACTCATATTTGCTTTCACTTTAACCTTAATCATTCAAGATGCTATGATAGGGGCAATGAGAGCTTGACACCAATGAATACCTTATTGCAATCATTAACTTAAGTAGAAGAGTTTGGAAGTTGGATGAAACTTATGCATGCTTTACCTCTACTCACATATACATCTTTCCAAAGTGTACACCTATCATATTCAGATTTTCATCTACACTCTATGACCATTGTAGGATGTTCTACTTATCATTATGCATACATGTGTTCCATATTACTTGCTACCATGTTACACTTTGTGAACTATCAATGAACATCCTTGTCTTGAATACTTGATATCACTTCATAAACTATTTGCATATTGCTACTCCTTTGAAGAATGAATCATTTGACTATATGTAGCAATAGTAATCATCTTTGATATTCATTGTTAAGTATTAAATTGCAAAGTCCATGTTAGTTTTATCATCTTCATACTCGAGGACGAGCATGGATTAAGCTTGGGGATGTTGATGCATGTAAAATGCATACATGAACTTTGCACTTTAATTGCTTATATTCCAATCATATTTGCATCATATAAGGGTTATATCAATGTTTTATAATGATTTTGGGAATATTCATAGTTTTCCCATTTATTTGGAATTAACCCTGTTTTTCCAGAAAACGTCTTTTTTAGTGTTTCAGACTTTCCGGGAGCTTCGGGACTCCAAAAAGGGCAAGGCAAAGAGCACGGTTCAGAATTTTCGAGACGAACGCAATGGGCTTAAATTGAAGACCAGAAGCCCAACAGGCTGGAAATGGGAGGGTCCCACGCGGCCTAAAGTACATGGCCGCGTGGGCCCAGCTCGTTTCCCCTCGGAGCTCCGTGGCCGTCGATCTTTCGTCCACCGACTCGTCTTGACCTAAAAACGCCTATAAAAAAGGTCCCCTGGCGTTTCGCGAAAGGAGGCGGCGGAGAAACACAGAACCACGAAACAGAGAGAGAAGGCTGCCGCCGGAGAAGATCGGAGGGGGGAAACGCCGCCGGAATCACCTCCGGAGGGCTCCACCCCCCTCCGGCGTGTTCATCATCAACATCTACAGCAAGAACTTCTTCACCATCATCACCATGATGAAGGGGGAGTAGTCCACCCCCTGGACTAGGGTTTGTGGTGGTAACTTTTGTATCTCTCCTCTCTCTTGAGCTTCACTAATTAGTACCGTATGAGCTGCTGAACATGATTACGGTCATCTATGTAATACCTTTGTGGTGAATATTGTGGTGTGAGATGATTTGTTATGCATTTACCGTTGTGTTGGAGCTTTTGTGATTTGTCATACTTTGAAGTATGATGTATGTGGGTACGGGATGGCCGATGTGACACGGCATAGGTATTGAGT
Organism: Poa pratensis; assembly: GCA_947311845.1. Taxonomy (NCBI): domain Eukaryota; kingdom Viridiplantae; phylum Streptophyta; class Magnoliopsida; order Poales; family Poaceae; genus Poa; species Poa pratensis. The sequence continues at coordinate 45,504,538 of CAMZMU010000083.1, forward strand.
GACACAGTACCGCCCAACATCCTTTATCTGGGGTAAAAAGAAAGAGTATGATGTGGGAGTGAGAGAAACCACGCTAGCCTTACGAGGGGTGACCTAGCAACACAAATGAGTATTTCTTTCAACTATGTGTTTTAGGACATATAGCCGTCATAAAAAGCTACCATTAAAACATGACAATTGTGTGTACTTTATCTATAACATGATGATCACCGTAGATGAGAGAGAGAGAGGATTAAGTGAACCCATGAACCATGTCCATTGTTCCTATAAGAAACACACACTTGAGCTTGTCCTCTTGCTACATAGAGGATTGGGCTTTCTCTCTTTGAGAGCTTTCACTTGCTACTACCTTTGTCTTGTCCTCTTGCAAAGAAGAGGATTGGGACACTTTTACATCCATCAAACCAACCATCTTGTTCTCTAAACTTGTTTAGTGCATAATCAACTAAAACTTGTGACACTTTAGTTGTAGGGAATAGATAACTTTTCCTTCTTGCTCCTGCGGATCGATACCTTACTTCCACATTGAGAGGTGCTACAGTGATCCCTTGCTCTTGGGGGTTATCAGCAAATAAGCTCTTGACGCGCTGGTAAGTGGCCTGGATCCCTGAGTGGCCGCCCACGACGCTGTCATGCATGGCTGCAATGATCTTTGTGTGGAGGGCTGAGTTGTTGCCAATCCACAGGCGTGTGTGCAGGCGAATGGTGCCATCTTGTAGTGAGAATCCCTGCTCATCAGGATTGTGAACTGCCAATCGAGCCAAAAGAGCTTGTGCAGTGGCGTCGGTGGTATATGAATTTGTCACCTCTTTTACCCATGCCGGTTGGCAGACGGACAGGGCGGCACACTCCATGTGATGGCCTACTCTGGAGAGCGCGTCTGCGGCACCATTGTCCAGACATCGCTTGTACATGAAGGAGAATTGCAGCCCACCCAGCTTGGCCATAGCCTTGCGCTGCACATCAGTCTCCAGTTGCTGATCTTGCAGGGAACAGAGGCTCCTGTGGTCGGTGAGAATGGTGAAAGGACCACGCTGTAAATAGGGTCGCCATTTGGTTACTGCAAGCATAACAGCGAGAAAATCCTTCTCGTAGACTGATAGTTGTGCATTCTTTGGTCCCAGCGCCTTGCTGAGAAAAGCAATTGGCTGACCGTCTTGAGCAAGCACGGCCCCAATTCCCGTGTCGTAGGCGTCCGTCTCCACGGTGAACGGCTTCGCAAAGTTCGGCAGAGCTAGAACAGGTGTGGAAAGCATGGCAACCTTGAGCTGATTGAACGCCGCTGTGGCTTTTTCTGTCCACACAAACCCCTTCTTGGTGAGCAGCGCGGTCAACGGCTTGGCGATGATGCCGTAGTCCTTGACGAACTTGCGGTAATATCTGGTGAAGCCCAGGAACGCGCGGAGCTCCGTGATCGACATAGGCAGCGGCCAATTCTCCATGGCCTTGGTCTTGTCAGGTTCCGTGGCCACGCCTGCCGCTGAGATCACGTGACCGAGGTAGTCGATGCTGGTGCAGGCAAAGGAGCACTTGGACAGCTTGACGTAGAGCTTGTGTTGGCGAAGCAGCGACAAGACGATGCGCAGGTGCTCGATGTGTTCTTCCAGTGTGCGACTGTAGATGAGGATGTCGTCGAGGAAGACGATGACGAACTTGCAAATTTGGTCGGCGAAGACCGAGTTCATGAGGCACTGGAATGTCGCCGGTGCGTTGCAGAGGCCGAAGGGCATGACGCGGAATTGGAAATGCCCGTGGTGAGTTTTGAACGCCGTCTTTGCTTCATCAGCCTTGAGCATGCGGATTTGGTGATAACCCGCGCGAAGGTCCAACTTGGAGAAGTATTTCATTCCTGCAAGCTCGTCGAGCAATTCGTCTATAATAGGAAGTGGGAATTTGTTTTTGATTGTTACCGTGTTCAACCGACGATAATCCACACAAAAACGCCAGCTCCCGTCCTTCTTCTTGACTAACAGCACCGGAGAGGCATAGGGGCTCATGCTTGGAGAAATCAGTCCTGCGTTGATCATTTCACGTACCTGTCGCTCGATCTCGTCCTTCTGCTGGGGATAATACCGGTAAGGGCGAGCATTGATAGGTGTAGAAGAAGGCTCCACTGGAATGGCATGATCGTATACTCGATGGGGAGGAAGTGAATCAGGCTCTTTGAACACATCCTGAAACTCCTCGAGCAGAGATTGAACTTCAGGTGGCGCTGTCATGTTTACTGTTACTTGAGGTTCAGAAGTAGACACATCAACAATGGCATAAGCCCATATGTCATTGCCTGCCTGGGATTTGCGCATCTGCTCCAACGTAAGTGGTAGCAATTGAGGTTGATCTGCTGGTTTCACTCCTTGAAGTGTAACACACCCAATATTGTGGTCGAACGCTAGAGTTTTGTTCTCCCAGTGGCAGTCCATGGGGTTGTGCTTGCGAAGCCAGTCCATGCCCAACACACCATCGTATGCTCCAATGTCCAGAACACGCATGTCAGCAGCAAACGTGTGTCCTTGTATCCACAACTGTAACTGAGGTACCCATTGATCACATACCAGCTGTTGTCCGTTCGCCACTCGGACATTCACCGGAGGAAGTGGTTGAATCTGCTCAAATATGCCTGCAGCAAATTTAGCACTGACGAAGCTATGTGTACTGCCGGAATCGACAAACAACAGCATCACACGATTCCCCACAAGAGCACGAAGGCGAATAGTACCAAGAGCTTCAGTTCCCGCCAATGCATTCACCGAGAGCATAAAGCATTGCGGTTCTGGTGCTGCGTCCAACAACTCCAGTGCACGTACAATGTCATCTGAGAAAACTTCACCAAATTCACCAAGCTCGATGGTCATCAGAGATGCTGGTTTCTTGCACTGATGCTCGCGTGAGTACTTGTCACCACAACGGAAACAGAGGCCGTTGGCGCGCCGAAAATCGCGCAGCTGCCGCTCATGACCAAAATCATCTGTGGCAGCTCGTTTCGTCCACTCTGGCCTGGGCTGTGGAGCTCCAATTGCTGAAGCAGCTGGTGGCGCTGGCTTGCGTGCCAAACCTGGACGCTGACGCTGGCGCGGCAAGGTCTGCTCCAGTTCTTCCTCTTGGATGCGTGCAAGTGCAGCAGCGCGTGCAATGCTCGCTGGTGCCTGTATGCGAACAGCCGCACGAATATCATCACGCAGACCCAGTACAAACCGAGTGACGAAGAACTTGGTGTTGAGAGAAACGTCCAATGTCATCAGATGATACATTGCCGTCTCGAACGCCTTGCGATACTCACTTACTGTGCTTGTCTGACGGAGCTGTAACAGTTTGGCCATCAGCACATCATACTCATCCTGACCAAACTCCTCTGCTACTGCCTGAGAGAAGTGCATTCAGCCCGTGATCGGCTGCCACTGGCGTTGCGCGTTGAGCCACAAAGCTGCGTGACCCTCCATGTACAGCGAGGCTGTGTCGACCCAATTGTTCGCCGGCGTGCGATACATGTCGAAGTAGGTCCGGCACCGATCTAGCCAGAGACGCGGTAGATCTCCACTGAACCGCGGAAAGTCATGCTTGGGTGGCTTGGTATAGCCCGTCGGCTCTGCTTGCGTGAATGGCGGCGGACGTGTCGGTGACGGAGGACACGTCTCACTGCGGAGAGGCTGAGTCGAGGGCCGCTCCAGGATAGGTGGTCCATTGTTAGCGAGGACGGGGAACGAATCTGAACGCAGCGGAAACTCCGCCTGCGAACGCGGCCGCAGAGAAATGAGATCGTCCGAACTCGACAGGGGATCGGCCTGCGAACGCGGGCGCGGCGACGCGAGTTCATCCTCCGGCTGTGCCGTCTTGCCGTGGACATCCGCCGCCACCCGACGACCCAGCTGCGCTACGTCACGCGCGATCTCGTCGTTGAAGGTTCGCTGGTCTTCTAATTTCTTCTCGATCAACACCGTTTGAGCGTCGAGGCGCTTCATCATTTCGTCGAACAACTTGTTGACCTGATCTGTGGATTCCGACATCTTCTCTAGAATCTCTCGCGTCTGCACGTTAGGCTTTCGCGGCGCCGTTGCTGCAACTCCAAATCGATCCAACCCATGCGGGATTCACGCCAGATCAAGCCCTGAGAAGCGATCAGCAACCTTTGTAGTAATTAGGGATCAATCGAGAGGATTAAGCGCAAACGGAGCGAAATTTGTGGTGGAATTTGTGGCTCTGGATACCAATTGTAGTGTCCTATCTATGATGGGATCGACACTACAGAGGATTTGGCACCGAATTGGGAAATTGGGGTGATAAGCAGATGGGGTAGGTGAGATTCAGAGAGAGGGGATGAGATATTAAGATTTGATTTTATTCAACATACCCAGCCTTGGAGTGGCGTACAAGTTTAAGGGGGTGTTTGTTTGGTCTATGGCTGGCTGGCTGTGCTGCTGTGCAGTGAAAACTACTTTTCTAAGTTCCACTGTTTGACAACTTGGCTGGTTGTCTAGCTGTGTGCTGAGGAATTGTCTAAAATACCCTTAGTGTTTTACCTTTGCAATTAGCTGGTTGTCTTATTGTAAACTGATAATTGTATGAAACATCCTTTAAGTAACGAATTTGTTTTTGTAATTGGATGTTTTAATACTAATTTCATTGATAATTACCGCATATATTACCGCATAATTTTTTGCACAAAATTGCTAGTACCATGGATGCACGGAAGTATGATTTGCCCTCTGTAGCTCACGTGAAATCAAAGTTTCCTTGCCCTGTGTAGCGAACTAGCGATCACAAAGGAACGGGAAAAATGAGAAAAGTATTCCATGCTTCCAGCGCACACGGATCTGCTGGAGGGACGCGTAAAGTGTGGACCACACGCGTGCACGAGAGGAGGCTTTTTTTTTTTTTTTTTTTTTTGAGATTCCCTCAACTTAGTACAGCTGTAGTATCTGAACTCATGCACTAACTCACACCACACGCACACCACACACACGCACGCCCCTAGTACACAAGCTAGAACATACACTAGTACTAACCGCGAGCCTAGACAACTCCAGGGATAAACCCATGTGGCAGTGGGTAGCACTGCAATACCTCTGACCGAACCACGGGAGAGAATGGAACAAATTGACACTGTTCATAACAAGCTACAGTGTTCCGTGAACAGTGTAGCCGTGAACAGTGCACCTGGTGAGACGTCCAGGAAATTCGGTCCGAAGGACTCGAACCCGGGACGGGTTGGAACTGGCCACTGCCAGCCAACCACCGAGCCACTGCTCGTTCTCTGCACGAGAGGAGGCTGCACACAGCACGCGGCGTTGGCTCGATGGCAGTTGCAGTAAATACACAAAGTAACAAGGGCAAAGGGATGTACCGATTCGGTTTTAACTTTTAAGTGACAAAGCTGCGGGAAGCCACACGAAGCACCTATCGAGGTGCTTTCCCCCGCTCGTGTATTTCGTCGACCGGCTTTGGCAAAGCCCACCGCGAAGCCGACCTGTTTTTTTTTTGAATTTTTCAACATATATTAAACCAGCAAAGAGTACACGATTACATCGATTACAAAAACAATACTAAAAGAGACTAGCAAATCTATGAGATCTTCAATCCATTTCTTCATCCATGACACAATCTTATACTTTTCTGAAGGCAGCCGTAGAACAACGCCGAAGCCAACAAACCACAGACCTGTGAATACCACCGAAGGTTCTCCCTTTTTAATTTTGAGCCGCAATGTCAAGGCTTTGTGCACGCACGCAGCCATTAAATTAATCAAGCAACATCGGCAAGAGTACCACCACTGATATTCCAGGGACAGATAACCGAACCACTTTGTCGACGTCGTTGGGAGCCGAGAGAACGAATCACCATTGCCGAAGACGTAGTAGCCGGGATAGATATTGCGAGGACAAACCTCCTCGCGACAACCATGAGAAACAATCCAAAATTGATCTGGCGAAGCAAGATCTGAAGAACCATACCTAGACAGACTTAATCTTCCAAATCCACCATTGACGTCGGGAAGGGTATCTCGCCGTCGAACGAAGCGTGGAAGATCACTTATTATAGACGATATCATCTCTATTAACGAAGAAGATGACGACCAAAACCAATCTCTAACATTAAGGACCTTCGAAGAGCGCCGTGCGCAGGTCCGAGGTCCCCACCCCTTCTAGTGCCAGAACGGCACCTAGAGAAGGCGAGGACCCGTCGAATCTTTGCCGGCGACGATGATGAAGCTGCAGATGTCACCGGCGGCGGCGGCTAGGGTTGAAACCCTAGGCCGCCGCCAATCGCCTCGCGCTCGCCCGTTCCTTCGCTCGTACCGTTTTCGCGAAGCCGACCTGTTTGTTTCATTTGGTTGGCTTATTTCTATGGAAAGCCACAAAAAGCTCAAACAAACACCCCCTAAGTAAGCTGGTCCGACAAGTGGGGCACACTCACAACTCGACAGGTGGGTCACACACACAGCTGTCTAACCCAGGCTCACACCTAATCCATGTCCGACGACCGATCTGTCAGGTGAGCTGGTGAGGGAGGCGTGACACGAGGTCGAGCATACTCAGGTAAATCACCTGAGACCCATCCATCTGTACCTGTATTGCAAGATTAGATGTTTAAGCCCCTAAACGGCCATCAGATAGATTCCAAGCACACGAGAATATAAATTGCCAGTTGTCTTGCATTTGTTTGACCATAAATTAAGCAGCGAGAGGACAAGTTCTGGTCCTGATATGTTTTTTTTTTTTGCGTTCAGGTGATTTCAAACCAAAGTTTTGCTTTCAGTGAAGTGGTCTGTTATATGTGTATAATTTAAATAAAGATCTTTTTTTGTGTGCACTTGCTATTGTTAAAAATTTCATTTCGTAGCTCATTTTGTACTATGTAGACCATCCATAGCTTACTTGAGATCTAAACTATGTGAATATAGAACCCAGTAACTGAACTTCAAACAATCAAAATCTGTATAGATTGTTTTTCATTTGTAAATTAACATTTGTAGAATGGTTTTCTACACTTGCTGGAGCATATGCAAGTTATTTGTAGAATGGTTTTCTAATGTATCTTCTTCAGGTCCTCTTGAAATCGACGATATTGTGCCCTTGTGGCTGGCACGTCCATGAAGTAGTTGAGGCGCCAAGAAGTGGCCATGGCTGGCGGCGAGATCTTGGGTGACGTTGATGAGCAAGTGAAGCTCATGGGTGGCATCGACAAGCAAGCGAAGGTCTCACATGCCGCGGACCATTCCGGTGACTTCGATAAGCAAGTGCACCACTCGGGCCAGGAAGTCGAGGAAGTGCACCACTCGGGTGATGTCAACAAGCAGAGGCAGATGTGGGATGCCATTGACGAGCAACGGAAGTGTGTCCCTCTCCCTCTTTGTATTCATTGTCCTATTATATGTATTCTTTGATTTTTGATTACCCATATTTGAGCTGGCAGATTGAAGAAGCTAGAGAATAGGAAGAAGCAGCAGCAGAAGAGGGAGAAGAAGATGGAGCTGGAGGTTAGGAGGAAGGGGCTAGAGAAGAGGAGGAAGAAGTCAGCAGAAATATGTGAAATGAAGATGGCGAGGGTAATTTCTTACGAACTTCTACGATTTGTAGCATGTCTAGCAAATCCGCTTCTAATTTCCATAGTAGAAATTAATAGCATGGTCTGAATTTGCTCTGTTTTGTTCAAGGGAGGAGGCTCTCCTTTGGCATCAACGACTTCAAAAAGAGGGAGGTCCGCATCAACGATGGCCAAACGTTCCCCTTTGTATAAAACAGCCAAGCTGTCGGTCAGGTCACCATCTGTGCCAAGATCTCCCTCTCTGACAAGTTCTCTAGTTTGTGGTTCAAATAAAGTTTCACAGGGTGAGTCAACTATCTTATATTTACCTATGCCAGTTGCATGTAGACCTGCAGTTACAATGTTCTTATAATGCTATGCTAATGCCACTACTAGGACGTAAAACACGCAGATTAACTTCTAAAGTTTGGAAGGATTTCAAACCTATTTATCATCTTGGAAAACTTGTCAAAGCTCAATGCAATCATTGTGATGAAATTCTTCCAGCCAGACGAGATGTGGGGACGAGTTGTGCACTTAGGCACTTGGTCACTTGTAAAATAAGGTCAGATTCTCACCGTGAGAACATGCTATTCTGCTTTGTTGCTTCGTCGGATTACTTATTTAGCGCTCCCCCTCTGTTAAAATTGAAGGTTTTGTGAGCCTGGAGCTTTTAAAGATTTTTGGTTCATGCTGAATCCACTGTTAATAGCGACGGCTTTCTCTTGGCCGATACAAACATGTCCTTGTGAACCTTTTAACCCCATAGGAAACTTTGTTGTGCGCCTACTTGGCTGGACAAAGCGATGTTATTTGGCACTGATCTTAGGAACCGTTCATTTATATAGCATCAGCATACAATGAATAATATTATTTGAGAGATGAGAAACTAACAACCAGCAAATTGGTTAATTTTGTAGGCAAAAATGACTTCTGTATTGGTTTAGCTTTGATCACTTGTATTACTGATTAGCCACTCTGTCATTATTGATACTACCTCCGATCCGAAAAAAGCGTCGCATGCCATACGTACCAGTTATACTAGCTAGGTTGTTTTCGTACGAATCTTTTAAGGGATCGGAGGGAGTATGTTAATTTTACAACCTTCGGTTGCTGCTCTATACATTTGGAATTTCTTTTGTGTTACTTCAGTGTTGGAAATATGCTACACACTAAAAGGGGTCGTGATTACCGCAGAAGAAGCTCTGATAAAAATAAAAGAACTTGCAATGGTGGAGAGACACGTGAGTCTACGATTTCAGGTCTGCTGGTTCTTTCTTTTCTCCCAACATGTTTTTGTAGCTATTTTGGAGCACTCATAATTGTGCTTTATCATTTTTCGTTGATTAGGTACCTTGCACTTGGATTGTATTTTTGAACAGAAAGTCAACAGCTTTTGTAACTCTGGTCAAGGTGTCTGGAGTGAGCTAAGTGAAGAAGCTGTTTCAAAATTGTCTGAAAGTGTTGTCTCCCTTGTTTTGTCTAATGGTGACTACGCTTTTGTACCCTTCTTAGTTTTCTTGATACATATTTTAACTAAACTAGTTATAGACCATTAAAATTGTGATCTTGTGTAGGACAATTGGAGTTATTTGCTTGCTCGGGCATAGCTATAGAACCCCAGCTGAATGAAGCAAGGTTTCTGACTTCAGCAGCTTTGCTTAGAGCTTTCGATGATAAAGAAGACGAAGACCATGATCGCTTGGAGGTTGGTGCTGTTAATCATTCTGTACTTGTTTTCCTGTTTGCTTAAGACAACCATACTGTACTCTTTTCTTGCTTTATCAATACAGATTCAAGTGCACCACAAAGGCAATGTTGCCACAGGGCTCATTGGAGATTATGAGTTTGACCGAGAAATTGCTGTTGTCAACATAACAACATCCCTTGATGTTCATGCTGTAGACCTCAGTAATCATGTGGAAATTTCACCCCATAGTAAGGTATTTGCTTTAGGCCGTGCCAGCTCTGGCATGTTAATTGCCGAAAGTGGTATACTGATTGGCAATTCAAGCGGATTTGGAGACAGTGAAGATCTTATGTCCTCAACTTGTAAAATCCCTGATAAGGTGCACTTGCATTCTAGTTTAAGTATACTGATATGGTACTATATGCACTGTGCTATAGCTCTGAGGCATCGGAATCTACGTTTTTTCCTTTCACTCTTGTAACTGTATCCCCTCTTGCCTGTCCTTTTGTTCTAGGTTTGTGCTGGTGGGCCACTTTTTGATTTTGATGGGAACTTTATTGGCATAAACCTTCTTCTGGTTGAGGATAGAACCTCCTTCCTGTCAGCAAAATTAATTTCTGAACGCTTGAAGCAATTTCTGCAAATGAGACGCACAAAAAGAGCTCTGATTGATTGGTATATTTCCAACTGACTTAGCTATGTTTTTCCTTCACTGGTTTGTCCACTCCCTTCCATCCTACTCTCTCTTCCCATACTTGAGCTTTAAGGTACACCAATTGCATTTGGCAACGTTTCTCCATTAGAAACTTTATTCTTTGTTATTATCCCCAAGATTATTCGCATTGTGTCTATGTCAAAGCCAGTAGATTCGTTGGAGTAGAAGACTTATTTTTGTTTGCACTAAAATAGAAGGGTTTATGAGATTTTTCTTGGCTCTGGGTGTTCTTTATAATATTTGCCCGATTCTTGTGCATGTTGAGGTCCTCTTTTCCTTCGCTAACAATCTATTGATAACGCTGCTTCATATCATTGCACTGTTTGATCCAATTTTATCGTGTGTTGATATTCATTTGGATGTAATATCCTGCAAGTTTACTTTGTTCTTTTGTAGGGCTCACAAACATTCCAGCTGTGACGTTCAAATGATCTCCACACCCTATTATTCCTATGAAAGAGGTGAGCACACAGCTATTCTTTCACTCCATTAATGATAAATTGTGACGCCAGTCTAGTCATTTCCGGAGTTCAAGAAGGCGCTAGGCGGTAATTATGCGTTTTGCCATCGCCTTACGCTTTTTCTGACCAAAGCGCACGCTTATGCGCAATTATGCCTGATTAAGCGCTAGGCGTTTTGCTATCGCCTAGAGCCTAGGCGCGCCAACCTTGGTCATTTCAAATGATATTTATATGTAAGATCCTCACAGGCTGTGCATATATAGCTAGTTACATTTTTTACTTCTATAATGACTTTTGACTAAATTAAGCTTCGATAATTTTATTTAAATGGGTCAATGCTAGTCAGTTAACCTTATTGCGCTGTTTTCATGGCTATGTTCAATTTGGAGTACAGACTCTTTCGGTTATCCAAAGCCATCAAAGACTGGGAGTACGGGTGAGTCAACGCTTGTATAACTTCATACATTTTGTTTATAGCGTTGTTTCACTCTGACAAGTATTGTACCATGTATCTTTAACCAGAGGGCATGATTTAATACTTTCGAAGAGACCTTTGGTGATCGACATGGGTCTGGTAAAGGTGTCTGGAGTGAACTCGGTACAGAAGTGTCTTCTATACTACGTCAAACTGTTGTCTCGCTTGCTTCATTCAGTGGTAATCGTGCACTTACGTTCTATTTTGTAATTCCATATTTGCATTTAGCCATCACTAAGCAATGTTCAAAATCATGCCATGTAGGTGAAACAAGATCTTCCGCGTGCACAGGCTTATTTATCGAATGGAATGGATGCACCACCATTCTGACATCAGCAAGCTTGGTAAGAGATCCTGATGACGAAACCCAGATGGTTGCAAACATGAAGGTTGGTGATCCTAATCATGAAGCTCTCCTTGTTTTTCCTCCTTAAGTCTCACTGTGGATTGCTGCAAACTTGAGGGTTGGTGTTCCTAATCTTGACGTCCTCCTTATTTCTGCTGAAGTCTCGCTGTGTCATTTACAGATTAAAGTGTTGCTCCCAGACAATCAACACAGAGAAGGGATTTTGCAACATTGTAATTTACGCTACAACGTTGCCCTTGTCAGTGTCAAGGGTTACAATACGCTTCACTCAGCCAATATTCTTGAACGTCACGATCAGCATAGTAGACACCTGAGTGTAGTAGCTACCGGACGTTGCTTTCAATCTGGCATATTAATGGCTACATGTGGTAAGCTGGTACCCTGGTCGGGCAATTTTGGCAATAGTCTTCACTACTCCACTTGTAAAATCACCAAGGTACGCAGCACAGTTAAAATATTTGCATGGAAGCCTGAGTTTACTCATCTAGTAACATGTACTAAATCTTTGGTATTACAAATGGCATCTTCTCCATGTAACCTGCTTCAGTGCCACTTCATTTTTATAGGCTGGGATTGGAGGGCCTGTTGTTGATTTTAATGGGAAATTTGTTGGCATGAACTTCTATGACAAGAAAATAGGAACCCCATATCTATCCTGGAATACGATTTTGAAAGCCCTGGCGCCCTTCGAGAACAGAAGGTATGTCTCTTGTCATCGGAAGCATATTTCGATTTCCGGACGCACCAGGTTGTAAACACTTGTACCAACATTTTAAGGATCTTGTTGAAGCCGATTTGTCATACGGAACTTTCTGTTTATGCTACTCTTTGCTTTGTTTGACAGGATTGTTGTTGAAGCTGATAGTGATGTTAATCCAAAGAGGTATTTTGAATTTTTGATGCATCTCATTACTATTTAGTTCTACGGTAAGTTGCTGATCACATTATGTTGTGAAAATTGTTGAACAAAAACCAGGTGGCCTGTGCCTTTGCCTTGTTGGTGCCATCCAAAATTTGCGAGTGAGCTCAGAGATAATGGAGCCGAAGATGACCATAGGGATACAGATATGTCAACGGGGTAAAGCTCATGTGTCCTGTTTATATCGAAAAGTACTCTCCTCCATTTCTGGTTGTAGGGAGCCTGTCTGACTATTGAACAATATAGATCACATTATGCCTTAAAAGATTATTGAATCAACTAAATATTGACCAATATTTGGTGTTTTAAGTTGCACTCTCTTGCGCTTTTTCTTCCCTGTTTCCTAGCAAATTCTACAATTATGTGGACGACTATGTAAATCGATCCTCCTTCGTTCGAGCTACTATGGGTTTCCAGGGTGTTTGCAACTCTAGATTTTCCATCGGTTCCTGTAAATCCCATTTCGAACTTACCGTCTTACCCATGTACATATACTCTTTGGTACAAATGCTGCAAAGGTAGAAAATACCATTTCGGAGTTCCATCTACAATATTTACCGTATTTTCAATTGTTGCGCTAACTTAACTGAGCTCTTCCTATAGTCTCACGTACAAAATCGTCAAGGCAGTGGCTAAGATCTTGTCTCATCTGCATAGCATTCTTTAATTTAATTTGCATCTTGAAAAGATTAGCCTCCAAAAATCCCTCAGCTATAATATAATCAGTAGAAGAGATTGCCCTGGCCTTTGATCCTGAAGGGCATCCCGAAGTTCTGGTACACCCTGATCTCGCCGCTCAAGGTGGCCGTCACCACCACCAACCCCCACGCATTGCCGCTGTCGCCGCTCTTGCCGCCGTGCCCCGCCGAGGAGCCTAGCGGGCCGGAGTGCGGCGACGGCGCGCCGGGGCTGCTCAGCTCGCCGCTCTTGGTCACGTCTGGCGCCTTGGCGGCGTGGCTTGCCATGGTGCACACCTCGTCGTTGCACGACATGCTGCCCTGATGCGACTGCGGGCTGCCCGGCAGGGACGGCGAGTGTGTCCATGGGACGGCGGCGGAGACGTCCTTACAGTAGAAGTTCTCGTAGGATCGGGTGGTGCACCACGTCTTGGGCTTCATGCCGATGCCGATGGCCGCCGCGGCGGGCGCGCTCCGGGTGGTCTTCCAAATGTAGACGTGCGAGTCCTCGCTCGCGCACACCACGTACCGCCCGTCGGAAGTGTACGCCGCCGCGATCTGGCTGCTCGTGTTCTTGAATCCTGCATTGTTTCCTTCAGCCGCGAATAATTTCTCGAGACTGAATTGGTTGGGCTCGGTGGCCGTCGTTACCTACCTCTGAACTTCTGGACCAAGGTGACGCCGTCGAAGACGCGGATCTGCGAGTCGGCGGAGGTGACCAGCACTTCCGAAGGGCTCCCTGGAACAAACTGGATGGCGTCCACGGGCACGAAGATGAGTACGTTGGTAAAGATCAGTCAGAACTTATGCTGCATACAAACCTGGAACCCGGTGATCTTCTTGGCCTGCGACTTGCGCTTCTTAGTCTCGATTTCGATCTGCGCCTCCGGGCTAAGCTTGCAGTCTGTAAAATAACCGCGCAACAGAATTAAGCCAACATTTGCACAACCCTGGATGCGATTTTAAGATACTAATCGTACCGGCCGTCTTGTAGAACCGGCAGCTCCCCTGGTGCGACCCGATGATGGCGCCCTTCAGTTCATGTCAACGATCAACAACGGCGTCTCGGAAACAGAAATAGGCGTCATTTCTAGAAATGTCGACAGGGTGAGGCGGCCGCATACCTGGCCGTCGGGGGTATAGGAGGTGGCGGTGACCATCTCGTTGACGTCGGTCCAGTCGACGACCTGCCGGTTGGGGATGCTCCACAGCCGCACCTTGGCGTCCAGCGAGCCACTGATGAAGTACCGGTCATCGACCGGGTTGAACTGGATGCTAGTCACTGCAATGGCACGGCTTGTTTCAGTTAGGAACAAGAAACAGTACATACGAGAGGTTTCCATGGCGATCCAAATTGGCCACGCGCGCGGTCAGCTCACTCACTCACCGTAGTCGCTGTGCGAGAACTTCTTCAGGCAGACCTTGCTCGCCGTATCCCACAGCCGCACCGTCTTGTCCATGGACGACGACAGCAACTGCGGTGAGAACGAGCGGTGTCAACAAGTGTTCATAGTACATCTGACGAGCGCGATTCACATTTGTGTGTGTGATTCACATGTGCAAAGAGCCAAAGACCTGATCGGACTTGGACCAGGTGAGGTCGAGCACGTCATCATCGTGGCCCTCGAGGACGCACATCGGCTGCTCGGCGAGCGCGAACACCTTGTCAGGGACGACGAGGTGCTCCGGTAGGGCGTCCTTGGCGGTCTTGCCGGCCTTGGTCGTCGACTTCTTGGACAGCGCGGGTTTCGGGGACGATCCGTCCGCGGTCGTGCCACCGGTGGGCAGCGGTGGCAGGGACCCGTCCTGCGGCACGGAGCCCGCCGGCGCGCTGGTCTCCACCACCTCCCAGACGCGCACCACGCCGTCTTCGCCGCCACTCGCCAGCCGCCGCCCGTCCACGCTGAACTTGATGCTCCATATGGATCCCTCGTGCGCCTGGATCTCCTGTGAGTTGCACATTGGCAAGGTGGCTGTCAGAAACTCGCACGATGGAACGATGCAGCGCATCTCTCTCTGCAACAATGGCCAATTGCTAGTACTGCCGGGTACCTGGGACATGTAGAGGCCAGTGAGCTCCTTGCTCGACTTGCCGTAGTTCTGCACCTTGAGCTTCTCCGAGGATGTCGACGAGGATGACGATGACGCCGGCACGGCAGCACCAGCGGGGGCCGCGCTTGGGACGGTGCCTGTCGTCGCAGCGGGGGCAGGCTTGCCGCTGCTGTCCTTTTCTTGGATGAAGGCGCCGATGGCGACGGACTTGATGTTCTTGAGCCATCCGCCCTTTTTCTTGCTGGCCGACTTGTCGCCCTTGGGCGGTGCGGCGCCGGTAGGGGCCGGCATGGGCTGGCTGTGGTGCTGGCTCTGGCCGCGGCGCATGAGGTGCTTCATGATGGGGGTGTTACCGATGAACTTCTCGATCTCCTCCAGCCCCAGTTGCACGCCGTTCTGGCTCTGGTCCTTGGGCGCAGTGACCACGGCGCCCTCCTTGCCAGTTTCCTGTTTCTTGGCCCGGCCGGGGCTCCCGTCGTCACCGTCGCCTTTGCTGCCTTTATCCGCCGGCGTTGCTGCCGGCAGGGGCACGTCGCGTGTTGCTTTAAACTTCTCGGCGAGCGAGCAGCTGCAGGGATCGTGCGGGCTGAGCAAGGAGCGAGCACGGCGCAGAGACGGCTTCCCCGAGCCGGGCGTGCCGTCTCGCACGGCAAGGAAGCTGTCCGACCGGTGCCGCGTGATGGGCTTGGCCGGCGGTTGTTTCAGCATGTCGCGCGCGGCGGCCAGTCCCGACGTCGGCGGCGCCGGAGTCGTCTTCGCTGGTGCGTTGGCGGCCGGCAACGGCGACGGCGGCGGCTGTTGCTGCTGCAGCTGCAGCATCCTCCTGGAGACGCTCCGTGGCACGTCGACGAAGCGCTTCTTGGTGCTGTGGCGGCGCAGCGCGAGGTCCCGGCTGCTGACCATGCCCAGGCCCTGGTGCAGGCGGCGGCGGCGCTCCTGGATGGACATGGGCTCGTCGGACATCCACATGTCGTACTTGGACGCGTCCTCCATCTCCGCCTCCCCCTGCTCCTCGTCGTCCTCCTCCAGCAGCACGGCCGCCTGGTGCCTGCGGAAGCTCTGGAATTGATGGTCGCCCATGGCGGATGAGAAGGAGGCGCGGGCGTCGTCCTCGTCATCCTCATCATCGTCAGAGGGGAAGTCCGCGTCGATGTAGATTCCGGACGGCACGCGGTCCAGGCATTGGAAGAAGGCCTCCTTGTCGCCGTCGCCGCCCTTCATCCAGACGTCGCGTTCTTGGCCGTGCCAAATGCGCGTAGCATTACCACCGTGGTTCGAGCGCGCCGAGAGAGAGAGGAGAGAGAGAGATGGCGGAACGGAGAGGGAGGTGGTGGCGCTGCTGCTAAGTTTAGGTTGAGGATTTGAGAGGTTGGAGGAGATGTACGACTCAGAGGGTGCTTTTCAGGTCGGTTTGGTTTGAAAGAGCCGCTACATACATATGCTCATCAAATCCAACTATGAGATGCAAATATTCCACTCTTACAAAATGGATTCTTCCAAATAAAACCAAGACGTAGTAAGCCATGAACAATGTATCATGACATTGCTTTAGTTGCCTATCTTTCTTCCACAGCATGCCAAAGTTATTAAGCAACACCTCAAACTTGCACCTTTCTGCAAGGACACTTCTCTTTATTGATATAAGGAATGATCGAACCAAAGCATACGTTGACAAGTAGAGCATACGAAGGAAATGGTTCATATTTACTCATGAAGAAGGACCCAACAGGAACCCACAGAAGGTGGGCTACATATAAATACTCTACCTGCACTAAGACTCCTCCCTACCTAAGCAGGCCTATTGTCTAACCTGGAGAGAATTGAGCTTCTTATTTATTTCCCCGAATTTCTCTTTTAAGCGCTTGATCTGAATTCAAAGAGCGAAATGTTAGGTAGGAAAAGGTAGCTATGTTTTAACTTTTAAGTGATAAAAACGGTTTGAGAGACTATGTACCCGCTTCAATTCGACCTCCAACTCTCGCTTCGTCTGCCCAAGCGAGTGGCGCAGTTGGGTGACGTTGAAGATGCCATCAAGATCGTCTTCGAAAGCTGATTCAAGGTCTTCTCTTAGAAGCGCCGCTAATTTGTCAACAATTGGCATGAGGAGGAAACAGTTGAACTGCAGTTTCACAATGAGCCAAAGCATTAGGATTTAGGACAGAGATCAGAAATAGGTAGAATAGCTAGAGAGTGCAGGGTTTACTGCATGGAGACCTTTAGTTCTGTAGTGACAAGAAAATGCTCTTTGATCCCATGAAAAATCTGGTGAACTAGCGCATACACAAGTCGCTCAGATGAGGGTGCCAGCCTTCTGTTCCAGAGCGTGCTGTCCAATAGATCGACCAATCTAGTTTCTGATACAACACTGGATGGATTTGAGTCTGACGAATGAGTAGATTTCGGGTCTCCCTTTGGCCTATCCTGTTTATTGTCATTCAACCCAGAGGACTGCTCATGCAGCCCAGCTGAGTGGGCACTGTGTGTGTAAGCAGATAATTGCTCCGGTGCAACAAATGAATCGAGGAAGTGTCGCAATCCAGCACGGTTCTATATCCAGTGTAGCACATTAGTATTTAGGCATGCCAATACAGTTGTAATTAGTAAGTAAATAAATCTACCTTGTTATGCAGGGACCATGTAACATAACGAGTGGTGCTCTCCAGATCTTCCATGCATCTGCATTATATATTTGAACATACAAATAAACTAGGTTAGCAGATAAAAACAATACACAGGAATGCATGTGTTGTACCACAAAGCATGTGATCCAGCAGTTTGAACTCCAAAGGAAATATGAACAAAAGTTTGACAAAGAATACTACCAGAAGAGGTTTAGTTTAACAGAACAGCACCACCTATTGCAAAATATGCTCTGGAATACACCGAATTTTAACGCCCAGACATCAAAAGAGGCTATTGATGTGGTGCAGTTATGGTTTGCTACATCAAAAGGAGGCCATGTAACAACCTCAATGTCCTTAGGCCGCACCTTGGCGTAGTTTGAAGGAAATTACATCCATAAGCTTCATTGAAGGAAAATTACATTTATGCCATAGTTTGGTGTAACTAAGCTAGATAACAACTTTAACATCTCCTAGATACAATCATAACTCTTCACCTCAAAAAAAGAAAGATACAGTCATAACTAATAAGTTGATGTTTAGTTTAACAGCATGACGTTGAGACGATGAGAGTACACAAGAAGGAATATTAGAACATATACTGTATTTAATTTGAACAAGCCTCAAGGAGTTAGTTGCAACATAAATCAGTAAACTGAAAGATAAATTCAAGGTATTGGAATGGAGAACACTATCACCTTTCACGGCACGATTGCTCAGTGGATTCAGCAAACTTGTCAAAAGCAGCTTGGACACGCTTCACAAGTACATCATGGCTGCTAAAGTGCTCAGCGTCTTTCTGTTGGAGTTCTATCAGAGCATTAGAAAATGCAAAAATAGAAATACATTAATTGAATAGCTTGTGGATAGATTAGTACCTCCAGCAGAAAAACAGATATCGGACTCAGTCTCTTCAGTATGTACAACAGCCTAAAACTCAACTGCACCAAACAAAAGAAAAAATAGATATTAACTGAATGGGCATATTAAACAACGAAAACTCCACCTTATCGGATCATACAGAATTCAACTACTTTCTACAATTATGTCTACTTTCAATCATGATTTATGTGGAAATATTTTTCACATATTGGTCTCAGATTCTCAGTCCAGAATAGAAGCACGGAGCACGAAAACATGGTTGGAGATTTCATTGAAACCATAATCACACATAAATACATATGAAGTGTAGCATGAACGTGCAAGTCTGGAATGGGCAGCCATGAAGAAACGTGAAGAGGGGGTATCTACACAAAGAACAGTAATATGCCCACACTTGAGCCAAGCTCACCAACCTGATGAAGGAAAGGCTCAAATGTGTCACGTGCTTTTGCCACAGCAATTACACAAGCAGTCCTAGCAAAACAATGTCAAAAGTGAATAAATATACTATATAAACACAACCAAAACATTTCTGGCGTGTGGAAAGAGAATACCTGGAGTAATTCGTCCCATCATGAATATCTTCAACACCACAGGCGTTGACTATTTCCTCCCTAGTAATCGGAGGGCACTTGATACTTCCAACTACCAGACGAAATTCAGCCATTGCACGGTGGTATTGTGCACCACCATAAAGACGCATTCCAGCATTCTGAAAAACAAAACATAGTATGCATTTGGAGGACAAAAATGCATAACACTCTAGTAGTTATAAGAGTGCAACCACATCAAAATACAGTATATGCATTACATGAAGGGCTGAGCTCGACTTTCAAGAAAAAATGTGGTTACATTTTCTTCACGAGAACTCTAGGGATTAAACGGTTGGAAAGAAGTTGCTAAAGTCAAAACAGCGCACAGCAACCCGTATTTATGTAATGTGTCACTACTAACAAATTTGGAGTTCATCAGGATCCACTCAATTAATTAGGAAGACATTTCTGGTACAGCATATTCAAGAGTTTAGTCAAAGCGTCTGTTCAAGCTCCTAAGATGGACTCAACAATTATAAATAAAAGGGAAACATAAACAAATGAAGCCACATGTGTCGGCCTCCTCCTCGCTGAATGAATTCTGACACCATGCATTAGTAGAACGTCATCCCAGCCTTCCCAGTGATAATGTGAGCGAGTAGCGCCAAAGACCAGGAAGGGAAACAGAGAGAGAAAGGTGCAGCATGGTGTATGGTCGCTGATCCAGTCGAGTTGTAATTGGGAGATGGAGAGCCAAGAGAGGAAGAGGTTTTAAACAATGACATGTGGGGAAATTCTATAAAGATTTTTATATATTTCATCTGCTGAGACATCTGTCATGTTGGCAAAACCACCTTTAAGGATTGTAAGTTCAGGAGAGGCTAAGTAGACGCAACGCAACCACAAAACTCAGGGGGAGCCAACACTGGAAAGGAACTTACCGGCATCATCTTGTTTGGCAGCTGGAAATTCTCACTTCCAGTAAATGTTCCTCCATGGACCCTCTCATTAATTAAAGTTTCTCCTAAAGGCCCAACAGTTCAGAGATAGTGTTAGTAGTTAGTACAACTCCAGTTAACAGGAACCTCTATCTGAAGATGAACCGGAGGAGATAAAACACCCACCAAACTTATCAGGAGGTGCCACCACCATGCCTTTCAGTAGCAAAGATAACTGAAACACGGAGATAATAAATCAATCTTCAGATTTATATCCAGCAGTTTTAGTCCTGAGCACTATATTCAGTGAAAACTTCAGAAACATATGTCTCTATCATGCACATACATTGAAGAAAAAGTATGCAACCTAGAAGAAGTATAACTATATATTTTAAATAATATTTAAAGATTATTTTCATCCTTGTAATTGCATGAAAAAAATCTTTATTTGAAGAATAAGGTGATACGCAATCAGTATTGTGCTAGAGTAATAAGCACCTTTGTCAAAAATGAATCATGGAACAGGCGAGCTTTCCCCTTCAGTTTTGCTTCGTTTAAATCACTGCCAAGATACAGAAGAGCATTAGCAGAATATAGCAGGCATCTTGAATGAAATGTTTGGCTACAAAGCCCATAAGGGCAGAAAGAACAGACAGCCTTAGCTTTCTTTTCTTCATAAACTTAGTACTTCAGATAACCTGTTCTGCTATACGGAAGTGAGACTAGAACGTAGTTTTTTGTGCCTCTTTTATTTATTACTAGCAATATGCACATGCTCCTAGATGGACTAATTGTCACTTTCAGGAAATATTAAGGGCATTATACTGAATTCCTGGTGCAGTGCCAGCAGCGGATGTGCACACAAGGCTGACTTGCAATTATCAAAGAAGAAAGTTCTTTTGCAGAAGTGCAGAGGAAAGTAGTTCATTCACCAACTCCCTAACTTATAGTTGTATATAAGATACTAAGGAAACAGGACCCAAGTAGTTTTAGGGCAAATAAATCTCGATTATAGGGTCGCTTAAGTGCACTAACTACAGACATACTTGCTGACAGTCATGGAATCACCTGATTTCTTGTGTGACTTTGCGTAAGTTCCTTGATGCAGCACGATGTTCCTTTTCAAGAAGTGGAATAATTGATGGAACACTCTCGATGTACCTTGTTCATATTAATTTGTATTACTCCTAGATACAAAGAACGATAAAAAAAAAATGCTCTGGCTCTGCAAATAAATACAAGAATACCTGTTCTGAAGCAATTCTTCCAAAAACAATCTTAAGTTACTCACTCCTATCCTATTCTTCTCCTCCTTTGTAAGTGACCTTCCTAGTTTGTCTTCAAGAGATGTACCATCGTCCAACTCTCTAAGTGAGATTGCCTGCAGAATTTAGATTAATTAGATGCCTTTCAAGGATCCAGTTCACAAAAGGTACTCAATAACTACATAATACAGATAGGACAAAAGGCAAACGAAATTGGCTAACAAGTGCTGACAGAGAAGAATCCCTGGTAAAAAGGTTCTCCTTAACATGGACATTAGTGTCCTAAAAAGGAGCTCTCTTTTTTATGCTAGGCTGCAACATTTCTTCTGATCTTACTTAGCACTAATCAAAGATCCAATAGTGGTATAACTCATTAGATCCACAGCTAGACCTTAGCACAATCTATTCACGTTGTTGAACTCCACAGAGGCTAGTGCTGCAGTAGGATCCTATTCATTACTGATACTCCCGAGATGTCTTGATCACAAAAAACTAGACAGAAAACTTGAAGTTCACAGGAGGGAAAAAAGCAAGACCTAAAGATCTGGAATAGTGGCATTACCTTCTTAAACTCTTCATTTGATCTGAAGACAGCTTCATGGCAAGAACCAACTCTCCCAGAAGGCACTGATGTGAAAAAGGGAGAATCTCCCAATAAGGAGCCATCTAGAACACAAGTTGGTGGGTGAAGAAATACTTCAACATCAGAGGCACGTGCGAATTGTGGAATTTTCGTGTCAAGTTTTGTGGAGACTAGAACAGTCCTTGCAAGATCAGGATCAACCTGTAGTATCAAAAAAGGAACACGAAATAGCTGAAAGGCACCACCTTCTTAGTTAACAAAGGATTATGTTTGAGTTGTTGACTGAATATTCTGACTGAAAAACAGAATTGGGATAGTCAGTGCATTTTGTATAGTAACCCAGTAAATGAGGTGCAGCTCAGCAAGAGCTTCCGGAACTTCGTAGTAAAGTCTGCCTACATGGGAGTAACAGAAAGTGCACGTGGTTACTTAAGAACAGTGGTGTCTTCTCAGGGAAATCTTTATTTATATGTTCTGCTAAAAGCTAATAAGGTTACATGGCCATATAATAGTTCCTGAAGATTATAGTGTTGTATGGTTAACTTTTAGAGATAGCATACTCACTGCGATAACTTGTTAAAAAGAGATTGGACAGACAGCCCTAAGTATAAGTTTTGTAGTTCACATGAATTAGTAGATTATAAAGTCATTTATTTTTTGAATGTGCAGTAGCTAACTATACTTGCAGTGCAGTTGGCTGTGCTTCTGGTACTACTCTCATGCCTGGTTATTTTTTTACTTTCTGTAATTGGGTGCCGAACTTTCCAGTTAAGAGTAGAAAACCACTTGCTTCAAGGGCAGCTCCTTTGGTTTGTTCAATTTGGAAGACTAAGAATGCTACCTGTTTTCAGAAGATTTGCCCACAAGATCCTAGAGTTGTAATTTATCAAAGGCACGCTGATTGTCTTTTAGGGTTGGTTTTCACAAGGAAGGATTGTAAAGCAGGGTGGCTTCTGAGTTGTTCAGCCTGAGACAAGAATGGGGTCCAATTGTTCTTAGGCTTGAGGATGGTTAAGAAGGTTCTGTGTTTCTGTCAGGGTGTTACAAAAATTAGATATAACAAGTGCCGATTCATGCAAGGATGTTGTATAGAGCCTTTCCATAGAAGAAAGTTTAAGAGAACAAACCTGCATCACCACTCTCCTTGTAGTTGCATTGCTCCAATCACTACAATCTTCAAGGCACAGGATTATGGTTTCTTTATGCTGAATTTTCGCTCGAACAAGGGCCTCAACAGCACAAGCCTGACTCTGCAGGTTGCAAGATTACCAAAGGAGGTCACCTTGTAAAAACTAGAGTGGAGAGGAGTCCATCGGATTGCATTAAGTGCAGTTTCCGTGGAAACAAAGGAACATAAAAGGCTACAAAGAACTAGCGCTAACTAACAGAAAGTAAATGGATAAGAAAGTACCTGCAAAACTCGGTTTTTACGGCCAGGAGCTGCAAGAATGAGGCCTGGAGTGTCAATAATGGTGAGATTGGGACAATGCTTGTATTCTATCCTTATTATAATTTCCTTTGCTGAAAATTGGGATGGATCATTCTCCAGCCTCTTGTTTTCAGCTTCAATATATGCCTGAAAGTATTTATACTTATTAAATAATATTGGCATGCAATGGTAGAGGTCCGGTCAGTGAACCATATCATGCAACAGTCCGGTCTTATCGATGTTTCAAGTTGACAATAGCAATAAAGTGACACAATTGTTACCTACAAATTAATGATGCAATATAAAAGTACTGCATGCTTCGCTTGACAACCACAGTAATTGGGTCACGTCGTCTATCCGGTTGCTACATAGACAGTACTTATATACACCTACCGTTTATAGCAAGTCAACCAACTAACTCCCATAATTCACTGTTCTAAATAAGGCTTTTATTGCCTTTTCAAAGGCCTTTTACACGGTAAAGGTAGTCAATCTACTACGATACCAACATTTCATGGTTTGCCTGTTTTAGCTGGCCACTTAAACATATAAACTTCCTTTTACACACCTTTACATGGCATACATTAAAGCATTTGGGAAACGGTCAAATTATTATCTGGCGCATTATAATATATACAAGATACATAAATACTACACATGTTCATTTACCTTTAATAATTCTCATTATTCTTGATAAATTTACATTCTGGGTTAGAAAATGAACAATGGCAGCATGAAATGCTGCTTATTTGGCAAGTATAAGCATATGACGCTGGTCAAACCTTTTTCCTTTATGTATGCAGGAAACAAAGAACTGTACGGTTACTTTGCTAGTGCAAACATATGTACAGATCTCTGAATTTAAGAAAAAGAACTTCTATACAAGACTTTTTGCAACATCACTTGCAGTATAAAAAGGAAATGTGGGTTGACCATTCCTTGAATTTTTATCAATATTTAGATAATTTATTTTATTGTGGGGAGTTATTTAGATCATTTGTAGATTATACTGTACAACCCTTATTCACTCACGAAATTAGCTACCTGCACATTAGTTGACATCTCAACAAGCACAACAGATAGATAAGAGTCTGAACTTAGCTAGGTTACACCATATTTCTAAGGTTCATGACACCAGCAATAACGCAAACATATATGGTGCATTACAAAGACGCCACCAGGCTGGATAGGAAAGATGATACCGGCATATCCACAGCCACATGTGGGTATCGATGAACGAACCTGGATGTCGGCCAGCGGCATTGCACGGTCAGCGTCCCCGGCGTCGTCCTCTGCATCCCCCTCGCCCGAGCCGGCGAGGAGCCGGCAATTGGGGGAGTGGCAGTGCGGGTTGAAGCGGAGATGGAGCGCGATGGGTCGACGCGTCTTGGTTCCGCCGCCGACGTGGTTGAATTGGAACCCCATCAGCGCCTCGACCAGCGCGCTCTTCCCGTCCGTCTGGTGGCCGACGACCACAACCGCCGGCGCCGGCACCACCGTGCCACCCAGCTCGGATGCCAGGCGTTGCAGCTCGTTGTACGCCTCGTAGAGAAGCCCCCGCGCCTCCTCATCCTCCTCTTCCTCCGGCGAGAGCGGCGGCGGCGCCATTTGTGAGAAAATGGTTTTCGAGGGGTTTGGGTTTGGGGAGAGAGAGCGGAGAATGGGCGTTATCTACTTTCTTTTTCTTTTTTTTTTCCTGCGTTTTAAGGGCGTCTCCAATGCATCTTAGCCATCGAGCTTGTCGAGGGTGGTCAATTTAGTCCTCAAGCTTAGAAGCTGCTCCATTTTAGTTTACAAATTACTCCTTTAAATGTTGCGGGACCGCCTCCTCGAGCTATCCTTGGGTGCCCACTTCCGCTTAAGGATGGCGATGGGTAGGGTATGGGGCGGGTAGACCAATACCATACCCATACCCGTGTAGTCAATGGGTACAAAATTCTACCATACCCGTACCCGCGGGTATGAAACCTTACCCGTACCCATACCCGGCGGATACCCATACCCATTGGATACCCACCGGGTAGATCAAATAGTACACAAGTTACTCAAAATTTTACATTCATCGGTAAATTTTTGATAAAAGAAAAACATTTATCTCAACTCAATAACATATATTTGAGTACGTGACAATTATGTCAACTCAAATTGAAAATTGATGACAACTTCACACAGATTTACAAACTCACGAGAATAAATGTTGTACCTCCACGGGTAAGGTATATAAACGGTAGGGTATGGTTATACCCACGGGTACGAGATTATACCCGTACCCTACCCACGACTTAAACGAGTAGGGTACGGGTACTACCCATGGGTATAAAATTATACCCATATCCTACCCATACGGGTACGGTACCTGCGGGTACCTGTACCCATGGGTAAAATTGCCATCCTTACTTCCGCTCATCTCAACTCTTATCTCGTGGTGAATTTTGGATCGCTCGATCATATTATTTTGGTTAATTCCGACTCACATCCCTATGTCCTCGTTTGGTCGATGATGAGTGGGCCACTCTATGTGTGGGTCATGGGAAATGAGACGAGTTTGCTCCATTTTAGCGTAGTGATGTTTTCGAGAGGAACGAAACGCGGTGAAAACCTAGCCTCCAACCCCGCACATTTCCTTCCAATCCGTCGCATCCCCATAGCCGACTCCTCTCTCTCTCTCTCTCTCTCACACACACACACACACACACACACACACGATTGGGGGGGGGGAGTAGGGCATCGTCATGAAAGAATAGGGCCGACAGGGTCTTCACGATTGCGAGGGGAGGAGGGAGTAGGGGAGTCCGGCGGTGGCGTCGTCGTCATCGTCATCAGAGAACCTCGGGCCGTTGAGACGGCCGGCTCCGTCCGGCTCTCTCCATGCCGCTACCACGGGTGCGTGCCCTCGTCGCCTGGCGACCTCCTATCTGAATTGCTATTGATGGTGTTCATTGTGATGATTTGTTACTGCCATGCTCGATCTGGTCTTCAATCCAATTTAGATTTGGTTGCAGGGTCAAGGTTCCTGGGATGAGTGGACAGAGGGTGATGAGCCGATTTGTTTTGCAACCATGATACTAGAGGTGAAAAGCAAGTATATATATATGCAATGTGATGACGTGAAACACACGTTCGTTGGGAGACCCCAAGAGGAAGGTATGATGTAGTCAGCAGCAAGTTTTCCCTCAGAAAGAAACCAAGGTTATCGAACCAGTAGGAGCAGCAACTCTTCAGAAGGTTGTCAACGGCGCCAGAAAAATAGCTGTCGCAGGGAGTCTGGACTGTTGACGTGGAATCTGCACACAACACAATCAAACTACTTTGCCCCAACGAAACAGTGAGGTTGTCAATCTCACTGGCTTGCTGAAAACAAAGGATTAAACGTATGGTGTGGAAAATGAGTATTAAATTGCAGAGAATGAAAAAGGAACAGTTTGCAGTTTGTTGTTGTTTAATCAGTGTAAAAGAATGGACCGGGGTCCACAGTTCACTAGTGGTGTCTCTCCATAAAAGATAACTAACATGTTGGGTGAACAAATTACAGCTGGGCAATTGACGAATAGTGAGCGCATGACAATGCATATACATGACATGTTGACTACTATGATATTTAATTGGGCATTACGACATAATACATAGATCGTTATCCAACAGCATCTATGACTAATAATCCACCGCCGGGTTGTCATCCGAGTCCCCCGTTGGTATTAAGTTGCAAGCAACGGATAATTGCATTAAGTAAAGTGCGTAATGTAAACAAACACATATGTCCGTGGACATAGCATCGTTAGGTTATCCCTAGTGGCAACAGCACATCCACAACCTTAGAACTTTCCGTCACTGTCCCAGGTTAAACGGAGACATGAACCCACTATCTAGCATAAATACTCTCTCTTGGAGTTACAAGCATCTACTTGGCCAAAGCATCTACGAGTAACGGAAAGCATGCAAGATCTTAAATAACATATAAGATAGATTGATAATCAACTTGACATAATATTCAATATTCATCGGATCCCAGCAAACACAACATGTAGCATTACAATAATATGATCTTGATCATGTAGGGCAGCTCACAAGATCTAAACATGATGGCACAAAGTGGAGAGACAACCATCTAGCTACTGCTATGGACCCGTAGTCCAAGGATGAACTACTCACGCATCACTCCGGAGGCAGGCATGGCGATGTAGAAGCCTCCGGTGACGATTCCCCTCTCCGGCAGGGTGCCGGGAAGAGGTTCTGAACCCTCCCGAGCTAGGGTTGACGACGGCGGCGTCTCTGGATCTTTTCGTGGATATTTGCTCAGGTACTTACGGTTTTCGCGTCGGGGGCCCGCGCCCTGGGTGCGTGTGGCCTCCTGGTGGCCCTCCTCTGCTGCTCCTTCGCTCCGTCAGGCGTGTTCTGGAAAAATAGGCACCCCCGTGTAGTTTCGTCCAATTCCGAGAATATTTCCAGACTAGCTTTTCTGGAATACAAAAACAGCAGAAAACAGGAACTGGCACTTCGGCATCTTGTTAATAGGTTAGTCCCAAAAAATGTATAAAAGTGATATAAAGTAGATGCAAAACATGTAGCAATTGGTATAAAACAAGCATGGAACATCAAAAATTATAGATACGTTTGAGACGTATCAGCATCCCCAAGCTTAGTTCCTACTCGTCCTCGAGTAGGTAAACGATAAAAACAAATAATTTTTGAGGTGACATGCTACTATCATAATCTTGATCATATAATATTGCAAGGCACATGTAAATGAATGAAGTGATCCAAGTCAATGGTCTATAATTTGCTACCAAATAGATAATGAGTAAACAATGAATCACACAAGCTAAACGTTTTCATGAATAGTACTTTCGAGACAAGCATCAAACAGTTTTGCATAAGTGTTAACTCATAAAGCAATAGTTTCTAACAAAAGGTATTTAATCAACACAAAGGAAGAATTTAGTTTCAGCATTTGCTTCAACTTTCAACATATTTATCTCATGGATATTGTCAACACAAAGTAGTATAACAAGTCCAATACATTGCATATAACGCATGTTGTAACAAAGTTGACACTAGTGTTTGCTTGTGGAAGACAGAAAGAATAGGAAAACTGACTCAACATAAAAGTAAAAGAAAGGCCCTTCGCAGAGGGAAGCAGGGATTAAATCATGTGCTAGAGCTTTTAGGTTTTTGAAAGCATATAGAGATTGCATAAAATATTTGATACTCCTCCCAACCTTGCTAACACAAGCCATGGCTAACCGAATCCTCGGGTGCCTTCCATCAATCACATACCATGGAGGAGTATCTATTTTTGAGAGGTGTTTGTTAATTGTCAACGAATGGTAGCGGGTGAGAACAGTATTCTACCTGTCGAACGGACTTTTAAGAGCGGCTCCCATGAAGGACGTTATTTCTACCAGCAAGGCAGATCATCCCTCTTTCTCTTTGGTTTACACACATTCAGGTATTTCACTGTTTGTCATTGCTTACTGATGAATCAGGGCAAAAGTGTGAAGAGAATTAATTGGTTAAAGTTGTAATTAATTGGGACTGGGCACCCCGTTGCCAGCTCTTTTTGCAAGTTATTGGATAAGCGGATGTATATGCCACTAGTCCAGGTGTAAAAGTCCACTCGACAAATAGAATAAAGAATAACCACACTAATTCCTCATGAGCTAGTAAACATTGACACAAAAAGGGAATAATAACATTTTGAATAATTTAAAGGTAGCACATGAAAAATTTACTTGGAGTGGCAAGGAAATACCACATATAGGTAGTTATGGTGGACACAAATGGCATGGATTTTGGCTCAAGGATTTGGATGCACGAGAAGCATTCCCTCTCAGTACAGAGTTTAGGCTAGCAAGGTTATGTAAGCAAACAAGAATATCAACCCGTACACCAAGTTTTATATGACAAACATATTGCAAACGTTATAAGACTTCATACCGTCTTCCTTGTTAACCAAACCCTGTTATTAGAAAATATCTAGACCTTAGAGGTACCACCGATGCAAACCAAATTTTCAACAAGCTTTACGGTAGTTCTTCACTAATAGGCTTAACTCATGTGATGCACAATTTAATCATGATCTACTTGTTAACTCAAAACAATTGACAAGCATCAAGTTATCCATTTTAGTGATCTACAAGATTAAGCAAGTTTTTCCTTATACCAATTACCACATGCAACATTTTCTGAACCAACCAAACACCAATCAATTTATTTCATCAACTCTCCAAACAAATATAAGTGAAGCAAGAGAGTACTTTCTACAAAAGAAAGCTAATAGCTCTGACAAGAGATACATGAAAACAAGAGCTAAAAGCTGAACAGCGCTAGATATGAATACTCAACAAATATAAGTGAAGAATAGGAGTATTCTCATGAAAAAGCGGAGCGTGTCTCTCTCCCAATCAAGAATGCTAGGGTCCAGTCAAGCTTTATTGAAAATAAAAGCAATACTGAAAATAAAAGCACACAGACGCTCCAAGAAAAGCACATATGATGTGAAAGAATTAAAATATAGTTTCACTAGAGATGACCTGATAATTTTGACGATGAAGAAGGGGATGCCTTGGGCATCCCCAAGCTTAGACGCTTGAGTCTTCTTGAAATATGCTGGGGAGATCCATGGGAGCCTCCCCAAGCTTAAGCTCTTCACTCTTCTTGATCCTATTATATCATCCTTCTCTC
Organism: Poa pratensis; assembly: GCA_947311845.1. NCBI lineage: Eukaryota > Viridiplantae > Streptophyta > Magnoliopsida > Poales > Poaceae > Poa > Poa pratensis. The sequence goes on from CAMZMU010000083.1 coordinate 45,534,344, forward strand.
TTGACCCTTGAAAACTTCCGTCACACCAAACTCAAAGTAGATCTCATTAGAGGGTTAGTGCATAATCAAAAATTCACATGTTCTGTAAAGACGCAATATGATTTGTTACTTTAAACATTAGCTACAGCCACTGATGTTATGTGAAGCTCTTCCACCCAAAAAAAATTTCACTCAACACTAGTAAAAGAGAGAATGCAAAAATAAAAAGGCATAATCTGTCTAAAACAGAACAGTCCGCAAAGACGAATTTTTTCGAGGCACTTACGACGCTCAGATCGAGAAACTCTGAACTAATGAAAGTTTCAGACATTCATAAAGATTACGCACAAAAATTTCAGATTTAATTAACAATCTGGTGATTTTAGGAATTTCGTACAGTGAACAGCAAAAATCTGTTTCTGCGCAGCAATCAAAATTAAGCATCATCTTATCATTAGAGGCTACTCTTGGCACAACAATGCGAGAAAATAAAGATACAAAGGAGTTGCTACAGAAGTAAACAAACTCCTTGACTCAATAAAAGAAAAATTGCAGAAAAATAAAATGGGTTGCCTCCCATAAGCGCTTTTCTTTAACGCCTTTTAGCTAGGCACAAAGCATGCATCAAGTATTACCAAGTGAAGAAGCATCAACATTGTAATTTGTTCGAACAATAGAATCATAAGGTGGCTTAATCTTCTTCCTAGGAAAGTGTTCCATACCTTTCTTGAGAGGAAATTGATATTTTATATTCCCTTCTTTCATATCAATAATAGCACCTACAGTCTAAGAAAAGGTCTTCCCAGCACAATAGGGCATGATGGATTGCACTCAATATCCAAGACAATAAAATCAACGGGGACATAATTGTTGTTAACCATGATAAGAACATCATCAATTCTTCCCAAAGGTTTTTTAATAGTAGAATCAACAAGGTGAACATCCAAGTAACAATTTTCCAAAGGTGCTAAATCAAGCATATCATATAATCTTTTAGGCATAACAGAAATACTAGCACCAAGGTCACACAAAGCATTGCAATCAAAGTCATTCAATTTCAATTTAATGATGGGCTCCCAACCATCTTCTAACTTCCTAGGGATAGAAGCTTCATGTTTTAATTTCTCTTCCCTAACTTGTATGAGAGCATTAGTAATATGTTTAGTAAAAGCCATGTTTATAGCACTAGCATTAGGACTTCTAGCTAGCTTTTGCAAGAACTTAATTACTTCAGAAATATTGCAACCATCAAAATCAAAGTCATTATCATCAAAAGTAATGGAATTATTCTCTTCCTTATTGCTAGAAATTTCAGCATCTTTATCAAGGACAGTTTCAGAGTTATCAGGCAATTTAGGACATTTTGCAATAGAAGTGGAAACATTACCAACACCAACTATCTTGCCATTAATGGTAGGAGGTTTGTTAACACTTGAGTTTGAAGCCTTTTCAGAAGTAGTAATAGTATAAACTCTAGCAATATTGTTCTTTCTAATGAATACAAGAAATGGTTGTCAGATTGTGAGTTACAATGGACTGTTGTGAGTAGGAACCATCTGAAAAATCGCACGGTTCACAAGTCTGATATTGGTAGTACGAGGGCTTTTCAGGTGAAGAAGGTAATGCCTTCTCTCAAGTCAATGGTGGTGGTTTCTAACGATGTTTCACGGGCATCCTTTGTAGCTGCTAAACTGGAAAACTCTAAGTCAGATCTGGCTAATATTCAACCTGCAGTTCAGTACCCTCATATTCAGTTTGGCTCGATCAGCCTGAAAGACATCACTGATAGGTTCCGAGGGAAGTCTGCTAATTCTTCTGCAGATTTGGCGGGATCTATTTCAGCGGAAGTTAACGAGGTACCTGAACCTGCTCCTAGTATCCCTACTCGGCCTCCCAATGTCGAACGGGAGCATGACCCCGAGTTTGAAAAAATGATAGATAAGATGGCTGCAAAGGTTTGGAAGTGCCCTAATTGCCTTACCAACCGACACTCAGTGGCAGATTGCAAAGGAAAATTCAGATGTTGGGCCTGCTCTCAGTTGGGCCACTATCGCAAGGACTGCCCAGGGGTAAAAGGGTTTTTTCAATGGATCGTCAAAAATTCAAATCAAACCGCCATATCTCCTGCCTCTTTAGGAAAAATAGACAATACTCCAGTCGTCGCGGTATCGGTCCCCTTCCAAGAAATCCTTGTCTTGAGCTCTGATATGCAACAGGCCTGTACACCTTTCGGAAAAGACCAGGAAGTGGAAGAGATGCTCATGCCTGATGCTGCGGTTCAGGAAGTGGAGGGGTTGGTCATACCAGATGCTGTGGCTGTGACACTTGACTCTGTGGAGGCTATGTGGGCTATGGTCCCTTTTGTTCCTGCAGTAGACTATGAGCAACATAGGAGTGTTGTTGATCACCATGTGGAGGAGGTTGCAGTAGACTATGCGCAACACATGTGTGTTCTTGATCACCATGTGGAGGAGGTTCAGCAGTTGGACCTGGAAACATTGCATATGCAGAATGAGACATCGCCAATTGTTCCAATCACACAGGCACCTGCATCCAAGAGGACTTGGGCGGTGGCTTTTGCAGAACGCAGTGAGGAAGTGCAGGGTTTCTTGGCGCCTGAAGATGTAACTCAGAATAGCAGAACTAAAATTTCAGTTAGCAAGAATAGAGACACAAAAAAACTTGTATTTGGTGGAGATACCAGTAACAATTCAGAACCAGTCACCTTCCAAGCTCAGGCGCAAGTTGGAGAGACAGAGCCGGTGGGCAAAAGGACTAGAGGTCGCAAGAAGGTCCCTGTGGTGATCTCGGAGCATAGATACAATACACGCAGCCAGACTAACCTGAAGGGTTTTAGGGCACCTTCTGTCAGTGATACCCCGGCTAGGAAGAAGTCTAGGAAAGGTGGAAGGAAGGCCACTGCTGCGCCAAGTTCAGGTTCTGTCCCGCGAGATGATGACGAACCTGTCATTGGATCGATTCCTGTTTCAGTTCTCCAACAGATTGGTGCTATTCTGGAAATCCCTTCTGAGGACATGACAATGCAGAAGCTTGAAGCTACTGCAAATGCTGATTCTGCACCAGATGAGTGATCAATGGATGTAAACATCAAGAACTTATTTTGGAAGGTGTTTGATTGGAATATTCGTGGAATTAACGCTGAAAGTAAGAAACTTGCTATGAAAGAAAAGCTGGATGAATGTGGTTGTGCGGTGGCGTGTATACATGAAACAAAAAAGGAAAGTTTTGATAGAAAGTTTATTAAAGCTTGTTGTCCACGCCGTTTTGATAATTTTGCTTATGCTCCATCGGTGGGTGCTTCTGGAGGTATTCTGGTGGTTTGGAACTCGGCTATTTTCACTGGAACTTTAATTGAATCACATAGCTTCAGTCTTATTGTGGAATTCTGCTCCAAACATAATGGAGACAAGTGGACTTTGGTTATGGTTTATGGCCCTTGTACTGGTCCGCTTAGAGATACCTTCATTAATTGGTTATACAATATCAATATTCCTGATGATGAACTGTGGCTTTTTATGGGCGATTTCAATTTCATTCGAGCTCAGGAGAATAGAAGTGAGCCTGGTGGGGATGTGAATGAAATGTTTTTATTCAATGAGGTTATTGGACATCTGGGCCTTCTTGAGCTCCCAATCAAGGGCAGGTCTTATACATGGTCAAATATGCAGGCGGATCCTCTTCTTGTCCAGTTGGATTGGTTTTTCACAAGCGCTAGTTGGATAACCACCTACCCAAATACTGTAGTTCTTCCTTTGGCGAAACCTACTTCTGATCACATCCCTTGTGTGGTCACTATTGGAACAAATATCCCGAAGGCACATATATTTCGTTTTGAGAACTACTGGGTTAATCAACATGGTTTCATGGATTGTGTTAAGAACAGCTGGAGTAAGCAGACTGCAGGGGCCTCTTCAGTTAAAAGCTTGTCTGGCAAATTTAAGGCTGTTCGGTATGCTTTGAAAAAATGGCAAGAATTGATTGCTAAATGCAATTTGGTTATTTTATTCTTTGATGAGTTGGAAGAAAAAGAGCTCTAACTGTCTATGAAAGAAATTTCTGAAAAATTGTCAAGATACACTATGAGAAACTTTTGTCACTGCAATTCCAATACTGGAAGAAGAGATGCACAATGAGGTGGATTAAGCTTGGGGAGGAAAATACCAAGTTCTTTCATGCGATGGCCACTGAGGGGTACAGGAGGAACTCTATTTCATCTCTGATCTTGGAAGATGGGAGATCTACTTCTGATCATGAGGAACTTGCTGCTGTTGCACTCTCTTCTTTCAAGCAAAGGATGGGTACTTCGCATGGAATTCAAATGAGATTTGATTTGGAGACAATATTGCAGAGAGTAGATGGTCTGGATCAGCTAGTTGCACCTTTCACCACTGAGGAAATGGATAATGTGATCAAGAAAATGCCACCAGATAAAGCACCTGGGCCTGACGGTTTTAATGGTTTGTTCCTCAAGAAATGCTGGGAGATTGTCAAACTTGATTTTTATAATCTGGCGCATGATTTTTTCCATGGGAGAATAAGTCTCGAGAGTATAAACAGCTCTTTTATTACTTTGGTGCCAAAAAAAGGAACTCCTGAGAGAATTGGGGACTATAGGCCAATTTCCTTAACTAACACTTGTTTGAAGTTTCTGTCCAAGATTGTGGGGATAGACTTCAGGAAGTGGTTCTGAGGTGCATTCACAAAAATCAGTACGGATTTATCAAAGGAAGAACGATACATGATTGTGTAGCATGGGCTTTCGAGTATATTTATCAGTGTAAATCCTCCAAGACTCCGGTGGTGGTTCTGAAACTTGATTTTGAAAAAGCATTCGATTCTATTGAGCATGAGGCTATTGTGAAGATCCTAGTGGCAAAAGGTTTTCCCACACAATTCATTAAGTGGGTGAAGGAGTTTTTGAGCTCGGGTACCTCATCGGTGCTGCTAAATGGGGTTCCAGGTAATCACTTTAAGTGTCGGAGGGGAGTACGACAAGGCGATCCTCTGTCGCCTTTATTGTTTGTTTTCGGAGGAGATTTATTACAATCTGCAGTAAATGATCTGAAAGAAAGGGGATTGTTGAAGCTTCCAATTTCTGTGGGAGTTGAGGACTACCCTATAGTTCAGTACGCGGATGATACGGTTATTATTGTGCCAGCCGAGATGGAACAGCTCAGAGTGCTAAAGAAGGTTTTGCAGGACTTTTCCGAGTCGACTGGACTGACTATAAATTATCACAAATCTTGTATGCTGCCTGTAAATGTTTCTGACGACGAGATTAATGCATTGGCGGCTGATTTTGGTTGTCAAGTTGGAACTTTTCCTTTTGCTTACCTGGGCCTACCTATGGGTACCACTAGACCCTGTATAGCTGATCTCACTCCTGTGATATCCAGATTGGAAAGGAAAATTACTGCAAGCTCCCAATTTCTTGCTTATGGTGGAAGATTACAACTAATCAGATCATGTCTGTCCTCTATGCCTATTCATATGATGTGTTCACTCAGCTTCTCTCCGGGTATGATAAAGCAGATTAATAGAATTCTTCGACAATGCTTTTGGAGAGGAAACCAGCCTGATTCAAAAAAGCAGTCTCTTGCTGCTTGGCCCATGATTGCGAAACCAAAGGCTAGTGGTGGTCTTGGTATCCTTGATTTTAAGGTCCAGAATGATGCTTTACTAATAAAGCAACTACATAAGTTCTATAACAAGATGGATATCCCCTGGGTAAATCTGGTTTGGACTGCTTATTATCAGAATGAGGTTCCCCATGCAAAAAGTGTGTGTGGGTCATTCTGGTGGAGGGATTTGATGAAGCTATCTGAAGCTTATAGAGGCATAACCACAGTCACAATTGGAAGTGGTGATTCGGCTCTGTTTTGGAATGATCGATGGTCTGGTAGTGCTATGCAGCAGCAATTTCCAAGATTATTCTCTTTTGTTTTGGACTCGAATATGTCTGTCCAAGAAGTGCTAGACGCTGAGGACAGAACCCAGCTTTTCTACTTGCCAATGTCCAACAAGCGTATGAGGAGTTCTTGGAAATGGAGAATATTATTGCTTCAACTCACATTGATGTCACAAGTCCTGACACTTGGAAAACAATTTGGAAGGATGGAGAGTACACATCTAGTCGATACTATCATCACTGTTTTAAAGATGTGAAGGCTGATAAGGTATATGATTGGATTTGGCAGAGCAAGTGTGTGCTTCGGGTCAAAGTGTTTGCTTGGTTGCTTGTTAGTGACAGACTCAATACTAGAGATATGCTCAGACGGAGACACTGGATTGTCACTGATGTTTATCATTGTGTATTGTGTCCACACATGTTGACGAGGACTGGCAGCATATGTTTTTTGCCTGTAGCTTCAGTGTGCGTATCTGGAGTTATTTGCAAATAGAGTGGGACTATGGTGTGGATGCAACTATGGATACTTTGTTTGCAGCTGCTAGAAGGAAATTCGGCCAGCCTTTCTTCTCTGAAGTGGTTATTCTTGCAGCGTGGAACATATGGAAGCGAAGAAATGAAGCTATTTTTCAGAATATTGCTCCCACTTTCAGGTCTTGGAAGAGAGAATTTGTTCACGACATCACTTTGCTGTTGTACAGAGTGAAGGAGAAGCATAAATCTCAGCTGTCAAGATGGATTGACAATTTGTTGTAAATATTTACTTTCTGTTTGTACATAAACGCTGTAATTTTCTTGTGGTTGGTTAAGTTTTAATAAAATGCTGTGGGGCTGTTGCCCTGCAGTCTTAATGGTCAAAAAAAATATTGTTCTTTCTAGCAATTTTCATCCTCTCTTTCCCATCTAGCATGCAATTCAGCTAACATCCTCACATTGTTATCAATTTTAACTTGTATAGCATTGAGAGTTTTGCTCTCTTTAACATCATGAGGCATGTTCTTTAGTTTCAATAAGTCAACATCAAGAGCAAGACTATCAACTTTAGAGGAAAGCACATCAATTTTCCCAAATTTCTCCTCAACAGTTTTATTGAAAGCAGTTTGTGTACTAATAAAATCCTTAAGCATAACTTTAAGATCGGAGGGTACACTCTTATTATTGTTGTAGGAGTTACCATAGGAATTTCCATAACCATTGCCACTATTAGAAGGATAGGGCCTATAATTGCTATTACCAAATTATTCCTATAAGCATTGTTGTTGAAATTATTATTTTTAATGAAGTTCACATCAACATGCTCTTCTTGAGAAACCAAATAAGCTAAAGGAACATTATTTGGATCAACATGTGTTTGACCATTTGCAAGCATAGACATAATAGTATCAATTTTGGCACTCAAGGAGGAGGTTTCCTCAACAGAATTTACCTTCTTACCTGTTGGAGCTCTCTCGGTGTGCCACTCAGAATAATTAATCATCATATCATCAAGAAGCTTTGTTGCAGCACCCAAAGTGATGGACATAAAGGTACCTCCAGCGGCCGAATCCAATAAATTCCTCGAAGAAAAATTTAATCCTGCATAGAAGGTTTGGATGATCATCCAAGTAGTCAGTCCATGAGTGGGACAATTTTTAACCAATGATTTCATTCTCTCCCATGCTTGAGCAACATGTTCATTATCAAATTGCTTAAAATTCATTATGCTACTTCTCAAAGAAATAATCTTAGCAGGAGGATAATATTTTCCAATAAAAGCATCTTTGCATTTAGTCCATGAATCAATACTATTTCTAGGCAAAGATAGCAACCATTCTTTAGCACGTCCTCTCAAGGAGAAAGGAAAAAGTTTCAGTTTAATAATATCACCATCTACTTCCTTGAGCTTTTGCATTTCACAAAGTTCAACAAAGTTATTAAGGTGAACAGCAGCATCATCAGTACTAACACCAGAAAATTGCTCTTTCATAACAAGATTTAAAAGTGCAGGTTTAATTTCATAAAATTCTGCTGAAGCAGCAGGTGGAGCAATAGGTGTGCATATGAAATCATTGTTGTTCGTGCTAGTGAAATCACACAACTTAGTGTTCTCAGGAGTACTCATTTTAACAGAAATAAAAACAGTACAGAAAATAACTTGAAAGTAAACTAGATGCAAGTAACTAATTTTTTTTGTTTTTGATTAATTGAAAGCAAACAAGATAAAATAAATAAACTAAGCAAGACAAAAACAAAGTAAAGAGATTGGAAGCGTGAAACTCCCCTTGCAGAAGACTGATGTCTCCCGGCAACGGCGCCAGAAAAATAGCTTGATGACGTGAAACACACGTTCGTTGGGAGACCCAAGAGGAAAGTATGATGTAGTCAGCAGCAAGTTTTCCCTCAGAAAGAAACCAAGGTTATCGAACCAGTAGGAGCAGCAACTCTTCAGAAGGTTGTCAACGGCGCCAGAAAAATAGCTGGGTGCGTGTGGCCTCCTGGTGGCCCTCCTCTGCTGCTCCTTCGCTCCGTCAGGCGTGTTCTGGAAAAATAGGCACCCCCGTGTAGTTTCGTCCAATTCCGAGAATATTTCAGACTAGCTTTTCTGGAATACAAAAACAGCAGAAAACAGGAACTGGCACTTCGGCATCTTGTTAATAGGTTAGTCCCAAAAAATGTAAAAAGTGATATAAAGTAGATGCAAAACATGTAGCAATTGGTATAAACAAGCATGGAACATCAAAAATTATAGATACGTTTGAGACGTATCACAATGTTATAGATTTCGTGAGTGTTGGCGGTGACACAAAGGTTGCTCCGGTGTGTTACTTTATGTGTTTTTTCCTCTTGAACATATTAATATCCTAATTCACAGACCCTATACGTAAAATATTTTTCCGACATATCAACTGTGAAGATTCTGAATTTAGAGTCTGAGTTTACTATGTACACGTACAACCAATTAGAAAGTGAAACCGCGATATGTTGTACAAATTTCTATTAACTATAACTTATCTAACAATCATACTCTAAATAACTCCATTAATATTTTTGTGATACCGCACATTGCAAACTCTAATCGAGTTGTTAAAAGATTTAAATGGACCTAAACATATGTAGACACATTATCATACAGAGTAGAAATTCTTCCGTATGTGAGGGTGATTTGTTATCTTTTATGTTCCTACATTTTGACGAAATTCAAATAAATAAAATATTGAAAATAAACATGGAAATATCATTCAAATGTATTTTTTTACTCTACCAGTGTGTTATTTAACATCTAGGAGTTGCAGTTGCATGTACACTGAACTTATCCACCCAATTGTGATTTATGTTGTTAAATGCAATGAGAAATAACAGTTAAACTTATTTGACAAAGGTGCATGTAATATATATTTCTGATGTACAAATATGAGATGTAAATAAGTAAAAATGTTTAATAAAATAGTTAATTTAACAAGTCCGCTAGCTTCTCAACAGGGTCTGCGGTGGGATGCCCTTCGTTAGAGGAGCAAGAGCCTAGTACCGATAAAAGCAGCTCAAGAAGTCTTGTCGATCACAGATGGGTTTGACAAGTTCACATATGGATAGTGTTAAGTGGTCCTTAGGTTTTGCAACACTGACAATGTAATCTAGGTATCGCAAGTTCTGGGAGAAGCATGGCGGTAAGGTGATGGGCGTCTCCACTTTGGTAGCGCCCGTCTGCACTATTATGGCGGCGTTTGGTAAGGTTTCCAAATCCACCGTCGAGAAATTGGAGGAACGCTCGAAGGCCCGGTATGAAGCCAACCTTGCTGTTGAGGAAAATGAGAGGGAAAACTTTTTGAACTCTGCAACTGCAGTCCATCAGCAATATGTCAGGAGTGACAATGAGTTCCAGGCTGTGATACAGTCTCAGCTATCGGAATTCAGAGCCAAAATGCTGGAGCTGCAGGAATTGGACTTCAACTTCCGCAAAACCATGGCTAGAATTGAGGGTGTAGTTGGGAGTCGTCAGGTTAGTGTCAATCTCTGGATGCTATACAATTTGTGTGATGTTTATGGTGTTGGTGCATAATATACCTCTATTGTACTAATTTGCTATCATCTTAAAAAAAAACTAATTACAGATCATGCTTCCTAGCCTCTTTTATGGTAATTACTTGGTCCTTGACGTTATGCTTAATTTCTGTTAAGATGATCTAGCAGTAATTCCCTTTTTATCCTTTTCCAAATTACATCATACTTATTGTAGGAATGTTAGTTGAGCTGTAATTCTCCTTGTTGTTATGCTTTTCTGTTAATGTGAATTTGATGCTAGATCACCTTATATGAAATTGTATTATGGTGGAACATAGCTAATATTTGTCAACATTTGTTTGTGATTGGCCAGGCTTCTGCTGATGGTGGGTCAAAGAATGTTTCTAAGTGAAACTTCCTTCTCCAAGTTACCTGCTAGGATGGTAGGCTCATTGATGGTTTTTTTGGTGGCGTAACATGCAGAAACTTCCTTCATAGATGTTTTTTTGGTGGCGTAGCATGAAAATGGTACTTTGTGCATTTGGTTGGATGATCGGCTCATTGATCGTAGACAGTTTTGCTCGGGCTTTGACATAAGGTGGTAATTAGTGTTTCGGTTGGATACTGTGAATATGTTCTGGGCCCTTTTATTTTCGTCGTAAGTTTACCTTTGATCGTGGTTGTTTGGGTGACAACTAAACCGAGTTGTTTTTATCAGCTAGCATGATTTACTTACTGTGAACCATTGTAACCGTTGATATCAGTGTTTATTTATGTTGCGTACTCAGTTATTTTTTGGACAGCCATTTTGTCTTAAATCTAATTATGTGTATTGCATCGGTAGCATTTTTTATATGAAAGAAGTCCATGTAACCCCACAGGTTTCAGGTTTCGGACGTAACACCCCCTGAACTTCAAACTAGCATATCTAATCCCAAGTTTTCAAAACCAGACAAATAACCCCCTAAGCTGTTTTGCAGGCAGATTTTGCTTACGTGGACACTGGTTTTGTGCTAGCGTGGTCAGGTCCGCCTTGTTGTACAGGTCGACCCTCCCCGCATGGAAAGCAGCAGCCTCGCTCTCTTCTCCCGGTTAATGGGTGCGGCGTTCAGGCCATGCGATGTTTGCGGCAGCGTGCAGCGTTCTGGGGCAATGCGTCAAGGCGGCAGAAGCGCGGCCGATCGACTGCCAGGGTGGCTCTCCCCTTCATGTCGGCAGCGGAAGTGTCCATGCAAGATGGGGAGCTCCGCGGCAAAAGTGGCAGCCAGGTCGGGCGGGTCGAGGCCTGGGATGGTGTTGAGGGCCATGGCGGCGGCATGCTTGGGGACACGCTCCGCCACAACTTGCAGGAGGAGGCTGATGACAGACATAATTGAGCCGTCTGGGAGGTCCCGGACGCGGTAGCCACCCGACGTGCGCGATCAGCAGCTCGTCGGCTCTGCTCGCGGCTGCAGACCTGCAGTGCAGGGATCCTCGGCAGGCGGCGGCAGCCTCCGCGGCCATCCTCATGGTCGTGTGCGGCGGGGAGGCCTGGACGCGCTCGCGCGTGTGCCGAAGGAGGATAGGACATGGGCCACTTAAATTTAATTCGCATGAAAAAGAACGACCACTTTGGCAAAAAAATTAGTTACACTGACGACCGGGTCCCACGGAGAAACAGGAGTACAGGCGTACAAACTAGCGCCATGTCATTTCCACGTCTGCAAAACCACCTAGCAAAACAGCTTAAGATGGGTTATTTGCCTGGTTTTGGGGGATTAAGTGAGTAGAGACTTTGGCTCCCGAGGTCCAGTGCTACCTCCAATTTAAAAAATTCAAAATCATATTTATGAGTTTCAAAAAAATCTGAAAAAAATTCCGGGTGTAGCTAATAGCATATCCCATGAACGTGCAAAATATTAACTTTAAATACTTTGTATTTGAGCTATACAAAAATAACAAATTGTGGATCTAAATATGCCTATTTTCAAATCTCTAAGTTTTACCAGGTTTTGTTATTTTTGTTTAGATCATAATATAAAGTATTTCAAATTGAAATTTTGCACGTTTATGGGATACATCATTGGCTACACCCTGATTTTTTTCAGAATTTTGTGAAACTCATAAATATAATTTTCAATTTATTTTAAGTGGAGGGAGCACTAGAGTTCGGGAGCAAATAACACTTTCCGGGATTAAGTATGCTAGTTTGAAGCTTACGGGTGCTGCGTCCCAAACCAAAACTTGGGGTTATATGGATTTTTTTTTATTCCTTTCAATGAAAGGCCGAAGTTAAGTTATTCTCAGACTTCTAGGATTCGTAAGGCTTCACTCTTACAGGCTCACTTCTACGCTGATGGCTCAATCCTGAACCAGAAGACGCCACTTCTTTTCCTACCATAGCGACCCTACTTATTACTTGTTGGCTTGACACGTAAGTCGGTACAATTTCGCACTTGATCTCCTTATGCATATTCTCCCTTCCAGATTTAAGTCCTCGCGATCCGGTGTGTCCTGTGACGACTACAAAACGCGGTGGCCGGTGTGTGCCGGCGGCCGTAGTAGGCAACGACACAACGGGGCAGATCAGTTGATAGCGTCTTCGATTCTAACTTAGAGCATCTCCACTCGTGACGCCCAAATAGCGTCGGATGGGTGTCCGGACGAGCCCTATTGGTGTCGTCCGGACGAGCTGTCGGCCATTGCGGCACTTTTCCTCGCGGCACCAATATGTTTTTCCAAATCGACAATAGAACACAAAATAGACAGATTTAATTCAAAACATAATTTATTTAAACTAGACATAATTCTTTTTTTGCATGGAACAAGACATAATTCATTCAAACTAAACCTAAACTTAATCAGTAGGGCGACACGTCGGCTAGTGCAGGCAAGAGCCCGCCTGTGCAGGCAGAGGTGCCCGGCGGCAGTCGGCGCAACTGCAGTTGGCGGCGGACGGCGACGCAGGAGGCGGGGCCAAGAATGCCTGAATGGCGAGCTATTGGGTACGTGCATGGAAAACAAAAATTTCGCCACAACTATGCAACAACCTCCAAGATCTACTATGAAGATACAATGACAAGACATGCATATTTGATCTAACTGTAAATTCGTTACCGACACGTGAAGCGGAAGAGATGTCGATGACGACGTTGATGAAGCTTGTGGAAGAACTCCCTCGGTTACGCCTGGCCGAGAGAATATCGTAGACTCCTCGCGTCTCACCTTGATCCAACAAAGTAAATATAGTCAACCGTTTCTCAACGGATCACCCCTCTGAGTTCGCACACATACATCGGATCTATTCCAGCAGGGCTTCGCCGTCCACACTTGAAACACTCACCGCTGTGTAATATGAAGGTGGAGATCTCAACACATGAGAAGGAGGGAGAGAGAGATTAGATATTAGATCTAGATCTAATCGGAGAGAGAAATCCTCTAATCCAACTAGAAGCAAATCTAACTTGTGTCTCTCCAAAGGAGAGGGGTTGGGAGTTTTTTAGGAGGCCAAAGGGTAGAGAGACCTGGGGAAGGGAAAAGCTTTCTCCTAGTCCAAGTCGGCTTGGGGAAGGGGAAAGCCTTCCCCTTGCCCAATTCGGTTTGGGGGGGGAGTCCTTGTCCAACAAGGCTCCCCCAAACCGCCTCCCCCATGGGCCTTTCGACCCATCTAGGGTTTCGGCCATGGGGGGAACTTCCCCCCAGGCGTCTTGGCCCACCCTGTGGCTCCGATTTATTTAATAATTTTTCCAATATTTAATTAAATAATATTTTGTCTAATTAATTCTTATTTGAATATTTCCTTTTACAGAATATTCCCCGAATTAATTACTTATCATATAAAACACTTTTACATGATCTGGGACACCCAGTGTCCGCAGACAAAATACTCCGGATAAATATTTCACTCTTATATAAACCCTCGGAATAAATCCGACTAGTGATAGAAACTATTTCTATTACTCCGAGACACCTAGTGTATGCATAATCCAATCTCTCTGATAAAGATATTATCTACCACACAGAAACCATTCCGATGATACTCTCTCGGTATACAACCAACCATATATACACAACAAACTAGAACTGACTTAAGCGTGTTACCCTATAGGTTCGATAACGTGTAGCTATAATTAGATGTTTACATCTAATCACCAGCCAGGGTCAGATACATGGGCTACCTGAATAACTGCTACAGTTATGCGAATAACACTCTGTTGAACCTGTTGATTATTAATTTGTCATTCCCATTACTCACGATACTGAAATTACCCGAGATAAACTATTCTGATATTTCCATGAATCAATCCCTGATTCACTATACTCTGTCTATCTCGTTATCGGTAAGTTTCCTTTTTCTCGTTCCCGTAATCCGATATCCCACATGATGTAACTTCATCATGCATTGTCTGCAGAACATATTGGATATCATACATACCGAGTGGGCCCTGGAAGTATCTCTCTTTTGACAGAGGAGTAATTTCCCATCTTGGAACATTAGGATATATGCACACCTTCAGAATCACCCAGTGACTGCCGTTTTGCCACCCAGTTACGGCCATGGCTTTGACAGTACCAAAGTAATTCTTCCAATATACACAATCCTAATAACCTCATGGTCTAAGGACATGTCATATAATAACCATCTGTGATATTGCACTAAGGACAAAAAGACACTTTGGAATCTTCTTAGCATATCAACGATTTGGGTCTACCCAGCCCTATTGTTTCCACCAACAATATGCCACTCATTGATGCTGACATAAACAATGTCCTAGACCAGGAAAACGTGGTCTCAAGCAATCAATGAATTAGTCTAAAAGGCAAGACTAGGGTATACTTTATTCTGTCCATATCTCTAAACGTGCGAGTGAGTTTTCCTCTGAATCACATATTCAGGAGTCACCCGCAGTTATAGCATAGAATCATGAAGCATAATTATGAATCAGATGTTAAACTTTATTGCCTTTTGGGCATACATCCAACAGTCTCCCACTTGCACAATAGGCAATTTACTATTTGCAAAAGACTCAACATCTGGGTGAAACAGATGGTTTCTCATGCTTCCTTTCCTGTGGTAGACATTTGTCATCAGACCCTTTCGGGGTTGTGTGTACTTTATACATTATGTAGAAAAATTCTTTTTCTATCATAATCCCTTTGATCATACGATCACATGCAGTCCGGGTTATTTAAGGTGAAACCTTGGTACTCTAACTAAGAAAACAGTTCTGCTGTTTTCACAACATTGCTGCCTCTTTCGTAACGAACCACACCTAGTTCATCCAATGAACCGATAATCCTTTTGGAATCATTTAAGCTCCCACTGTCACTGTGACTTGTTGTAGTGTACGTAACTCTATGCTTAAAAATTAATTAAGCATCCTAACCCTTGTTATTCACAAAATCATAAGATCATGTTTTATCCTTGGTTTATCTTTATGCTTATCTCATAAGTCTTTATCCACTATAACTCTTACATTATGAGATATTCTCTTTTGAAGATATCTCTTCAAAACAACATTTAGAGAATACTCTTTAAAATTGGAGTCAATTGAAATTTTGTTACAAAGTCAACTTGCCAACAATTTCCTTTATCACTTGATATTTGAATCAAGAATGCATTATTCAGGAAATTCCCATGATGATACAATGAGAGAATCATTTGATCATGCTCACCACTGATATACTATCGTGGTTCTTGCATATGAATTTCCTTATCCTTTATGAGAACCTGGTTCTCTCATGTTTCGAATTTTGATTCAAAACACTTTGTGTGTAATCTTGCAGCAAGATATTAAATCATTATCAGGATAATCCTGTCATGATACTAATTCCTTGCTCCATTCGTTTCATAGAAAATTCAATGTTACACATATTCTATCAAATGAAGTATTGTTAATGGTTTCCAAAATTAATTGAATACCATGAACTAGCTCCTACTAACCTTTAAGAATTTTGCAATTTCCTATGAAGTTAAACATTGCTTGTTTACTTCGCATAATTACAAAACTAATCCAACCTTCATATCATCATCTGTCTGCCACCACAGACATACTTTTAATGACCAGTTATGTAATCATTTAACAAAACCCTCGAGCTGTACCTTGTACACTTCCTCGATAAATTTTCCTTCAGAGGAATTTGTTTTGTTAACATTTTATACAACTCATTAAATAACTAGTATTGTATTCATTTAACAAAGCCCTCGAGTTGTACGTCGTACACATACTCGATTACTTTTCCTTGGAGAAATTTACTCTGTTAACATCTCATACAAATCTACTAGTCCCATTTAGATCAACAAAGCCGTGCTACATATCAATGATCCTGAGTAGTCAACTCTTGAATTTATCATAAAACCATTTATGACAAAACAAGCTTTATGATCAATTATTCCAACAGGAATTCCTTCAAGGCTCTCAACTCGAACTTGATGATATTACTAAATAATCTGACTCTAAGCCATGAAGGTTTGGATACTATAACACCTTATCTTATTACTTTGTATTTAGCATATGGACTCAAGTTTCCTAGAAACTCATATGCTCTTTATCTGGTTAAGTGATTATCTCTTGACAAGAGTCATGCTCATATTGCAATGACTCTCGGTATTAGTCTAAAAGAATTGTCAATTGGAATTGCTTCCGCCTGCACAACTTCTGATAACTAATCCGAAGATTCAATAATCTTTTCAAGAATCACCATCCTCCACCGAATTCAACAAGGAATAAATTCCTTAAAATGCATATCTCTTAGTAACAAAACATTTATCACTTATGTGGTGTTATAAGAGGACTTCCAATTAACTTATTGGAACAACCTACAAAGTAACTCATTGTCTTTTACTATTAGGACCGAGTTTCATTTTTCAGAAAATCTCAAAACCTAAATCCACCATGTCCATGAAAGTTTATCTTTCAAAACATTGACATGAGGCAAGAGACAATGAAATTTGCTTTGTCTTTTTATCTTAGGACTAAGTTCCAATATTTCAGAAACTTTTAGGACCTAAGACCAACGTGTCCATCCATAGTTTATCTTTCAAAACAATGACATGAAGCAAGACAATTTTCCTGTGCTAAAATTACCTAGCGAACAAACATATTCTAGATTGATATTGCCAAACGTTTAGGCAAGAAACAAGAAGATTCTTATGCTGACTTCGTCACACTTAGTCAGATTATGACTTGAAAACTTTCAAGACATAATTATAATCACCAAGACTTTGTATCTAAAACATTTGTGAAACTTTAGACATTAATGATAAAATCATTAACAGTCCAAAACTTTATCTTTTGTTGATTTCTCACTATGTGTCAGAATACTTAATGAATTCAAACTTCAAAGAAGTGTGTAATTCACGAAGTCTTTCACTCGTTTCACAAAACGATATCTTGGATTTCCTTCCATCATGCATATGATGCATCCAAGATGATAGTGTCACCGAAGGTGATATCAACATAATCACAAAATATTTTAGAACAAATGATATCCGTTAACTTCAAAAGATTTGCAACTTGATCATCCCTGGAGGGACTGATCTGCAACATTCCTTATCATAATAAACAGGAGCAACTTGTCCTATATATTCACAAGAATATTTATCGCCAAACATGCGACATTATAACTTTGAGCCGAAGCTCACAAATCTTTGAACTTGAAAAAATAAAAATGGAGTCGTCTTCATCCAAGGACAAAGGTCCATGCGCCAAACTTGGTGCACACCACCACCTTTTACTTTCCATCCTCCTTGCTTTCCGCAGCTCTTATATCGAATGCAAGAAAAAATTCTTGCAATCAATACTCCATAGTTACTAGCAAGAATAATGAATATCATTTATACCTCTTGTGCTACTAGCAGGTTTCTTCTTACTAGTTCCTAGAACCTTTACAATTCCATTTCCATGTCCTTTCCTTTTATATTGAAGAGGCACTCAGGATTCTCCTGAATCAAACCTTCAAGCTTATCCGGTGTGTTAGCACCTTCAGCCTTCTTGTTCCTCTTCTTCTTGAAGCATACGATTTGGGTAACTATCTAACTTGATCGTTATCCCTCATCACATAAGGTTCTGCAGATTTCAGCATAGCAAGGAGCCATTCGATGTTTTCCTCCTCCCACTCATGTTTTGAATCATGATGCATCGTTGTTAAATGGGGAAGTGAAGACAACATCAAATCTGTATTTGGCTCAGCCGGGATTAGAAAACCCCAGAGTCTGCAGCCTAATACCATAATCAATTATCTTGACTACTTGCTCGCTTGCTGAGTTTCCTTCTGCCATGTGACATGACCAGAAAACCTTTGTTATCTCATAACTCTCAGTCATTGCCTAAGTCTGGTAACGACCGTGAGTACGACGATCATGTCGCTAAGCAAATTTGCGATGCAACTGCTTCTGCAACTCATGGCCCATGTCAACATAAGACATTGGATAGAGACAACCTCAACACTCTTCAAGGTGTGAGCTTCCCTTTCAGCATAAGTTTTTGACAACAACCCCGAAGGAGGAGCGTCGAGGACATACTTATTCTTGGCACCCTAAGTACAAGACTTAGGAAACATACCCAAACAACATATTTACTCCTAATGGTAGATAGTGGTTTCTATTTCCATAGTGGACCAAGGTAAATAGCGGGTGTTACGTGTCGATCTACAACAATCCAAAGTTCACTAAGACATGTCCATAATTATTTTCTAGCACTAGTTAAAGATAAACTATTAATGTGCTCCCACTAAAACTGATATTCCTCGTGATCAGTCCTTAGTGATTCGGAATCCTCATTCATCAATAGATGGAACCATGGATACATGGCATCCTCTATGATTAAGGGTAGGCCAACTTGCCGATCACTTCCTGCCGTGACTTCCGTTCATCTTTCGATGCAGTGCTCCGAACTCATAACTAGTTATGCCTTGGACTTCAAGACAACCAACCGATGATGTTGCTAGAACGGTTCGTGCCTGCCTCCCAAACCCTTGGCACACTCGATGCATGGAAACATATAGTCGGTGACAAGCATCTGGTTTGACGCGGTTGGATGAGCACGATCTCCTTGATATTGGTTTATATGGCTTGGATAATTAAATCCTTAGCTCCTTCTGAG
Source organism: Poa pratensis (assembly GCA_947311845.1). Classification (NCBI taxonomy): domain Eukaryota; kingdom Viridiplantae; phylum Streptophyta; class Magnoliopsida; order Poales; family Poaceae; genus Poa; species Poa pratensis. The sequence continues at coordinate 45,553,313 of CAMZMU010000083.1, forward strand.
GAATCACCCTAATAATCACGTCTACTGCGCAACTAAGGGAAAAGCAAGAAAACAGGTATAAAACATGCACAAGTAAATAACACTTCGTGATGTAGTATAGTCTTCTTCTTTCATGCACCGGTGGCGCCTCCACTGGTGCGGCCATGTCGAGGTTCACGACAAGTGCATGCTTCTCCTAACCTCCACTATCACACATAGCTTGACGAAAAAGGAAGAACGGCACGCCGGCCAAAACAAAACAATGTTAGGCAATACTCAAAATAAAATTTCGAGACTATACCAATCACTGTTCCTGCAAAACCGAGTTAGACGCATCTAACGCTTGTTCTGCATCTTTTAACGTGGCTGTAGGATTCCCAAAACCCCGGATAAAACCTACGGTCCTGTCAAAGCATGATTATCATGTTGTTAGATTGACCTTGCGGGGTGATTGACATCCCAACATTACGAAAACGTTGCGGATCCCAATCTAGACGATTGCCAAAGCACATGACCCCCGTGTGGACCTAGTCCACATGCCCCTTCCGCTATCAAGTCGATGAGACCAACTATAGAAAGACCCAAAGCTACTGAAGCACTTCGTTGGCGCCGACGGGCATACTAAGAGCAGCCGGAAGGTCCACGGATTGCCAGAAGTTTGAAAGATCTTACTATGCCATTGGAAACAAGACAAGACCGCATATGGGAAGCAACCATAAATAAACTGAATGTCAGAAGATAGACTTCAATAACATACCCACACAAACTTATGCGGTGCCCGCACACCATGTGCTCTAGATCAATCTTGTATCTACGCATAGACCGCTCTGATACCACTATTGGGTTACGTGCATGGAAAAACAAATTTTTTGCCACAACTACGCAACAACCTCCAAGATCTACTATGAAGATACAAGTGACAAGACATGCATATTGATCTAACTGTAAATTCTTTACCGACACCGTGAAGCGGAAGAGATTTCGATGACGACGTTGATGAAGCTTGTGGAAGAACTCCCTCGGTTAACCTAGCCGAGAGAATATCGTATACTCCTCGCGTCTCGCCTTGATCCAACAGAGTGAGATAGAGTCATCCGTTTCTCAACGGATCACCCCTCTGAGTTTCGCACACATACATCGGATCTAGTCCAGCAGGGCTTCACCGTCCACACTTGAAGCACTCACCGCTAGTGTATATGAAGGTGAGATGTCAACACATGAGAAGGAGGGAGCGAGAGATTAGATATTAGATCTAGATCTAATCGAGAGAGGAATCCTCTAATCCAACTAGAAGGAGATCTAACTCGTGTCTCTCCAAAGGAGAGGGGTTGGGGTTTATAGGAGGCCAAAGGGTAGAGAGACTTGGGGAAGGGGAAAGCTTTCCCCTAGTCCAAGTCGGCTTGGGGAAGGGGAAAGCCTTCCCCTTGCCCAATTCGGTTTGGGGGGAGGAGTCCTTGTCCAACAAGGCTCCCCCCAAACCGCCTCCCCCATGGGCCTTTCGGCCCTAGGGTTTCAGCCATGGGGGGAACTCCCCCCAGGAGCCTTGGCCCACCGCCCATGTGGGGTGCGGCTGACTAGTGGGCCCCATGGGCCCACTTGGCAGCCCTTCTTGGTGGCTCCGATTTATTTAATAATTTTCCAATAATTATTTATTAATTAAATAAATTAATATTTAATTAAATAATATTTTGTCTAATTATTTCTTATTTGAATATTTCCTTTACAGAATATTCCCCGAATTAATTACTTATCATATAAAACACTTTTACATGATCTGGGACACCCAGTGTCCGCAGACAAAATACTCCGGATAAATATTTCCCTCTTATATAAACCCTCGGAATAAATCCGACTAGTGATAGAAACTATTTCTATTACTCGAGACACCTAGTGTCTGCATAATCCAATCTCTCTGATAAACATATTATCTACCACACAGAAACCATTCCGGTGATACTCTCTCGGTATCCAGACCAACCATAAATACACCAAACTAGAACTGACTTAAGCGTGTTACCCTACAGGTTCGATAACATGTAACTATAATTAGATGTTTCCATCTAATCAACAGCCAGGGTCAGATACATGGGCTACCTGAATAACTGCTACCGTTATGCGAATAACACTCTGTTGAACCTGTTGATTATTGATTAGTCATTCCCATTACTCACGATACTGAAATTACCCGAGATAAACTATTCCTGATATTCCATGAATCAATCCCTGATTCACTATATCTCTGTCTATCTCGTTATCGGTAAGTTTCCTTTTCTCATTCCGTAATCCGATATCCCACATGATGTAACTTCATCATGCATTGTCTGCAGAACATATTGGATATCATACATACCGAGTGGGCCCTAGAAGTATCTCTCTTTTGACAGAGGAGTAATTTCCATCTTGGAACATTAGGATATATGCACACCTTCAGAATCACCCAGTGACTGCCGTTTTGCCACCCAGTTACGGCCATGGCGTTGACAGTATCAAAGTAATTATTCCAATATACACAATCCTAATAACCTCATGGTCTAAGGACATGTCATATAATAACTATCTGCGATATTGCACTAAGGACAAAAAGACACTTTGGAATCTTCTTAGCATATCAACGATTTGGGACTACCCAGCCATATTGTTTCCACCAACAATATGCCACTTATTGATGCTGACATAAACAATGTCCTAGACCAGGAAAACGTGGTCTCAAGCAATCAATGAATTAGTCTAAAAGGCAAGACTAGGGTATACTTTATTCTGTCCATATCTCTACACATGCGAGTGAGTTTTTCTCTGAATCACATATTCAGGAGTCACCGCAGTTATAGCATAGAATCATGAAGCATAATTATGAATCAGATGTTAAACTTTAGTACCTTTTGGGAATACATCCAACACGAGCTACATCTCGTTGACGTCCCACTGTGGCGAGGGCCACTCCTCGTCATTGTCATCATCACCATCAACCTCCTCCACCTCTTGTTGAGGTTGAGGTGCCGCAGGTGCCACCGCCAGTTCTTCCCTTGCGCGCCGAGCCGCCTCTGCCGCCTCATACCGTTCCCTCTCCCTTTCCATGCCCGCCGCGAAGTCCTCGTCGGAGGTGTTGGTGAGGAGGTCGCAGTCGGAGTCGAACCACCCCACAGGTTGCGAAGTCCTCGTCGGAGGTGTTGGTGAGGAGGTCGTCGTCAGAGTCGAACCCACCCACATGTTGCAAAGTCCTCGTCAGAGGTGTTGGTGAGCAGTTCGTGCGTTGTCTACTTTTTTCTTTTCTGCGTTTTAAGTCGAGTGAAATGCATCTTAGCCATCGAGCTTGTCAAGGGTGGTCAATTTAGTCTTCAGGAGAACCTCGAGCCGTAGAGACGTCCGGCTCCGTCCTGCTCTCTCCATGCTGCTACCACGGGTGCGCGTTCTCGTCGCCTGGTGACCTCCTATCTGAATTTCTATTGATGGTATTCATTGTGATGATTTGTTACTGCCATGTTTGATCTGGTTTCAATCCAATTAGATTTGGTTGCAGGGTCAAGGTTCCTGTGATGAGTGGACAGAGGGTGATGAGTGATGGCTACGTGTTGGTGAACCCAAGAGGAAGGTTATGATGTAGACAGCAGAAGTTTTCCCTTGAGAAATCTACCCAAGGTTATCAATCCAGTAGGACTTGACGATCTATCGGAAGGTTGTTGATGTTGACTCCCCCTGGCGCTAGGGAGCTTGCACCAACGTGGAATCTGCACAGACACAAACCAGAACTTTGCCCAACACGAAACAGAGAGGTTGTCAATCTCTCCGGTCTTGCAGAAACAAAGAGTTAAACGTATGGTGTGGAAAACAGCAGGAAAAACAGCAAGTAACAGGAAACAGATGATTGCAGCAGGTTGTGTAAACAGTATGAGGAAATTGGACCAGGGTCCACAGTTCACTAGTGGTGTCTCTCTCAGAACAGATAACTAGCATGTTGGGTAAACAAATTACAGCTGGGCAATTGACAAATAGAGAGGGCATAACAATGCAATACATGCCAAGATGTCTACTATGAAATCTAGTTGGGCATTACAACAAAGTACATAGACCGTTATTCCAACCGCATCTATGCCTAAATAATCCACCTTCAAGGCAGCATCCGCATCCTATTCAGTATTAAGTTGCTAACAACAGATTATTGCATGAAGTAAAGTGTGTAATGTAATCAATACAAGTGCCCTTGGACACTGCACCAATGTTTTATCCCTAGTAGCAACAGCACATCTACCATCTTAGACCTTTCTGTCACTGATCCAGATATCTAGAGACTGAACCCACTATCGAGCATAAATACCCCCTCTTGGAGTCACAAGCATCTACTTGGCCAAAGCATCTACTAGCAACGGAGAGCATGCAAGATCAAGAGCACATAGATAAACAACTTGAATAAACATGGTATCAATATTCATCGGATCCCAGCAAACACAACATCTAGCATTACAATAAGATGATCTTGATCATGTTAGGCAGCTCACAAGATCTAAACATGGAGGCACAAGGTAGAGAGACAACCATCTAGCTACTGCTATGGACCCGTAGTCCAGGGGTGGACTACTCACGCATCACTCCGGAGGCAGGCATGGTGATGTAGAGCCCTCCGGTGATGATCTCCCCTCCGGCAGGGTGCCGGGAAGAGCTTCAGAACTCCTCCGATCTGAGATTGACGATGACGGCCGCGACGGAACTTTTCGTGGAATATGATCGACCGTAATAGGGTTTTCGCGTCGCGGAGAATATATAGGCGAAGAGGCGGCGTCGGTGGCCGAGGGGGGCCACCACGCCATAGGGGGGCGCGGGCCCACCCTGGGCCGCGCCCTAGTGTGGCGTGGCCCCCTGGTGGGTCTGCTCCGACTCCCCTTTGGACTCCGTGATCTCCTCGTGATATTATTGACGATGTCTTTTGTTTCGTCCAATTCCGAGAATATTTCCTTAATAGATTTTCTGAAACCAAAAACAGCAGAAAACAGGGAACTGGCACTGTGGCATCTTGTTAATAGGTTAGTCCCAGAAAATGCATAAAAATGATATAAAGTGTAACCAAAACATGTAGCAATTGATATAATAACAGCATGGAACATCAAAAATTATAGATACGTTTGAGACGTATCAAGCATCCCCAAGCTTAGTTCCTGCTCGTCCTCGAGTAGGTAAACGATAAAAAACAGATAATTTTTGAAGTGACATGCTACCAACACAATCTTTGATCAAATAACAATGTAATGCACATGATCTGAATGAAGTGATCCAAGCCAATGGTCTATAGTTTGCAAGCAAGTAAATAAAGAGTAAACATAAGTGATCACACAAGTGCAAACTTTCATGAATAATACTATAAAACATTTAGAGATATAATAGTCTAACATAATAGTTAGCTCACAGCAGCAATAATTCTCAACATGAAAGTGTTTGTATCAACACAAAGGAAGATAATAGCTTCAGCATTTGCTTCAACTTTCAACATGTATATCATATAGATAATGTCAATGCAAAGAATATGATCAACCAAACACAAAGTTATGTAAAAACTGTTATACTGGAGTTGACAATGATGTTTGCTTAAGTAGACAGAAAGAAGTGGGAAAACTGACTCAACATAAAAGTAAAAGAATGGCCCTTCGCAGAGGGAAGCAGGGATTAACATCATGTGCTAGAGCTGTAGTTCCCGAAGGCATATAGAGAGCATAAAATATTGTTTTGTAAGGTAATGGTGTATACAGGTGTCAACAAATCAGCAAATAGGCAATACTCTACTTCACTAGTTGATCAAACTTTACAAGAGCGGCTCCCATGAAGGACGTTATTTCTACCAGCGGGCAGATCATCCCTCTTCTCTTTTGTTTACACACTTGTGAACATTGCTTGACTGACGAATCAGGGGCAAAAAGATGTGAAGAGAATTGTTTGGTTAAAGTTGTAATTAATTGGGACTGGGCACCCCGTTGCCAGCTCTTTTTGCAAAATTATTGGATAAGCGGATGTATATGCCACTAGTCCAGGTGTGTAAAATTTGATCAACCAGGAAATAAAGACCACCTATCTACGTCCTTATGAGCTTTTCAAGTAGTGACACAAAAAGGAAATGTAACAGTTTTGAGTAGTTAGTAGATAGCACATGAAGAAATTTACTTGGAATGGTGAAAACACCACATAATAGGTAGGTATGGTGGACACAGGTGGCATGGATTTGGCTCAAGGTTTTGGATGTACAAGAAGCATTCCCTCTTAGTACAGAGTTTAGGCTAGCAAGGTTATTATAAGCAAACATCATTATCAACTGGAATAGCAAGAGTGTACATAAAACACAAGGTTTGACGAACCATAGACTCCCACTGTCTTCCTTGTTAACACATAGCCTTCATCCAAAAATTATCTAGACTACTATGGACTTCCAATTATGCAACAGATTATTATAGCAGAAAATCCTTATAGTAGTTCTTCATTAATAGCCATTACTTACATGATGCACAAGCTTAAACATTAATTACTTGACAGCTCAAAACAATTGGCAAGCATCAAATTACTCAAGACAACGATCTAAAAAGATTCATGTAAGCATTTTATACCACTACCACATGCATAGCATTTTTCTGGTCCAACCAAACACCAATCAACTTATTTGACAACTCTCCAAACAGATATAAGTGAAGCAAGAGAGTACTTTCTTCAAAAGAAACTGAAAGCTCTAACAAGAGATACATGAAAAACTGAGAGCTAACAGCAATAACAGCAACTAGACAGGAATACTCAACAAGTATAAGTGAAGCACAAGAGTATTCTAATGAAAAAGTGGAGCGTGTCTCTCTCCCAAACATGAATACTAGGATCCAACAAGTATAGCACAGCAAACAAAACAAAACAAACTGAAAACAAAAAACACTGACGCTCCAAGGAAGAGTACACTAGCATGAAGCAATAAAAATATAGCACCATTAGAGATGACCTGATAATTTGTAGATGAAGAAGGGGATGCCTTGGGCATCCCCAAGCTTAGATGCTTGAGTCTTCTTGAAATATGCTGGGGAGGTAAGCCTCCCCAAGCTTAAGCTCTTCACTCTTCTTGATCATGTAATATCATTCTCCTCTATCAACACTTGAAAACTTCCTTCACACCAAAACTTAACAGCTTTTCTCATTAGCAGGTTAGTGCACTAAAAGATAATACTTCAAAGTTCTAGCAAAGACAAAACTCACAAGCCAACTATTTTAAACATTAGCCACTGTTACTAGGCTCAAGTGGGCACTTTTACACGAAAAGAAACCACTTAAAAACTTGTAAAAGAGAGAATGCAAAATAAAAGACAGAATCTGTCAAACCAGAACAGTCTGTAATGACGAATTTTTTCGAGGCACTTACGATGCTCAGATGAAGAACTTTTGAAATAATGAAAGTTGCGTAACATCATCAGGAACATGCACAAAAAGTTTCAGCATTTTTCGATTTTTTCTGATTTTCTACTGAATTAAACGGTGACGAACAGCAATCTGTCCAATGCAGTCCCGAAAATAAAACCAACTTTGCATTAGTAACTCTCCTTGGCACAACAAAACAGCAAATAAAGATACAAAGGAGTTGCTACAGAGGTAAACAAGCATCCTTGACACATGGGTTATCTCCCACAAGTGCTTTTCTTTAATGCCTTTCAGCTAGGCTTTAGGATTTTAATGATGCTCGCATAAGAATAAGAGTTGAAAAACAAAGAGAGCATCAAGAGGCAAATATCAAAATCATCTGAGTCTAACCCACTTCCTATGCAGAGGAATATTGTAGTAAAACAAATCATTGAAGCATAAAGCAGCTAGCATAGGAAGATGCAACAAATCCAACTTTAAAACTTCCAACACAAAGAGAGGTATTTTAGTGACATGAAAACTTTTAAAACCATCTTTCCCTCTCTCATAATAATTTTCAATAGCATCATAAACAAACTCAACAACATAACTATCACATAAAGCATGCTTTTTATGATCTACAAACACATAACTTTTATCAAGCAAGATAGTGGGATCAAAAATTTCAAACCCACTTTTAGACATATTGAAACAAGTTGATTGATCACTCTCAATAGTAGAATTAATAATATTAAGCAACATAGGACCATCATCTAGAGCTTTATCATAAACATTTTCTAAGCAAACACTCTCATTACCATGCATTTCGAAATTAGGAATAAAAAGAGGATTATCATAAGACTTATCAAAATAGCATGGATTTTCATAAACAACATTGGGGGAAATATTTGGTACTTCTGTTATTTTTGCTTTCTCTTGAGTCAAGGAATGTTTGTCTACCTCAAATTTATCAAAAGAAGTTATTTCAATAGTATCATTACCAACTTCCCCAAGCTTAATATTTTCCATAGCATTAGCAACAACCATGTTCAAAGAGTGTATACCAATATCATTGGTACTATCATGCAAATAAAGTTCCATAGGTTTTTTAATTTTCTCTTCAAACACATCATGTCCTAGCTCAAGATAAATTTCATAAAGGTTTCTCAAGTTGTTTTCAGCCATAGGACAAGTTTCAAGCAAAGTACCCATGAATAGCAAGCAAAGAACTAGACATAATAACAAACCGAAATAAACTAGATGCAGGAATTTAATTTTTTTGGATTTTTGATTTTTAAACAGCAAGCAAAACAAAACTAAAACAAACAAAAACAAAACAAAGTAAAGAGATTGGAACTGAGAGACTCCCCTTTCCAATAGCCTCCAAGTCCCCGGCAACGGCGCCAGAAAACAGCTGGTGCCTGGTTGACGGGAGAGTATTTGAGGATGATGATGATGGTGATGATGAGTACTTCCCCGGCAACGGCGCCAGAAAACAGCTTGATGGCTACGTGTTGGTGAACCCCAAGAGGAAGGTTATGATGTAGACAGCAGAAGTTTTCCCTTGAGAAATCTACCCAAGGTTATCAATCCAGTAGGACTTGACGATCTATCGGAAGGTTGTTGATGTTGACTCCCCCTGGCGCTAGGGAGCTTGCACCAACGTGGAATCTGCACAGACACAAACCAGAACTTTGCCCAACACGAAACAGAGAGGTTGTCAATCTCTCCGGTCTTGCAGAAACAAAGAGTTAAACGTATGGTGTGGAAAACAGCAGGAAAAACAGCAAGTAACAGGAAACAGATGATTGCAGCAGGTTGTGTAAACAGTATGAGGAAATTGGACCAGGGTCCACAGTTCACTAGTGGTGTCTCTCTCAGAACAGATAACTAGCATGTTGGGTAAACAAATTACAGCTGGGCAATTGACAAATAGAGAGGGCATAACAATGCAATACATGCCAAGATGTCTACTATGAAATCTAGTTGGGCATTACAACAAAGTACATAGACCGTTATTCCAACCGCATCTATGCCTAAATAATCCACCTTCAAGGCAGCATCCGCATCCTATTCAGTATTAAGTTGCTAACAACAGATTATTGCATGAAGTAAAGTGTGTAATGTAATCAATACAAGTGCCCTTGGACACTGCACCAATGTTTTATCCCTAGTAGCAACAGCACATCTACCATCTTAGACCTTTCTGTCACTGATCCAGATATCTAGAGACTGAACCCACTATCGAGCATAAATACCCCCTCTTGGAGTCACAAGCATCTACTTGGCCAAAGCATCTACTAGCAACGAGAGCATGCAAGATCAAGAGCACATAGATAAACAACTTGAATAAACATGGTATCAATATTCATCGGATCCCAGCAAACACAACATCTAGCATTACAATAAGATGATCTTGATCATGTTAGGCAGCTCACAAGATCTAAACATGGAGCACAAGGTAGAGAGACAACCATCTAGCTACTGCTATGGACCGTAGTCCAGGGGTGGACTACTCACGCATCACTCCGGAGGCAGGCATGGTGATGTAGAGCCTCCGGTGATGATCTCCCCTCCGGCAGGGTGCCGGGAAGAGCTTCAGAACTCCTCCGATCTGAGATTGACGATGACGGCCGCGACGGAACTTTTCGTGGAATATGATCGACCGTAATAGGGTTTTCGCGTCGCGGAGAATATATAGGCGAAGAGGCGGCGTCGGTGGCCGAGGGGGGCCACCACGCCATAGGGGGGCGCGGGCCCACCCTGGGCCGCGCCCTAGTGTGGCGTGGCCCCCTGGTGGGTCTGCTCCGACTCCCCTTTGGACTCCGTGATCTCCTCGTGATATTATTGACGATGTCTTTTGTTCGTCCAATTCCGAGAATATTTCCTTAATATATTTTCTGAAACAAAAACAGCAGAAAACAGGGAACTGGCACTGTGCCATCTTGTTAATAGGTTAGTCCCAGAAAATGCATAAAAATGATATAAAGTGTAACCAAAACATGTAGCAATTGATATAATAACAGCATGGAACATCAAAAATTATATATACGTTTGAGACGTATCAATGAGCGATTTGTTATCAGTTTGCAACCATGATAATAGAGGTGAGAAGCAAGGATATATGTATGTGTTCCACGCAATGTTATAAATATCGTGAGCATTGGCGGTGATGCAAAGGTTGCTCTAGTGTGTTACTTTATGTCTTTTTTCCTCTTGAACATATTAATATCCTAATTCACAGACCCTATTTGCACGTACAATATTTTCTGACGGATCAACAGTTAAAATTCTGAATTTAGAGAGTCGAGTTTACTATGTTGACTATGTACACGTACAACCAATTACCAAGTGACACCACGATATGTTCTACAAATTTCCATTAACTACAACTTATCTAACAATCATACTATAGATAACTCCATTAATATTTTTGTGATACCGCACATTACAATTCTAATCGAGTTGTTAAAAGATTTGAAATGGACCTAAACAACTTAGACACATTATCATACACCTAAGGAGTAGAAATTTTTCCGCATGTGAAGGTGATTTGTTATCTTTTATGTTCCTACATTTAGACGAAATTCAACTTAAGAAAATATTAAAAATAAACTTGGAAATATCATTTCTTTACTATTAAATGGGAGTTCAACGTACATTCGTACCCCTCCGTTTTCTGCCAAAATTTTCTGCCGGCTCTCCCGAGCGCGCCGACATGTGGGCCCCGCACCCATAGAAATTTCCCCCGCAGGCTCCTCTCGTGGGCTCCTCTCTCTCAGTCTAGCTTAGGGTTCCGACGCCGCCTTTCCACGGAAGGTCTTCGATCTCGCGCGACATGGCGGCGCGCGTGCTTCCCGCGCCGGCCTGCACGGCGTCCTCGCTCTGGAGCCTGCGACATCGCAGGTTGCGGCACCGGCGGCACAGGAGGCGTCGCCAGGAGGGGACGGCCGCGGCTGCGAGCACGGCCCCGCGGCGACGCAAGGTAGACCAGCGGCAAGGTTGGGCAGGGCCGCGGATGAGGCCTCCATGCTTGTGATCTCTCTCGTCGTCGACGACGACGTTTAGGCGCGCTCCGTCAAGGTGGAGGGGGCGGGCGGCCACCGCCGTGGAGGAGACCGTTGCGCCCATCGTGGAGGCTCGGGGTCCCGTTCGCGTGCTACGTGCTCGTGGCCATGGCCGCCGCAGCAGGGGTCGGCGACGGGTGTTCTTCCCCATGTCGTGGCGCCGGTGGAGGCGCTCGCGGCAGCAGGCGGCGTCGTGGCAGTCGCCACCGCCGCGCTCCTCACCGGCCGCCGGCCGAGCTCTTCCGAGGGCGCCCACGTGCCAGATCTGAAGCCCTGCTGGGCTGCTGCTGCCAGTGTCCACCAGGACCTGCCACCGGCCGTCCTCACTTGGCTCCACGCAGGTGAGACCCTCCCCTCGATCTGCATCTTCTCCTTTAATCAACGCCATCTGTACCTGCTAATTGCCTGCCCAAAAGACCCCATCTTGATTCTTACCTCTACATCCTATGGAGCAGAATCACAACTGCTCTAGCTTTTTTTCTTGTACCGAGTATTATACTATATAGCCTGGATCTCCCAAGTTACGATGATGCATGGTACAATTTGGTGTTTTCTGTGAGAAGCGTAGTGCTCATATGATTCCAAGCTAGATATACGTATGACATTTGGTGTTTTGGATTGTTAACATACTGCATCCGATGTTCCTTCCTGATATATATTCCTATAACAACACATGCATATAAATAACTGTGTTTTGCTGAGATTCGCTTATTGTGACAGGGTGAGTCTCTGACATGGTGAAAGATCTACCCTACACTTGCATGAAAACGTGTCACCCCGATCTTCGTGAAGGAACTTCTGCATGTTCGTCAACGAGGTTTACATGGTACGAGCCTAGGCGCCCAGTTAATTTTAGTGAAGGCCTTCAGTAAAGTTTCTACCTGCGTTGCAAATACACAGTTGTTCTTGAATATGCCTAGGCATCCAGTTAATTTTACTGAAGGCCTTTAGTGAACTTTTGACCTGCTTATGGATGCAAATACACGATTTATCTTGAATATTCCTACTTTTTCATTTAACTGGTCCATGTCCTGCCAATGATCCACATCGCTATATTGAAGTGATCTTGAAAGATGTTCCTATTTCGGAATTTTAATACAGTATTATTGACATTTTCATGATATGGTGCACATGCTAAGATTGTTGCACTGATCAACTTTCTTATGTTTCCATTTTCAGTCCAGTTCTGTATTCATTGGACTGATCTGTTGCACAACTTTCACTCCTCAAGGATGAAATGCGAAGAATATAGAGAGTGAATGTAAGATACTTTATTTTTAATATGTATACGATCAGGTCAACTTTTGTGAGGACCTTGTAGTTTACTTTGGTGGCAAAAAGTTTGTTACTCAGAAATCCTAAATATATAGTCTACACCAGAAATTTCATGTGTTCGTCCTGATTTTTTATTTCAGACAATTGCTATTTTCAGTATACTAATGATGATTTCAAGTTTTGGGCAGTTTGGGCTGATGAATGTCGGGTTTCAATCAATGTGTTTAGAATGGTAATAGTATCTTCTTTCATGCGATTTTATTTTTCTTATCTAATTACTCTCTAGGTATGCTCCCAAAAATGTAAAATTGTAATTTAGTTCTTTTCTGAACCTAAAGGTCCTATGTATTGCATTTGGATGCTTGAATATGCTGTTGTCTTGTTACTAAATGTTTTTTATTTGGCAGCCAACTGCACATTGGGAAAAGAGACAAACAAAAGTGCTGGCATAAGTTCCTTCCATTTTAGTTCATCTTTATAATGCCATATGCCCTTGAGAATTATTATATGATAAGTTTCCTCTTTCATATACTTGACCAGAACTGAAATGAAGCGCGCTACCAAGGCAATGGTAATGCTACTATAGTCTATAGATAGCATATTATGCTCGTGATACCTTTTGGACTGTCGGAAATTTGCATCTCTTTTCCTTCTGTAAAGTGAAGTTTCGAAAGAAATGTGTGTGTTATACCTGTCAATCGATTAATACATTGCCAAATCTGATTGCTATTCTTCGATACTGTCAGGTGAAGAAGCAGAGGAGAGAGCGACCCGGCAAAAGCTGCTAGGAGATGGAGAGAATACTCAAGAAAAGGCTCCGACAAGCCTCTGAGATACAAACTTCTAGAGGCAGTGGGCAACGACAATTTCCATACTTGTAGTCTAATTTCGCCTAGATAGAGCTGCCATGTAGTTTGATATCTCAGTGTCTGCACCTCAAAGATTTTCAGTTTTTTCATGTGTAAATGGTGTGCTAGATGTTAATGAGATGTAAACATCCAAAATGTTAAGAAAGGATATAACGTACATTCACCTTTGGCCTAGCTAACAATAGTACTTTATGTGTGTGTGCTTGTGCAGATGAATTCCGGGGCAAATTTCCATTAGCAGCAGCCTGCCCGGTAAACCCTGGCACGGGTGTCGGATGGGGCAACTTCTGCCAAAGGAGACCTTGCCCAGCAATTCAGCTGCACATCTACCTGAGCTTGAACACAACCAACTATCAGCCTACACCCCTCTGTTACACTTTTGTTCATGTGAGGAGCACACATGTTAGTGATGAGATGGCATGTATCATTTATCCGATTTGTCCTGCAATATGAAAGGCAGAGTAAGGCCTATTAAGTAGTTACGCACGACCTTATGTCTCTCTGTCCTTGCTGCAAAGGCGCAATGAGGATCCCACTGAGGATTTTACCCGGTCTGGACCTCATACAAGGCTGAAAAGGAGAGAGCTCCCTACAAATTTGCAACGAATGCTTGAATATCCAAGCTCATGTCATCTAGATGTTCATGTAAATTATGAAGCATCAGATATCCGATAAGAAATCTTGTTGCGGTTTCAATCATTTGCTAACCGTGCCATATTAGTACAACATAATTGTAGATTTTGGCCAAAGTGAGCTGATCAAACTAATTTGCGAGGCATGATTTGTAGTTTTGTTCCCGAGACAACTCGAGTCCAAAATAATTAAAGTTCGAATATGGTGCGCGCGAAAGGTTTAGGATATACAAGAGCATGTGGTTCCTCAATATCGTGGATTGACAACTCTCTTCCTCAATATCCTGGCATACAAATATATCTTGGTGTCAGATACATGATGCCTTTTGCGATGCAGCCAACAATTGTGAGCTGAAATTCACGATGTGAAATAATATTATGCCTTTGTTCAAAACTTGACAATGATGTTTGATATGCATGAAACTGCTAAGCTACATGTTCATGGTATTATTGAAATATGTATACCCCGTTGCAACGCACGGGCAATTAACTAGTAAATATAAATTTCTTACTCTACCGGTGTGTTATTTAACATCTAGGAGTTGCAGTTGCATGTATATTGAACTAATCCACGCAATTTTGTTTTGTGTTGTTAATTAAATGCAATGAGAAATATAAATTAAACTTATTTGACAAAGGTGTATGTAATATATATTTATGATGTACAAATATGAGATCTAAATAAGTAAAAATGTTTAATATAAATAGTCAATTTAACAAGTCCGCTAGCCTCTCAGCAGGGTCTGCGGTGGGATGCCCTTCATTAGAGGAGCAAGAGCTAGTGTCGATAGACAGGGGCGATTTTACCATACCTCCGCCTAGGGCACGTGCCCGGGCTCTACGCGCTAGCTCCGCAGCCCTTCATTAGAGGATGCCCTTCGACGATAGAAGAAGCTCAAGAAGTCTTGTCGATCACAGATTCACAGATGGGTTTGACAAGTCCACATATGGATAATGTTGATGATCCTTAGGTTTCGTAACGCTGACAATGTAATCTACAGTATTCTTTTTCAATACCCCATTTGGCATATTATTACCATCTTGTGTGTCCTCCGCCAAGTGAGAAATTCCATTGTCTCTTCTGGGTGAATTTGACAAATACTTCCATCAAGAAGGTAGTTGCGTTGTCTCGTCATTGTCATCCACAAAATAGATTAAGCCCGCATGCATCCGCTGATATGCATCACCGCCGCGGCGGATCTCCCCGACGCTCCTTGGACTAGAGGAACGACCATGAGGCAAGCTCATCCCGCTCCGCGTAGCTCAGCCTCCGCTTGTCCTGCCTGGTGCCGCACCTGATGAATGTTGTCCTCGACTGACGGTGGTGACGGAGACGTCACCTCCCGCACGGTTGGCGCATGAACTTCATTGGAGTTTCGGCACCGTCGTCGCCCACAGGAGACGCATGCCTCGTCACCATCCATGGCGGACGGCCATGTCGCCGACGGACCAGGCCCTTATAGAGCACACCGTCGACTCGCCTGTTTGGAACGTTTGCCTGGCCAAGGAGCACGAGTACTGGCCCAACTCACTCTTCGCCATCGAGCCACCAGAGGAGTGCTTCCAGGATGAGCCCTCCCTCATGGACTCTGAGTCCTCCGACGTCGCGCCGAACTCTAACGAGATGTATTTGCGACAGTCGGGCGAGGTGGGCTGCCCACTCCTTGAGGAGCACCATTGAACACGTTGTTTTTACAGTGAGAAAGACGCTTTCCCATGTTCTTAACCCGGAATGAAGGGGTACCCCCGGGAAGAGATCCAGTGGAGACGGTGGGCCTGTAGCTCAGAGGTTATGGGGTAACCCGTCTTCAAGGCGGCACTCCAAGCGTCCGCAATGGAGGTGGCACCACCGCCGCCACCTCCACTGCTAGTTTTCACCGCCCTGGTGATCGTCATCGACAGATGAATAATAGGGTTTAGAAACACTAGCTATTTGTTTTATTTAAGTTTTTATGTAATGTCTTTTAATGTTAGTAATGTGTGGAACTTAAACTTATGTAAAGTTTAAGTATATATTTATGTTTAAGTTTAGTTTAAATCTATTTTGGTTTGAAAAAATGGGCCAAAAATACATGGATGCTCCAAATAGGGGGCGATGTTGGGTGCATCGACGGACAAGTGTCCGATACCCCGCACCCCCGCATGGAAAAAGGGAACACAAAAATGACAGATCCACATACCAAATGGGTGGGGGGGGGGGGGGGGGGGGGCATTGGATTTGTCCTTATATGTTTGCCCCTCACATCGAGCTGATATGGCACACGATTTTCCATCTGTCGTGGTGTCCAGACGGAAGACTTCCGCTCGTGTGGTAGTTTTTGCTTCTTCCATTGCACCTTATTTAATCACAATAATCGATTTGTTTACAGGACAACTATCGAATTTGTTCCCAACCCGTTATGTTAGATAGACAAAAATGAGGGAGAACGATGTGGCAGAAGAGAGGACGAGGAGCGACGGTGTGGGAGGGCTTGTGGCTACGGCCGGATTGTTGGTTAGGGATTGGGATTGAGTCGAGGTCGTGGGTTTGGACATGCGGGGCAGTGGCGGCTCTAGGAATTTGTAACATGGTATTCATGCGGTATTTATTTTGTCAAAATAATCACAATTTTGCCAAAATCGTCATTGTTTTGCTATAATCAACACTGTTTTGCAAAAATCGAGGGTATTCACTAGCATACCTAGGAATATCTCTAGCACCACCCTGGTGCGGGGGTGTATATAGGTGAACACAAAAGACCAACGGGTAACCGTCATCAGCCCAAAAACGTTATTGGACCTCAATCAAACCCCACGTCAGCTCGGTACGAGAGGGGACCTACAAAGGACCGTATGTGGATCCCCTTTTAGCTAGTTTAAGGACTAAAAGTGGAGCAGATTATGAATTTGAGGATGATTGTACCTAGTTTGATGGTTATAGATGCCTTCCAATTTTGAAAGTTTTTCCTTCTTTTTAAATACTAGTAGGCGTGTACGTGCATAACATATTTGGTTACAAAATGTTACTATTACACCTCGGTATGATGAAGATCCGTCCTCTTCTTTATGTGATTAAGAGATTCTCTATCAATTTTAACAATGTTATCTTATTTATTCTCATCGTACTTCAGATTATGAACCATAAGCCCATGTGAAGAACCCTATGAGGAATCACCGGTACAAGCAGAACTATCTACAGATAAGGAATAAGAACAACCAAATTAGTCAAGCATAAATTTACACTTGCTAGTTAAACACAGGCGTACATTAGTTTAGAGGACAAGTGATAATATGCAGGTCATACTTTTTTTCCTGCTGCAAACTGAACTGACATTCCTCGTGACAGAAAAGTATAGTTGCTCAAAACCAAATACGGTGCTATGCAAGTTCAAGAGTTGCGGCATGGAAAGGAAATTAAAACCTGGCTTACCTTATACATAACTGTTAGTGAAAATCGTTGGCAGAAATCCAGCAGTGTTGCCTGTAGCCGCTACTTTACCACTAATTAAGTCAAAGTTGGAATTAGACAATCAAATAGTTGCATGCAACATTGATTGTAAATTTTTGAACAATATGCAATCATCTATACTCTTCTCCAAGAGAATATGAATGCCTTAACATGCTCAGTCACACTGTCTCGATGGGGGTACACCAGGTAGATTTGATATTGATCATTGTTGGACCAAGTAGGTGATATTATCCGATTATCACTATTGTTTGTGTCAAATATTGTGTACGTGTTGGGTTAGGTTTGGACTTGGAGTTGTATTAGGTGTGGATAAGTACGAGTAGTGTTCGAGTCGAACTCTTGTAACCTGGGCCTCCCATATAATGAGGGGAGCACCACACGTGTAACCTATGACGACTTGATAGCAACAGGCACGCAGGGGGAGCCGGCGGCTTGTGCCGGCGCCTAGGGCGGTCAGGGTTGCGGTATCAATGGGGAGGTGCGCCCGTAGTCATGCCCCGCAGATGTAGGCGAGTTCGCCGAACTACGTTAACAAATCTTGGTGTCGTCATCTTGCTGCGGATTGCTTGGTTCT
Organism: Poa pratensis; assembly: GCA_947311845.1. Lineage (NCBI taxonomy): Eukaryota > Viridiplantae > Streptophyta > Magnoliopsida > Poales > Poaceae > Poa > Poa pratensis. The sequence goes on from CAMZMU010000083.1 coordinate 45,571,504, forward strand.
CGGTAGATCAATTTAGCGCCTACAACGGTAACAATTGGTATCAGAACGAGGTTGAGAACTGCAGATTGTTGATCTAGAGGAGGAATCGGAGGCGACCGTGATGGCGGCAGACGCCATGGAATCGGTCGGTCGTCCGATCCGAAGAAAGCGATCAGGGAAAGCATCAGTATGTTAAGGCAGCCGTCGGCGAGAGGCGATCCAGATCAGATCGAGGTTCGGCCGGCAGTTTCCCGTCGAGATGCGGCGCACGCGGTCGGGGCAATCAGCGGCAACGTGCGTGCAGTGGCCTTTGGCGGCAGCCAGGCTTCGCAGCGTGCATTGGGCCAGACAGGAGTGCGGCTGTTGAGAGCACTCGGAAGCCCATGTACAAGGCGCAGAAGACCGAGCGTCATTGCAGTGCAGGGAGCCACGATCGGAAGCGTGCGAGGAGCTACGACTAGGATGGCAAGCGTGCCGAGACAAGGATGCAAGCTGCATGGATAGTGAGGTTGGTTAAAAAAAAGGGCCAATTTAGATCACGGTGAATCGGTGCATGCATGGGATGGCAACGTGACAAGGAAAATGAGTTTTGGGAGTTGTGTGCACACGGTAGGTGCACCCATGAAGCTACCAGGATAACTTGTTTTTCTTTTGGAGATGTTGCTAATTGCATACGAGATTTCACCGGATGATTGTCAGATTGGTGATGTCCGCATAGGGTTCACAGGAGCCTGGATTGCGGCATGCAGGGATCATGTATACAAGGCGCCAGTTAGTGCAGCGCCAACGTGGCGGGTGGGCTAGGCGCATGGTAAAGCATGGTTGCAGTCAGATACGTTCGGCTGGGTTGGACTGGACAGTCTGACGGGACAGAAGACGGTGAAGATCGGCGACAACGACGTAGGAGCGTGAGGGCTGATGGTGTCCGAATTCTGTGGCGTGGCAACACGCGACGCATGGTTATGCGTGCTTCGACATGCGATGACGCGGGGTTGATTCAAGATGGTGCACACATGAGATCTTGAGGTCGACGGGGCGTGGGGTGGATTGATCATCTACCAAGGAGTCATGTTGAAGGTGGAGCTGGAGTCTCTGGCGGAGATTTCACTCGGCTGATGGAGAGGCTACGGTGTAAGGATCCGGAGAATCGAAGCCTAGTCAGCGGGAAGGCGAGAGGCACGTGGTCCGGACTGGAGCTCAGGGTCTGGAGAGATGCGTGGAACTCGGCATCGGTCGGTATGACTGATGGTTGTCTGCAGTGGGGCCTGAGGTGGTGTGGGTTAGCGACCCGGTAGATCTTGGCCAAGATTGCAGATGCTCGACGCGGTAGTAGCGGCGAGGCGTGCGGTAAGCATGGGACACAGCGATAAACCAGGGCACAGGCGGTCAGCCGTGGTCAGATAGGTGTGCAGGGGTGTTGAAACAGTGTTGACGAGTATCGGATTCAAGTTGGTGACTGGGTCTATGGATATTGACATGTCAGGATGATAGACAAGAGTCGGCCATAGGAAATCTGAGAAAGTGTTGGAGAGTCTGAAATGTCTGAACCTTGAGAGTACATGGCCATATATTCTGTGATGTTCAGTGCACATGGCAAAGTGCAGGTGACTAGATACAGAAGGAGGCGGAGTGCTATAGCGCTGGGACATGTAGAAGACTATCCAGGATGAGACGACTGTGAATTTGATTCAAGGTGACTAAAAGGCGACGGTGAAGTTTCTTCAAGTTGAAAGCATTTTTTACGCAGACCACTGGTCGGTGTGTGATGGTGTTGAACGGGAAGAAGGGACTACAGTTGCAGGTGGAATCACGTGGAGTCTGGGAGTAGCAGTGGAGCTCATGGAGACAACTCAAGTCCAGATTACATGGAGGTTTGACGCATTGACGAATTCAAGGTGGTGGACAATATTCGCCAAGGTGGAGTTTGTTGTGTTTGTGTCAAATATTATATACGTGTTGGGTTAGGTTTGGACTTGGAGTTGTATTAGGTGTGGATATGTACGAGTAGTGTTCGAGTCGAACTCTTGTAACCTGCGCCTCCCATATAATGAGGGGAGCACCACACGTGTAACCTATGACGACTTGATAGCAACAGGCACGCAGGGGAGCCGGCGGCTTGTGCCGGCGCCTAGGGCGGCCAGGGTTGCGGTATCAATGGGAGGTGCGCCCGTAGTCATGCCTCGCAGATGTAGGCGAGTTCGCCGAACTGCGTTAACAAATCTCGGTGTCGTCATCTTGCTGCGGATTGCTTGGTTCTCGGTAGATCAATTTAGCGCCTACGACGGTGACAACTATCAGCTAGATCACCATAAAGATCTCTTATTTGTGGTCATCTCATCGACATAACCATCTCCCCAAGTAAAGATCCTGGAAAGTTAATTTACCAATCATGCTTTTGAAAGAGTGAAATATGACTTGTACAAACAAGACTCACAGTTCCAAATTCTAAATGCCAATCCATACATACGTAAATAGAAATACACGTGCCAAGTTTGTATTAGCACATGCCAACTGCATGTACAAACTGTGGGCTTATGTTCCACGCGCAACATCCACACAACCTGTACCGATCAACATTCAGAAACATGATCAGATCAATGCACACAAGCAGGCGCCGAATCTTGAAGAGGCGGATGACGACATGGGTGTCAAGGGTGTGGCCCCACAGCACATCGTCCTCGGAGAGCCGGAACATGGTGACGATCCACCGGAACGACGGGGTCACCCGCCCCGTGCCGCTCGCAACACGGCGCCGCCAGTACTCCAATAAATATGTTCTTGCGGAGTTAAAAGCAGACATCAAAACGTTATCCTTAACATTTTGTGGGCTGAAACCACTCCTCTTACCGTAGCCGAGCGGGCTGCTAAGAGAGAGGCGGATGATAAGCTAGCCCAATTGCGTCGTGATGAGGAATCCAAGTGGGCACAACGGGCAAAAGTTAAATACATTCAGGAAGGGGGGAGTAATACGAGATATTTTCACATTATCGCGAATGGTAAACATAGGAAAAAGAGAATATTACAATTGGAACAAGAGGAAGGTACGATAGTTGGGCAGGAAATCTTAAAACTTATATTTCGGAATACTATAAGAAATTATTTGGAGCGCCGGTTACAAATAATTTTTCTTTGGACGAGAGTGTTACCCATGATATGCCGCAAATATCAGAAGAAGAAAATCAGATTTTGACTCAAGACTTCTCTGAGAAAGAAGTGTTTGAGGCAATTCAGCAAATGGAACATAATAAAGCTCCAGGGCCGGATGGGTTTCCCGCGGAGTTCTATCAAAAGTTTTGGGGAGTTATAAAAGCTGATTTGATGGCTATGTTTGCGCAACTGCGTGCGGGAAACTTGCCTCTATTTAAGCTAAACTTTGGTATTATCACCTTGCTACCAAAAAAAGAGGATGCGAGCAAAATTGAACAATATCGTCCTATTTGTCTTTTGAATGTGAGCTTCAAAATTTTCACAAAAGTAGGTACCAACCGAGTCACCTCTATTGCGAGTAGAGTTGTTCGCCCCACCCAAACTGCGTTTATTCCTGGAAGAAATATTCTGGAAGGGGTGGTGGTCCTACATGAGACGATACATGAGTTGCATAGAAAAAAGATGGATGGGGTCCTCTTCAAAATAGATTTTGAAAAGGCATATGATAAAGTGAAATGGTCTTTTTTACAGCAAACTTTACGAATGAAGGGGTTTACGCCACAATGGTGCGAGTGGGTGGCTCGGTTCGTACAAGGAGGGAGTGTAGGAATTCGAGTTAATGATGATATCGGTCATTATTTTCAGACACTCAAAGGGTTACGCCAAGGAGATCCGTTGTCTCCGCTGCTATTTAATTTAGTTGTCGATATGTTGGCTATTTTAATTTCTCGTGCAAAGGAGGATGGCCAAGTGGGGGGTTTAGTTCCTCATCTTGTCGAAGGGGGGTCTCCATCCTTCAATATGCGGACGACACTATATTATTTCTTGAACACGACATTGCGAAGGCCGTGAATATGAAATTAATCCTGGCTTTCTTTGAGCAACTTTCGGGGTTGAAAATAAATTTCCACAAGAGTGAATTGTATTGCTTTGGGAAAGCTAAAGATGACCAAGAGGAATACCGTCGTATTTTTGGGTGTGAGATCGGTTCGTTACCTTTTAGGTATTTGGGAATACCAATACATTATAGAAAATTGCTAAACAAGGAGTGGAAAACAGTTGAGAACCGGTTTGAGAAGAAATTGGCGGCTTGGGTGGCAAAGATGTTGTCATACGGTGACCGTCTTGTGCTCATAAACTCAGTTTTAACAAGCCTACCAATGTTCTTACTATCCTTTTTCGAAATTCCAAAGGGAGTTAGAAAACGGTTAGATTTTTATCGCTCTCGGTTCTTTTGGCAAAGTAATCAGCTCAAACGGAAGTACAGGTTAACTAAGTGGAACTTGGTGTGTAGACCCAAGGACCAGGGCGGATTGGGAATTTCGGTTCTAGAGGTGCAAAATAAATGCCTTCTCAGTAAATGGTTGTATAAAATTATGAACGAAGACGGTGTTTGGAAAGAGTTATTAGTTAATAAGTACTTAGGGAATAAAACATTATCTCAAGTGCGAGTTAAACCTTTCGATTCACCTTTTTGGAAAGGAATTATGAAGGTAAAAGAGGACTTCTTTATGCGTGGAAGCTTCTCGATTGGTAATGGGGAGCAAATTCAGTTTTGGGAGGATAGATGGTTAGGTCCTGTGTCCCTTCAAGCTAAATATCCATCCTTATATGCCATTGCCTCTAACAAATATCACACAGTAGCTAATGTTCTTGAGACAGTACCTATTAATCTCCCTTTTCGCCGGGCACTAATAGGAAATAATAGAACAAATTGGCTTCATCTACTTGAGAGGTTAATGCGAGTGAACCTCATAGACGAGGAAGATAAATTTAAATTGAATCTTACTTCTAATGGAACCTTTACGGTTAAGTCGTACTACGAGGACTTATTAAATGGGCATACTAGATATTTGCGTAAGTATCTATGGAAGTTAAAGATTCCGCTAAAAATAAAAATCTTCCTATGGTTTCTTAATAGAAAAGAAATCTTGACAAAAGACAATTTGATTAAAAGACGATGGATAGGATGTAAGAAGTGTGTTTTCTGCGAGGCGGATGAGTCCGTTGAACACCTCTTCATTAAGTGTCCGTTTGCTCGTGATATTTGGCAACTAGTTCATTTCACTTTCAATGTTTACCCACCTACGAGCATTGCGAATTTGTTTGGTAGTTGGTTAAATGGAATTGATAAAATCACAAAATCTCGTATTCGTATTGGTGTTGCGGCCATATTGTGGGCTATTTGGAATTGTAGAAATGACATTGTTTTTAACAAATCAAATTCAACTCATTATTTGCAGGTTATTCACAAGGCGTGCTATTGGATCCACTCATGGTCTTTCCTTCTCCCTGCGGATCAGCGTGGGCCTATGGATGCCGGATGTACCCGTATGCTGACGATTGTGCGGGCTATCTTCAGCCGGGGTGGTTGGCTTCAACCTAGACGTCTAGATGCTTAATAATCATTTGTTTGAGTGGCTGATCTTTGTAGCCACCTTAAGTGACCCATGAATTGTGAACTTGTATTCTTGGATGATTAAATAATTGCGGATGGCTGTGTGCATCTTTTGGATGCAGAGGCCGGGGATCCGCACCCCCTTATCTAAAAAAAGTGTGGTCACTGGGAGATAACCTTCCGTACTTTTGTCCTCCTTTTTCTAGAAAATGCACATAACTATTGTTCCGAAACAATCTGGAAAAGCATTGTTCTGAAACAATGTGGTGAAGAAAGGCACGAACAATTGCACTTTACTGTGTGCAGCTAGCTGAGGCAAGAAGCCTTAGTATGGAAAGGACTCGTCACCTCTTGACACTGATAGTTCGTCATCAGGTTGCAACTACTATTTCTTTCTTCGATTCAGACTTCATATATATGCCATAAGATTTTGCTTCCATTCAGGTTCGTAGGCACTAATATCTTGTTTTTTTTTCCATATGCAGAGGTTCCATTATCAAAGGATAACAAAACAAAGTATTTAAGGCAACGTAGTGCCATAAATACAAAACAAAGCAAAAAAGGACAACGGTTTCCAGCAATCTCAGTGGACTTTTCAACCTAAACGTTTCAGTCTTCCATCTGAAAAGAACCGAAACTACAATCAAACTTCTGGGATATTTTTTTACATTGCCAGAGTGCAACATGCCTGCCATTTTTGACATATGACGCATCATGAAAGGTCTATCACTTTCCTGGATACATACTAAGGAATCATCACTGAAAAAGGTATTGCACTTCTTTTTGTACGTTAACCTACCATCTATGTACGCTTAAGTGACATGCACACTGTTGCTACACATTTGCCTGCAGTTACAACAACCAGATGGCGTAAAGTCCGAACCTGTTTACAGAATGTGATCTCCAGCTACATAGATAGAAGGCACCAAGTGCCCAGCTTTAAATTAATAAAGCCCGGAATAGCAAGGGATACAAGATGCTGAAGAATCAGCTTAAAAGACAACAACACAAAAAAAGAAAAACACACACAGCTTGCTCGTCGAGGCCCTTATCCAGCAAAGACACTAGTTCTTGCGGAGACTGTAGACTGTAGTTAACAAAGAAGACGATGACTGGACAGCAAATGTTCAGCTTATGCTTGGTACAGCTAGACTTCCCATTTGAAGTATTCTTGGCAGTATCTGAAGATGATTGCAATGCAACACACCACAGAAAAACTAAAGTAAGTCATTTGCTGCAGTACAGAAAGGTAACAAAGGTCAGAGAACGAGACACGAACCTCCCCACATCTCGCATTAATTTTCAAAGATAGAAGGCTGTCAGCCCTCGTGTCCCCAATGTTGATCGCGGCTATTGGAGCATTTGCTTCATGTGCAAGCCTGGGATTGGGATTTATGATCAATTTGATGTTGCGACAGTCAATAAGAAGACACACTATCCAGTTTGAAAGATTTAATCCAAAATCAAGAAATATAAGCAAATAAGATAACTAGCTATCGACAACATTAAGAAACTCATGAAACAATATTTTCAGCAATACCTTGTCAGCCTAAAAGCAGACATTGTCATTACAGCTGAACCAACCACGAGAAGAGCATCACAGTTTCTTGCAGCCTCCTTAGCGTTATCAGCTCTCTCTTGAGGAACATTATCACCAAACATCACAACCTTCAAACAACAGAATAAGACATTCAAAAGTGTGTATAGCGACTTCTTAAAATGTTTAGAAATGCCTTATTAAGTTTATACAGCCTTGGGAAAAAAGTCGGACAGTGGAATGGCATATTGATATATCACTTTCATGTTGCTTTTTAGTAGACAACAAATCAATAATTTTATGTCACATTTTTAAAATTAATAACAGTACTCACAGAAAGGCACAAATAAAGATTCTCACATCAGGTTTTAGCACTCCATCACATTGAGTGCAACTAGGAATGTCAAAATCTTGCTCCCAAAACTTCTCATCGATCTCAATATCACCATCAGGCCGCTGCTGCATTCCAAAACTTTTGCTTGAGTTAGGTTGTCCCTCTTCCAAACTGTCAATAGCTAGAGCCCACTGCAGCACAACAATATATCGCTCAGTCCTCAGAATTACTGAAATCATAATACAAATTAGGCTGCTAGAAAGCACAGAAAAAACGACAGCAAAACTAGAAGCTCTGCTATAACTTTATAGTAAAGTATTTACAAGATTTAACAACTGAGCAATAGAGGCGAAAACGAAGGAAAGAAAAACAAAGTCAAGACTAGGAATACACACATATCGCTGTTCAAGAGGCAACAGCCTGTACAAAAATGAATGGATAGGCTGTCGAACTTGATAACATTTAACAATATTAACATCTTAATAATCAGTAGGAACCATGGTAAAATAATTTAAGTGGATTTTATGTCATAAATATTACAGTATATGATTACAACAGGTCAACAACTCCACAAGTAACAGAAATGACACCTTTTATATAATTTTCTCTTATTAAACCTTACACAACTACCACCTATATAATGAACCACAGTTTTAAGGAAAAAAATATAACCAGTACCAAATGGACATACCTTTGGGTTGAGGTCCTTCACTTGTTCTTGAAATGACTCTCGGCTGATAGATGTACCACATTCTAAACAAATTACCTCATATACACTTCCATGCAACTCAATTGGCTTACTACCAGCACGATGATGCAACCTAAAATACTCATACATAAAGTGATGGTGAAAAATGAGCTGCAAAGTCATTCTCAATTAACAAGAATACAGACCCAGCTCACTACCTATCCACATTCTGAGTAACCATCGAGTGAACACGACCGACTCTTTCTAGTGAAGCAAGTGCATAATGAGCTGTATTTGGTTGCGCTCTCGTGAACCTTCTCCATCCAGCATAGCTCCTAGCCCAGTAGCGCCGTCGGGCTCGAATGGAGCGAACAAACTCCTATTTTGTTCAAATGGAAAGTGGGGAAGGATGACATAACCATTGGTAAGTTGATGTGGACAAATGGAAAGAACATTAAGAAGCACTAGCATATTTCCTACTGCAAGTTGGCAGAAGTGGAAATATAAAACAAAGTGTAAAACAGGATCGTGCAGTTAGAGCTGTTAGAAAGATGGATTACTATTATGTCTGGTTTGAACTTGCAGCTCTGAGAGTTCATTGACCTTTAGACTCTGCTTCAGGACGAGGGCCTGGACCATAATCAATAGGACTCCATTCCCTAGAAGTGGAGGGCTTGCAGTGACTACACGGTCCAATTTCTTGGTAGCCTTTCTCCTCGCTGGTGCACATGGTCACATACTAGGCGAATGACAAATGGCAAGCCCGTGACATCTAATATATGTCATGTCGAACACTTGGAAAGAGAAGAGCCTCCACATCTTCAATGCAAAATTGCTAACTACCATGAGGTTGCGTCAATCCCCCTTTGGATACATATATTTTGCAGTATCACTAGCGAGACCTTTTCGGAGTAGTTTGTGTGTGAAACCTGGGGATTTTGTGACTTGTTCCTCACAAATAAAGCCCGGCTGTAATTAATACTCTATTGTGCCCTTAACTGAATGACAGTGCTCGGTTTCTCGAGAAAAAGAGTTAAAGGACGATACCTAGATAGATCCAATAGTATTTCTTAATGGTAGAGCATTTGAGCAATGGTTTCTATAGGAGAGTCGATTTTTAGACCCGACATTTTTCTAGTCAAGATTGCGGAAGCACCTGAGACCATTTTGTAAGTTCTTTGATGGTGAAGGAAGAAGCAACCGATGCCAGGTGGCCTTACTGATGATATTTCACATGGATAATGCATGTCTAAGTTGCCAACAAATGTAGAAGAAACAACACTGTTAACTTTATGACTCAAAGTGAAGATCAAAAGACCAGGCCAGAAAATTCACATATTTGTCTTTGGATATTCCTTTAAAAAATGCTTCCTATGAAGGACGAAATTTTTATATCCACCTACATTAATCACTGACAATTAAATAGCAAGGGAGTAGAGACTCACACACCTGATGAGTAAGTGGTTTAAAACCAGAACTGTATGCTCCGTTAGGACTGCCACAAAACAAGACTGGTAAGGCAGCTGAGATGGTTCCAGGAGAGATTTAGAAATATAATCATGTATGTACCTCCTATAATCAGGAATTCCTGATTCGGTGCTCATTCCTGCTCCAGTTAATACCATGAGCTTATTGCTGAGACAGGTAACAGATAATTAAGCGCATTTCACTTCAAATGTAGCTCGGGAACTTGACAAGGAAGTCCAATACAGATTTTCACCTCTTATCTATAAACCTGTACAGTAGGTCCACATCCTTAGAGTTTGGAGGATCTGAATCAGGAACTATCCGTTTGTCTCTTAAAAACTGGATGTAAGTTTCACAATAATCTTTAGGTGCGACGGCAGATGAGTGGTTATTTCTTGCTTGAATGGAGCGAAAAGAGCATCTCAGTGAAAAAGGATTTTTCTTCTGATGAACAGATCCACTATATACTGATGCTTGGACATTGCAGAAATGAGGACAAAATCCTGAGATGTAATAGATTTCAATTAGTTAGTGCAAAAATAGGATTAGCCTAATTGCCCCAGAAAAGGAACTTGTATGAACCAACTTGCCTTTGGGTACTCCTCGCAGAGAACTTCCGAAACCTGCAATTATCTGAATTGCATTACACATGCAAGTCGTATAATTAGACTCGGAATTGAACACTAGGAAAAAGTGTATATTTAAAGACAGCAAAGTTATCGCATAGATATGTGACCAACAAATACTATAGCCTGAAAATTGTTTCGAAAAACATAAATCATGATAGCATCATGATATAAAGTTGTATTTAAACTCGGTTTATTCAATACTGCATCACAAGAATGATACTATATCTCACAACACTGAACATAATGCTTCGCTTCATGCATTTGGCACATACCCCCAAAAAAAGGTTTTGCGAGTCTCGAGCAGCATCTTGACAGGTTCAGACCATTTTTTTTTGTGTGCATGTGTTTGCATGAAACTAGGAAAGGGAACCTGAGGTATGAATCTCCACCTCCCCAAAACTACAAGCCGTCAGACTCTATAGCTTCTTTTACATTAGCATCAGAATAGGGCGTGTGCCCAAATTTCTCACCAGCAAAATCCTCCTAATTTGGTCCTTCTAAGGTCCAATTCCGACCTGGTGCTACTCCAGTTTCTGATGCTTCCCATGTCACAATTCTGATATACCGGTTTGGGTGATCCGGTAAAGGTTCGCTTAATAAAAATATTTGCCTCAATCGAATTAGAAACATATCCTACAACACAGACTACACAGTGCCCCAGAAAAAGCCAATCGACAAGCCGAGATCCGCACGCGCTAGACCAAACTAAGCCAAGGAACGAGGTCAAGAGGAACGGTGCTTCTGTACTGGGTGGAAAACAGAGTAAAATGAAAGGGTAACAACTGAGCAAGGAGCTGCTTACGGATGCCGAAGCGCGGGAGGCGTGCGCCGCTCGCGCCGCCGCCATCGGATGCCGTGAGGGTGAGGCGGAGGCGGTTGTCCCTCTCCGGCGGGCGGCGGTAGAGGTCACGTGGAGGCGGGGTCGCCGCGGGGCGGAGGCAGCTGAGCGCTTGGCTACAACTCATTTTTGTTTGGTGGGACATAAACACGGGAGGACAACCGCTTGACCCGCCACGTCGATCGGTACGCCGTGCGCCGCTCAAATTTTCCAGGGCGCGGTGACCATTTTGACGATCAATACATAATCTTAGACTTCTCTAAATACAGCCATATAAACATGACAGACACGGATATTAAACCAGACAACCGTAAATAACTAAAAACGAACGAGGGTTCTCTCCTAATTTCAATTTTAAGCCGCGATGCCAGGAGTATATGCACACAGGGGCGGATCTACACCCCCGGCAACCTGGGCCATGGCCTGGGGTGTAGCAAAAAAATTCAGCTACATCTTAGTAGAAATGGTTAATTTTCTCTGGGATTTAGCAAAATTACAACACACAATACAGTATTGGCCCTGGGTTTGGTGGAATTCTGGATCCGCCACTGTATGCACACACTATGTAATCAACCAACATCGCAAGAACACCCACACTAATACTTGAGGAAAAAGAAACCAAATAGCATGGTCAACATCGCTGAGAGCCGAGAGTATGAATCACCATTGTCGAGGACCTAACAGCCGGGACAAATATTCCGAGGACAATCCTCCTCGCGACAATCATAAGAAAATATACAAAATCGATCCAGCGAAGCAATATCTGAAGGACCTAGCAATATCTGAAGGAGATCTCGCCGTTGAACGGTGGGTGATACGTCCAAAACGTATCTATATTTTTTGATTGTTTCATGCTACTTTTATATCATTGTTACATGTTTATATTATAGTTTTATATCATTTTATGGCATTTTTATGAACTAATCTATTAATAAGATGTCCAGTGCCACCTATTTTCTATTGTTTTTGTATTTCAGAAAATCTATTAAAGAAACATTCTCCAAATTGGACGAAACTTTACGGAGAATTTTTATCTGAGGGAAGAAACCACGAGCCGACCCCGGGGGGACCCACAGGTGCCACGCGACACTTGGCCGTGGCTCCAGGGCTAGCCGCGTGGGCCACCTGGGCACCGCCTCGATCGCCTCCTTCGCCCATAAAACCCCTTCAACCCTAAAAACGTCGGGGATGGCAAATACTTTCTTGAAAATAAGATAAAACCGCCGACGTCGCGGAAATTTGATCGGAGGGATTCTAGAGTTCCTTCCCGCCACCCAGCCGGAGGGGAAACCATCATCGGAAGCCTCTACACCACCATTGGCGCCCCAGGTTGATGCACGAGTAGTCGTCCTTGGACTACGAGTTCATGGCAGTAGCTAGATGATATGGTAGCCTCTCCTGCTTATGTCTCAATACCATGTTCTCGTGAGCTGCTTAACATGATCGAGACCAATACGATGTAATTGCTATTGTTGTGTTTGTTCAGATATGATGAATTGTGACTTTATGTTCAGATTGTTCATGTTATTTTATATATTAGATTGATTTATTTATGTTCCTACATGCTCTCCGAATTATATAATTGTTTTGTCCAAGTAGTTATGTGAGTCTCCAAGAGGGAGTATATGTTCAATAGTACATTCATGCCTCCTTTTTATCCCTGGTCTCGAGTGACGAAAACGACTAAGGGTGAGGATTTGCTGTTGCTACTAAGCGTAAAACAACGGTGTTTATGTCTACTTTTGATAATAAATGTTGCTTACATTATGTACTGAATTTAAGGCGATACTTTGGGAGGCGGCGTTTTGGGTAGTAGGTAGAGATGCACCTACTATGTAAAACATTTTTACTTTTTTTTAAAATGTCAAAACATTACAGAAAAAATTCGGATATACATTAGAACATTTTGTGTTAGCACAAAAATGTCGTGGAGAAAAAGCATTTTTGTGACATGTGCAAAAAAGACAAAAAAATGTCTCGTATAATCATTTTGGAGCGTCCGGATTTGTCTTTATTACACATGTCAAAAAAATGTTTTTTCTTCACGTAACTTTTTGTGCTAACATAAAATGTCTTTAAGTATATCCGAAATTTTTATTTTAATTTTATTTTGACATTTTAAAAATTGTTTTTTAGACAGTGGGTGCATCTGCACCTACTACCCGTTATGGATTTCCGGATACTTTGTTATTTCGGTAACTTAAATCATAGAGTGGCAAGCATAGAAGCACACTCGAAGTGGAGTATCAGTTAAAGATGCGGTTCAGTAACGGTCTATTTTGACGTGATGCCTACATAAATATTTGCCTTGCAACACTTTGTCATAAATTATCATGATCATAATTCTATCAATTGTCCGACTGTAATTTGTTCACCCAACAATTGCTATCTTTCAAGGCGAGATGTCACTAGTGAAACCATGGCCCCCGAACCATCTGTATACATTGTTTACAACCTCATTTACATGCTTTCCACCATCATTTGCTTGCTGGTTCATTTTTACATTTTCGTGTATTATTATTATTTTCCACACTATACGTTGAACCATTTGTTTTTAGCGAGACGGGAAGATTGACAACCTTCCTAGAACGTTGGGGACTAGAAGAATTTGTTTCTTACTTGTAGGTCCACTTTAACTTTGCTTAGCTCTCAACTCCGACTAGTTCGATAAACCTTGGTTCTTACTCGAGGGAAATTTGCTGCTACACTACATCGTACCTTTCACTTGGGGTTCTGATGAAGGCCACGTCTCTAGGGTTGCCCGATCTTCATGGATTGACGAACGAGTGGACGAACTCACGCAAGAACACGAGGAGGAACACGAAGAACGCAAGAACACGAGAACACAAACACGATACAAGAACCGTTTCCCTTACCGGTCCGTCCAACCGGTCCAATAGAATCCACACGAGGGTGGGAGATCGACAAGCACTCGGTAGAATCCAACCAAGAGTGACTAAGCCCAAGTAGGGGTCTTGATACAACTCAATAGATGTATGATCTAAGGAGAGGCCTTGAATCCACAAGAGGGATCTTCTCCACAAGGGGAGGCAACATCACAAAGGGGTGCGTAAGGAGCCTATGCTCAACTCTCTCTCTCATCATAGACACTGTCCTCTAGAGATGGAGGGGAACTCCTATATATAGTCTAGACTTAAAGGGCAAAAGGGGAAAGGATTACATAGGTCAAGACCCAGATCTGCACACAGGCACGCGCAGGGCCGGTAGTACCGGACTGGCTCAGTTCAGCGAAGGTCCGGCAGTACCGGAATGTTTTCCAGTAGTACCGCTTAAGGTGGACGCGACATCAGTAGGTTCTGGGCTTCGGCGGTAGTAGCTCCGGTAGTACCGGTCGGACGGCGTCGGTAGTACCGGACATCTGGGCGGTAGTACCAGCGATGCAGCTGCGGCTCTTCTTCCTTCTCCTCTTCCAAGCCATCGTCTTGTCGGCCTTCGCTACTCGTGCACCTTGGTCATCCTCCCGTGTACATGTACTCATCGTGACAAACCTAGCCATGCAATGGGAATAATGGTCAAGTAGTATACCGTTCCAAAGTGTCATATCGAGGGTCACATAGAGGAAGGAGTTCACCTTTGATGTCCATGGTGACTTGTGATGTATTGGAGTGCTTGACATGGTGACGGACGTGACCTGGGCTACATCATCTCCCCCCCTTTAAAAAGAGTCGTCCTTGACTCTTGCTTGTCATCACCATGTAAAGGAGGTAGATGTGTTGATCTTGTAATTGGGTTCACCATGTAGTCGTGCTTGATGGATGAGATATGGCACCTCTTGAATGTTCCTTTGCCCTTCATGTAACCTACAATGCTCACAAGTAAGACAAAACAACACTCAAAGAGTAGCCAATTCTTGAAAGTCATAGCATGAGCACTTATGTAGAAGGAAGTCACCTTAGCAAGATGCCGATGTGATCTTCTTGCAAGAACTTCCGTCATAGGAATTCATGATTGAAACGACACATGTAAGCTCATCAAAATATAGGACCTACACATCAAAGACCAAGCAAACCATGTGTGTGCAAGATAGGGGAGCATATCATGAAGGACATGTCCATTCTTTGTCATAACACCATTAGCACAACACACATATATAAAAGTGAATGCATAAGAAAGGTCAATGTGCAAACAATCCAATGAAACATCTTCAAAATGTGGAAACACAAAAACTCCATGAAAATGTGAGAGGGCAATGATAGCTATCTCATTTTGATCCATACATTATTGCACACAAAGCATTGGAAAGAGCAAGTTGTCAACATTCTTGGTGCAATAAGAGAAGAGTTTGACAAAAACACACAATGAAGAATGTCCAAAATATCATCATGGGTGCAAACAAACCATAAAAAATAGCAAATTTTCGAAATATTTGTTGCAACACCAAAGCACTCATGACAAGACATGCTCAAAATGTCATTATGGTTGCAAACAAGCCATCTCAAAGTACAATTGGTCATCATATTTGTTGCAACACATAAATCATTCATATGAAAGATCAAGGAGACATTATTGTCATAGGGAAAACCAATATCACAAACATGTTTACAAACAAACCAAAAGCAAGAGAAATTGTTCCACTTGTTTGATGCAAAACATGGAAAGGGCATTAGAGCCGGGTTCGACCCACAACTCAAGTGTATGCTCTCAAGAGCTCTTTTTGTCAACTCATGTTCAATTGAGGTTGACATTATCATGCGTTTTTCGGCACACACAAGACACCATATGAAGAAAGTATGTGCACGGTAAATGAACACATCATCCATAATGAAGTGTCTCTTCATTTGCACATCACCAACCACACAAAAATCAATTAGAAAATATGACATATGTGGATGGTCACTATGCAAAGTGAAGGATGGAACAAGGTCCATAAGAGAAAACGAAACATCTCCAAAATGTGAGAAAGCTATGGGGGCAATCTCATTATCAAGCATTTCAACATTATTGCAAGCAACACATGTGAAAGAGAAATTGTTCAACATGTTGCATGCCACAATGGGAGAAACATGGAAACATTCATAACAAGGCATGTCTATGGTAGAAACATCACAAATGGGTAACGCCACATGATCAACATTGGTTTCAAACAAAGTATCACAAGGGAATAAGAATGTATCATATGATGGGGCAAGAGAATCATCCATAGCATGCATGCAATCATAGTTCATCATGTCCACTAGTGGGATCATGGTCACATCAACACCCATACCTTTGTAGTCCCAGTCATGAGAAGTAGGTGTTGAAGTAGTAGGGGCCTCTATGTCTCCGACTTGTCCATCTTGATGTAGATATGTGGTGGCATCATCATCATCATCCGCCATGTACATCCTCTCCATTTCAATCATCGTCGTGTCAAGGGATGGCGTCTCATCATCCATGGAACCTAGCACACAGTAAGAGAACACACTAGGGGTAGAGGTTAAGTTGTTAGAAATCGAAATGGCCTCATAAGACCTATCAACTACCTCTCTCAACTCCAACGGTGTATCACTCATTCCCTCAAAGTGGTAGCACTCAATCTCACATATGGTGGAGGCACTCAACTCACTCTCACTCTCACTCAAGTGGGCTAAGTGGCTCTCATTCTCACATGGGATTGGTACCAACTCATAACACAAGCTCAAAGGGATTGGCTCGGATTCCTCAACTCCATACGCCACCATGGTTGAAGGGAAACTCTCATGCTCAACCTCCTCAACAATCTCGCCTCCAAAGGTTAATGCCATCGTGAGGGCATCATCACTCGATTCCATTGCCGAAGGGAACATCCCATGCTCGGCATCATCATCACTTGACCCATGGTCAAAGGTGATAGCATACTCCATGCACGCCTCCTTGGTCGAAGGGAAAATCCCATGCTCGACCATCTTGCCATCTCTTTGGTCACCGTCTTGTTTACCAACTTGGCATTCCCACATCAAGTGACCTCTTCCATTGCATAGTGGTCACAAGAGATTGGGACATTCTCGTGGATCATGGTCTTGGACGTGGCAATTGTCACATATTAGGTCTTCATCTTGCCATATGGGGACCAATGTTGTGATGGCACTTGGTGTAGGGGCCATATCATGAGAGGTGCTTGAGAAGAGGTCCAATGTAGAGGTCGCGACCTCACCGGTTTTACCATGCTTCTTGCGGCGTCAACGTGAGCTTGATAGCTGGTCGAAGAACTTGTCGATGTCGGCCATGATCTTGTCAATGATAGGATCAACACTAGACGAAGACACCATAGGATGTGCACTTGTCGCCGTCTTGGGTGTGGAGGTTGTACCTTGAACTTGGAGTTTAGGCGTAGGTGCTTGATGGCGTGGCGTCCGTCATGACTTCTCCTCATGTATTTGTTGGCGTTCTTCATCGGAGGGATGACGTCAAAAATCGTTTGGATGCTTCTCCTCATGTCGACGTCGGCGTGCTTGTTGCTTTGGTGACCTTGTCTTGGAGCTCCCACTCGAACTTGGTGATATGTTCCGAAGCTTGGCGAGTGTGGTGAGGTCGTCTTGGAGCTTGGACAAGTTGCGGTCGACCTTGGCAACGTTCTTGTGGCACCTTCTTGAGCTAGATGGGCCTTGGTTTGAGTTGGCCTTGTCGATAAACTTCTTGGGGCGCCGTCTTGTTGTCGATGTAGAGTGTCGAATCTTGGCGCTCATGGCCATGTCCTTCTCATGACGCCTTCTTGAAGTAGATGGAGCTCCATTAGATGAATGCATGGTGGACTCGTCGGGGCTCCGTCTTGAGCTTGAACCATAGTAGGTTATGCCGCCCTTGAACACAGTGGTGGTGGGGTTCATCTCCTCTTGCATGTTGTCGAAGGTGTAGTCGATGTCGTCGCACATGCATGAAGAGTGGTAGTCGGAGACGTTCTCCACCATGTCATCGGCGTAGTCGAAGTCGGTACCATATGATGAGGCATATGAAGACGTTTGCACCTCATTGTCGTTGTAGCTTGTATAGTCGGAGTCGTGGTACCGCTCCATGTCGTGGACGCTCGAGTAGTCGGAGTCGTTACCATATGAGGAAGGTTGGTTGACGTCGTGGTATCGCTCCATGTCGTTGCCGCTTGTGTAGTCGGAGACGGAGTAGTGGTAGGGGAAGTCTTGGTGATGCTCCATCATGTCATGGGGGTCATTGTCGGTGTAGAAGTCCCCCTAGTCCTCTATATATGAGGAATCATAGTCCATGTGACTCATCTTGTCCTCAACATCATCTTTGCCTCCATAGTTGGATTCGCTCTCCCTAGACATGTTAACTCACAAGACAAGTGTATATGTGGAGTGGAAGGAAACTAGAGCACAACCTCTCACCTTTGTAGATAGTATTGGACGTCGTGGACAACCAAAGGGAAACGATCACAAAGTAAAGTGCTTGTGTTCAAGTATCCAAAGCAAACTCCAAAACACACACGGCTTAAAACTGGATAGGAAGATATGGTATGTGGAAAGCAAATTGAACCAACTAGAAACCAAGATGTTGTAAAGGCAAGTAGAGAACCACAATGATCACAAAGCAAATACAAGTCAATCTCAAAAGATAGAAATGTAGCTCAAAGAAACACACACAAGGATAGATAAATGAGATTCATGCAACCAAGAAGTGAGCTAAAGAACCATATGATCCTAGCGAAGACTATAAGCTCGTGTTGCACAAGTACAAGGAGAGCCACTAGCTCGATTGCAATTTATTGCTGGGCTACAAGATTTGCACAAAAAGTACCACCTACAAGATGTTCATCGAGCTTGCGCGCTTCCTACAAGAGATATGGCAAGTGGTGTTTCTTCTTTTCTTTTTCTTGCTCTTTTTGCTTCTTTTCTCTTTTGCACACACACTCTTTTATGCCAACACAAGATATATATCAAGAACTAGTGCATGCAATTGTTGCTCGGTAACTACACGGTACAAATGTGCAAAGCCCAATCAATCATAAAGAGCTAGCCTCAATAGGACATGGTAATCACAAAGATATAGTGTGGCTCACAAAGGAATGGCAAGGGGAAAAGATTCGTGATGATTATACCTTTCGTCGACGATCTTCACCCTTTGTTGTAGAAGTGTCGTGCTTGCACACAGATTTAGGTGGTGGTGGACGATGGAACAACCGCAATGGTGATGTAGGCTTTGATCGTAGCTTCGAAACGGGCAAAGAACACAAAAAACGGAGTCCAAATGCAAAAGTTATGACCAAAACCGTGTGCAAAAATTGCAGTTTTTGCGCAGGCGCGGAAGTATCGGGCAAAACGGGTCGGTAGTACCGGCCGTGGTACACGCAGGTCCGGTAGTACCGGGTGAAAAAGGTCGGAAGTACCGGCCGTGGTCACTGTTCGTGCCCGAAGTTGAAATTTCGCGATTTTGGGCGGAAAAACGGAGTGAAAAACCACAAATCGGAGGCCGAAATGATGGAATTAGGCTATGAGAACGCAAAGGAAGGTAGATCAACAAGTATAGCAATAGATCTATGGATCAAAACCTACCAAAACACACAAGATTCACAGATCGATCCAAAAGCAATTTGGGGCTATTTTTGGTGGAAATTTTCGAATTTCTCAAAATCAAAGAAAAATTTGGTGGATTTGTGGAGGAAACAAAGTCAAATCCGTGACAACCTTTGCTCTGATACATATGATGAAGGCCACGCCTCTAGGGTTGCCCGATCTTCACGGATTGATGAACGAGTGGACGAACTCACGCAAGAACATGAGGAGGAACACGAAGAACGCAAGAACACGAGAACACAAACACGATACAAGAACCGTTTCCCTTACCTGTCGGTCCAACCGGCCCTATAGAATCCACACGAGGGTGGGAGATCGGCAAGCACTCGGTAGAATCGAGGAAGGAGAGACCGGAACAGTAGAATCCAACCAAGAGTGACTAAGCACAAGTAGGGGTCTTGATACAACTCAATAGATGTATGATCTAAGGAGAGGTCTTGAATCCACAAGAGGGATCTTCTCCACAAGGGGAGGCAACACCAAAAATGGGTGGGTAAGGAGCCTATGCTCAACTCTCTCTCTCATCATAGACTCTGTCCTCTAGAGATGGAGGGGAACTCCTATATATAGTTTAGGCTTAAAGGGCAAAAGGGGAAAGGATTATCTGGGTCAAGACCCAGATCTACACATAGGCACGCGCAGGGCCGGTAGTACCGGGCTGATGGGGCCGGTAGTGCCGGACTGGCTCAGCTCAGCAAAGGTCCGGTAGTACCGGAATGTTTTCCGGTAGTACCTCTTAAGGTGGACGCGACATCAGTAGCTTCTGGGCTTCAGCGGTAGTAGCTCCGGTAGTACTGGTCGGACGGCGCCGGTAGTACCGGACATCTGGGCGGTAGTACCGGCGATGCAGCTGCGGCTCTTCTTCCTTCTCCTCTTCCAAGCCATTGTCTTGTCGGCCTTCGCTCCTCGTGCACCTTGGTCATCCTCCCGTGTACATGTACTCATCGTGACAAACCTAGCGATGCAATGGGAACAATGGTCAAGTAGTATACCATTCCAAAGTGTCATATCGAGGGTCACATAGAGGAAGGAGTTCACCTTTGATGTCCATGGTGACTTGTGATGTATTGGAGTGCTTGACATGGTGATGGACGTGACCTGGGCTACATCAGGTTCCCAACAGTCATCAGCGTCAAGCAGAAATTGATACGTCCAAAACGTATCTACTTTTCCGAACACTTTTGCTATTGTTTCTCCTTTAATTTGTATGATTTGGGTGAAACTAATGCGGACTAACACTGCTTTCAGCAGAATTGCTTTGGTGTCTCGTTTTTGTGTAGAAATTCAATATTCCCAGAAGAATACCAAAAAATTGGAAAAGTGATTTTTGGCCTAGAAGATTCACGGAGCCAGGAGGGCCGAGGGGGAGAACCGCAGGCACCAGGCGGGCCCACGGCACGGGTGACCCCCTGGCCGCGCCCCTGGGCCGCCTCCCCCTCTCGGCCATCGACTGGTGACTCCCTCTAGACTACTTAAAGCACTTGACCTAAAAACGTCCGGACGGAACTCCTTTTCACGAAACAAACACCCAAGCTCCGCCGCCATCAAAAACCCTAGTTTGGGGGTCTACAGTTCCTGTTTCGGCACCCTGCCGGGACGGGGATTTGGAGAAGATCATAGCCACCTTCATCATCATCACCTCTCCTTCAGCCATCCATAATTCCCCATCCATGTGTGAGTAATTCCCGCTGTAGGTTGTAGGGGATGGTTGGGATTGGATGAGATCGTTCATGTAATAGATGTCAGATCGTCAGGGCATGGTGCCGAGTATCCATTGTTAGTACTGTCTATTGTTGTTGCAACTTGTTATGCTTAATGCTTGACACTTAGGGCCCGAGTGCCATGATTTCAGATCTGAACATGTTATTGTTTCATGAGGATAATTATTGTTTTGGATCATATCTGCAAGTTGTCTACACCTGTTATTGTCTTGAACCTGTGGTCCCGGAGTGACAACAATCGGGGTAACCAAGGGGGATAGTTATAATTTGAGGATCACGTGTGTTCACGGAGCGTTAATGCTTTGTTCCGGTACTCTGTAAAAAGGAGCACCTTAATTACCAGAAGGTTCCTTTTGGCCCCGCTGCAAACGGGCTAGTAGGACAATAGATGTTGTGCAAGTTTCTCATTGCGAGCACGTACAACTAAATACGGAACACACGCCTACACATGAATAGTATTTGGATGCTTTTATCATTATTTAGCTGCATTGCCCTGCGTTATGACTATTACATGAGCTATCTTATCCATGCAACGCCCGTTCATCCATCCCGATGCCTATAGTATCTTTAATCCTGCTGTTTACTAAAGTCACTGCTGCTGTCTTTATTTTACTGTTGTTACTATTCTGCTACTGTTTCTGTTGTATTACTGTTGCTACTGATAAATCGTGCTAGGCAAGTCTACTTTTAGGTGCGGCTGAATTGACAACTCAGCTGCTAAGACTTATAAATATTCTTTGGCTCCCCTTGTGTCGAATCAATAAATTTGGGTTTTACTTCCCTCAAAGACTGTTGCGATCCCCTATACTTGTGGGTTATCAAGACTATTTTCTGGCGCCGTTGCCGGGGAGCATAGCTCTATTTATAAGTTCACCGGAGAGTTATATTGTCTGCTGATATTTATCCGCTATGGGTAAGCCTCGTAATACCAAGGTTACCATCTTGCCTTCCACTACAAGGAAAGGTACAACTCTAAACACTTCAGCTGCTCTTGATTCACCATCTGTTATAAGTCAACTTGTTACACCACCACCTCCACGCACTTCACATGTTAGTTCTACTGAATCTGAAACTAAAACTGATGAATTTGATGATGCTTCCACTGTGCTTGATGAAAGTGGATCATTAGGTCCTTTTCTGGATGCGACTATTGCCAAAACTAAAGAAATTGAAGGTGTTGAAATTTCTAATGAGAACCTTATTGCGCCTGTTGCCTCACCTGAGGCAGGAAATTGTGATAGTGATTACCCTGAAGATGCTTATATTGATATTACTGATGATTTTATTGAAGAACATACTGCATGTGGTTCCTCTAAAGACTTGAATGCAATGAAAGATTTGATTGAGAAACGTGCTATGAATTATAATTTCACTCCTGATCCCACATTTGCTACATCTCCTATAAATATTAAGGATGAGGAATATGAATTTTCTGTTGATCTCTCACTCATAACTCTTGCTGAAAAGGAACCCTTTTTCGGAACTGAAAATGAAAGTGCTATAGAACACTTGAATAAACTTTCTTCCCTTAGTAACTTGTTTTCTAATGAATCTAAGAAACGTGGTTACTAAGTTGTTTCCCTTTTCACTTAAAGATGAAGCTAAAACCTAGTTTAACAATTTAGTATCTGGATCAATTACAAGCCCTCAATGTTTAATTAATGTTTTCCTTGAAAAATATTATCCTGCTAGTGTGCAACATGCTGCGTTGCAAAATATCTATAATTTCAAACAGATTGCGGAAGAATCTCTTCCCGAAGCTTGGGGGAGGTATTGCGCCCTACTCAGAGCTCGGCCTGGGCATCAAATAGCTAGGAATGAACTTCTTGATTTATTTTATAATGGACTAACTGTTGAATCTAGGACATACCTGGATAGTTGTGCTGGTTGTGTTTTCAGGAAAAGAACTACAGAAGAAGCTGAGGAATTGTTAATTAAAATTGGTCAAAACCATGAAGACTGGACTTTAACCAAACCACCGGTTGTTCCGACGCCGAGAAAGAGGGGTGTTATTGAGCTGAGCCCTGAATATATGAAGGAAGCTAAGAAATCTCTCAAAGAGAAGGGGATTAAATCTGAAGAAGTAAAGAATTTACCTCCTATTGAAGAATTATGTGAGCCTACCACTTACCCTCCCATGGTAGAAGTACATTCCCTTAAAAATTTCGGTATTGGAGACATTACTTATCAAAAGCCTCCTGATCAATGCTTAGATGAATTTGATAATTTTATTGTGAAGCAAAATCATTGTAATAAGCAAATTCAAAATCATTTGATAGAAAATTCTCGTGTTGTTAAAAAACTACATGATGTTTTGGAAAGAACTGCTAATGATGTTAGAGGACTTGTTAAACATTTTCATATGGTTCAAACTCAACTTGAGCAAATTACTAAAGTACAAAAAGATTTACTTGCTGATGCCTCTAAAAATAATGATAAACATGCTTTTGGCATAGCAACTAGGAGTGGCGCTTTGACTCAAGATCCTTGGTATCCTGAGGGGCATCCTAAAAGGATTGAACAAGATTCCCAATTAGATGAAAATAATGTTGCTAGTTCTTCTAAAAAGAAAAAGAAGAAGAAGCATAAAAATGCTAAAGGATCTAATGAACCCAGTGATAAAGAGCTTGTTGAAAATCCTAATAATATATCTATTTCTGATGCTGAAACTGTGAATAATAATAAAATGATAAAGATGATACCCCTGATAAAGTAGAAAGTGAGGGAGCCCGAAAAACCTCCTAAAAATAAAAGGTATAACAAGGAGGATTTTATTCCTAAGAAGCATGGTAGTGAAAGAGAACCTTGGGTGCAAAAACATATGCCTTTTCCTAACAAGAAACATAGCTCTAAGGAAGAGAAGCACTACAATAAATTTTGTGATTGGATGAGACCTTTGTTTTTGCAAATTCCTTTAACTGGTGCTATTAAACTACCTCCTTATTCTAAGTACATGAAAGATATTGTTTCTAACAAGAGAAAAATCCCTAATGAAGAGATTTCTACTACGCTTGCTAATTATTCTTTCAATGAAAAAATTCCAAAAAAGCTTGGAGATCCAGGTATTCCTACTATCCCTTGTTCCATCAAAAATAATTATGTGATAACTGCTTTATGTGATCTTGGTGCAGGGGTGAGTGTTATGCCATTCTCTCTTTACAAAACGCTTTATCTAGATAAACTTATACCAACTGATATTTCTTTACAAATGGCTGATAAATCAACTGCTTTTCCCATTGGTATTTGTGAGGATGTTCCTGTTCAGGTTACTACTAATTGCCTTATTTTAACTGACTTTCTTGTGTTGGATATGCCTGAGGATGAAAGCATGTCTATTATTCTTGGGAGACCTTTTCTTAACACTGCAGGGGCTATTATTGATTGCAATAAAGGGAAGGTTACTTTCAATGTCAATGATAAAGAGCATACTGTTTATTTTCCAAAGAAGGTTGACAAGATATATGGCATAAATTCAATGTTAAACTTCAAGACAATCAAGATTGGAGACATTGATTGCCCTATATATGAAAGGCATAAAAAATATAAATTTATTATGGTTGGGACAATAGCTCTCAAAATAGAGGTAACATAATTGTTATGTGGATTTCAAAAAATTTATGAACTATAAAATGTTTCTAGTGGTAGGACTTGATCAACCTTGCCAACAAAAATGTTTTAGAGTGAATAAAACTATGACCACCATATCCTTCCTCTCTCCTTGTTTATTTATTTGCTCCTGCAATTTTGGTTTAGAATTATTTTTATACTTCTATGAAATCATTTCCTGCTTTTTCATCATTTAGTAAACCCTAGAATCACCAATTTTTTAAAGTCGTCGAAAATTTCTACAAAAATTAAATTAAAATTTGTGCTTAAAATGAGGTCCAGTGGCGCTAGTGGCCGACCAAGGGGACCCACCATGGGGGCAGGTGACCCCAGGGCGCGGGGTACCCCCTGGCCACGCCACCAGGCCGCCTGGGGCCCACAAGGCCCCCCAAAAGGTGTTCTTCCTCCCATCCTTTCTCTCTCCCAAAAAATCACTCCACCATTGCTCAAGCTCGTGTTCTTGCTGTGGTTGCTCGAGATTTTCGATCTCCTTCCTCAGCCCATCAATCTTGCTGATATTTTGGGCTTTTGATCCTTGGTATGCGACTCCTTCGTTTATCCAAACAAAATTTCGAATGGTTTAGTATATCCTTGGTATTTTGCTACTGTAGGTGACTTGTTTAGGTAGCTTGCATGCTTGTTTTAGGATTTAATAACTAATCTTGATGCATGTTTTAGCCTTCCTATAGTCTCTACTAGTGTTTCCCTTGACTTTTGAAGTGAAATTTCATTTTTTATGATGTTGGTTAAAAATTTCAGAAAAGAAGCATGAACAAGCTCAACCTTTCAAAGGTGTTTGGAAGGAGGTCGGCTACCTCTCATGAGACTAGAGCTTCAAGCTCAAGCAATCCCATTAGACTCTCCTACAACGAAGATGTTGAGTCTCCGGAGCTCACCTTTGTAGCTCGAAATGAGACTCTGCATCCAGCTATGCACCCATGTCGTGAGTTTTTGAGTGCTGCAGGTATCTTGGAGGACTTTGATGCACTAATCTCTAATGCAGGACTAACAGATTTTGTGCAGGACGAGAGCCCGCAATATTTGAGGCTCACTAATATTTTTGTTCAGAGTTTTTAATTTACAGATGATGATTGCCCAGAATTGATTTTATGCTTTATGACAAAGCATATAGTATGAACCTTGTTGATTTCTGCATTGCCCTTGGTCTACCGTGTGAGGGGTCGACGCATAGGATGCAGGAACAGCCGGATTCACTGAAGGCTCTCCACACTGATATTTGCTACAGAGACGTGCGATGGAATAAGATAAGTAGCATTCAGTTTCCTGCAGTAAAGTACCTTGCTTATTATATTGCTAGACACATACTTTGTAGAAAGAACACTAGTGCTCTTTCTAGTCCAGACTTGGCTATTATTTCTGCTGCAATCAATGGAGATAGAACTGTTAACATTGGTGCTTTAATTGCTCACCGTATTTGCACCAACGGTATCAGGGGACCGATTTATGGGGGGAAAATTTCTTCTATTTTGCTTGCTTTAAAAGGGAAAACTCGTAGACTTGATGACCCTGAAATTTGTGCTGCTAGACTTGATTTTAATGACATGAAAAGACATGGATTTCTTCACAGGGATTGTAACTGGGATGAAATGTATTATCAAGTGCTGTTTTTCTCTAATGGTGAGCGTTATGTTCGCTTGCCGCAATAGACCTCAGCCACAGGTGTACAGCACTGAGAGCAGCGCTACAGGAGGAGGCATCTCTGTGTACCATGATACGTCTCAAACGTATCTATAATTTCTGATGTTCCATGTTGATATTATACCATTTGTTACATGTTTTATATACACTTCATAGCATTTTTATACATTTTCTGGGACTAACCTATTAACAAGATGTCACAGTGCCAGTTCCTGTTTTCTGCTGTTTTTGTATTCCAGAAAAGCTAGTCTGGAAATATTCTCGGAATTGGACGAAACTTGGACAGAACCTCCTATTTTTCCAACACGAACACGGAGTCCAAAGGAGAGACGGAGGGGAGCCACGTGGCAGCCACACCATGGGGCCGCGCGGCCGCCCCTGCCGCGTCGTGGGGTGGTGTGGGGCCCACGTGGGTCGCCAGCCGCCGCCCTTTCGCCTATTTATTCCTCCCGACGCGAAAACCCTAAAGACCTGAGCCATTATCCACGAAAAGTTCCAGAGACGCCGCCGCCGTCAACCCTAGCTCGGGAGGGTTCAGAAGCTCTTCCCGGCACCCTGCCGGAGAGGGGAATCATCACCGGAGGGCTCTACATCACCATGCCTGCCTCCGGAGTGATGCGTGAGTAGTTGTCGTGGTGGTATCACGGCAGATGCCATAGGATGGCTAAAGTGTGGGGCCGATGGACGCTGGTGGAATCCGGGAGAGGGCTAGCGCGCTAAGAAGCACACACGAAGAACACCACAGCACGCCAAGATCTACCCAGGTTCAGGGCCCTCGTGAGGAGGTAAAACCCCTACTCCTGCCTGTCTCTCTGTATATATCTCGGTATCACAAATACAAGCTTGCTCCTTGAGCTGTATCACACGACAGTGGGGAAGAACTCAAGGTAGAAGATGAAGCTATGTGGAGAAGTGTATCTCAGGGCATCGTCCCTCACGCAGGAGGGGGTGAGGGCACATATATAGGCTAAACCGGGTTACCGGAATACCGCTCCACATGCAACGGTCACCTCTCCGTACCGGCACTGCAGACACGCACGCCTGCACATCATGATTGTGTCTGCATAGTGGACAGGACGTGGCTTGCCCATGTCCTGTCCCAGGTCTCTGCTCCAAAGTACGCCCGAGGTCAGCGACAAGACAGGGCCTGCCCATGCCTCTGCCTCGCAGTCTGTCCCCGGATAACCCGGAGTCAGCGGTGGAATGATGGCCTGCCATCTCGGTCTCCTGCACGCCCCCGTGTCAGGCGCTCCCGTGCCAGACGGGATGTGACAGGAGCATTGACCTCTGCCCGACACAAGGATAACCCGGCTTGGATATGCCGGATCCTCCTTCCTCAAGTATCCCTTCCTGCACATAGGAAAACACACAAGTTACCGACATACATATGTCGGTTAAGTTATCTCGGATCCTTTGTCTCGGTCGACACATGCCGGCTATCACCAGCATGATACCTCGGTCCCTTCAGGCCTGGGTTAACTCGGTACGCTCATGTCGGTTTGCACCTACAACACGCTCCTAAGTCCAGGTATTCCGGTTTTTACTGTAACCTGGCCCACATTTGGGCATAGCCTTTACCTCATCATGACCCTACCCGGGGGTAGCCCCCCGACATTAGTCCCCGAAGCTGGTGCGGTCCTGCAGCCTTGGATGAAGGGCCACAACAGGTTTAACCAACCGAAATAGCCATAACAAGCATCTGACATTACCATGTCGGTTCAAC
Organism: Poa pratensis; assembly: GCA_947311845.1. Classification (NCBI taxonomy): domain Eukaryota; kingdom Viridiplantae; phylum Streptophyta; class Magnoliopsida; order Poales; family Poaceae; genus Poa; species Poa pratensis. Next base: position 45,599,734 of record CAMZMU010000083.1, read on the forward strand.
CGTAAAGCCATGAATAACCTCTTCCACTGATTCCGACATAAGCTCCAGTGTCGGTTTTCTCCGATACTAGAATTCTGCTGACAGAGCAAGTCAAGCTTTCTCGACCAACTCAACTTAACCCAACCATCCGACATTCACATGCCGGTTCACCTTCAGTATCCAGGTAAAATCTCCAATTGTTTCGCCATATGCCCTTATGCCGGTTGCTCCGACACAAGGTGATTGTTTTATCTTGACAGAACATCCGACATTCGCATGCCGGTTCATCTCAAGCTTCGAGAATCAAAGCTCTCACCACTTCCGAGATTTGCTCTTGTGCCGGTCTCTCCGACACAAAAAGATTCCTCCGATCTTCCCAAAGATTTCTCCACACCACGTGGCAGAGTAACGCTGCGCATTACCTCGGTTCCTGTGCACGGACAGACACTTCACTACACACACGCCGCCCACGTCACGCGCCGTCGAGTCGCATGGGCACTTGAGTGCCTTTGACCGCGGCGTGCCTCCTCGATTTCCACGCCATTAACCGCACACGATCACGCCGCGTACCGTTACCACTTTGTGGCCCACGATGCGGCAGATCGTGCGGCCGCAAAACTCGCAACCGCGCAGATCGTGCGCGGTTAATCCGCGCGCACGTTGCGGTAACTGCACGCGGTAAAACAGGAAACCGCCCGCGCGCCGTACCCATAAATAGGGGGACGTGCACACCTCCTCGCCCTCTCCGCATCCTTCTTCTTCCTCTTCTTTCCCCAGCGATATCGCCGCCGCCGCGCAGTGAGCTTCACCACCGCACGACGCCGGATCTCGCGAGCCACCGCCCACCGGAGCACCTCGCGCCGCCACTGGACACGCGCAACTCCGGCAAGCCCCGCGCATCTTCGCCGCGCACCGTCGTCGCAATCTCCGGTAAGTTCTTGCCACCGCCATTGCCGAAGAACGTGTTCATCTCCCCACGATGAACACGTTCATCCTCTCCGTTGGATCTTTGCTCTCTTCTCTGTACAAGCTCCCACATCCCAATGCACAGATGAAAACGAACTTAGTTGCTTAGATCCCCTCCGTATTTTCTCCACCGTGCTTCTTAGCAATCTTGCGACAGTTTATCCGCGGGTCTTCACAAATTTCAACTCACAAGTGCTTGTATTTACCTTCTATTTATTTTTCCCGTAGATCTTTCCCACAAACACTTAGCCACAGAAACGTGTTTCCCGCCACTTATGCACTTTTCCTCTGTTACCCAAATGTTCCGAGATCTCTATCTCGGTTCCTCTGTTGCCTAAATATTCCGGGATACTTATCTCGGTTCCTCCGTTGCCCACATACTCCGAGATACTTATCTCGGTCTCTTTGTGCCTCTTTTGCAGATCCCTTCCGAGATGTCAACCAGCAATACCCCGGAGCCTGCCGAGGATATCGTTGAGGAGGGAGAGCGCGCCGGGTGGGAAGGCTCCGACGCAACCCAGGCCGAGATAGACTGGCTTGTCCGGACCAAGCGAATTCCGGCACAGGTGATATGCCGGGTTCCTGGCGACGAGGCCGAACCGGATCTTCAAAAGGGTGAACGGGTAGTCTTCGTCGCGCATTTCGAGCGCGGCTTCGGACTCCCGGCAAGCACATTCTTCCGAGCTTTCCTCGACAAGTTTCGTCTTCAACCCCACCATCTCCCCGCTAATGCCATCACTACGCTCTCGGCGTGCGTTGCTTTCTCCGAGGGATACCTCGGACTCTGGCCCACCGTCGAGCTCTGGGCCAAGTATTTCCAACTCCGGAAGCAGAGTCTCCCGGATCCGGAGAACAAGAACTTCCCCAAGGTGATGACTCCGTGCGGAGCTGCTACCATCATACCTCGGAGAGGTTCCATCTTCCCTCGGATTCAGGGCCTGGAGTCATGCCGGAAGTGGCAGCGCACGTTCTTCTATGTGAAGAACCCGGACAGCCCAGATAATGTCGACCTTCTGAACCTGCCGGTATTTGCTCTTGCTACCCCCACGGATCAGCATAACTGGAGCTTCAACCCAAAGGACACGAACCGCGAGATCAATGACATTCACAAGATTGTTGAGGAGCTTGTGGGAGCAGGCCTGCTAAGCGATGATCTTTTGAGGACTTTTGTCAGCCGCCGAGTCTCCCCCCTCCAAAACCGGGTTCACAAGATTTGCCACATGAGTGGCCAGTATGATCCAACTCGGATCAGCACCCACGAGCTGACCAAATCCGAGGTCAGAAGACGCGTCAAGGCCATTGCCCGAACGACGATGACCGAGGAATGGGAATGGGGTCTAGAACCTCATGACAGAGCTCGGCTTCCGGAACAAGTAAGTAACTTGCAATTTATACCGACATACTTTTTCTGCCGAGATCACCCTTCTGTCGGCTCCATACTTGGCTCATAAACTAACTCGGTTTTACTGCTTTTAACTCGCAGAGGTTTACTCGGCAAAAGACCGAAGATGGAGAGGATCCCTCCGCCAAATGGGGCCAAGATATCCCTGCCCCGGACGTCGCCGAGGTAGAAGATCCGGATGACGAGGATCAACTGCCAATACCAAGAGCTGGCGCCCCTACCCGGGTAAGCCTCGAGCCCGAGCTTCCATCCGAGATTGGTCAGATGATGATGACCTCGAAATGCTAGAGGTAATTGACGCTCGTCCCATCGCCTTTGCTCCCCAGCCCCGGCACCAACTAACCCGGGTGGCTCTGCCCCGAGTGCACGCCCTGCTACCTCGGGCAAACAAGTGGCATCTCGCAAGCGCGCCGAGACTGGTACCTCGAAAACCGGAACCTCCACATCCTCGGATCCAGCCGCGCCGCAGGCGAAGCGACAGAAGAGAGGAGCAGTCAAGCCGAGGAAGGGCAAGAAGACCCCGTTACTGAAGGGTAAGATATTTTTGCCGACACAAGCTTACTTCCTTTTTTCCTTCTGCCGGGATAACTTTTTCCCGACATAACATTTTTCTTGTTTGACGCAGTGCCCCCCTTGAAGTTGAGCAGAGTGCCTCTTCTATGCGCTCGCCCCTTCCGAGTACAGCCGAGGCTCGGCCACGTGACTCCGGGGTACCCGCCACTTCCTCTGTCACTCCCGAGGTCGTGATCCTCGACCAGGATGATGGCACCGATGCCCCCACCATGGAAACCGACATCCCGCGGGCCGACACTTCGGTGACCTCGGGCGCACAGCAACCACCACCACAACAACAACAGCAGCAACAGCAACCACAACAACAACACAGCAGCAACAACAACAGGAGCAGCAGCAACAACAGCAGCACCAAGGACAGCCACAACCTCAACAGCACAGCAGCAGCCGAAGCAGCCCCCCGGCCGAGGTCCACCACCAAGTCCCCCACAAGTCCACCGAGTTGACAACTCGGAAAGCTACTCCACTTGCCAAGCCGACACATAGCCAAGCAGCCACCGGGAAACAGCTTGCCAACCCGGAGAGACAAGTGGTGTTGACTCCAACCACTACCCCGGAGCACCAGGCTCTCACCACTTCTGTCTCCCGAGTTGCCAGCGGCAGCTGGGTTTTACCCCAGCTCCAAACTCAGAGTGGACACAGCTTAGGCTCGGAGAAGCAATATCACATGGACTGGAACGCTGCCGACACAAGCGAGGTCTCCTCCGCGCACCCGGTCATTCCTCATCCAGCTGGCCCCAGTGCACTTGCTCAGGCCATGCACAATTTGCAAGTCTCGACCCTTCGAGCCAGCAAGCTTGCCGAGGTATTTTTCCTCAGCCAAACTTTTATTTTCCTTGCCATAGATGATAAACATACACAATCCCCAGTCCCCGAGATTCGGGTTGAGTGACCTGTGCTCGCCCGAGTAAAGATCACTCAGCGCGAAACTTCACCAAATTTTCATCATTAAACTCAGAAAATCCGACACTTCGGATCTTCAGAAATCCGACACTTCGGGTCTTCAAAAAATCGACACTTAGGATCTTCGAAAATCCGACACTTAGGATCCTCAAAAAATCCGACATCCAGTCCCCGAGATTCTTGTCGAGTTTTACTCGGCAGGAATCTTTAAGAAATCCGACACTCAGCTTTACTCGGCATGAATTTTAACTAACGCACTAACTCTTTGCCCTTTTCAGGATTGCACCAATGCTCGGACCACGGTGTTTCGGAAGTTGCTTCTGGACCACAACAAGCTCAAGAGGTCCCACAAGCAACTTCAGGAGACGCTGAAGAACAAGGAACAAGCGCACGCCACTGCCCTTCAGAAGGAGCGGCAAGAAGTGTCTCGGCTCCAGGAGGAGCTTGCCCGGGTCCAGGGTGAAAAAACCGGCATTGAGCAGGCCCTGATGCAAAAGGAGAAGCTGCTCAGAAGCACAAGGAAACGCTCGCAGCGTCCGAGGTTCGCGCTACCTCGGCTCAAGGAGAACTGGATGCCCTCAAGGCAAAATCCGACATCTGGCTCCGCGAGCTCACCCGGCTGAACAAGGAGATGGACTGTAAGTTTCTTTATCCTTTCCTTTTGCTTTCATTACTTGCGCCGACATTAAGATATGCCGGTATATAACTCAATTTGGTGATAGCTTTTCTGTCTTCAGATCACTTCGCCCACTCCAAGGCTGCTGCACTCAACACTGTGCGCAAGGCACGAGCGAAGAGAGCCGAGGCTGGCCCAATCCCGGAGGAATGGGATATGGAAGATTACTTGACTGCTCTGAATGCCCGCATCTCTCCTTTGAAGGCCATTGGCCTGGACCTTCTTGATGCCGGTATCAAAGCTTACCGAGCCTTATGGCCAGGATCTCCAACTCCTCTAGCATTGAAGAACTGTCCAAGTGTCTGACGGGGGCCGAGGCCAGGATCCGAGAGTGGAGATCCTCAGCAGCTCGTGCCGGAGCTGATCAAGCACTGACCTTTGTGCTCTCCTGGTACGAGTCCATCAATCTCAACGCCGTGCGCTCCCTGCGCCAAGGCTCCAAATGGACCTCGATCCGACATTGATAGAGAGCCGCAAAGATGCAGCCAAATTCATGGCCAGTTATGCTCCCACCCGACACTTCATCCCGGGTCCCGCCTACTCGGATGACGAAGAAGAGACCAGGATGATGAAGAGGGCGAAGAAGAAGACGTTGATGAGGAGATCGAGGCCGAGACTCTCGACGCTGCCACTGCCGGAGCGACCGAGACTGCTGCTGCCAGCGCAACCGAGACTTCCACTGCCGGGGCTGCCGACACTTCTGCCGCCGAAGCAACCGACATTGTCAAGCCGGCTGCGACCGATGCTTCAGAGAAGCCGGTAACCGAGACTTCTGAGAAGCCGGTAACCGACACTATGGTGCCTCGGCAGCCACCCAACTCCCGAGGTTGCTCCAACCACTGAAGGCTCTTCTGCCGCCGAGACTGCTCCCGAGCCTCGCACCGCTCCAACTGCTCCGAGCTCCTCCGAGGCTGCTGCCTAAGCTTATGAAACTTTGAACTATTAAATCCCCGGAATGCCGGGTGCAGATGTAAATATACGTTTAAGTATTTCGCAGTGCTACTTTTATCATATTAGCTTCAACAAGACAAGCTTAATGCCGTATCACTTTGCACCAAGTCCCCGAGTTTACTTTCTTGTTTACTATACTTAGTAATCTTTGCTCTTGTCTACCATTTAGGCGTTCGACAGTCGAGTCACAAGATCAATCATTATAGCATACAATACTTGTAAATTTTGAGGTAAGGTTTAGAGTCATCCGACACAAGGAAAAGGAACGAAAAAACCGGGTTAGTAAACGACATATGTCGGATCTTTTTAGGACCGAGTCCCCGAGTCCATTTTCATGTTTACCATATACCATAACCTCTGCTCTTGACTGCCATTTCGGCGTTCGTCAGTCGAGTCACAAGATCACAACAAATAGCATACATTACTTGAACTTTGAAACGAGGTCTCAAAATCATCCGACATATGAACAACACAGAAAAAACCGAGAAAAACACAAGCATATAGACAAAGGCAGTCCCCGAGTTTCTTTTCGGAGTGCCGGCATTTTATTCAAAGGAAAAACCGAGATACATACACTGCGCCCTTATGAGTAAAAGGGACGAAGTAGAGCTACATTCCAGGGTCTTTTGGTCTCCTCTCCGGATTTGTCCATCACATTTTTCCTCGGTGCCTGTGCATCTATAAGATAGTATGAATCATTGTGCAGAGCCTTGCTCACAATGAACGGTCCCTCCCATGGAGGTGACAACTTGTGTCGGCCTTTTGCGTTGCACTAGCCTCAACACCAAATCTCCCTCTCGGAAACCCGAGGGCTGATCTTCCGGCTATGATAGCGTCGGAGATTTTGCTGATATATAGCTGACCGAGATAAGGTCAGTTCTCGTGCTTCTTCGAGCAAATCAACATCATTTTCCCGAGCTTCTTTTGCCTCGGTTTCAGTGTACAGCGCCACTCTCGGCGAGTCATATTCCATGTCGGTTGGCAGACCGCTTCTGCTCCATAGACCAGAAAAAATGGCGTATAGCCAGTTGATCGATTTGGTGTGGTCCTTAGACCCCACAGCACTGCTGGTATCTCCTCTATCCAACATCCCGGAGTTCGCAACAGTGGTTCAATCAACCGGCTTTGATACCGGCTAACACCAATGCATTTGCTCTTTCCACTTGCCCATTTGCCTCAGGGTGTGCCACCGAGGCTATGTCCAACCGAATTCTCTTATCCGCACAGAACCGAGCAAACTCTCCCACAGCAAAGTTTGTGCCATTATCCGAGATAATGCTATGGGGGTAACCATATCTCAAAATGATGTCCTTCAAAAAGGTCACCGCTGTGTGACCATCACACTTCCGGATTGGCTTTACCTCGATCCACTTGGTGAACTTGTCCACCATCACCAGCATATGAGTCATGTTACCTCGGGCTGGCCTGAATTCTCCCACCATATCCAGCACCAAACTGCAAAGGGCCAAGTGATTGGAATTGTCTTGAGTGCCGAGGCTGGCAGGTGTCTTTTTAGCAAACCTCTGACATCCCTCACACTTTCTGACGATATCTTCTGCCTGGTTCAAAGCACTGGGCCAATAAAACCCATGCCGGAATACCTTAGCCACCAAGGCTCTTGATGAAGCATGATGACCACATTCTCCTTGATGAATTTCCAGGAGCATCTCTTGCCCTCTTGCGGCTCGACACATCGCTGCAGTACCTCGGTCACACTTCTCTTGTATAACTCGGTTGATGATGGTGTAGCCTTGGATCTTCTTTGCACTTGCCTAGCTTCAACTTCATTACTTGGCAAACTCCCATCCATCATAAATGCCATTATTGGTTGTGCCCACTCCGGCACAGGACGCACAGGAAATACCGATCATCCACCTCCATGAGATCAACCGACATTACTTCTTCCGAGATTGAGTAACCAGTCCCCGGGTTCTGCCAAGCAGTCCCCGGGTTCTCCCAAATGCATCCGACATCGACGTCCATGGGAACAGCACCAGACTCCGGTTTTGCCGGGATAAAAATTGACTCGGACTCCGGCGATGGTTTGATTGATGGCTTCCTCAGATGCTCCAAGGCTATGCCGGGTGGAATTGGATCCCGGGATGAACCTAGCTTGGACAGTACATCGGCGGCGTCATTTTCAGCCCGAGGTATATGCGTGAGCTCGCAACCTTCAAAGAACCCCGAGATCTTCTGGACATGAAACCGATACAACGCCATGTTGGCATCTAAAGCATCCCAATTTCCCGAGACTTGCTGCACCACCAAATCCGAGTCTCCGAAACATTCTATCCGGCGAATACCAATTTCTTTGGCCACATTTAGCCCATGAACAAGTGCCTCATACTCGGCCACATTGTTAGATGCCGCAAAATGAATCTGCAACACATATCTCAACTGATCATGCTTTGGCGAGGTAAGGACTACCCCGGCACCTAAACCAATTTTTGTTCTTGATCCATCAAAGTGCATTCTCCAGTAATTGGGGTCAGGCCGTGGTGGCTCATATTGCATTTCAGCCCAATCCACCAGGAAATCCGGCAGTGCCTGAGATTTAATGGCATCTCTTCTTTCATAGTGAGGAGTGTAAGGGGACACCTCGATAGCCCACTTGGCTACCGGCCAGTTGCATCTTTACACCCAATGATCTCCGAGATAGGAGCCTCACACACCACAGTGATTGAATGCTCTTGGAAGTAATGTTTCAACTTCTTAGCAGCCAGATAGACACCATATGTCATTTTCTGGTAGTGCGGATAGTTCTGCTTGGATAACGAGATCACCTCGCTTAGGTAATACACTGGCCTCTGCACAGTTTTGCCATCTTCTTCTCGCTCCACTACCAATACGACACTCACAACCCGGTTTGTGGCTGCAATGTAGAGCAACATCGGCTCTTTGGGTAATGGTGAAGCCAGTATCGGCGCAGTTGCCAACATCTTTTTTAACTCGGTGAACGCCGCATCTGCTTGCGGGGGCCACACGAAGTGGTTGTTTTCTTCATGAGTTGATACAAAGGCAATGCCTTTTCCCCAACCTGCTAACAAACCGACTTAAAGATGCCAAACATCCAGTGAATTTCTGCACGTCTTTGAGACATGTCGGTAACCTCATGCTTTCAATAGCACGGATTTTTGTCGGGTTCACCTCGATACCTCGGCTTGACACGAGGAAACCGAGTAATTTGCCTGCCGGCACACCGAAGGTACATTTGTCCGGGTTAAGTTTTATCCGGAATTTCCTCAGATTCTCAAATGTTTCTCGGAGATCATCAATCAGAGTAGCTTTCCTTAGACTTGATGACAATGTCATCGACATACACCTGCACATTTTTTCCTATTTGATCATGCAAGCATTTTTGCATACATCTCTGGTAAGTGGCACCAGCATTTCTCAAACCAAAGGTCATGACACGATAGCAATAAGCCCCATACGGGGTGATAAAAGCAGTTTTCATTTGATCAGCAGGGTTCAGTGGTATCTGGTGAAAACCAGAATAACATCTACAAAGGATAACAGCTCACACCCGGCTGTGGAATCGATCACTTGATCTATCCGAGGCAGCGGGAATGGATCCTTAGGACATGCCTTGTTCAAGTTTGTGTAATCAATACACATACGCCACACAATGGCCACATTCGGGTCATCTTTTTTCTTTTCCACCAGGACCGGGTTAGACAACCAGTCCGGGTGCAGCACTTCCATGATGAACCCAGATGCAAGTAACCTGGCCAGTTCATCACCTATCACCTTTCTCCTCTCATCCGAGAGACGCCGCATAGGTTGCTTCACCGGCTTCATATCCGGTCTGACGAACAAAGAGTGCTCAGCCAACTCCCTCGGAACACCTGGCAGGTCCTGATTTGACCATGCAAAGATATCCCGGTTCTCACGGAGGAAGTGACTGAGCTCGCCTTCCTATTTCTCAGTTAACCCGGTACCAATGATGACGTTGTGGTCCGGACATGCCGGGTCAACATTGATCTTCTTGGTCTCTTTGGGCACCTCGAAAGTTGCATTCTGCTCCGGGTTAGCCATACCCGGCATACCGAGTTGCGCTGACTGAGCCAATGCCACCACTTCATGGATCTTCTTCTTCTCCGCAGCGATGATCAGTGACTCGGCTAAGCACGATCCAGCCGAGGCACACTCCAGTGCACGCTTGTAATCACCCGAGATAGTGATGATGCCATTAGGACCCGGCATTTTCATCTTGAGGTAACCCACATGGGTGGATATCATGAACTTGGACAGTGCAGGCTACCGAGTAAAGCATGGTATGGACTTTCGAGGTCCACTACCTCAAACTGGATGCTCTCAGTTCGGCAGTTGTCCTTGGTGCCAAACAACACATCAACCCAAATTTTGCCCATAGGTGCACATGAAACACCTGGCACTATGCCATGAAAGGTTGTAGAACTCGGTTGCAGCATGTTTGCCGAGATACCCATCTTCACCATGGTGTCTCGGTACATGATATTGATAGCACTCCCATTATCAATGAGAACTCGGGTGAACCGTATTGAGTGTCGGTCCGAAGAATGTCGGATCCACTACCAACGCATAACCTCCCGGGTTGGCATAACTCGGGGATGATCCCTTCTGCTCCAAGTGATCTCTTGCTCGGACCAGTGCAAATACTTCGGTATTGCCGGCATAACTGCGTTCACCTCCAGTGCACGCCGATGCAAGCTCTTCTTGTCAGTTGGCTCGGTCACAAATATCACATAGCTCTGATGAGCTTCTCTGTAATCTCCCTGGGGATATTCCCTGCCTGCTGGGACCAGTGTTGTTATTGTTCCCTCCGACATTCACCTGATTCACAGGCTTCGGATCTGCTTGCCTCGGAACTGGAGGAACCACCGGGATTGCATTTGCCCGGTAGCGGTAAACTTTGCCTCGGGGAATCTCTGAGGTGCCCCCGCCTGATTTCCTCCGCTCTGGCTCCTTCCCCCCTTGTGCGCTGATACCAGCTGCACTGCCGAGTTGTATGGTTCGCCGGCTTGCGAGGATCATGCGTGTGGAAGCTGCAAGGTCCATCCAACATAGCCTCATAGGTTAAGGTTGGCTTCTGGTCACCCCATGGCCTTTTCCCTTCTTTATTCTGGCCCCATGCTGGACCATTGAACTTCGGACGCTAACTGTTGCCGGCATCTGGCTGATCTTGGTTTACTGCTGCAACCTGGTTCGAGCCATACCGGTAATCCGGCTCTCTCCTCTTGTTTCCGAAGTCCTAGCGATCGTTCTGCCTGACTGGCCCGGGTCTGTTGTTCACCGGGTATCTTCTACTCGGCTCTCCCGAGTTCAGCAAAGGTTGCATCGGATCACCGAGAGCATAGCTATCCGCAATCCGGATTGTCTCGGCCAGAGTGGTGTAATACCCCAGCATTTAGGAGTTATCGGAGGGCAGAAATAGAAATTTGTGTATCTGCATGCATGCATTTGAAAATCCTGAATAAAGTTTTCGCAAATTAAAACCCTGGAGTGATCGAAGTTTGATCATTATTATGATTTAAGCTTTAGATCATCTTAGGTAAATTTGATAATTTTTTTTACATGACCTTTAGGAATTAGCTTGTAGAAAGAATTTGAATTCAAATCAAATATTCAAATAATTGAATTTGTAAAGTAAATTCAAATTCAAACATTTAAGAAACTAAAACAATAATTATATAAATGAATTGATGGAGATCTGAATAATTCAAATCATTGCAATAAGTAATACAACTTATGAATTCTTGTATAGACAAACAAATCATTTTATTGATTGAATACAACAATACAATGTCTTTACAAATTTTGTTACAACATAATGAAATACAAAAAAGGAAAATTACAATTATTTCCTAAACTAAATGTCTTGTATTTCTTCTTCTTGATCTTCATTCCATAGTTGTTCCTGCAAAACAAAAGAAAAGCAAAAACAAAGGAAAACATATACAAAGAGGGGGTTAGGATTAGTTTAACTCTCAGTCTAGCAAAGAAATGCTTTGCTATTAACATCATTGAGTATAATTAAGGGACTAAGTATAGTATCTGTTCTTAATCCACAAACTTTAGCCTCAGTACAACATCATTGGCTGGGCATACAAACAAATCCACTTGGCAAGTGAAAAAGAATGCACAACCTAGGGATAATACCAACCAGCCGAAGCTCCACGTTAACAGAACCTGGGAGACACACAAGCAAGCAGCACAATCACCTGGTGCAACTGTGCTGTCCTCAGCACAGCCATTTCACTCCCAGGAGGGGATAAGAGCAAAGCCAGCCGTAGCAAACAGGAAACACACCATTGTTTTCACTCACAATAGCTCCCAACTCGAGTTCATCTCAGCTTAACACACAGTCCATCACCACACCACAAATCCATCCACTTTTCACCACAAAATCCTTGCCAAAAGCAAGAACAAGATGGGATTGAAGCATAAGGCCAAGCTGGAGCATGGACGGAAGGCTAGGAGCTAGAAGGGAGCAGCTGGAGCAGGAGGAGCTGGCCAGCAAGGAGAGCAAGCAACAGATCCACAAGAAGCACCACAGCCACCATCTCAAATCACCAAGAGGTTGATCCTCTAATTTTCCTTAGCAAATAAAATTGGCTAAGTACTCATATGTGGTTTGGCTGGATATTTCCCTCAGTCTAGCATAGTGATGCTATGCTAAAATCATCACAGGGAATTAAAATCACAAGCAAGCATCTGTTCTTATTAAATCATGGCCTCAGCCTGTGCATCATAGGCAAGGGGCAAATAACCCACAATTTTGAGCAAAGGCATAAGCAAATATTGCTTTTCACAGCTATGTGTGAAGCAAAAATCCAGTAAATTGATGCTGGGCACTAACTCCACAAGGGAATAGCACCTCAAACACATCTGTGCACTAACCATATCACAGGAAAGTATAAATACATTTCCTAAGCTAAAATCATCAGCTAGCTTCTGTGTAACTCAAAGGAGGCATCACAGCAAGCTACACTAACAATAATTAGCTCCAGAAAATCATCTACACTTGCACAAAGCACTACCAGGGCATCAAAACACATCTTCTGTTCATCAACAGAAGCACAGGAAAGCATTAAAAAAGCAAGTTAAACCAGCTAGCTACTGTGTAACTCTCAGGGAGGCATCACAGTAAGCAAACTCGTCTAAATCATGCTCAAATAACTTCAAACATCACTGCTAGATCATGCAATGCATGTTCCAACTCAGTTATAAATTATATCTATACAAATTCATGTCACAAACATCAGAACACATCCTGTGTTCATCACAGGAGCAATAGAGCAACATCACACCTAGAGATAGGAAACATAAAATCACCACTAGCAGCTCACATCACAGAGCAGGGCACGAAGGCCAGAGAAGGAGTGAAGAAGAGAGGAGTGGGGAGATAGCTTACCAGCGCCTTGGAGCAAACCATGGCGGCATGGTGGGGCAGTGCCCACGCGGCCACCATGGCGCAGCCAAGGGAAGATCTTCCCTACCACCACACCATCACCACGGCGGCACGGGAATGAACCCCACACCAGCCACGGCGGAGCAGCAAGGGCTGGGAGCACGGCGATGCCGCGCTGCCACCGGAACCCTAGGCTCGGGTACGGGTCGCGCACGGCCGCATCCGGCGAAGAGGAGTAAATCGCCGGGGTGGGATTGGAGAGGACGGCGGGGCGCGTCGATTCCGCCCCAGCACGGCGGCGGAGATGGCCGGAGCACGCCGGGGATGGCCGGCGACGGCAGAGGCGAGCACGGGCTCGAGGAAGAAGGAGAGAAGGAGGGGAACGGGTGAGAGAGAGTGGATCGGTCGAGTTGACCACGACCCGAGCCAGTCTTTGGTCTGGTTCAACCCAGTTTGACCAAGGGCATTTTGGTCATTTCATAAATCAAAAATTAATAAGAAAATAATTCCAGAAATATTTTAAATTGAATAAACTTTGGAAATTTATAACTATTTCATATAAAATCAGAAAAATACAAATAATGTACCAAAATGAACAGAAAAATAAATCTATCTGTTTGTATAAATCAAACACTTGTTTGACTAAAATTGAATCACTTTAAAATTGAAACAACAGTTTACTTATTAATTTAAATATGGAATTTATTTAAAATGCTATTTTGAATGCATTTGAATTCCATTCAAATTGCTCCACATGTTTAACTACAAATATGGAAATATATTTCCATCACAACATTACGACCATTTCTAGAATTCCATTTGTGAACATGTTTCACTAATATTCTTAAGTGATTTTTAAAATGATATTTTCCATAAGGAAAATAATTATTCAAGAACCCTTTAACAATACAAAGATGAATCTATCAACATATAAATTTATCATTTTATTACTTTATAATATATCATGTAGTTCTTAATTCATAAAAGTGAAATTCTTTATTTAATAAAACCTGATCACTATTATTAATACCTTTAATAATTGGATTAATTTTGTGTTATAAATTTCAAGTGTTTAACCCAAAATAATAATTACTTCATAATATAAATTTACTTGTTGTGTTTCTTCCAAGTGTTAGTATTTAAGTCATATTATTTTATTACTTAAAGAAAAGTTAAACACATAAGTAATTACTTTTAATATTTAATAATATACCATCAATTAAATAAGTACCACTATGGTATGATACCAATAAATATATATATGATTTATTTCTTCAAAAGTTATTCTTTTTGTATTCATGAATAAAATTACTACACCATTTCTTCAATTACTTGAAGTCAAAACATGTTCTTTACAAACATAAAAATGATAATAACCAACCCTAAAACAACCATTTAGTTTTATGACGTTGTTTTACTTCATTATTATGCCTAATATGATATTTTAGGATTAAAGTTTATATTCATCTTTCTTGTGAAGTAAACTTGAAGATAAAACAAATCTAAAAATAATCACCAAACTCAAAACAACCCTTAACCATCGAGAGTCAGATACGGGGTTTAGGGCAATGCATCTCATACTTATGCATAATAGCATATTGCTTCTTCAAACATTAGTCCTTACCGGACCAATGACCTTTTTTCCAGATTTTGGAGTCTTTATTGTAACGAAGACCTTGGCTGCATAATCTTGCAGTCAAAAAGGCAAGTTCACTCTTGCTCATGTCCTACTTGATTATGTTTATCAAAGTAAATGCAAAATACTATGGTTTATCATTGCATGAAAAAGAAAAACATATTTTCGAATGATGTGATTTGCTATATATATTGTTGGCTGGCAGATGGAACCATGGTATGATGAGGTTGGTGAAGGTTCCATTTGCACGGGAAAGTATTATCTAGGATTTAATAACCAATGCTGTCAGTGTTCTTGCGCCGTAAATGAAGCGTTAACCATGAGACTTGGAATGGGACGGGAAAGTCATCTGTGATCTTTTCCCTTTCGCATGTCAACGGACTGCCAGTTCCTTAGGCTGTAGATCTTGCGGGACTACATGCACATGGGTGGGATCCCTTAATTCCCAACGGTAACTGGGGTCTATGATGGATTGTAGGGATGTCTGGAACAGTCTATCTTTATGGTATAGGGGAGGACTTCGGTCTGGAACAGTCTGCCAAAAGATATAGGGGAGGACAAACCTACAAAAGGGTGGGCATGCGGGGTTGTTGGAGAAGCACGGCGAATGGCTTGGATCATCGACTGGGCCCCACACCAAAGGAAGTGTGGACGGGAAAGACTCGCCCGGTTGTGCAACAAGGCGTTGATCTCTCATGGGTAAAGTAACACACCTCTGCGGAGTGTAAAAATGTGACATGTTACTCCCCGTTCCAGGAAGGAACGACGAACGCTGCAGGAAAGGAGGCTCCTCAAGGCCCTAGCACCTGTGAATGGATGACGGGCATAGTTTTCTGAAGATAAAATAAATCTTTTCCTAAAAATGCTTTTCAAAGATATGCATGTGCATCCATGACCTTTTGGTATGGATGGTAGCTAGTGCATAAAACACCTTATTCCTGTTATATGAACTTGCTGAGTAACGCTCGTGTTGCTCACCCTTTCCTCCGTTGACCCCTGCTTAGATTTTTGGAGACATCATAGGAGTTGACAGGAATCCATGACGACGTCAAGAAGGTCTTCAACGAGGAGTCAAATCAACCCGGTGGAGTTTGCCAACGAATGGGTGGCGACAACCCTCAATGGTGGACACGTCAACGACAATGCCTACGGACAAGACGACTACTCTTGGAAGGAGAAGCACAACTCTAGACATGGAGATTCCAGATGGATAGATAGGGCTGTGACAACAGCAGTAGTGGATTAGGAGTTAGAAGTAGAGCTGGTATCCAGCTTAGTGCTTTGACTTGAGTCTTTTGGAAATTTCTTTTGCATAAGACCTACTTCTGTATGTAAAGGAGGTTCTCGAGATTTTATATTGAATAGTGTTGTAATCCTATAGTGTTACCTTGGACCGACTATGTTTCTATTGTACTACTCTGAAGGATGTAATATTTATGGAATGGTCCTTTCGTGAGTATTATGTCAGCGACTTGTACACTACAACATGCAGTGGTGTGCTGGGTCACTACAAGTGGCCGGCATTTCCCTCTGCAACTTCTGCCAGAGCATGGAGCCGTGTCGGCACCCTTGGGCAAACCTAGATATGGCCTGTGCCTCTACAACTCCTTCACAGGAATTGCGAATAGTACTCCACCGGGTTAAGTAATCCCGGTCAGTTTCATTATCCCTCTACTTGCACATCGCAAGCTGTTGAGGACGGTTTGGTCTCTTGTAAGTGCTGGAGAAGTTGCTAACAAGTGCTTCTTCAAAGTCCAGCCAGCAATCAACACTGCCCTCTCGCAGGTTGTTCAGCCAAATCCGGGCTGGCCCCTCCAACATCTGCGGGATATACCTCACCGCCAATCTGCGGTTACCTCCCGCAATATGCACAGCCGACACATAATCTGTCAGCCAGTCCTCTGGCTTAGTGCTGCCGTCATATGTTTTTGCACCTCGGTTTAGCTGAAAGTGCCGCACCGGTGGTTCCCTCATGATCCGAGGTCCAAAACATGTCGGACCAGGTGGACCTTGCTCTTCCAACATCTCGGACATATAAATTCTGTCCAACTTGTAGCGTGCGTCATTTGGTGACAACTGACGAGCTCCCAACCGAGATCCCAGTGCACCTTCATATCTCGGATACCCAGCTTTCTCCATAGCCGAGTAACCATCATCATAACGGTTAGCCACCTGTTCAACAACTTGTGGCTGCTGGACCTGCCCGACATTTTGCTGCTGCTGCTGGGCGAGATTTTGTGTCGGATACCGAGGTGGATAACCTCGGCCAGCCGAGTTAACTACCCCGGCACCTGGACCGCCCTGACCGGGATTGCTTCTACCTCGGCCGGCACTACCTCGCCCAACTACTTGTTTTCCGGCACACGCCGGGTCATACACCTGCATCTGTTTGTTCTTACCGGAGTTTACACTCCGGCCACGATCTACACTGTCATGCGGTGAAGATGCTTGCCCCTTAGATCCACTAGCTCCCCTAGCCGAGTGAACTACATCAGATCCACCTGCAACTGTGTTGGCCTGGCGATAGGCCTCATTCTGCTGGGTTGCCACAGCTACCAGTTCATTAACTCGGTCCTGCTACCTGCGGAGAGCTTCTCCGGATAGGCCAGACAACTCGGCTCTTGCTGCCTCGCAGCCCTAAGAGTTTTAGTAGGGGAACTATACATCGGTTTTTTCGACCGATAAAGCACTAGGAGTTTTACTAGAGCTAGATCTACCATCTCTAGCTAACTCGGCATTGAGGTTTTTACCCCTCCTGCGCACATCCTCTACTCGACTAGGGCGAGCAGCTACCGGGGTAAAACCATGTGCTAGGTTATACTCACGGACAGTTATTCCAAACTCTCTTCGTACCTCGGCCATCTCCAGAGCCTCCTGAAGCAAGCTCTAACGCCTTGCCAACAGCTCTGCCTCTGACTGGGCAGCATCTGTACCGGCAACTACCGGCACATTCAACTTCTCTATGATCTCCTCAAGGTGAGATGGCTTAACCGGCACATGGGATGTACCGGCTTGGCTGGGGAGGTTTTCCCTCCTCTCCAGCGGCACTTTCGCCGATCTAACCTTTGGTGCGGGATTACCGGCATCTCCTTTGCCGGGGTCTCCTTTACCGGCATCAGCCGCAGTGCCGGTCATCATGACCTCTGCGCAGCTCCCGGGGCGAGCGCTGCGCCGGCCGCGAGCCGCACAGATGGCAGGAGGATCCTCCGCCACAAGCACCTGCTCGGGGTACTCGCGGACAACCTTGGTGGCGACGTAGGTCACGAAGGTGCCGAAGCTGATGAGGCAGCTGTTCGTTGGAAACGGCCTGCTGCCGAAGCATCCCGCGTTTTTGCTGATGAAGTTCAGCGCGCCGAGCTTGCAGACAAGCCCGCAAACGACGCGCTCGCCGGAGTTGATGATGGAGCCCGTCCGGAATGTCACACCAGCCAGCGCCGCTGCTAGCCCCACGGTGGGCGCCAACTGTCGTGGTGGTATCACGGCAGATGCCATAGGATGGCTAAAGTGTGGGGCCGATGGACGCTGGTGGAATCCGGGAGGGGGCTAGCGCGCTAAGAAGCACACACGAAGAACACACCAGCACACCAAGATCTACCCAGGTTCAGGGCCCTCGCGAGGAGGTAGAACCCCTACTCCTGCCTGTCTTTCTGTATATATATCGGTACCACAAATACAAGCTTGCTCCTTGAGCTGTATCACATGACAATGGTGCAAAGCACAAGGAAGGAGATGAAGCTATGGTGGAAAAGTATCTCTGGGCACCGTCCCTCACGCAGGAGGGGGTGAGGGCACATATATAGGCTAAACCGGGTTACCGGAATACCCCTCCACATGCAACGGTCACCTCTCCGTACCGGCACTGCAGACACGCACGCCTGCACGTCATGATTGTCTCTGCATAGTGGACAGGACGTGGCTTGCCCATGTCCTGTCCCAGGTCTCTGCTCCAAAGTACGCCCGAGGTCAGCGACAAGACAGGGCCTGCCCATACCTCTGCCTCGCAGTCTGTCCCCGGATAACCCGGAGTCAGCGGTGGAATGATGGCCTGCCATCTCGGTCTCCTGCACGCCCCCGTGTCAGGCGCTTCCCTGTCAGGCGCTCCCGTGCCAGACGGGATGTGACAGGAGCATTGACCTCTGCCCGACACAAGGATAACCCGGCTTGGATATGCCGGATCCTCCTTCCTCAAGTATCCCTTCCTGCACATAGGAAAACACACAAGTTACCGACATACATATGTCGGTTAAGTTCTCGGATCCTTTGTCTCAGTCGACACATGCCGGCTATCACCAGCATGATACCTCGGTCCCTTCAGGCCTGGGTTAACTCGGTACGCTCATGTCGGTTTGCACCTACATCACGCTCCTAAGTCCAGGTATTCCGGTTTTTACTGTAACCTGGCCCACACTTGGGCATAGCCTTTACCTCATCATGACCCTACCAAGGGGTAGCCCCCCGCAGTAGTTCATCCTTGGACTACGGGTCCATGGCAGTAGCTAGATGGTTGTCTCTCCACTTTACGCTATCATGTTTAGATCTTGTGAGCTGCTGATGCGTGTTAAGTTACACGTCCGTTGGGAACCCCAAGAGGAAGGTGTGAAGAGTGCAGCAGCAAGTTTTCCCTCAGTAAGAAACCAAGGTTTAATCGAACCAGTAGGAAGTCAAGGGTCTTCTGAAGGTTGTTGGTGGCTGAATGTGGCACGGCACAACACCAGGGAATCAGCAGCAACGTGGAACCTGCACACAACACAACCAAACTACTTTGCCCCAACGAATCAGTGAGGTTGTCAATCTCACCGGCTTGCTGAAAACAAAGGATTAAAAGTGTGGTGTGGAAAATGATGTTTGCTTGCAGAGAATTAAAGAGAACAATGATTGCAGTTGGTTGTATTTCAGATGAAAAAGAATGGACCGGTGTCCACAGTTCACTAGTGGTGTCTCTCCATAATAAAATACTAACATGCTGGGTAAACAAATTACAGCTGGGCAATTGACAAAATAGAGAGTGCATAACAATGCATATACAAGTCATGATGATCACTATGAGATTTACTTGGGCATTACGACAAAGTACACAGACCGCTATCCAGCATGCATCTGTGCCTAAATAGTCCACCTTCAGGTTAGCATCCGCACCCCTTCCGGTATTAAGTTGCAAGCAACAGACAATTGCATTAAGTATGGTGCATAATGTAAACAATACAAATATCCTTAGACAAAGCATTGCTGTTTTACCCCTAGTAGCAACAACACATCCACAATCTTAGAACTTTCTGTCACTGTCCCAGATTAAATGGAGGCATGAACCCACTATCTAGCATAAATACTCCCTCTTGGAGTTACAAGCATAAACTTGGCCAAAGCCTACATTAGCAACGGAGAGCATGCAAGATCATAAACAACATAGGCATGATAAATCAATAATCAACTTGACATAGTATTCAATATTCATCGGATCCCAGCAAACACAACATGTAGCATTACAATAAGATGATCTTGATCATGATAGGCAGCTCACAAGATCTAAACATGATGGCACAAGAGGAAAAAACAACCATCTAGCTACTGCTATGGACCCATAGTCCAGGGGTGGACTACTCACACATCACTCCGGAGGAAGGCATGGCGATGTAGAGCCATCCGGTGATGATTCCCCTCTCCGGCAGGGTGCCGGGAAGAGCTTCAGAACCCTCCCGAGCTAGGGTTGACGACGGTGGCGGTTCTAGAACTTTTCGTGGATGGAGGCTCGGGTGTTTAGGGTTTTCCCGAGAAAGGCAATTTATAGGCGAAGGGGCAATATCGGTGGAGGCCCGATGGCTCCTCACCACGTGGCGGCGCGCCAGGGGTGGGACCCGCGCCACCACATGGTGAGGGCGCCTCGGTGCCCCTCTTCGTCTCTCCTTCGGACTCCGTGTACGTGACAGAAAATAGGACCTTGGCCTTTTGTTTCGTCCAATTCTGAGAATATTTCCAGAACAGCTTTTCTGGAATAAAAAACAGCAGAAAACAGGAACTGGCACTGTGGCATCTTGTTAATAGGTTAGTCCCAGAAAATGCATAAAAATGCTATAAAGTGTGAATAAAACATGTGTAACGTCCCAAATTTTGGAAGCAAGAAAAACTCAATAAATCAAGACCCAAAATTTGGAAACAACAAAAACTTTTTGAGTTGTCTTGTTTAATGATTTTGTTTCACTCATGTTTGCTCTGTTTAACTTTCTCTGCTTTGTTGTTTGAGTTAACAACCACTGAAAACACCAACCTTTGAACTCAACTAATAGAGCATATCATTTAAATGTTGGAGATCATGTCATGACAAGAAGGATGATCCATATATCTTCTCCAATCCTATTTTGGCAAACTCCTTTTTCTATGATGTTTTGATTTTATCAACTAACCAAAGACCTACTTTTTGAGAAAGTAAAAGTATTCCCAAAAAAATTAGTGTTTCCAAAACTATGGAGATCCATATACTATCTCCTACTTATTTTACACCTTGATGTGTTGCAAGTATCAACACACCTTATTTTTAAAAGCTCCTATTTTCAAAACACCTTTTTAAAAGGATACAAGTTGGAGATATATTACTCCTATAGTTTTCTTTATCAAACCTTTTGACAACTATCAAAGTTATGAGTTGAGATTTTTTTTTTAAAAACACCATCTTGTCATGATTTGTGTGATCACTATATAACCTAATAATATAAGTGTTATGTAAATCTTTGATTGTTATTTGTTTGTGTTTGAATTTGCTTGACTTGAGTTTGTTATTTTATGAGTATGCATGTGGTGAGTGATTGTAGCATCATTTGATGCACATGTCTTGATTTGGTATCTAAATGTTTGTTTTGCTTGTCTTGCTTGAGTGGAATGTTTTACCTCTTTTAGAATTGTGGTGTTAATCTAGAATTTTTCCAAAATAGCAAAAACTTTTGTTTGATTTTTGTCAACTCTTGCTTGATTGTTTTAGTTGGATTCCTTAGCCTTTAGTCTTGTTGGAAAACTTTTAGGAGCACTTTTATTAATTCTTCTAGTTTTGATTTTAGAAACTTTGATCTTCATGCCTGTTAAAACTTAGCATATCTAGGGCTTTAGACTAAGCAAACTAGAATTTGTTTTTGGCTTGCTTCTGCTCCTTGTTGATCCTTAGTGCTTGTAGTTTCCAGTCATGATTTTAGTCGATGGTTAGCACCCTGTTTTGTCACTAACACAACCAGGGTTTAGAGCCTAGTCTAACTATTGACCATTTGGTCATCTCTCACTAAACCAACCCCTAAACCCCACCTAACTCGACCCCTCTCTCACCACTCTCACCCCTGGACAGAAGAGGGGTATCCTAGTCAGCCTAGCCCCACTAGTCAGCCCCTCCATCTCCCTCTCCACCACTCCACACTTCTCTTTTCACTCCACCCCCAATAGGAGCTCACTCCCCCTCCTCTCACTGGCCAAACCACGTCGACCACGGCCATCTCTCTCCTGCCCACTACTCCACCGCCCCTGGTGACCTTTGCCCGTGCCCCACGTCACCCCAGCCGACCCCTTGGTCCGAAAACCCTAGAAGAGGGTGAGCTCGCCCCCTCACTCGCCCCGGCCTCCTCATTCACTCCTCTGTCCCCCAGAGCACACTCACCTCACCCCACCACCCTCCCGCGAAGCCCAGCCCGTCCCCGAGCTCTCTGCCGCCCGTGAACGTCGGAGGAAGCCCGAGGTCGTCGCTGACGAAACACGGCCGTGTCATCATTCTACTCCATTATTCCTCGCCATTTTTGGCCCTGGGAACTCCCCCTGCCTAGATCTAACCCTCCCCATCTTCTTATTTGCCCAGACCTGCCGAGGAGCTCGCAGTCGTCGTCGACCGAAGAAACACGTCGCCGCCGTCGCCATGGATTCCGGCCATCTCCGGTGACGCCGTCTTCGCCCAAGCCTCTCCCTCGACCTACTCCACCATCCCCAGCCCGCCAAAGTCGCATGCAAGCACCCTAGGTGAGCTAGCACGTCGCTGCCATTTTTCTGGTCGCGCGGACGCCATGCAGCGCGATGAAGAAGACGACCTGGGGCGCCCTCTTTCAAATTTTCGCGATTGGGCCTTGCTGGACGCGCTGCTGGGCTGGCCTGCCTCGCCCAGGCCTGGATCCGTGCGGCCACTGCCGGATCCGGCCCAAGCACGGCCCGCCAGCAGTTTTATTTCCTAGTTTTTATCTTTTTCTGTTTCTGTTTATTGAGTGTACTTAGTTTAATTAGGTTGTGCCTAATCTGTTGATGGTAAATTTTTAGGGTAAATTTTGTTGGATGCCCGTGGGTTTTATTAAACATGCAGGACCAGTTTGGAAAAAAAAAATTGTATTTTGTGCTACACATTAAATATTGCAGAAAGTGTGTTTTCCACTCTTTTTAGGATATCTTGAGTTAGGAATGTCCTTTTTAGGTGAATCCAATTTGTGCAGAAAGGTAAAATCAATACCTTTCCATATAATTTAACCTTGCATGCAGGAGTTTCCTAGAACTGGAGTTCTACTCCTTTTGGTTTTGAGACCAGTAGCAGTTGTAGGATTTTTAATTCTTGTTTGGTGGTAGCTATTGATGCAAATCCAATTTCTATGGCTTGGTATGACTTCAAGGAGTACTGTGTTAAAAGGGTTTATTTTTAGGAGCTTTATTCTGTGAGTAGCGAATTATTTCCTAAAGCAGGACCATTTAAGAGAAGAAAATGAATTATTTTAATTCCTGTTTTTATTAAACTTGAGTACCCAATCTGGTTATGCTCATCCTTATAAACTCCTGTTGTTAACACTATGTTTTTAGGGTTGGTCCTCTGTTTTTGATTTACAAAGGTTTTTACTTAAGTAAAGGTTTTTAATCATGTTTCTTTATAAATGAAATATTCATCGATTGAACCTTAAAACTATTTAGATTTTAAGTGCTGTTAATTTTTACCAATAAGCAACCAGTAGCTCTTGTTTGGCTTGATGGTTGTAGTGGTCTTATTGGTGGTGTTCTATAAAAAGCCAACTGCACCTTGTTGGCTCTTAATCAAAAACTGGTGTGAACAGTGGTGTTAACCTTTGTTGGTTGATTAACTACCTAGTGTTGTGTATACTGTCATAGGTGTGTTTGTTGTTTGTCCTAGTTATATGGACTTGTTGTTTGTTGCTGTTTTAATTAAGTGAGTTGTCTGCTTTTGAGCGTTAGTTTAGTGCCTTGTGCAATGCTTGTTGTTTTGTTTAAGTACTTTAGATTGTTGTCAACCCGCTACTTAGAATTAACGGTAGTCGCGTTTAATTTTCCGGTACCATAGAACCGCAAGAGGAGGAGCAATACGTGGGAGTGGAACCTGTCTATGAAGAAGAGCAATACCAGGGACACTTTGCGGAGCAAGGCAAGCCACCTCACCACTCTACTGAAATCCTATTATCTTCACAAGCATGTTTTGTTTTTCAAAATAAAATAATGCATGTTTTATTTCCTTTGTGGCATCTTGCCACCCAAAAACTATTTTACAAAATGTTGTTTGGCCAAAGATATCTACTAGAATATAATAGGGGTTATAAAAATTAAGTCTTCACTTGAGAAGCCTTCTACTGAAGGCGCTATCAAGAAAATTATGTTCTCTAGTAGTATATCCTTATACTCTTACCTCAAAACCTTAGGATGGGAGCCTGGATTTGATGAAATGTTTTTGAAAGAAAACCCGAGTCGCTGGGAGCGATCGGCGAGAAAGTGCTTTATAAAAACCCATGTTGCTGGGAGCAAATGGAGAGGTTTATGAAAACCTGAAGTGCTGGGAGCACTCGGTGAGTTTACGAAAACCCGAGCTGCTGGGAGCAGTCGGAGATGGAGGTTTGTTTACGAAGTCCCTGCTGCCGCCCGAACAATTAACCCGTACAACCACATTACCTCAAAATGGGCACGAGGCTTAGCGGAAGCTTGTTGGTGTTAGTATTCGAATACTCCTCAATTGGCTAGAAGGGGTTAGAGTCCCCGGAACCGAATGCTGGATATGGGCATACAAAGTGTGGACTTCGTGTGCCACCGGGAAGCAATGATGGGTCTCCTGTCATGGCGGTGTGAGACTAGGGGAAACCGGATCGATACGGCTAGCTCACTCGGTGCCGGGGAGAACAAACCCACTCGAAGAGGATATTCTTATACTAGCACTGACATAGTGGAAGTTAGGATCGGCCGTCTGATGTGTGCATGCTGTCTCTGTACAGTCCGTGGTTGATCCACGGCAGACCATCCGAATCTTGTGGTGAAAGTGTACCACCTCTGCAGAGTGTAAATCTATTCGAATAGCCGTGTCCGCGGTCATGGACGGTTGCAAAGGCCACACTGGGCGAGTGGTGAAAGAAGAAAAGTTGTTTTCGGTTTTGGACTAAAAGAAGAATCAGAAAGGTACCTGGGAGGTACGGATTTTGGGAGAAGATGGTTGGTCTCGGGGAGTCAACGAGTCGGAACCCGGAAAGGAAAAAGGGGCATCCCTATCCTAGTGTTTTGGAAAAGTTTTACAAAAGTGTTTTCAAACGTGGAAATGTTTTCTGTCCTTTCTAAAAAGAAGGAGAATTATATCTCCCAATACCTTTTTCAACAAAGATATAGAGATGTTGTATTCTCTATGTCTAAAAGCATCGTTTGCGAAAATTAAGCCCTATAGTCATATATAGCAACTATCCCAGTTTTCGAAAACGCTTTTATTGCATTACCATGGAAACTTAAGCCTGGTGGTGGTCTTGCGAGTACGTAATTGTACTCATGGCTGTGTCCCTGGATATTCCAATGTCCAGGTTTTCAACGAGAAGACCTACGCCGAAGATGAGGAGTACGCCGACGACTACGCCAACTGAGTGTCACCGGTCAACTGAACTGTGGGAATGCGTCCGGTTGTGACGAGGGCCGGCGCTAGCCGAAAGCTTCCGCTATATCGTAGTTAATTCCGTCCTGCGTGACGAGGGTTGCAGGCTTGGTCGTGTGACCACCATTTATGTAAGTCTTGTACTAATCGAGTTGGATGATGTAACTCTGTATACCATGTTGGTTATGTGATCGCGATGCACTGATCATTGGGATCGTGATCTGTTTACATAACGTGGGCACCTCGGACTGGTAAATCTGAGGGGTCCCTACAGACTTGGTATCAGAGCCATCGTTGACCTTAGGAGACCTTAGTTAGCATGGTCGTTAGCTTAGGAAGGAAATATTTTGCTAAAAAACTATTTCTACAGAAATCTATTTTCTTCTAGGTAAGCCTAGTATGGCTTCCACTCCTCACCTATTCTCAAAAATATCTTGATCTTACCTTTCTAATTTCAAAGTATTTCAAAAGAGTTTTCTCTACTCTCTTGTCCCTATTCAAAACTTGTTTACGCTTGACGATGGACCCAAGTGAGACCTAAGTAGCTAGAGCCAAGACGGAGACAAGAGTCCTCAGATGCATAGTCCACAAGACCAAAAACGTCGATGACAGCAAAGTCAGGACCTCCAAATACCTCAAATGTGCAGAATGCAGGACAAGAATACAAAATCACCTTCGCTCCCTCGACTCAACCTCAACAATGTTACTCCATCAGCAAACCAGACAATCTCAAACTTTTTGGCAAGAACCCAAGGGATCAAATGAGGACTTCAGTAACCATGTGACACCAAACCCCATAGGATGAAGTAGGATATGACCCTTGGTTGGATTACCCGACTATCACGATTGTTGAGTGCCCTTTTGGTACTATAGGTGTTTCGTGTGCTGTTTTGCTGGTATGCTTTTTGCTTGTGTGTGTCTTGTTTGTGTGTTTGTTGTTGGTGTGTTGTTTTCTGGTATGTTTCACAAGCACGCCTTGTCGGCAACACATATTAGGCACATACTTCCCTTTTGTTTAAACATCTTTTTGCCTCTACACAAAATACCCTTTGGGCCCTTCAAGCGTTAGATGCATCGTGATGCATTTCAAAACTCGTTTAGAAAATCTCTCTGTAATGTTTTGCCTCTGATCTAAACTTTGGCACGTGAGAGCTTTTAACCGCACCTGATACAGAAGGCCACCCCGAGAAAGCCCATCCCCGTGATGTGACGAGCCTTGCCTAGTTTAATTAACTTTTCGAATTACCAGTATACCATCACTAATTTAGAGTATCTAACTTTAGAGTAACATCTAACACCAGTGACTTGTTACTAGCTAACCTCCTCGAGACCTACAAACGGCAACAAGAAGGACTCAAATATCGGCAAGAGCCACTACTTTTTGAAGATTTTTTTTTGTGAAGCCCTCAAGTCATGAAGTCCGAAGGAGATCGAGGTCAGCAACAACGAAGACAACCAGCACTGAAGATCGTCTACATCAAGATGAACCCCGAAGCAAGAGTCATAAGTGCCCCCTATGCGCCAACCTTATTAACTCGACTTGCCCGACTTGAGACTGGTAGCACTAAGTATCTTAACTAATCTTCTAGGCTAACTAAGATAGAACCGACCTCTGAAGGATAGTGTGTGGCATCATGAAGTCAACGAACCAAGGAAGTCTTCGTCAACTTTGTTCGTCAGCTAAACCGAAGGTGGGCACAATAGAAGACATCATATCTAACAAGACGCCCAAAATGACGAAAGGCCCGAAGACTGTTGCTGTTGACAACACACTAAGCAAATTAGACGCCTTTAGTAGCTTGTAGCACCCTTTGACTTTTAGGAAAAACCAGAGAGAGTCAAGTCTACGGACCTGACACCCCTGTGAGGCTTAAAAACTGTTGGCGGATGTTTAACTGCTAACCCCTCAAGACGGCAATATCTGGACAAGTAGTGTCTACGTCAACCGCAAGTGCCAAGGAGCTACGACCAAGACAAATATCGCAAGGATACCCAAGAACAACAGCATATCGGAGTCGGCAACAACTTATACCTTCAACATCTACCCTTCAAGGCCCCTTTTTTAGGGGGGAAGACATACGCTAGTTTTATTAGGGAGTTTTGGAAAACTGTCCTTTGCGCCCTAACGCTGGAGTATTTGAAGTCAACTCGACAGGAACGCTGATCAGCCTCGACCTTCATGACGGCACCTTCAGCAGAGACCGAAAGCCTTCCGGAAGAAATCCGATGATGTATCGACAAGGAGACCTCAGTGGAGAATCAACAACCTCGGAAGTGAAGGAGCATCCAACACCCCTAACCTTGCACTCTCTTAGCCCTCGCTTAGGAATCTCGGGACGAGATTCTTTTAAGGGGGAAGGTCTGTAACGTCCCAAATTTTGGAAGCAAGAAAAACTCAATAAATCAAGACCCAAAATTTGGAAACAACAAAAACTTTTTGAGTTGTCTTGTTTAATGATTTTGTTTCACTCATGTTTGCTCTGTTTAACTTTCTCTGCTTTGTTGTTTGAGTTAACAACCACTGAAAACACCAACCTTTGAACTCAACTAATAGAGCATATCATTTAAATGTTGGAGATCATGTCATGACAAGAAGGATGATCCATATATCTTCTCCAATCCTATTTTGGCCAACTCCTTTTTCTATGATGTTTTGATTTTATCAACTAACCAAAGACCTACTTTTTGAGAAAGTAAAAGTATTCCCAAAAAAATTAGTGTTTCCAAAACTATGGAGATCCATATACTATCTCCTACTTATTTTACACCTTGATGTGTTGCAAGTATCAACACACCTTATTTTTAAAAGCTCCTATTTTCAAAACACCTTTTTAAAAGGATACAAGTTGGAGATATATTACTCCTATAGTTTTCTTTATCAAACCTTTTGACAACTATCAAAGTTATGAGTTGAGATTTTTTTTTTAAAAACACCATCTTGTCATGATTTGTGTGATCACTATATAACCTAATAATATAAGTGTTATGTAAATCTTTGATTGTTATTTGTTTGTGTTTGAATTTGCTTGACTTGAGTTTGTTATTTTATGAGTATGCATGTGGTGAGTGATTGTAGCATCATTTGATGCACATGTCTTGATTTGGTATCTAAATGTTTGTTTTGCTTGTCTTGCTTGAGTGGAATGTTTTACCTCTTTTAGAATTGTGGTGTTAATCTAGAATTTTTCCAAAATAGCAAAAACTTTTGTTTGATTTTTGTCAACTCTTGCTTGGTTGTTTTAGTTGGATTCCTTAGCCTTTAGTCTTGTTGGAAAACTTTTAGGAGCACTTTTATTAATTCTTCTAGTTTTGATTTTAGAAACTTTGATCTTCATGCCTGTTAAAACTTAGCATATCTAGGGCTTTAGACTAAGCAAACTAGAATTTGTTTTTGGCTTGCTTCTGCTCCTTGTTGATCCTTAGTGCTTGTAGTTTCCAGTCATGATTTTAGTCGATGGTTAGCACCCTGTTTTGTCACTAACACAACCAGGGTTTAGAGCCTAGTCTAACTATTGACCATTTGGTCATCTCTCACTAAACCAACCCCTAAACCCCACCTAACTCGACCCCTCTCTCACCACTCTCACCCCTGGACAGAAGAGGGGTATCCTAGTCAGCCTAGCCCCACTAGTCAGCCCCTCCATCTCCCTCTCCACCACTCCACACTTCTCTTTTCACTCCACCCCCAATAGGAGCTCACTCCCCCTCCTCTCACTGGCCAAACCACGTCGACCACGGCCATCTCTCTCCTGCCCACTACTCCACCGCCCCTGGTGACCTTTGCCCGTGCCCCACGTCACCCCAGCCGACCCCTTGGTCCGAAAACCCTAGAAGAGGGTGAGCTCGCCCCCTCACTCGCCCCGGCCTCCTCATTCACTCCTCTGTCCCCCAGAGCACACTCACCTCACCCCACCACCCTCCCGCGAAGCCCAGCCCGTCCCCGAGCTCTCTGCCGCCCGTGAACGTCGGAGGAAGCCCGAGGTCGTCGCTGACGAAACACGGCCGTGTCATCATTCTACTCCATTATTCCTCGCCATTTTTGGCCCTGGGAACTCCCCCTGCCTAGATCTAACCCTCCCCATCTTCTTATTTGCCCAGACCCGCCGAGGAGCTCGCAGTCGTCGTCGACCGAAGAAACACGTCGCCGCCGTCGCCATGGATTCCGGCCATCTCCGGTGACGCCGTCTTCGCCCAAGCCTCTCCCTCGACCTACTCCACCATCCCCAGCCCGCCAAAGTCGCATGCAAGCACCCTAGGTGAGCTAGCACGTCGCTGCCATTTTTCTGGTCGCGCGGACGCCATGCAGCGCGATGAAGAAGACGACCTGGGGCGCCCTCTTTCAAATTTTCGCGATTGGGCCTTGCTGGACGCGCTGCTGGGCTGGCCTGCCTCGCCCAGGCCTGGATCCGTGCGGCCACTGCCGGATCCGGCCCAAGCACGGCCCGCCAGCAGTTTTATTTCCTAGTTTTTATCTTTTTCTGTTTCTGTTTATTGAGTGTACTTAGTTTAATTAGGTTGTGCCTAATCTGTTGATGGTAAATTTTTAGGGTAAATTTTGTTGGATGCCCGTGGGTTTTATTAAACATGCAGGACCAGTTTGGAAAAAAAAAATTGTATTTTGTGCTACACATTAAATATTGCAGAAAGTGTGTTTTCCACTCTTTTTAGGATATCTTGAGTTAGGAATGTCCTTTTTAGGTGAATCCAATTTGTGCAGAAAGGTAAAATCAATACCTTTCCATATAATTTAACCTTGCATGCAGGAGTTTCCTAGAACTGGAGTTCTACTCCTTTTGGTTTTGAGACCAGTAGCAGTTGTAGGATTTTTAATTCTTGTTTGGTGGTAGCTATTGATGCAAATCCAATTTCTATGGCTTGGTATGACTTCAAGGAGTACTGTGTTAAAAGGGTTTATTTTTAGGAGCTTTATTCTGTGAGTAGCGAATTATTTCCTAAAGCAGGACCATTTAAGAGAAGAAAATGAATTATTTTAATTCCTGTTTTTATTAAACTTGAGTACCCAATCTGGTTATGCTCATCCTTATAAACTCCTGTTGTTAACACTATGTTTTTAGGGTTGGTCCTCTGTTTTTGATTTACAAAGGTTTTTACTTAAGTAAAGGTTTTTAATCATGTTTCTTTATAAATGAAATATTCATCGATTGAACCTTAAAACTATTTAGATTTTAAGTGCTGTTAATTTTTACCAATAAGCAACCAGTAGCTCTTGTTTGGCTTGATGGTTGTAGTGGTCTTATTGGTGGTGTTCTATAAAAAGCCAACTGCACCTTGTTGGCTCTTAATCAAAAACTGGTGTGAACAGTGGTGTTAACCTTTGTTGGTTGATTAACTACCTAGTGTTGTGTATACTGTCATAGGTGTGTTTGTTGTTTGTCCTAGTTATATGGACTTGTTGTTTGTTGCTGTTTTAATTAAGTGAGTTGTCTGCTTTTGAGCGTTAGTTTAGTGCCTTGTGCAATGCTTGTTGTTTTGTTTAAGCACTTTAGATTGTTGTCAACCCGCTACTTAGAATTAACGGTAGTCGCGTTTAATTTTCCGGTACCATAGAACCGCAAGAGGAGGAGCAATACGTGGGAGTGGAACCTGTCTATGAAGAAGAGCAATACCAGGGACACTTTGCGGAGCAAGGCAAGCCACCTCACCACTCTACTGAAATCCTATTATCTTCACAAGCATGTTTTGTTTTTCAAAATAAAATAATGCATGTTTTATTTCCTTTGTGGCATCTTGCCACCCAAAAACTATTTTACAAAATGTTGTTTGGCCAAAGATATCTACTAGAATATAATAGGGGTTATAAAAATTAAGTCTTCACTTGAGAAGCCTTCTACTGAAGGCGCTATCAAGAAAATTATGTTCTCTAGTAGTATATCCTTATACTCTTACCTCAAAACCTTAGGATGGGAGCCTGGATTTGATGAAATGTTTTTGAAAGAAAACCCGAGTCGCTGGGAGCGATCGGCGAGAAAGTGCTTTATAAAAACCCATGTTGCTGGGAGCAAATGGAGAGGTTTATGAAAACCTGAAGTGCTGGGAGCACTCGGTGAGTTTACGAAAACCCGAGCTGCTGGGAGCAGTCGGAGATGGAGGTTTGTTTACGAAGTCCCTGCTGCCGCCCGAACAATTAACCCGTACAACCACATTACCTCAAAATGGGCACGAGGCTTAGCGGAAGCTTGTTGGTGTTAGTATTCGAATACTCCTCAATTGGCTAGAAGGGGTTAGAGTCCCCGGAACCGAATGCTGGATATGGGCATACAAAGTGTGGACTTCGTGTGCCACCGGGAAGCAATGATGGGTCTCCTGTCATGGCGGTGTGAGACTAGGGGAAACCGGATCGATACGGCTAGCTCACTCGGTGCCGGGGAGAACAAACCCACTCGAAGAGGATATTCTTATACTAGCACTGACATAGTGGAAGTTAGGATCGGCCGTCTGATGTGTGCATGCTGTCTCTGTACAGTCCGTGGTTGATCCACGGCAGACCATCCGAATCTTGTGGTGAAAGTGTACCACCTCTGCAGAGTGTAAATCTATTCGAATAGCCGTGTCCGCGGTCATGGACGGTTGCAAAGGCCACACTGGGCGAGTGGTGAAAGAAGAAAAGTTGTTTTCGGTTTTGGACTAAAAGAAGAATCAGAAAGGTACCTGGGAGGTACGGATTTTGGGAGAAGATGGTTGGTCTCGGGGAGTCAACGAGTCGGAACCCGGAAAGGAAAAAGGGGCATCCCTATCCTAGTGTTTTGGAAAAGTTTTACAAAAGTGTTTTCAAACGTGGAAATGTTTTCTGTCCTTTCTAAAAAGAAGGAGAATTATATCTCCCAATACCTTTTTCAACAAAGATATAGAGATGTTGTATTCTCTATGTCTAAAAGCATCGTTTGCGAAAATTAAGCCCTATAGTCATATATAGCAACTATCCCAGTTTTCGAAAACGCTTTTATTGCATTACCATGGAAACTTAAGCCTGGTGGTGGTCTTGCGAGTACGTAATTGTACTCATGGCTGTGTCCCTGGATATTCCAATGTCCAGGTTTTCAACGAGAAGACCTACGCCGAAGATGAGGAGTACGCCGACGACTACGCCAACTGAGTGTCACCGGTCAACTGAACTGTGGGAATGCGTCCGGTTGTGACGAGGGCCGGCGCTAGCCGAAAGCTTCCGCTATATCGTAGTTAATTCCGTCCTGCGTGACGAGGGTTGCAGGCTTGGTCGTGTGACCACCATTTATGTAAGTCTTGTACTAATCGAGTTGGATGATGTAACTCTGTATACCATGTTGGTTATGTGATCGCGATGCACTGATCATTGGGATCGTGATCTGTTTACATAACGTGGGCACCTCGGACTGGTAAATCTGAGGGGTCCCTACAGACTTGGTATCAGAGCCATCGTTGACCTTAGGAGACCTTAGTTAGCATGGTCGTTAGCTTAGGAAGGAAATATTTTGCTAAAAAACTATTTCTACAGAAATCTATTTTCTTCTAGGTAAGCCTAGTATGGCTTCCACTCCTCACCTATTCTCAAAAATATCTTGATCTTACCTTTCTAATTTCAAAGTATTTCAAAAGAGTTTTCTCTACTCTCTTGTCCCTATTCAAAACTTGTTTACGCTTGACGATGGACCCAAGTGAGACCTAAGTAGCTAGAGCCAAGACGGAGACAAGAGTCCTCAGATGCATAGTCCACAAGACCAAAAACGTCGATGACAGCAAAGTCAGGACCTCCAAATACCTCAAATGTGCAGAATGCAGGACAAGAATACAAAATCACCTTCGCTCCCTCGACTCAACCTCAACAATGTTACTCCATCAGCAAACCAGACAATCTCAAACTTTTTGGCAAGAACCCAAGGGATCAAATGAGGACTTCAGTAACCATGTGACACCAAACCCCATAGGATGAAGTAGGATATGACCCTTGGTTGGATTACCCGACTATCACGATTGTTGAGTGCCCTTTTGGTACTATAGGTGTTTCGTGTGCTGTTTTGCTGGTATGCTTTTTGCTTGTGTGTGTCTTGTTTGTGTGTTTGTTGTTGGTGTGTTGTTTTCTGGTATGTTTCACAAGCACGCCTTGTCGGCAACACATATTAGGCACATACTTCCCTTTTGTTTAAACATCTTTTTGCCTCTACACAAAATACCCTTTGGGCCCTTCAAGCGTTAGATGCATCGTGATGCATTTCAAAACTCGTTTAGAAAAACTCTCTGTAATGTTTTGCCTCTGATCTAAACTTTGGCACGTGAGAGCTTTTAACCGCACCTGATACAGAAGGCCACCCCGAGAAAGCCCATCCCCGTGATGTGACGAGCCTTGCCTAGTTTAATTAACTTTTCGAATTACCAGTATACCATCACTAATTTAGAGTATCTAACTTTAGAGTAACATCTAACACCAGTGACTTGTTACTAGCTAACCTCCTCGAGACCTACAAACGGCAACAAGAAGGACTCAAATATCGGCAAGAGCCACTACTTTTTGAAGATTTTTTTTTGTGAAGCCCTCAAGTCATGAAGTCCGAAGGAGATCGAGGTCAGCAACAACGAAGACAACCAGCACTGAAGATCGTCTACATCAAGATGAACCCCGAAGCAAGAGTCATAAGTGCCCCCTATGCGCCAACCTTATTAACTCGACTTGCCCGACTTGAGACTGGTAGCACTAAGTATCTTAACTAATCTTCTAGGCTAACTAAGATAGAACCGACCTCTGAAGGATAGTGTGTGGCATCATGAAGTCAACGAACCAAGGAAGTCTTCGTCAACTTTGTTCGTCAGCTAAACCGAAGGTGGGCACAATAGAAGACATCATATCTAACAAGACGCCCAAAATGACGAAAGGCCCGAAGACTGTTGCTGTTGACAACACACTAAGCAAATTAGACGCCTTTAGTAGCTTGTAGCACCCTTTGACTTTTAGGAAAAACCAGAGAGAGTCAAGTCTACGGACCTGACACCCCTGTGAGGCTTAAAAACTGTTGGCGGATGTTTAACTGCTAACCCCTCAAGACGGCAATATCTGGACAAGTAGTGTCTACGTCAACCGCAAGTGCCAAGGAGCTACGACCAAGACAAATATCGCAAGGATACCCAAGAACAACAGCATATCGGAGTCGGCAACAACTTATACCTTCAACATCTACCCTTCAAGGCCCCTTTTTTAGGGGGGAAGACATACGCTAGTTTTATTAGGGAGTTTTGGAAAACTGTCCTTTGCGCCCTAACGCTGGAGTATTTGAAGTCAACTCGACAGGAACGCTGATCAGCCTCGACCTTCATGACGGCACCTTCAGCAGAGACCGAAAGCCTTCCGGAAGAAATCCGATGATGTATCGACAAGGAGACCTCAGTGGAGAATCAACAACCTCGGAAGTGAAGGAGCATCCAACACCCCTAACCTTGCACTCTCTTAGCCCTCGCTTAGGAATCTCGGGACGAGATTCTTTTAAGGGGGGAAGGTCTGTAACGTCCCAAATTTTGGAAGCAAGAAAAACTCAATAAATCAAGACCCAAAATTTGGAAACAACAAAAACTTTTTGAGTTGTCTTGTTTAATGATTTTGTTTCACTCATGTTTGCTCTGTTTAACTTTCTCTGCTTTGTTGTTTGAGTTAACAACCACTGAAAACACCAACCTTTGAACTCAACTAATAGAGCATATCATTTAAATGTTGGAGATCATGTCATGACAAGAAGGATGATCCATATATCTTCTCCAATCCTATTTTGGCCAACTCCTTTTTCTATGATGTTTTGATTTTATCAACTAACCAAAGACCTACTTTTTGAGAAAGTAAAAGTATTCCCAAAAAAATTAGTGTTTCCAAAACTATGGAGATCCATATACTATCTCCTACTTATTTTACACCTTGATGTGTTGCAAGTATCAACACACCTTATTTTTAAAAGCTCCTATTTTCAAAACACCTTTTTAAAAGGATACAAGTTGGAGATATATTACTCCTATAGTTTTCTTTATCAAACCTTTTGACAACTATCAAAGTTATGAGTTGAGATTTTTTTTTTTAAAACACCATCTTGTCATGATTTGTGTGATCACTATATAACCTAATAATATAAGTGTTATGTAAATCTTTGATTGTTATTTGTTTGTGTTTGAATTTGCTTGACTTGAGTTTGTTATTTTATGAGTATGCATGTGGTGAGTGATTGTAGCATCATTTGATGCACATGTCTTGATTTGGTATCTAAATGTTTGTTTTGCTTGTCTTGCTTGAGTGGAATGTTTTACCTCTTTTAGAATTGTGGTGTTAATCTAGAATTTTTCCAAAATAGCAAAAACTTTTGTTTGATTTTTGTCAACTCTTGCTTGGTTGTTTTAGTTGGATTCCTTAGCCTTTAGTCTTGTTGGAAAACTTTTAGGAGCACTTTTATTAATTCTTCTAGTTTTGATTTTAGAAACTTTGATCTTCATGCCTGTTAAAACTTAGCATATCTAGGGCTTTAGACTAAGCAAACTAGAATTTGTTTTTGGCTTGCTTCTGCTCCTTGTTGATCCTTAGTGCTTGTAGTTTCCAGTCATGATTTTAGTCGATGGTTAGCACCCTGTTTTGTCACTAACACAACCAGGGTTTAGAGCCTAGTCTAACTATTGACCATTTGGTCATCTCTCACTAAACCAACCCCTAAACCCCACCTAACTCGACCCCTCTCTCACCACTCTCACCCCTGGACAGAAGAGGGGTATCCTAGTCAGCCTAGCCCCACTAGTCAGCCCCTCCATCTCCCTCTCCACCACTCCACACTTCTCTTTTCACTCCACCCCCAATAGGAGCTCACTCCCCCTCCTCTCACTGGCCAAACCACGTCGACCACGGCCATCTCTCTCCTGCCCACTACTCCACCGCCCCTGGTGACCTTTGCCCGTGCCCCACGTCACCCCAGCCGACCCCTTGGTCCGAAAACCCTAGAAGAGGGTGAGCTCGCCCCCTCACTCGCCCCGGCCTCCTCATTCACTCCTCTGTCCCCCAGAGCACACTCACCTCACCCCACCACCCTCCCGCGAAGCCCAGCCCGTCCCCGAGCTCTCTGCCGCCCGTGAACGTCGGAGGAAGCCCGAGGTCGTCGCTGACGAAACACGGCCGTGTCATCATTCTACTCCATTATTCCTCGCCATTTTTGGCCCTGGGAACTCCCCCTGCCTAGATCTAACCCTCCCCATCTTCTTATTTGCCCAGACCCGCCGAGGAGCTCGCAGTCGTCGTCGACCGAAGAAACACGTCGCCGCCGTCGCCATGGATTCCGGCCATCTCCGATGACGCCGTCTTCGCCCAAGCCTCTCCCTCGACCTACTCCACCATCCCCAGCCTGCCAAAGTCGCATGCAAGCACCCTAGGTGAGCTAGCACGTCGCTGCCATTTTTCTGGTCGTGCGGACGCCATGCAGCGCGATGAAGAAGACGACCTGGGGCGCCCTCTTTCAAATTTTCGCGATTGGGCCTTGCTGGACGCGCTGCTGGGCTGGCCTGCCTCGCCCAGGCCTGGATCCGTGCGGCCACTGCCGGATCCGGCCCAAGCACGGCCCGCCAGCAGTTTTATTTCCTAGTTTTTATCTTTTTCTGTTTCTGTTTATTGAGTGTACTTAGTTTAATTAGGTTGTGCCTAATCTGTTGATGGTAAATTTTTAGGGTAAATTTTGTTGGATGCCCGTGGGTTTTATTAAACATGCAGGACCAGTTTGGAAAAAAAAAATTGTATTTTGTGCTACACATTAAATATTGCAGAAAGTGTGTTTTCCACTCTTTTTAGGATATCTTGAGTTAGGAATGTCCTTTTTAGGTGAATCCAATTTGTGCAGAAAGGTAAAATCAATACCTTTCCATATAATTTAACCTTGCATGCAGGAGTTTCCTAGAACTGGAGTTCTACTCCTTTTGGTTTTGAGACCAGTAGCAGTTGTAGGATTTTTAATTCTTGTTTGGTGGTAGCTATTGATGCAAATCCAATTTCTATGGCTTGGTATGACTTCAAGGAGTACTGTGTTAAAAGGGTTTATTTTTAGGAGCTTTATTCTGTGAGTAGCGAATTATTTCCTAAAGCAGGACCATTTAAGAGAAGAAAATGAATTATTTTAATTCCTGTTTTTATTAAACTTGAGTACCCAATCTGGTTATGCTCATCCTTATAAACTCCTGTTGTTAACACTATGTTTTTAGGGTTGGTCCTCTGTTTTTGATTTACAAAGGTTTTTACTTAAGTAAAGGTTTTTAATCATGTTTCTTTATAAATGAAATATTCATCGATTGAACCTTAAAACTATTTAGATTTTAAGTGCTGTTAATTTTTACCAATAAGCAACCAGTAGCTCTTGTTTGGCTTGATGGTTGTAGTGGTCTTATTGGTGGTGTTCTATAAAAAGCCAACTGCACCTTGTTGGCTCTTAATCAAAAACTGGTGTGAACAGTGGTGTTAACCTTTGTTGGTTGATTAACTACCTAGTGTTGTGTATACTGTCATAGGTGTGTTTGTTGTTTGTCCTAGTTATATGGACTTGTTGTTTGTTGCTGTTTTAATTAAGTGAGTTGTCTGCTTTTGAGCGTTAGTTTAGTGCCTTGTGCAATGCTTGTTGTTTTGTTTAAGCACTTTAGATTGTTGTCAACCCGCTACTTAGAATTAACGGTAGTCGCGTTTAATTTTCCGGTACCATAGAACCGCAAGAGGAGGAGCAATACGTGGGAGTGGAACCTGTCTATGAAGAAGAGCAATACCAGGGACACTTTGCGGAGCAAGGCAAGCCACCTCACCACTCTACTGAAATCCTATTATCTTCACAAGCATGTTTTGTTTTTCAAAATAAAATAATGCATGTTTTATTTCCTTTGTGGCATCTTGCCACCCAAAAACTATTTTACAAAATGTTGTTTGGCCAAAGATATCTACTAGAATATAATAGGGGTTATAAAAATTAAGTCTTCACTTGAGAAGCCTTCTACTGAAGGCGCTATCAAGAAAATTATGTTCTCTAGTAGTATATCCTTATACTCTTACCTCAAAACCTTAGGATGGGAGCCTGGATTTGATGAAATGTTTTTGAAAGAAAACCCGAGTCGCTGGGAGCGATCGGCGAGAAAGTGCTTTATAAAAACCCATGTTGCTGGGAGCAAATGGAGAGGTTTATGAAAACCTGAAGTGCTGGGAGCACTCGGTGAGTTTACGAAAACCCGAGCTGCTGGGAGCAGTCGGAGATGGAGGTTTGTTTACGAAGTCCCTGCTGCCGCCCGAACAATTAACCCGTACAACCACATTACCTCAAAATGGGCACGAGGCTTAGCGGAAGCTTGTTGGTGTTAGTATTCGAATACTCCTCAATTGGCTAGAAGGGGTTAGAGTCCCCGGAACCGAATGCTGGATATGGGCATACAAAGTGTGGACTTCGTGTGCCACCGGGAAGCAACGATGGGTCTCCTGTCATGGCGGTGTGAGACTAGGGAAACCGGATCGATACGGCTAGCTCACTCGGTGCCGGGGAGAACAAACCCACTCGAAGAGGATATTCTTATACTAGCACTGACATAGTGGAAGTTAGGATCGGCCGTCTGATGTGTGCATGCTGTCTCTGTACAGTCCGTGGTTGATCCACGGCAGACCATCCGAATCTTGTGGTGAAAGTGTACCACCTCTGCAGAGTGTAAATCTATTCGAATAGCCGTGTCCGCGGTCATGGACGGTTGCAAAGGCCACACTGGGCGAGTGGTGAAAGAAGAAAAGTTGTTTTCGGTTTTGGACTAAAAGAAGAATCAGAAAGGTACCTGGGAGGTACGGATTTTGGGAGAAGATGGTTGGTCTCGGGAGTCAACGAGTCGGAACCCGGAAAGGAAAAAGGGGCATCCCTATCCTAGTGTTTTGGAAAAGTTTTACAAAAGTGTTTTCAAACGTGGAAATGTTTTCTGTCCTTTCTAAAAAGAAGGAGAATTATATCTCCCAATACCTTTTTCAACAAAGATATAGAGATGTTGTATTCTCTATGTCTAAAAGCATCGTTTGCGAAAATTAAGCCCTATAGTCATATATAGCAACTATCCCAGTTTTTGAAAACGCTTTTATTGCATTACCATGGAAACTTAAGCCTGGTGGTGGTCTTGCGAGTACGTAATTGTACTCATGGCTGTGTCCCTGGATATTCCAATGTCCAGGTTTTCAACGAGAAGACCTACGCCGAAGATGAGGAGTACGCCGACGACTACGCCAACTGAGTGTCACCGGTCAACTGCACTGTGGGAATGCGTCCGGTTGTGACGAGGGCCGGCGCTAGCCGAAAGCTTCCGCTATATCGTAGTTAATTCCGTCCTGCGTGACGAGGGTTGCAGGCTTGGTCGTGTGACCACCATTTATGTAAGTCTTGTACTAATCGAGTTGGATGATGTAACTCTGTATACCATGTTGGTTATGTGATCGCGATGCACTGATCATTGGGATCGTGATCTGTTTACATAACGTGGGCACCTCGGACTGGTAAATCTGAGGGTCCCTACAACATGTAGCAATTGACATAATATAAACATGGAACATAAGAAATTATAGATACGTTGGAGACGTATCAAGCATCCCCAAGCTTAGTTCTACTCGTCCTCGAGTAGGTAAAACGATAACAACAAATAATTTTTAGGTGACATGCTACCACATAATCATGATCAAATAATATTGTAAAGCATATGTTATGAATGAAGTGACTCAAGGTAATGGTCTATAGTTTGCTAACAAATAGATAATGAGTAAACAACTGAATCATATAAGCAAAAACTTTTCATAAATAGTACTTTCAAGACAAGCATCAAAAAGTTTTGCATAAGAGTTAACTCATAAAGCAATAGATTCTAAGTAAAAGGCATTGAAGCAACACAAAGGAAGATTTAAGTTTCAGCAATTGCTTTCAACTTTCAACTTGTATATCTCATGGATAATTGTCAACACAAAGCAATATAATAAGTGCAATAAGTAAGCATATAAAAATTGTTGCACACAAAGTTGACACAAGTGTTTGCTTCTGAGATAGAAAGGAGTAGGTAAACTGACTCAACCTAAAGTAAAAGAAAGGCCCTTCGCAGAGGGAAGCAGGGATTAAATCATGTGCTAGAGCTTTTTAAGTTTTGAAATCATATAGAGAGCATAAAAATAATGTTTTGAGAGGTGTTTGTTGTTGTCAACGAATGGTAGTGGGCACTCTAACCCCCTTGTCAACCAGACTTTCAAGAGCGGCTCCCATGAAGGACGTTATTTTACCCAAAGGCAGATCATCCCTCTTCTCTTTTGTTTACACATGTACTTTAATTTGGGTGACACTCCTCCCAACCTTTGCTTACACAAGCCATGGCTAACCGAATCCTCGGGTGCCTTCCAACAATCACATACCATGGAGGAGTGTCTATTTTAAATGATCAACTTTTTAAATTGCTTACTGATAAATCAGGGCAAAACATGTGAAGAGAATTAAAGGTGAAAGTTGTAATTAATTGGGACTGGGCACCCCATTTGCCAGCTCTTTTTGCAAAATTATTGGATAAGCGGATGTATATGCCACTAGTCCATTGGTGAAAGTCTGTCAGGAGTAAATGACAAGGTTGAAAGATAAAACACCACATACTTCCTCATGAGCTATAAAACATTGACACAAATAAGGGATAATAGCTTTTGAATAGTTTAAAGGTAGCACATGAAGTATTTACTTGGAATGGCAGAAAATACCACATAATAGGTAGTTATGGTGGACACAAATGGCATGGGTTTTGGCTCAAGGATTTGGATGCACGAGAAGCATTCCCTCTCAGTACAGAGTTTAGGCTAGCAAGGTTGTTTGAAGCAAACACAAGATATCAACCGGTACAGCAAGACTTACATGAAAACATATTGCAAGCATTATAAGACTCTACACTGTCTTCCTTGTTGCTCAAACACTTTTACCAGAAAATATCTAGACCTTAGAGATAGCAAACATGCAAACCAAATTTCAACAAGCTCTACGGTAGTTCTTTACTAATAGGTTTTTAACTACATGATGCAAGAGCTTAAACATGAAATACTTGAGAGCTCAAAACAATTGCCAAGTGTCAAATTATCCAAGACAATGATCTATATGTGTGTCTTTTCGATATACCATCTACCACATGTTGCATTTTCTGTTTCCAACCAAACACCAATCAACTTATTTCAACAAAAACTCTCCAAATAATTTACAAATGAAACAAGAGAGTATTACTCTACAAGAACTAACAGCTCTGAAAAGAGATGCATGAAAAACAGGAGCTAAAAGCATAGCAGTAGCTAGATAAGAATACTCAACAATATAAGTGAAGAATATGAGTATTCACATGAAAAAGCGGAGCGTGTCTCTCTCCCACACAAGAATGCTAGGATCCAATTTATTCAGAAAATAAAAATAACAATGCGAAAATAAAAGCACACAGACGCTCCAAGTAAAGTACATAAGATGTGGAAGAATTAAAATATAGTTTCACTAGAATGACCTGATAAGTTGTTGATGAAGAAGGGGATGCCTTGGGCATCCCCAAGCTTAGACGCTTGAGTCTTCTTGAAATATGCTTGGGTGACCCACGGGGGCATCCCCAAGCTTAGGCTTTTCACTCTTCTTGATCACATCATATCATCCTTCTCGCTTGATCCTTGAAAACTTCCGCCACACCAAACTCAAAGTAATTCTCATTAGAGGGTTAGTGCATAATCAAAAATTCACATATTCTACAGTGACACAATCATCACCAATACTTCTGGACATTAGCTACAGCCACTGATGTTTTTGGAGCAAAGAAATCCAATCAAACAAGTAAAAGAGGCAATGCAAAATAAATGGCAGAATCTGTCAAAACAGAACAGTCCGTAAAGACGAATTTTTTGAGGCACTTAAGTTGCTCAGATTGAGAAACTCAAAACTAATGAAAGTTGCGTACATATCTGAGGATCACGCACGAATTTTTTCAGAATTTTCAATTTTTCTGGAGTGAATAAAGCTCAAAACCGTGGACAGCAAAAATCTGTCCCTGTGCAGAAATCCAAATCTAGCATCAACTTTCTACTAGAGACTTTACTTGGCACAACATTGCAAGAAAATAAAGATACAAAGGAGTTGTTACAGAAGTAAGCACACTCCTTGACTCAAATAAAATAAAAATAACAGGAAATAAAATGATGGGTTGTCTCCCATAAGCGCTTTTCTTTAACGCCTTTCAGCTAGGCGCAGAAAGTGAAAATCAAGTGTTCTCAAGAGAAGAAGCATCAACATCATAATTTGTTCTAATAATAGAATCAAAAGGTAGCTTCATTCTCTTTCTAGGGAAGTGTTCCATACCTTTCTTGAGTGGGAATTGATACCTAATATTCCCTTCTTTCATATCAATAATAGCACCAACAGTTCGAAGAAAAGGTCTTCCCAAAACAATAGGACAAGATGCATTGCATTCAATATCCAAAACAACAAAATCAACGGGGACAAGGTTATTGTTAACCATAATATGAACATTATCAATTCTCCCCAAAGGTTTCTTCATAGAATTATCAGCAAGATGAACATCCAAATAACAGTGTTCCAAAGGTGGTAAATCAAGCATATCATAAAGTTTCTTAGGCATAACAGAGATACTAGCACCAAGATCACATAAAGCATTACAATCAAAATCATTCACCTTCATTTTAATGATGGGCTCCCAACCATCTTCTAACTTCCTAGGGATAGAAGCTTCATGTCTTAATTTCTCTTCCCTAACTTGCATGAGAGCATTTGTAATATGTTTTGTAAAAGCCATTTATAGCACTAGCATTAGGACTTCTAGCTAGCTTTTGCAAGAACATAATAACTTCAGAAATATTACAATTATCAAAATCAAGATCATCGTCATCTAAAGCAATGGGACCATTGTCCCCCATAGTTCGAAAAATTTCAGCACTTTTATCAGGAACAGTTTCAGTGGTTTTAGGCAATTTCAAACGTTTTGCAATGGAAGTGGAAATTGCCAACACCAATTATGTTACCATTGATAGTAGAAGGTTTACTAACATGTGATGCTTCAGCATTACTAGTGGTGGTAATAGTACAAACTCTAGCTATACTATTTCTCTAGCAATTTTATCTTCTCTTTCCCACCTAGCATGCAATTCAGCCAACATCCTAATATTGTTATCAATTTTAACTTGGATAGCATTGGCAGTAGCAAAAATCTTGTTATCAATAGCTTCAGGTTTAGCAGCCATTTTATTAATTAAAGAAGCTTGTGATTCAGACATGGATGAAATACGGTTTTCAGCATTTGAAAGCTTAGTTTGCAAACCAGAAATTTCCTTATTCAAATTTCAAGTTGATGTCCTATATTCTTCAACATAGCAGATTGTTCATTCATGGTTTTAGTAAACAATTGGTTTTGCTCATATTGTGATTGCATATAATTCTTAGTAGCCCTTTCAATTTCTAGCATCCTTTCCTCACTAGGCAACCCAGATCTACCATAAGAATTACCATAACCATTGCTAGAAGGATATGGCTTATAATTGTTGTTACCAAAATTATTCCTATAAGCATTGTTGTTGAAATTATTATTTTTAATGAAGTTCACATCAACATGCTCTTCTTGGGCAACCAATGAAGCTAAAGGAACATTATTTGGATCAACATGAGATTTACCATTCACAAGCATAGACATAATGACATCAATCTTATCACTCAAGGAAGAGGTTTCTTCAACATAATTTACCTTCTTACCTTGTGGAGTCCTCTCAGTGTGCCATTCAGAATAATTAATCATCATATCATCAAGAAGCTTTGTTGCTGCACCAAAGTGATGGACATAAAGGTACCTCCAGCAGCTGAATCCAGAAGGTTTCTTGAAGAAAAATTCAGCCTGCATAAAAGGTTTGGATGATCATCCAAGCAGTCAGTCCATGGGTGGGACAATTCTTTACCAATGATTTCATTCTCTCCCATGCTTGGGCAACATGCTCATTATCAAATTGTTTAAAATTCATAATGCTACTTCTCAAAGATATAATCTTAGCAGGAGGATAATATTTCCCAATGAAAGCATCTTTGCATTTAGTCCATGAATCAATACTATTTCTAGGCAAAGATAGCAACCATTCTTTAGCTCTTCCTCTTAAAGAGAAAGGAAATAATTTCAGTTTAATAATATCTCCATCTATATCCTTATACTTTTGCATCTCACAAAGTTCAACAAAATTATTAAGGTGAGCAGCAGCATCATCAGTACTAACACCAGAAAATTGCTCTTTCATAACAAGATTTAACAGAGCAGGTTTAATTTCATAAAAGTCTGCTTTAGAAGCAGGTGGAGCAATAGGAGTGCATATGAAATCATTATTGTTTGTGCTAGTGAAGTCACACAAC
Source organism: Poa pratensis (assembly GCA_947311845.1). Taxonomy (NCBI): domain Eukaryota; kingdom Viridiplantae; phylum Streptophyta; class Magnoliopsida; order Poales; family Poaceae; genus Poa; species Poa pratensis. The sequence continues at coordinate 45,644,450 of CAMZMU010000083.1, forward strand.
TTGGTGTTCTCAGGAGTACTCATTTTAGCAAAATTAAAGCTAGGCCGAAATATAAAAGTAAATGCAAGTAACTAATTTTTTGTGTTTTTGATATAAAGAAGCAAACAAGATAAAGTAAAAATAAAATAAGCAAGACAAAAACAAAGTAAAGAGATTGGAAGTGAGAGACTCCCCTTGCAGAAGGTTTGACTTCCCCGGCAACGGTGCCAGAAAACTGGCTTGATGCGTGTTAAGTTACACGTCCGTTGGGAACCCCAAGAGAAAGGTTGATGAGTGCAGCAGCAAGTTTTTCCTCAGTAAGAAACCAAGGTTTAATCGAACCAGTAGGAAGTCAAGGGTCTTCTGAAGGTTGTTGGTGGCTGAATGTGGCACGGCGCAACACCAGGGAATCAACAGCAACGTGGAACCTGCACACAACACAACAAACTACTTTGCCCCAACGAAACAGTGAGGTTGTCAATCTCACCGGCTTGCTGAAAACAAAGGATTAAAAGTGTGGTGTGGAAAATGATGTTTGCTTGCAGAGAATTAAAGAGAACAATGATTGCAGTTGGTTGTATTTCAGATGCAAAGAATGGACCGGGGTCCACAGTTCACTAGTGGTGTCTCTCCATAATAAAATACTAACATGCTGGGTAAACAAATTACAGCTGGGCAATTGACAAAATAGAGAGTGCATAACAATGCATATACAAGTCATGATGATCACTATGAGATTTACTTGGGCATTACGACAAAGTACACAGACCGCTAGCCAGCATGCATCTGTGCCTAAATAGTCCACCTTCAGGTTAGCATCCGCACCCCTTCCAGTATTAAGTTGCAAGCAACAGACAATTGCATTAAGTATGGTGCATAATGTAAACAATACAAATATCCTTAGACAAAGCATTGCTATTTTACCCCTAGTAGCAACACACATCCACAACCTTAGAACTTTCTGTCACTGTCCCAGATTAAATGGAGGCATGAACCCACTATCTAGCATAAATACTCCCTCTTGGAGTTACAAGCATAAACTTGGCCAAAGCCTACACTAGCAACGGAGAGCATGCAAGATCATAAACAACATAGGCATGATAAATCAATAATCAACTTGACATAATTCAATATTCATCGGATCCTAGCAAACACAACATGTAGCATTACAATAAGATGATCTTGATCATGATAGGCAGCTCACAAGATCTAAACATGATGGCACAAGAGGAGAAGACAACCATCTAGCTACTGCTATGGACCCATAGTCCAGGGGTGGACTACTCACACATCACTCCGGAGGAAGGCATGGCGATGTAGAGCCCTCCGGTGATGATTCCCCTCTCCGGCAGGGTGCCGGCAAGAGCTTCAGAACCCTCCCGGGCTAGGGTTGACGACGGCGGCGGCTCTGTAACTTTTCGTGGATGGAGGCTCGGGTGTTTAGGGTTTTCCCGAGAAAGGCAATTTATAGGCGAAGGGGCGATGTCGGTGGAGGCCTGAGGGCTCCTCGCCACGTGGCGGCGCGCCAGGGGTGGGACCCGCGCCACCACATGGTGAGGGCGCCTCGGTGCCCCCCTTCGTCTCTCCTTCGGACTCCGTGTACGTGACAGAAAATAGGACCTTGGCTTTTTGTTTCGTCCAATTCTGAGAATATTTCTAGAACAGCTTTTCTGGAATAAAAAACAGCAGAAAACAGGAACTGGCACTGTGGCATCTTGTTAATAGGTTAGTCCCAGAAAATGCATAAAAATGCTATAAAGTGTGAATAAAACATGTGGCAATTGACATAATATAAACATGGAACATAAGAAATTATAGATACATTGGAGACGTATCAGCTGCCTATCATGATCAAGATCATCTTATTGTAATGCTACATGTTGTGTTTGCTGGGATCCGATGAATATTGAATACTATGTCAAGTTGATTATCAATCTATCTTATATGTTATTTATGATCTTGCATGCTTTCCGTTACTAGTAGATGCTTTGGCCAAGTAGATGCTTGTAACTCCAAGAGTGAGTATTTATGCTAGATAGTGGGTTCATGCCTCCGGTAATCTGGGAGAGTGACAATAACTTCTAAGATTGTGGATGTGCTGTTGCCACTAGGGATAAAATAACCGATGCTTAGCTTAAGGGTGCGCCGTTATGTCTAATGCATTTGTTTACATTACGCACATTACTTAATGCAATTATCTGTTGCTTGCAACTTAATACCAACGGGGAACTTGGATGACAACCTGGCGGTGGATTATTAGTCATAGACGCTGTTGGATAACGGTCTATGTATTTTGTCGTAATGCCCACATGAATATCATAGTAATCATCATGTCATATATATGCATTGTCATGCGCTCAATATTTTGTCAATTGCCCAGCTGTAATTTGTTCACCCAGCATGTTAGTTATCTTTTATGGAGAGACACCACTAGTGAACTGTGGACTCCGGTCCATTCTTTTACACTGATAATACAACCAACTGCAAACATTGTTCCTTTTCATTCTCTGCAATTTACAACTGTTTTCCACACCATACGTTTAATCCTTTGTTTTCAGCAAGGCGGTGAGATTGACAACCTCACTGTTTCGTTGGGGCAAAGTAGTTTGATTGTGTTGTGTGCAGATTCCACGTTGGTGATCGAGTAAACGGCACCACCAACAACCTTCAGAAGCGATTTCTTGTTCCTACTGGTTCGATTAAACCTTAGTTTCATACTGAGGGAAACTGCTGCTACACTGCTTCATACCTTCCTCTTGGGTCTCCCAACGAACGTGTGATCCACGCTATCAAGCTCTTTTTCTGGCGCCGTTGCCGAGGAGCAAGAGGATTTCTGCAAGGGGAGTTTCACGCTTCCAATCTCTTTACTTTGTTATTGTCTTGCTTAGTTTATTTTTATCTAGTCTTGTTTGCTTTAGTTATCAAAAACACAAAAAATTAGTTTTCTGCATCTAGTTTATTTCGGTTTGTTATTATGTCTAGTTGTTTACTTGCTATCAATGGCTGGTCTCTCTGAAGCGAAATCTTATTGGCTAAGTGGGTTCACAGAGGAACAACAAAATTATTATAAGGAATACCGCTTATCTCAAAAAGGGAAATATGTATGGGAACAAATAAGTAGATTGAATTATTTTGCTAAAAACTTGTGCTCTACTTATGATGAATCCTACTGCTTTAATGAATCTTTATGTTGTAGAAGGCATAAACACCTCCCTTTCCAATGTGATTATAATGATAATGAAATCTTGGCTGCTTATGCTAAAGAAAACTATGACTTTGTTAATCTTGAACAAATTGAAGAATTTTTTGTTTTTAAGGGTGCCTATGAAATTGCTGGTTATATTCAAGATGATGATGCTCCTTATAGATCTGATACTTTTGCTATGCTTGGATATTGCCTTGAGTATTATAATGATAATCCTCATATTACTGAATTTCTTGAGAAAAGACATCCTCAAAAAGAAGAGACCATTGTCTTGCAGTAACCTGTAGAAGAAGAAACTACTGCTGAAGCTGAAAGCTCATTGGATGAAAAAGAGGAGGAGAGTGATGAACAAAAGAAGGAAGAATGGATTAGCTACCCATGCCTACCTTCTAATGAGAGTAACTCATTACCTCTTACATTATTTGATCACCCTTCATCCTTACCAAAGGAGGATGAATGTTATGTTCCTATGGATTCTCTTGAAATATCCCCTATGAATGAAACTTGTGGAAATGATTATGCTACTGTTATTTATGATAATCCATGCTATTTTGATAATCTTATGATAATCCTCTATTTATTCCTAATTTCGAAATGCATGGTAATGAGAAAGTTTTCTTAGAAAATGTTTATGATAAAGCTCTAGATGATGGTCCTATGTTGCTTGATAATATTAATTGTACTACTATTGAAAATGGGATTGGAGAGGTATTGACTTTAGCTAAATGGAGTCCCATACCTTTTGAGAGTGATCAATCATCTTGTTATAAAATTGTTAAAAGTGGGTTTGAAAATTTTGATTCCACTATTTTTGTGCTTGATAAAAAGTATGTGTTTGTAGATCATGAAAAGCATGCTTTATGTGATAGTTATATTGTTGAGTTTGTTCATGATGCTACTGAAAATTATTATGGGAGAGGAAAATATGATTGAAGAAATTTTCATGGTACTAAAACACCTCTCTATATGCTGAAAGTTTTGAAGTTGCACTTGTTTTGCCTTCCTATGCTAGTCACTTTGTGTTTCTTGTCTTCTTACAAGGCTCCTATGCATAGGAAGATTTTTAGATTTAAACATGTTTTATATATGCTTTTTGATGCTCTCTTTTATGTTTCAACTCTTATCCTTATGTGAGCATCATAAAAATTACTATGCCTAGCTGAAAGGCGTTAAAGAAAAGCGCTTATGGGAGACAACCCATTATTTTATTTCTGCAATTTTTGTTTTCTTTTTGAGTCAAGGAGTTGTTTAGTTCTGTAACAATTCCTTTGTATCTTTATTTTATCGCATTGTTGTGCCAAGTATTGCCTCTAATAGGAAGATGATGCTAGATTTGGATTTCTGCGCATGAACAGATTTCTGCTGTTCACCGTTTTAATTCTGTAAAATCATAGAAAAATTATTTAAATCTGCAAATTTTTGTGCGTTATCCTTAGATATGTACGCATCTTTCGTTAGTTTAAAGTTTTTCGATCTGAGCAACGTAAGTGCCTCAAAAAAAATTCGTCTTTACGGACTGTTCTGTTTAGACAGATTCTGTCTTTTATTTTTCGCATTCTTCAGGGTGGGAAAAAATAGCTTGACTAAAAGCCGGGAAACCATGCTATACAAAATTTTATACTAGCTCTAAATTTTGTCAAATGCAAAGAGGAAAAATGAACTAACATCTCTCGTCCGGTTTTAGCCAGTTTCCTCCAAACCGTTTTTTCCTACCCTACTTGTGACCAAGGATTCTTTTTTTTGTGAAAAGGTCACCGATCTATTGATCATCATCAAGGGTACAAAGAATCCGAAAACTAATAAAAATTACAAATAGGTTTTCATACCACCTAGCGACGACTACAAGCACTGGAGCGAGCCGAAGGTGTGCCACCGTCCTCACCCCTCCCTCACCAAAGCCGGGTAAAGCTTGTCGTAGTAGAGCTTGTTGTAGTAGCCATACGGGAAGTCGTCGTGCTAAGGCCCCGAAGGACCAGCACACCGGAGGAGAAACCATCGCCAATGATGACAACAATATATTGAAAAAACTAGACCTACAGCCACACGAACGAACACGAAAATGGACAGGAAAACACGAGATCCGTCGGACACAAAAACTTCACCGCCCTACACCGGTGCTACGCGCACCACCGGAGCGAGGATAGGATGGGGAGAACCTTATTCTGACATTAGGATGTCGGCGTCGCCACACGATTCCAAAAAAGACACCGAAAACATAAAAAAAAAGGAACGAAAAGCTTCTCGCCGGCGAGGGGCCGCGGTTCACCGCACCTCTGAGGCCCCAAGGGCCGCCGGAGGCGGGAGGACCAGCAGCTTCGCCGCCGAGAGGGAGGAAACCTAGATCGCTTTGTAGCCGTGCTGAAGCCTTCACGTGTTCTGTACCGGTTCGTGTATAGATAGTGTCACACGTCTTTTGGGTTTCTGACTTTCGGTGTGACTCTGGCTTCTTAGCTGTATCATAATAATTAAGTAATGCAATGCAACAATATGCCCTAGCTGACTCAATAAAACAATACACAGAATAGAACAAAACAAGACACAAATCACCACCCAGTTATATTCTTCGGCGTGGATCTCCAACCAGTCATTTCTTGGACGAACAAATTATTGTAGATTTGTGTTGCTTGGTACCAACAAAAAATAAGCTAGAGACGTTCTTAACAAGATGCAGTGATCACTTTCCCTCAGCATAATCAATGGACATCCTGAACAAAGCTCGGCAAAACACATGCTTTGGAGACTATTACCACCTACAATTGTATATAATTTTGCCAATTCATGTTAACTACATACTTCACTAGTTTGATTTTCGGATGGATCACGATCATCGTAAGATATACGACCTGTTCGAACTAAATGACTGCATGGAAAGAGTGCAGTCAAAATTCATAACTTTGACTACTGATATACAAAACCTACTTACATTTGTAGTAGTATTACTAGAGTTGACAGGAAAAATATTTCATAATATATTTCTCTCAAGCTTTACATACGAGTACAAATCTAATGGTCAAAGATGCAAAGTGGAGACCATGTCACTGTCTATTTAATGGATGGAGCAATATCTTTTGTCATAATTGTGCCTGCCGAGTTTGCATTTGGTATAGAATATGTTGTTAGTTTGCAAAATAACAACTACAAATATGATTCTTCACAACAACAAAAAATCAGCAATAGTAAAAAAGAAATCACATACAGTTCTGTGTACGAAGCGTACTACGTGATAGCCAATTATTACGGACGCTTCAAAAGCGTTTATGTTACCTCACACATTATTGCTGACACAAAAAGTCGGACAGTTAAAAAAAAAGTCTTTCCAGTTTCCCTGCCGGAAGCTCCGACGTGTATAAGGAATTTAATTTAATTAATTCCTGAGAATCAGCCAATCTTAAAAGTCCCCGGGATTCAACCTTAAAAAATGATGAACTTTCCTGCGGATCAACGGCCATCAAAGTAAAATCCCAACGAATCCGCAAATGAAAAGGAATTTAATCCGCTGGTGATCTCTCTGCAGGGCTCGCGTCCCTACAAATAGACGTCGATCCGAAACTACGCTTTGCTAGCACATACAGCACTTGATCTTTCTCCGATTCATTCTGCTGTTATTCTCGTACGTAAGCGGAGCAATCGTCTCACGTCGTAAACTGCGGCCATGGCCTCTTCTTCCTTCGTCTCCTTCGCGGCTCTGGCCATCAGCTGCCTCCTGCTCCTCCATCCCCGCAGCGTCTCCGGCTGGACCAACGGCGGCGCGACGTGGTACGGCCCCCGCAACGGCGCCGGCACCGACGGTACGTATACATACATACAGTCGTCTTTACATGGACGCATGTAACCGATCCTGCGTGCATGATGATGCATGGCGTATATTCTAGTTGATCATCAGTGCTGACGCCAGCACGGATGGATGCGTGTTGCATGCAGGTGGTGCGTGCGGCTACCAGGGCGACGTCGAGCAGCGGCCGTTCTCCGCTATGATCACGGCAGGCGGCCCCTCTATCTTCGAGAACGGCAAGGGTTGCGGCGCTTGCTATCAGGTGAAATGCACCGGCAATGCCGCTTGCTCCGGCAGACCAGTGACCGTGGTCGTCACCGACCAGTGCCCCGGCGGGCCGTGCCTGGCCGAGACCGCCCACTTCGACCTCAGCGGGAGGGCCTTCGGCGCTATGGCCAAGCCCGGCCAGGCCGACAACCTCCGCAACGTCGGCGTCCTCGAAGTCCAGTACAACCGGTACGTAAGCGGACATACACTCATCTTCGCGTGGTCCGTGGATCGATCCGCTAATTACCGTCCTGATCTGTTTGATTTCATGGCGCGCATGCAGGGTGCCGTGCAGCTGGCGCGGGATGGACATCGCCTTCAGGGTAGACGCTGGCTCCAACCCAAACTACCTCGCGGTTCTCGTGGAGGACGAGTCCGGCGACGGCGACCTGTCGGCGGTCGAGCTCCAGCAGCGCGGCGGCAGTTGGGCGCCGATGCAGCAGTCGTGGGGCGCAGTGTGGAAGTACAACTCGGGCTCCACACTGCAGGCGCCCATCTCGATCCGCATTACCTCCAGCTCCGGCAGGAAGCTCGTCGCCAGCAACGTCATCCCCACCGGCTGGCAGCCTGGCCACGCCTACCGATCCATCGTTAACTTCTGATCGAGTGATCGATCAGTAGGATGTTAATTAATTTGCACCCGCGCCCGCTAGCTAGCTAGGTCTTTGCTCTGTAATCGCCATATTGATATGCGGCGGTTGTAGTTCCTGATCAGCTGGATATCTGTCTAGTTTCTTATGACGATCAACATTGCTAAACATGCATAAACCCTCAAGTTTAGTGCCAATTGCGTTGTTCGCCAATATTTAGTGAATAAATTTATATTGAAATTAAATAGTATACAGCCTTAAATTCACGAATTTACAATTGCCAGGAATTAGATCATTGTCTTCGAGTGTTATCTTCAGTACATGGATCAGTTCTAAAATTAGGTGATTGCCTATGCATGATCTGTTCCCCACAACAGGACAATGGGAACACTATTTTACTGTGGTCGGGAAGGTATGCATATAACAAACCTACGATAATCTATTCACCCAACGATAGAAATGTAAACTGCGCAACTCCCTTGTGGTGTGAGGGTGTGTACGCGTCTATATTGTACAAGATAATTCTACCCAAAAAAAACTATGTACAATCCAAATATAGATGCACAATATAGCCAAAAGATATATATACGTATGTGACTTCCTCAATATATATCATAAGTTAAGCAACTCTAGTCTTAATGTAGATGTTCGCCGTCTAGGTTGTATTCAGAGTTTTTGAAATAAAAAAGTAGAGACATATAATACCAAAAGCTAGATAGACACATATCATTGTCGATACATATAACCGAAAGGTAGATACATATAACTTTGTCAATATATCTTGAAGCTACACGATAGTATGTGTTGTGTTTAGCTGAGTGTGTGCGCTCGTCTATGTTGTACCTGGTGTTTCTAAAATAAAAACAAGTTAGGTGGGATGGCGTTTTGTCACCCAGGAGCATATGCCCCGGTTTTAAAAAAATGCATTTTAAAACACATTTGAAATGTCAAAAATTCGGACCTAAAATTTCACGTGTACATGTTGATGTCGTTGCACGGAAAACCGACATTTTTTGTGTCGTGTGTAAAAAACAAAATTTGGGTGCTAAAAAAGGCTTTCCACGAGACATTTTTTTGTCTTTTTACACAAACCATAAAAAAATATCCGTATCCCACGAAACTTTTCGTGGCCAACATTGAATGTCGAGATGTACAAGCCAATTTTTTTTCCGGAATGTTTGACATTCGAAATGTTGTTTCGCGGTGGCAAGAGCATATGCTTCCATGTGCCAAACTGAATTTCCACATATATAACCAAAACGTAGATAAAGACATCTTAGTGTTGATGTCATGTGTACAACCAACGACTAAATGCACATGGCATCAGCACTATATCATGAAACTACATGACTCCGATTTTGAGTGAGTGTGTGCACGTGCCACATTTATACGTCGTCAACTTATGATTGAGTGATCGATAGGTAGGATCCATCAACAACATGTTAATTAATTGCATGTTTGAGCGCTAACTAGGTAGGCAGCTCTGTAGTCGCCATATTGATGCGCGGTTTGAGTTCACAATCTTTTCGATATCGTCCTAGTTTTCTATAACTATCAACTTCACCATACATAAAACCCCAAGATTGGTGCTCACTGCGTTGGTTGTCAATCTTTCAAGTATCAATTTCATGTTGAAAATCACGATGCCTACAAAATCTCAATTAATTTATGCTTTCAAAGAGCAAATGGGTAGATGCATATGACTTCGTGAAGTTATGTGATCCAATTTTCAGTTGTCATTGTGAATGTGCATGTGCATCTATGTGTAATCGGTGTTTCTGCAAAAATAAGGTATATAGATATACAAATAAAACATTTTTTGTGAGACACAGTACAACGCAGACGCTCGCAAACACGTGCACACACTCACCCATATGAACACACACATTCACACCCTACCCCCAATGAGCACCTCTGACGGACTGAGCCGGCGGGTCGAGTCTTGAGATTGACGAAGTCACCATACTCGACGGGAACGTCGCCTCCATATTTCGCCTAAATGAGAAACACCAGTGTCAAACCCGGGTTTGAACTCTGGTGTGATGGGGGTACAACCATCCTACCACAGGCAGGTTCTCTGTTCATCTACACAACTAACTAAACGATAGATACTTCTTCTAAGTTAAATGACAGGTGTTCTGCCTAATCAATTGAGAGGATAAATGGATAGATACATATGATTTTGTCAATGTATCTTCATGCTCCGTCACTCTAGTCCTATACACAATTTGTGAGTGTGCACGTGCAAACGCACTGTACTCATTGTAAGAAAGGAATAAGAATCTACATACATATACATCCAAAAGATAGATATATCAGTGTTGATCTATACAGCCCAAAGATTGATACATATGATTTCGTTGTATCTTTCAAACTTGACGACTCTAAGTCTTCTGCATATTATTTACGTGCGCGCGTCTAAGTCGTACTCATTTGGTGGAGTTACAAGTTTGTTAGCTCTAAAACTATCGTGCAATCTCCATTTTTTCTTTTTATTTGTTTTATCCATGTCGTATGGGTTCTCCAATTTCTATCGTGTGGCTCTTATGTTTTTATTTTTAAATGAATGATTCTGTTTGTGACAACAAAATATATGAATTTTTGGATAATGGAGATATTGGTATTACTATTGGTGGTATTTTATCATATGATAATTTAAAAACATATACATTTTTCGAGAAGAATGCATGAAGAAAATGTGCATAACAAGAAAAGATTTCCCATCTCCGATCTCCATACTAGTTTATTTTTTATTTTATTTTCTAACTTTAAAGCAAAATTATGAAGATCGTTTAAACGCAAGTTAATTATTGTTGTGAAGTTTTTTATTTCAAATAGCTAGAGCTCTTCATATCTATGTAGGAGAATTGTAGAAAATTGGCAGATGGATGATGTCCTTCTTCTGGGCAGGAAAGGAGCGAGCCAACGGTGGACAGTGCCTTGTGGCCTGGGAAAAAAATCTGGACCCCTATGTAGGGTGCGGGATATGGTTTACTCGAATCACAACAGGTTTGATACAATTTGGTAGTAGCTAGAGATTACAGACAGAGATCCGAGACTTGCGGAGGAAGAAGAAGGAGACTGGGTTCGAGAGAGAAGGGGATCGAGAGGAGAGCCGGCCGTCGTGATCCAACTGGATGCCTGCTCTGGTTGGCAGCTTGGTCTTCTTGTAGTCAATTGCGCCAGACCGGCCCGAAGTACTGGTTATTAGGCTTTGTTGCTCGACTGGGCCTCGTTGTCGTGCCCGATTCCTGTAGCGCTTCAGGTGCTTGTAGCTCGTCACGTACTTGTCGTGTAAGTACCTTGACACCCCCCTCCTCCTTTAGATACAGCTTGTCCCCAAGCTGGAGCTCCAGGGAATCGGCCTTGTAGTTCTTCCTTATCCTCCCAAGTTGCCGAAGCTTCATCACCAGTAGACCATTGAATCAAGTTTTGAGTCACCACTTGATTCGCCTTCTTACGGAGTCGAGTTGCCAATACTTTCTGAGGTACAACAAAAGCATCAGTATCACTAGGAATTGAAATGGAGACTGGCGTACCCGATTTCAGTGCCTCACGAAGCAGTGATACATGGAACACCGGATGAACAGTAGATCCTTCAGGCAGCTTAATTCTGTATGATGTTTCGCTCACTCTTTGAAGAACCTAGAATGGACCGTAGTATTTGAACAATAGCTTGTGATTCGCTCGTGGTGCAATAGAGGCTTGGATATATGGTTGTAACTTCAAGAAGACCATATCACCCACAGAGAACTCCCTGAATGTGCGATTTGATATGCATACTTCTTCATGAGTTGTTGAGCTCGCAGCAAATGTACCCTGAGGAGATCATGCACTACTCTCCTCTCCGTGATCCAAGCTTGCACAGTTGGCACCGTAGAATCTCCTGGTGCTTCCAACCCCCAGTGTCGTGGCTCGTGGCCATACAAAACCACAAAAGGAGAAGAGTTCAATGTTGAATGATGGCTTGTGTTGTACCAGTACTCAGCCAGAGCAATCCATTGACTCCATTTTTTCGGACAAGCATGCACAAAACATCTTAAATAGGTTTCCACACACTGATTCAATCATTCAGTTTGCCCATCAGTGGTTGGGTGGTATGCAGTACTCAGTTTGAGTTCAGTACCAATTGCCTGAAACAGGTCCTGCCAGAATCTGCTTGTGAAAATTGGATCTCTGTCAGATACAATTGTTTCAGGAAGGCTATGTAACTTGTATACATGTTCTACAAACAATGTGGCCACTTTGGATGCTGTATACGGGTGTGATAATGGGATAAAATGTCCATATTTAGAGAATCTATCAACCACAACCAACAAGCAATTATACTGGTCTGATTGTCGTAAACCTTCAATGAAATCCATAGCAATGTGTTGCCACGGTATCTTCGGGATTCTCAGTGGTTCCAACAATCCTGGCATTTTGACATGTTCTGGCTTAGCTTGTTGACAAATCTGACAAGATTGGACCCAAGTTTTGATTTGTTTCTTCATACCCGGCCAAGCAAATAGTCCTTTGATGCGTTTGTACGTGACTGGCGCTCCTGAGTGACCTCCCAAGCTACTGCTGTGAAAGGCTTGGAATATCTTGAACTGGATTTGTGTGTTGTGGCCAATCCACACTCGGCTCTTATGTTTAATTAAGCCATTTGCCAATTCATACTCCGGATGTGCCTGACTGTTAACTGCCAGACTGGTTAAGAGCTTTTTGGCTGCTATATCTTGCTGATATCCAGACACGATCTCATCAAGCCACACAGGTTGGCAACTAGAGACAGATGATATAGCTAACACCATTTCATGTGTTTTCTGGACAGAGCATCAGCTGTTGCATTTTCTTTACCTTTGTGGTAGACAATCTTGTATCTTAGTCCCAAAAGTTTAGCAAAGGCATTTTTCTGCCACGGAGTGTTTAGTCTTCGCTTTTCAAGATGAACCAAGCTTCTTTGATCAGTCTGAATGATAAACTCAGCATGTTGCAAATAAGGTCTCCAATGATCAATGGCTAGCAGGATAGCCAAGTATTCTTCTCATAAGTTGACAGACCACTGTTCTTAGGACCCAATGGTTTGCTGAGATAAGCGTTTGGGTGCCCTTGCTGCTGTAACACAGCTCCAATTCCTTGGTTGGTTGCATCCGTTTCCAGGATAAAAGTCTTGGAGAAGTCCGGGATAGCTAAGACTGGTGCAGTCATTAATGCCTTCTTGAGTATTTGAAATGCGTTTTCTGCCACGCTAGACCACTGAAACACCACATTCTTCTTCAGAAGTTCAAACAACGGACGTGTAAGGATTCCAAAATGTTCCACAAATTTTCTATAGTATCCAATTAGACCAAGGAAACCTCTCAACTCTTTGATGGATTTGGCACTTTCCAATTCATAATCTCTTTAATCTTTTCTGGATCAGTTGAGACTCCCTCGCCACTGATCACATGACCGAGATATGCCAGACTTTGCTGAGCGAAAGCACATTTAGACATCTTGACTTGCCACTTATCTTGTTTCAATAGTTATAGAACCAATTTCAAGTGCTCGGCGTCGAAAAACACTAAAGCACATTTCCTGAGGACAGACTGCTGGGTTGCATTCATAGCTCCTTGAAAAGTTGCTGGTGCTCCTGATAACCCAAACGACATCACCTTATATTCATAGTGGCCTGAATGGGTGTAGAACGCCGTTTTGTGTTCTTCCCCTGGTGCCATTCTTATCTGATGGTATCTGGCACGTAGATCCAGTTTGGAGAACCAATTTGCTCCATTGAGTTCATCAATTAATTCATCAATGATAGGTATGGGAAATTTCTTGGGTACAGTCAAGGCATTAAGGCGTCTGTAGTCAATGCAAAGTCGCCAAGTGAGGTCCTTCTTTTGCACGATGATAGCTGGGGAAGCAAAAGAACTGTGCTATTTTGGATTACACCACTTTTAAGCAATTCTTGTACTTATCTCTCAATCTCGTCCTTGACTGCTGGTGTGTGTCTGTAAGGTCTGATCTGAATCGGCTGTGCCCCTTCCATCAACTGAATTTGATGATCACACTGTCTTTCAGGAGGTAATTCATTTGTTGCTTCAAAGACTTCTTGAATCTGTTGGATAATTTGTTGTATTTCAGTTGGAAGTTGTTCCAGATTCATCGTTTTATCAGGTTGGACTGAATGGATGACAAACACTTGTTCAATGTCTCCCTTATTGGACAGTCCCATTAACTGTTCGACACTGATCTCATGACAGATAGTTTTCTTAGTTCCCATGCCCTGCAAGAAAACTTGGAAGCCGTGGTCTGATATCTTCAGTCTTTTAGTTGGCCAATCAATGTTCATGGGGCTGTGTTTGTACGGCCAGTCCTGCCCGAGAATGACATAAAAAATTCCAACTGCAAGAGCTTGAAACTCGTTGCAAATTCATGGCCCTGTGATGTCCAAACGCAGTCAACCACTTCTTCAGTACATTTCAATTCCATGTTATTTGCAACTGTAACCCGTATGGGATTTGCTATTGCTGTACATGGTGGCAAAATGTTCTTCAGGTTCACATTGATGAATGAAGTTGTGCTTCCGGAGTCAACCAACATGGATACCAACTGTCCATTAATGTATCCTTGCAACTAGAGTACTGAAGGTGCTTGGTCAAGTTCAGATACTGTTGTTGACAGTGCTTGCAGAGAAATACAACAGATGATCGCCGTTTCTTCTGGAGTTTTTGGTTTCTCTGTCATGCCCACTGCATCAGCTCCCATTAGTTCCAGCAATTCCTCAACAATATGTAACTGGATAGTTGCTGGACACTTGTGGTACTTGCCCCACTTTTCACCACATGTAAAACACAAACCTCTGGCTCTGCGATAGTTCTTCAGAGTGTTGAGTCTCGATAGTGGATCATTCACGCTGCGAGTTGCTTCCTGACCCCTTTTATCCACTGCCTCATTACTGTAATGTGGAGAGAATGCCTTGATAGTTGGAGGCGGTAGTGCTAATTGCTTGCTCTTGTAGGGGTACTCAGCATACCGATAACCAGTTGGCTTGACGCTGTCAGTAACCTCCTCTTGCAATAAGGCTAGTGCACATGCAGTATCCAAATCTTGAGGTCTCTGAACGAGTACCACTGCTCGTATTTCATTCTTCAAGTCCTCGCTGAATCGTGTCAAAAAATACAAAGGATGTATTGCATCAGAATATGCAATTAAATTGTTCATAACAGTTTCAAAACGCTCTATGTAATCACTAACTGTATCATGTTGTCTAAGTGTATAAAATTATCTAATAACAACTGGTGTCTATCTCTGCCGAAGCGAGTGCAAAGCAAAGTGCAAAATGATGTCCAATCTATGCTGCCTAATTTTTTTCTAACAGAATGCAACCAAACTTTTGGTGATCCAGCAAAGTTCAACGTGGCCATGGGTACCCAATAGGACTCATGGATCCCAAACATATAGTAATACTGCTCTGCCATAGTCTGCCACATCTGTGTATTATCCCCATCGAACACTGGGTAGGGCAAGGACGGATTTGCTTGACCCAACTGTGATGACAGTTGATGAGCAGAACTGACGAGGGGTTAACTCATCAAATCCATGGTTAAGGACCTAGGGTTGAGATTACGAGGAGAGAACGTGGTAGAGCTGGTAGTTTCGTCGGCTGACAAGCAAAAGCAAGGATTTACCCAGGTTCAGGCCTCCGGAGAGTAACACCCTACTTCCTGCTTGTTTGGTATTGATTTGAGGGTATATGCGAGCTACAATGGAGTCCCGGCGAGATGTCGATCTCGCTAGAGTTTTGGTGGTTCAAGTATTGCGTGTCCTGGATCGATGGCCCTCCCAGCCTTTATATAATAGGCTGGGTCTTGGGAGTTCGCAACCGACTCAGATTACATGTAAGGAAAGTCTAAGCCGACTATGTCTATGCCTAATCTTGGAGGATACTCCATCTTCTTGGGCCTTCTGTCATGGGCTTCATGTAGGCTCTTGATAGTTGGGCCTTAGTCAATACGTGCACCAGGTACCCTCATGGTAGGGTACCCGAGAGGTATATCCCCGTCAAGAACCCTCTAATTCAGAGAAAGTATTGCGTAGGTGCATCGGTGTCTGAAAATTGATCGTACCAGTGCCCGGGGTAGGCACTGGAACCGCTGTGGTGATGGCCCTTGACGTATTTACCTGCGTCAAAGAATATGGGTTAGGTTGAGACTCCAAGTGCAGAGTGTATAGTATAGGAAAGACGGTTTTCCCCACGAGGGGTGACTCGAGGGTTTAATATCGAACTCTCGGGGAATCAGTAGTGAAAGATTTATCTTCTTATCCTTCTCTTGAAAACCTACAAAACAAAGTAAATTGTTTGTGCCCTCAACCTCACCAAGTGGTTGTCAAGCACAAGGTGTGAGAATGATATCAAAATAAAATGAATGCAAAACAGTAAATAAATATGCAATGATGATAAATAAATATGCAAGGATGGTGGAAACAATGATGGATGATATTTTTGGGTTTTGTATTGTGAATGCAAGATGTAAAAGTGTTTTTGTATTTTCGGATTTTTAAATGGCAGAAAATGTAAAGTGGATAAAAGTTGTTGGAAAGGTGTTTCTTATGATTAAAAATGGACCGGGGTTCATGGTTTCACAAATGCACTCTCTCTTTAATAAAGTGGTAGACAATGGAACACTAGAATTGACATATGAGATTGCAACAAAAAGGTTTCATGACAAGTTACTAATTATATGGGCATCACGTCCTAACATAGAGATCTTTTGTTTATTAATCTCTCTTATACTCCACCAAGATGCGAACTAAATCATAACACCTTAGTAATTAAGATAAATCAGAGCATAGCATTAAGTATCATGACATGAAGTTAAAATAAGAACATGCTAGATCTAGTCATGGAGTAGTGGCAATGGTCACACCCACATCTCCGGTAGCAAGGTATTTTTCTTTATCCCTAGTGAGGCAACAAAGTAAGGTAAAACACCCAAGTGGATCGCGGAACTTTCTCTCACGTTCACCGCACTAGCCACCCCCCGTTACTCCAACTAATGCACACGTTCCCCCTCACACGCTCTCATACACATGCTTGATCAAACAAGTAAACAAGAACGGGGTACATAATATGCATCTACTTTCATAACTGAAACAAAACTATTGCAATCTCAAACATATATTAACTCATAAAAAGATCCACCACAAAGGTATTACATAGATGACCGTAATCATGTTCAGCAGCTCATACGGTACTAATTAGTGAAGCTCAAGAGAGGAGAGATACATAAGTTACTTCCACAAACCCATAGTCCAGGGGTGGACTACTCCCTCTTCATCATGGAGACGGTGGAGAAGTCGTTGGAGAAGATGGAGACCACGCCGGCAGCGCCCCGCCGGAGTTTTCCCCCTCCAATCTGCAACTCCAGGTCTCTGTTTCGTGGTTTCTGTGTTTCTGCGGCGCTCCTTTCCGAAGGGCGTCGGGGACTATTTTTATAGTCGTTTTTAGGTCAAGACGGAGGCTCGGGAAAAAGATCGACGGCAACGGAGCCACGAGGCCCAGATGGTGGGTCCCACGCGGCCAGGATCTGGCCGCGTGGGCCACCCTCTTCTGGCCCTCGGGCCTCCGTTTGTTCGCTTCCTTCGCTCCCACGCTTTGTTCCTTCCAAAAACTGATGCTCGTAAATTTTAGGTCATTTGGACGTCGTTTGGGTCCCTGAAACATCAAAATATAGAAAATAGGGTTTTCTGCCTGTGCAGGGTTAATTCCAGAAAAATAGGGAAACAATGAAATATTCCCAAAATCAATATAAAACAATGATATAACCCTTATATGATGCAAATATGATTGAAATATAAGTAATATAATGCAAAGTTCATGTATGCATTTTACATGCATCAACATCCCCAAGCTTAACCTATACTCGTCCTCGAGTATGAAGGTGATAAAACTAACATGGACTTTGCAATTTAATACTATCAAAGGATATCAAAGATGATTACTATTGCTACATAGAGTCAAATGATTCATTCTTCAAAGGAGTAGCAATATACAAGATAGATTATGAAGTGATATCAAATATTCAATGTAAGGATGTTCAATGATAATTCACAAAGTGTAACATAGAAGAAAGTACTATGGACCAAATGTATGCATAATGAAAAGTAAAAACATCCTATAATGGTCATAGAGTATTCTTGTAAATCTGAATATAAAAGGTGGACACTTTGGAAAGATATATAAATGAGTAGAGGTAAAACATGAATAAGTTTCATCTAACTTCCAAATGCTTCTACTTAAGTTAATGTTTGCAATGTGGTATTCATTGGTGTCAAGCTCTCATTACCCCTATCATAGCATCTTGAATGGTTAAAGTTTAAAGTGAAAGCAAATATGAGTAGTATGCTTGACAAAGTATGGGTTGAATGTCTCATGCCCCGTGAATACGAGTACCTACACCACGGTGTTACTCAACTTGGGACACAAAAGCAAGTTCAAGTTAAGGTCATTGTAAGTAATATAATAGCGTCATCAAGAGCGTCAACTGGGGTACCTCTTGTCCCAGGACATGGAACAAGCCCATGTCAAAATGACAAGACAAACAAACAAAATGAACAATCTCCACACCCTTTTTATTTACTATTGGTATAGCTTTTTATTGTGGGTGCATCACTGAAGGTTCACCATAGCATGTAAGTAAATTTCCACCATGAATGATGCATGGCTTAGATTAGCGGCCCAGGCGTCTCTCTAGCCATTTATACAAACTCATTAAACTCACTAAGTTTCCACATTTATTTGGCACCATGATAAGCATCCATAAACAAAAGTACATGATATCAACAAAATATAAAGAGCACGTTGAAAGCTTGCCATGTGACAGCACATATGAGCTAACTCCCAACCAAGACTCTTGTCAAGCTCACAACTTCATAATTTTAATCACAATGGGTCATGTTTATTAAGTGCAATAAAAGTAAGGTGTGCATCAAGTTCGTGAGAGCTTTTAACCAACTTTTCCCATAACAATCAATAACATAAGCATTTTAATTCAGAAGTATAGATAATACAAAATAACATGATAAACATACTCGGAATAGCATAAAGCTAATAGGTAGATATGGTGGACTCACTGGAAAAACTTTGGTTGAAGGTGTTGGAAAACAAGTTTTTACTTGTTGGAATTTTTGGGCTAGCAAGAGGGAGAAAGTTGACCGTCTAAATGCATGCATAAGTGTCCATAGAACTAACCAATCCATGTTAAACAAAGTAAAGTAACATTCAGCATCAAAACATGAATAAAAGATAGCTCTTGATAAAACACTTGCAAATTAATATTCATTAAAAGCATATGAATCATGCAACTATATGTATCTTTTTGAATCAACTCAAACATCCCTTTCCCAATCTTTTTAATAGCATCCAACTTAATTCAACCCAAATTTCCAGTAGCTCTCTCATATATAAATGATAGTGGTGGTCTCAAGACAAACAAAAATCAAACCGAAATAAAAAGCAAATAAAAGACGCTCCAAGTTTATGCGATAAAGTGCATTGATCGAAAAACAGAAGTTAGACGTGTGCAAACCGAGAGTGTGTTGGTCCAGTGGGGTTGTCTTCACATCCCCAAGCTTATGGTCTTCACCATCCTTGGATAGCTCTTGGTGCATCTCCTCTAATCCCTGTGAAAAAACTTCAAAACACCGTTTCTCCCATTTCTTTTCTGTGGGGTGACATTAGTAGTGATAGACAAATGAATTCTTGCTGCATAAAATCCTTAAACAAAAATTCATATGAATGTCCAGAAAGTGTATAATGTTGTATGCCTACTTATAAACTCAATTGGATCAAAAAGATTCAAGTTAAAAGTTCAAAGAATGCATCAAACAAAATGGGACAGAATCTGTCCAGAAAAACAGCAGCAGCAAAACGTATTTTTCTACCCTACTTAAATATGTCGAAAAATTCTGAAAAATTCATGCTTACAGAGGATGAAAAGTTGCAACTACAGTTCAAATATCAGCTCATTCGGAGTTACAGAATAGGAATTAAAAATCATACCGTGCACAGATTCGTGCTGGAATAAAATCTCCGAATGCAAATAGCAACTTTTTCAAACCAAAATAGGTAAAACTTGGCACTTTATTAAAAATTCCAGAAACAAAACTAAAAACTAAGTCTCTTGTTACAGCAAGAGGACACAAAGAAAATCAAAAATAAAAACAACCGGGTTGCCTCCCGTAAAGCGCTTTCTTTATAGCCATGTAGCTAGGCTTCTTACTTGATATTTATTGTGGACGAAGCTCATGAGGGAGCTTGAACTTTGATGTGTCCCTCTTCCTTGGGAAGTGTTCCATGCACTTCTTGTGTGGAAACTGAAACTTCACATTCCCTTCTTTTGAATCAATGATAGCACCTGTGGTACGAAGAAAAGGTCTTCCAAGAATAATTGGACTAGAGGTTTTATTCCCCATATCCATGATTAGAAAATCAACAGGTACAAATGTCATATGCAACTCTACCATAACATCACTTACTTTTCCTAAAGCATGTTTAATGGAATCATCAGCAAGTGCAAGTTCAATAGAGCATTTTTCAAGATTCTTTAATTCAAGTACTTCATATAATTCTTTAGATAAAACAGAGACACTAGATCCTAGATCTAATATAGCATGGTGTGTCTCTTTTCCAATGGTTACTAGTACTTTGGGAATCCATATATCCCCAAGCTTAGGTGGTATCATAGCTTCTTGGTTGTACCTAGCAATCTTTTCTTTTAAAACATGATTAGCAATATAAGAACCAAAACCTGCTTGGTTAACATTGATGGAAGGATCACTTGCAAATTTTTGTAAGATAGATATTAATTCATGCAAGCTACAATTCTCTAAGTCAAGTAATGGTTCCTTGACTTCACTAAGCATTTTAACTTCCTCAACTTTCTCTCCTTTTTAACCCAAACTTGTTTTTACCAGGAACTTCCTTCTCATGTTTAAATGATGGATCTTTCTTTAATGAATCACTAACACGAACCAACTTTTCCTCAATTCTGTTGAGGTAAACATCTTTTTCAAGAAATTCCCTCTCACATAATCTTAGTTTATGCATAACATTAAATAATTCATTGTCTATCCTGGGAATAATGTTTTCAGAATAAGATGCTAGTTGTTCAAAATCCTCTTTATTTGGTAGTTTCTCTAATTTGCACTAGTAGGGAAGTGCCTTTCTGTGGAATGACATTTTGTGGCGCACCATTTTAGCCATGCGCCACAAAAACATTTCAGTGGCGCACCATGGACAATGCGCCATAGAATAATGTGGCGCATGCAAGCTGTAATGCGCCACAGAAATATGGTGGGTCCCGCCTCAACAAAAATCTGGTGACATTTATGTGGCGCATTTCTCTGGATGCGCCACAGAAAGCAGCATTTCTGTGGCGCATCCAGTACTGTGCGCCACAGAAATGTTGTGGGTCCTCCTCCAACTATTGCCTGGGTGCTTATTCTGTGGCGCACGGTTCTGGATGCGCCACTGAAACTAATATTTCTGTGGCGCATCAAAGCCCGTGCGCCACAGAAACGTATGTGTGTGTTCTTTTTTTTTTAACCAAATGTGTTTGTGTTTTGTACATTCTTTTTTTTAAATGTGTGTGTGTTCTTTCTTAAAATATAACCATTTTTTTAAAATTTAACCAAATGTATGTGTTCTTTATTTTTTAAATATAACTAAAAATATTTTTAAAAAAGAATAACAAATGTATGTAGTGTTCTTTATTAAAATTTAACCAAAAAAAATTTACAAAAATATTTGAGACAGTCAGGATTCGAACCTGGCTGCCCCCAGGTTTCAGGTTTTGTGGCGCACCCAGGCGGATGCACCACAAAATTCCTGGACTTAGCCGTTTAATCCCTTTCTTCCCCGCTCTCTCCTCGCCGCCAACCGCCACTCTCTCCTCGCGCTCGCCCCAACTCGTCGCCGCCCCAACTCGCCGCAACTCGCCGCCGCCGACGGAAGCCGACCGCCGGCCGCCCCAACTCGCCCCAACTCGCCGCCGCCGGCTGCCTCCCTTGTCGGTAATCTCCACCTCCTTCTCCTCTCCCCATGCCCCATGCGTGTCCATGTCGTCGTCGCGGTCGTGCGTGTCCATGTCGTCGCCGCCGTCGCTGTGCTGCCCTCCTCCAGCCGACGACCGCGCCCGAGGCCCTCCTCGCCGGCATCCGAGGCCCTCCTCGCCCGCGCCCGATTCCCTCCTCCTCCTCCTCTCCCCACACCCGCTCGGAAGGTGTTTGATGTAATGTCGAATAGAAGAGTGGATCGAATAATTTGTGTTTGATAAAATTTGTGATATTGATACAAATAAAAAGAGCAAGTACCATTCAGTACCATTCAGTAGAAATATGGAAATGAATTTCATATAGAAAGAGCAAGTACCATTCAGTACCATTCTTAAGCACTTCGGTACCATTTTTACAAACACAACCACATAAGTAGCTTAACTGAATTTTGTTGTCCTGATTATCTATCCAGAAGTAAAATACATCGTGTCGTGGTTGTTTGTGCTCCGACCATCGTGTCGTGGAGATGCCGGCCGGAGATGCCGGCCGGAGATGTGGATGTTTTGTGAAATGTCTGCAGGTGCCCCGAGAGGCCCTTGAGTTTGCCGGAACATCGATTAACTTCCGTTACGGCAAATTCGGATACTCCATATGTCCCTTTTTTAGCAAAGGTCATGCCAAATTTTTTCGTGAATTTTGGCATGACTTTGCTAAAAATAGGACATATAGTTGTGTATCTTAGATTGTAGATAATTTTAGTTGTGTATAAATACTGTAATATAACAGTATTATTGTCAAATATAGCAAATAATCATTAATACAGCGAATAATCGATAATATATACAGCAAATAATTTAGTGGCGCACGGTAAATAATTTTGTGGCGCACCATATTCTGTGGCGCACGAACAAAGTGCGCCACAGATACATTATTGTCAAATACAGCAAATAATCAAAATTATTTCTGTGGCGCATGGAAAATATTTCTGTGGCGCATTTCTGGAGGTGCGCCACAGAATTGTCTACTTTCTGTGGCGCATGATTCCGTGCGCCACAGAAATAATATTTTTGTGGCGAGAATTCTGTGGCGCACCGACCATGCGCCACAGAAACATTTTTTGGTGCGCCACAGAAAGGCACTTCCCTACTAGTGTTGGCTTCAAATTTATCTATAGATAATGCAAGTGCTACTGTTGTATCCTCCACCTTTTTCTTACTACCCACAAAGCTACCAAAAATTCTTCTAAGTGTCATGGCTGCACAAGGTGGTGTTGACAAGACAAAACTTCCACCTGTAGCCCCATCTAAAGCATTTTGATACCAAGGATATATTCCATAATAAAAGTAAAGATTTAGCTTTTCATCTTCACAAGGTGTAGGATCTTCATAGTGTATCCTATTAATTCTTACCCAAGCATCTTTAATGTTTCTCCAGGATGTTGCTTAAAATTAGAAGTGGAACTTAATGGAGGACTCACTTCTTGTTTGTTTCTAAGAACCATGATTGCAAGTTTTTATGTGTTTTTAATTTTTTATGCAAAACTGAAAATAAAATGACACTAAACAATGCAAACCGAAATAACAAATGCAACACAAAATGCAAAACTGAAACTAAAATATGAAACCGAAATATAAATATGATATGCAAGACAATAACAAAAAAAATGCTTTGAAGGTAAAGATGGATAAGATGATACTCACGTAGGTGCAACCTCCCCAAGCTTAGGTGTTTGCACAAGTTGGTGATTAAGTTGACTTTGTTGTGAGATACCCTTGGATAAACCTTTACAGCAATGATTCACCGGCAACGGCACCAGAAAACTGTCTTGATGGCCCTTGACGTAGTTACCTGCGTCAAAAGAATATGGGTTAGGTTGAGACTCCAAGTGCAGAGTGTATAGTATAGGAAAGACGATTTTCCCCACGAGGGGTGACTCGAGGGTTTAATATCGAACTCTCGGGGAATCAGTAGTGAAAGATTTATCTTCTTATCCTTCTCTTGAAAACCTACAAAACAAAGTAAATTGTTTGTGCCCTCAACCTCATCAAGTGGTTGTCAAGCACAAGGTGTGAAAATGATATCAAAATAAAATGAATGCAAAACAGTAAATAAATATGCAATGATGATAAATAAATATGCAAGGATGGTGGAAACAATGATGGATGATATTTTTGGGTTTTGTATTGTGAATGCATGATGTAAAAGTGTTTTTGTATTTTCGGATTTTTAAATGGCAGAAAATGTAAAGTGGATAAAAGTTGTTGGAAAGGTGTTTCTTATGATTAAAAATGGACCGGGGTTCATGGTTTCACAAATGCACTCGCTCTTTAATAAAGTGGTAGACAATGGAACACTAGAATTGACATATGAGATTGCAACAAAAAGGTTTCATGACAAGTTACTAATTATATGGGCATCACGTCCTAATATAGAGATCTTTTGTTTATTAATCTCTCTTATACTCCACCAAGATGCAAACTAAATCATAACACCTTAGTAATTAAGATAAATCAGAGCATAGCATTAAGTATCATGACATGAAGTTAAAATAAGAACATGCTAGATCTAGTCATGGAGTAGTGGCAATGGTCACACCCACATATCCGGTAGCAAGGTATTTTTCTTTATCCCTAGTGAGGCAACAAAGTAAGGTAAAACACCCAAGTGGATCGTGGAACTTTCTCTCACGTTCACCGCACTAGCCACCCCCCGTTACTCCAACTAATGCACACGTTCCTCCTCACACGCTCTCATACACATGCTTGATCAAAACAAGTAAACAAGAACGGGGTACATAATATGCATCTACTTTCATAACTGAAACAAAACTATTGCAATCTCAAACATATATTAACTCATAAAAAGATCCACCACAAAGGTATTACATAGATGACCATAATCATGTTCAGCAGCTCATACGGTACTAATTAGTGAAGCTCAAGAGAGGAGAGATACATAAGTTACTTCCACAAACCCATAGTCCAGGGGTGGACTACTCCCTCTTCATCATGGAGACGGTGGAGAAGTCGTTGGAGAAGATGGAGACCACGCCGGCAGCGCCCCGCCGGAGTTTTCCCCCTCCAATCTGCAACTCTAGGTCTCTGTTTCGTGGTTTCTGTGTTTCTGCGGCGCTCCTTTCCGAAGGGCGTCGGGGACTATTTTTATAGCCATTTTTAGGTCAAGACGGAGGCTCGGGAGAAAAGATCGACGGCAACGGAGCCTCGAGGGCCCAGATGGTGGGTCACACGCGGCCAGATTCCTTGGCCGCGTGGGCCGCCCTCTTCTGGCCCTCGGGCCTCCGTTTGTTCGCTTCCTTCGCTCCCACGCTTCGTTCCTTCCAAAAACTGATGCTCGTAAATTATTAGGTCATTTGGACGTCGTTTGGGTCCCTGAAACATCAAAATATAGAAAATAGGATTTTCCGCCTGTGTAGGGTTAATTCCAAAAAAATAGGGAAACAATGAAATATTCTCAAAATCAATATAAAACAATGATATAACCCTTATATGATGCAAGTATGATTGAAATATAAGTAATATAATGCAAAGTTCATGTATTGATTTTACATGCATCATGTGGTTCCAACCACCCGCCTCCGGTGTAGTTGTAGGTCGCCGTGGCCTTGGCCGAGATCGGTCCCTGTCGGCGGTGGTCCGAGTAGTGAGGCACCCACCGTCGTACGGGTGTCAGCTTGATGAGTCGATGTCGGATCCCCTGGCTCCGTCGCAGATGGTGCGATGTTCGGCGCCGTGCTCGCCGCCTGCTTTTGGAGCGCGGCGATGGCGGATTGAAGGGCGTCGACCCGCCCCTCGAGTTGTGGCTTCCACGCGCTGAAGTCGTTGGCGATGTTGTCGAGCCTGTCGTCGGTCTTGTCCGTCCGCGCCGCCTCCCAGTCCTCCGCCGCGATCAGGAGCCCCTTGAGCTGGTTGAAGAGGTCCTGGTTAGACATCTCCTCTACTCCCATGGTGGCTTCGCGTCCTCCCTCTCCTTTCTCTGATTGCGTGTCTCGATGATCGACCCCAGATTCGAAGACGAACTGGATCGAGAAATGTTTTGTGGAAGGTGGTTTTTGGGCTCTGATACCAGGTGTAGGGTGCGGGATATGGTTTACTCGAATCACAACAGGTTTGATACAATTTTGGTAGTAGCTAGAGATTACAGACAGAGATTCGAGACTTGCGGAGGAAGAAGAAGAAGGAGAATGGGTTCGAGAGAGAAGGGGATCGAGAGGAGAGCCGTCCGTCGTGATCCAACTGGATGCCTGCTCTGGTTGGCAGCTTGGTCTTCTTGTAGTCAATTGCGCCAGGCCGGCCCGAAGTACTTGTTATTGGGCTTTGTTGCTCGACTGGGCCTCGTTGTCATGCCCGATTCCTGTAGAGCTTCAGGTGCTTGTAGCTCGCCAGGTACTTGTCGTGTAAGTACCCAGACACCCTACTTGCTTCGGTGGCCTTGGCATCAAAAATCTGAGAATACGTGGTATTGCCCTGCGCACCAGATGGGAGTGGCTCCGAAGAACGGATCAATCGAGACCGTGGCAAGGGCTTCCGATGCTAAGGACACTGATGCTCATGATACGTTCCAGAGTCTTGTCGAATTCAGGTCGGAGACGGCAAGAGGGTTCTGTCTGGCGAGATCGTTGGATCGAAGGAGGAGCAGCGAAGGAAATTGCTCCTGCTATCGAAGCAATGGTCAGCACGAGTAGGAAAAACATCAGATCAGTGGCTGAAGGTCTGACAGGCCACAGGTGGATAGAAGACATCGACGGAGAGATGAGCGAGGACGTCGCTCGCCAAGTAGTTTAGTTGTGGGTTCAGGTGGCTAGGGTTCAGTGCCATGCTGGGGTGCAGGATGAGTTCAACTGACCGTGGTCGAGCACCGGCCAATACACCGCCAAATCCACCTATGCCATGCTCTGTCAGGGGAGAACGCGAGTAGCGATGGATACCTGCCTCTGGAAATCCAAAGCGCCACTCAAATGCAAAGTGTTTATGTGGCTTGCGTTACAACATCGGGTTTGGACATCTGATCGGAGGAGGAGGCACGGCCTGCAGACAGATACTCCAACTGTGATAAGGGCATCGTGTTAAAGGTTACAGCTAAGACAATAATCAAGCAATTTTATGTCTAAGGCTGCCTCCTTTTTAATGTGTTTGGGCCGAGCCTCCAATGAGCTGGTTTGTATCCATATGAGTCCAAGTTGATTAGGATTTGTTTGTGTCTCGGTTTGGTCCTGTCCAACCGACTAGGTGTTGTCCTCCTATATAAAAGAGCCGGTGGCTAGATTTTTAGGGGGTTGAAAATTATGTAGAACATTGTGTTCAAAGTTGCCACCGTCCCTAGGAGATCAGCGTGTAAGACGGCGTCTCGGTCGTTCGTCAAGTTATCCAATAAATTGAGATATGAGTGTTCTTTAATCTGTCAAGAGTTATCGAGCGTGGCTAGAAGGTACTTGAATCTGTCAAGGGTTGTCGAGCTTGGCATGAGGCGTGGTGTTCATCACCTCGTTGCTTGCCGTGTGATTTGTTTTCTCATTTTTCAGGTTGTGTGGATTGCTCACGTGATTGGAAGGATAGTTATCTGAGTGGTTTCTTGCGGTGAAAGATCAGGCAAACAATCTACATCATCTGGTATCAGAGCGCCAGGTTGATCACCGCGAGGTTCGTTTAGTTGAAGATCGATCTGCAGATTGACAGATTTGTTTTTGCTGGAGTTGTTGGTGGAAGACAACGAGTTGGGAAGGATTGAAGATAAAAGTTGTCGGGTTGGCGAGCAAACAGAGCGAAGGGAACGGATCGGAATCAGCGATCTGATCAGTGATCAGGACGTACGCAAGGAGAACTCCTGGCTGTTTTCTTTTGTTAGGATCGCTATACCATCTGTTGTTTCCGGCCGAGCGACGTGAAAAAAAAGGGCAAGTAGAGATTGGATGTACGTACACAAGAAAAGGCACGGAAGGAAAGATAACAAAGGGCGCTGGTTCGTTTCGGTTCTGATCAGCGCACGGAAAAGGAAAAGGTGTACGTGCAGATTTGTTTTAGCTGGTTACGATCGGAAAAAAAAAAGAGATTTCGGATCGGAAGTAGAAAATGGCATGCAAGCGGCCGGTCCAACGGACAGGGCGGACGTCCGCTAGGCGCTGCTTTTAGTCGATTATCAACGTCCTGCTAAGTAATCGTTAAGTGATTCTGTTGAATAACGAACGTGACGGACAAATATTTTGATCCGAGCGGGCGTCCGCCTGCATGCCTAAAAATGAAGGAGATCGGATTAAAAAGGAAGGAAACAGAAAAATAAAAAGGAGATCTTGAATTGAATTTGTCCTGTTGTGTCTGGGATGATTGTGTGGTTCGTTTACACGTGCGGTCCGAACGTTTTGTGTCTCAATCAGGTTGGTGGCGCCAAACATGGAGGGCGCCAAGAGCAAGTCTAGCTAGCCGAGATGAGGATGTGGTGTGGCAGACCGACGAAGACTTGAGGAGGGAGAAGAAGCGTGGCGAAGTTACATATTAGACGCCACACACGCTGGAGAAGACATTCCGGCGTTGAGAATAACGCCTCTCTAAGAAGGGGGGAATGATGAGGGCATCGTGTTAAAGGTTGCAACTAGGACAATAATCATGCAATTTCATGTCTAAGGTTGCGTCCTTTTTAATGTGTGCCGCCATCCTCACCCCTCCCTCACCAGAGCCGGGTAAAGCTTGTCGTAGTAGAGATTGTTGTAGTAGGCATACGGGAAGTCGTCGTGCTAAGTCCCCGAAGGACCAGCACACCAGAGGAGAAACCATCGCCAATGATGACAACAATATATTGAAAAAACTAGACCTACAGCCAGACGAACGAACACGAAAATGGACAGGAAAACACGAGATCCGTCGGACACACAAACTTCACCGCCCTACGCCGGTGCTACGCGCACCACCAGAGCGAGGATAGGATGGGGAGAACCTTATACTGACATTAGGATGTCGGCGCCGCCACACGATTCCAAAAAAGACACCGAAAACCTAAAAAAAAGGAACGAAAAGCTTCTCGCCGGCGAGGGGCCGCGGTTCACCGCACCTCTGAGGCCCCAAGGGCCGCCGGAGGTGGGAGGACCAGCAGCTTCGCCGGCGAGAGGGAGGAAACCTAGATCGCTTTGTAGCCGTGCTGAAGCCTTCACGTGTTCTGTACCGGTTCGTGTATAGATAGTGTCACACGTCTTTTGGGTTTCTGACTTTCGGTGTGACTCTGGCTTCTTAGCTCTATCATAATAATTAAGTAATGCAATGCAACAATATGCCCTAGCTGACTCAATAAAACAATACACAGAATAGACAAAACAAGACACAAATCACCACCCAGTTATATTCTTCGGCGTGGATCTCCAACCAGTCCATGCCAGTCATTTCTTGGACGAACAAATTATTGTAGATTTGTGTTGCTTGGTACCAACAAAAAATAAGCTAGAGACGTTCTTAACAAGATGCAGTGATCACTTTACCTCAGCATAATCAATGGACATCCTGAACAAAGCTCGGCAAAACACATGCTTTGGAGACTATTACCACCTACAATTGTATATAATTTTGCCAATTCATGTTAACTACATACTTCACTAGTTTGATTTTCGGATGGATCATGATCATCGTAAGATATACGACCTGTTCGAACTAAATGACTGCATGGAAAGAGTGCAGTCAAAATTCATAACTTTGACTACTGATATACAAAACCTACTTACATTTGTAGTAGTATTACTAGAGTTGACAGGAAAAATATTTCATAATATATTTCTCTCAAGCTTTACATACGAGTACAAATCTAATGGTCAAAGATGCAAAGTGGAGACCATGTCACTGTCTATTTAATGGATGGAGCAATATCTTTTGTCATAATTGTGCCTGCCGAGTTTGCATTTGGTATAGAATATGTTGTTAGTTTGCAAAATAACAACTACAAATATGATTCTTCACAACAACAAAAAATCAGCAATAGTAAAAAAGAAATCACATACAGTTCTGTGTACGAAGCGTACTACGTGATAGCCAATTATTACGGACGCTTCAAAAGCGTTTATGTTACCTCACACATTATTGCTGACACAAAAAGTCGGACAGTTAAAAAAAAAGTCTTTCCAGTTTCCCTGCCGGAAGCTCCGACGTGTATAAGGAATTTAATTTAATTAATTCCTGAGAATCAGCCAATCTTAAAAGTCCCCGGGATTCAACCTTAAAAAATGATGAACTTTCCTGCGGATCAACGGCCATCAAAGTAAAATCCCAACGAATCCGCAAATGAAAAGGAATTTAATCCGCTGGTGATCTCTGCAGGGCTCGCGTCCCTACAAATAGACGTCGATCCGAAACTACGCTTTGCTAGCACATACAGCACTTGATCTTTCTCCGATTCATTCTGCTGTTATTCTCGTACGTAAGCGGAGCAATCGTCTCACGTCGTAAACTGCGGCCATGGCCTCTTCTTCCTTCGTCTCCTTCGCGGCTCTGGCCATCAGCTGCCTCCTGCTCCTCCATCCCCGCAGCGTCTCCGGCTGGACCAACGGCGGCGCGACGTGGTACGGCCCCCGCAACGGCGCCGGCACCGACGGTACGTATACATACATACAGTCGTCTTTACATGGACGCATGTAACCGATCCTGCGTGCATGATGATGCATGGCGTATATTCTAGTTGATCATCAGTGCTGACGCCAGCACGGATGGATGCGTGTTGCATGCAGGTGGTGCGTGCGGCTACCAGGGCGACGTCGAGCAGCGGCCGTTCTCCGCTATGATCACGGCAGGCGGCCCCTCTATCTTCGAGAACGGCAAGGGTTGCGGCGCTTGCTATCAGGTGAAATGCACCGGCAATGCCGCTTGCTCCGGCAGACCAGTGACCGTGGTCGTCACCGACCAGTGCCCCGGCGGGCCGTGCCTGGCCGAGACCGCCCACTTCGACCTCAGCGGGAGGGCCTTCGGCGCTATGGCCAAGCCCGGCCAGGCCGACAACCTCCGCAACGTCGGCGTCCTCGAAGTCCAGTACAACCGGTACGTAAGCGGACATACACTCATCTTCGCGTGGTCCGTGGATCGATCCGCTAATTACCGTCCTGATCTGTTTGATTTCATGGCGCGCATGCAGGGTGCCGTGCAGCTGGCGCGGGATGGACATCGCCTTCAGGGTAGACGCTGGCTCCAACCCAAACTACCTCGCGGTTCTCGTGGAGGACGAGTCCGGCGACGGCGACCTGTCGGCGGTCGAGCTCCAGCAGCGCGGCGGCAGTTGGGCGCCGATGCAGCAGTCGTGGGGCGCAGTGTGGAAGTACAACTCGGGCTCCACCCTGCAGGCGCCCATCTCGATCCGCATCACCTCCAGCTCCGGCAGGAAGCTCGTCGCCAGCAACGTCATCCCCACCGGCTGGCAGCCTGGCCAGGCATACCGATCCATCGTTAACTTCTGATCGAGTGATCGATCAGTAGGATGTTAATTAGTTTGCACCCGCGCCCGCTAGCTAGCTAGGTCTTTGCTCTGTAATCGCCATATTGATATGCGGCGGTTGTAGTTCCTGATCAGCTGGATATCTGTCTAGTTTCTTATGACGATCAACATTGCTAAACATGCATAAACCCTCAAGTTTAGTGCCAATTGCGTTGTTCGCCAATATTTAGTGAATAAATTTATATTGAAATTAAATAGTATACAGCCTTAAACTCACGAATTTACTATTGCCAGGAATTAGATCATTGTCTTCGAGTGTTATCTTCAGTACATGGATCAGTTCTAAAATTTGGTGATTGCCTATGCATGATCTGTTCCCCAACAGGACAATGGGAACACTATTTTACTGTGATCGGGAAGGTATGCATATAACAAATCAACGATAATCTATTCACCCAACGATAGAAATGTAAACTGCGCAACTCCTTTGTGGTGTGAGGGTGTGTACGCATCTATATTGTACAAGATAATTCTACCAAAAAAAAACTATGTACAATCCAAATATATAGATGCACAATATAGCCAAAAGATATATATACGTATGTGACTTCCTCAATATTCTCCACTACTAATAAACAAGCAAACTTGGCAGGAAAATCAAATCTCAACCGTCCGTGCAAAGTGATCAAACGGCCCACACGCATTTGTTTTCCCCACCCCTCTTCAATTCCCTCACACCACACCTGCCATATATGCACACAAGAAAGAAAAACTGTCCGCTTGATTGATTCCCTCACATCACGCCTGCCATATATGCATGTAGGAAATAAAAAACTGCTCGCTTGATTGACGATCCATGCCGCCCGTCCCACCCCCGACCAAGACGACGGCGAGCAAGAGGACTAAGCACACGAGGCCGACGAGCAGGAGGTCCGCTCCCAGCCTCGCCATCTGAGTTCCATGCCACCCGTCTCACCCACGAGCAGGAGGACCATGCACAGGACGCCGACGAGCAGCAGGACGTACCACGCGGACGACGCCGATGAGCAGGACGACCTCTCCGGTCCACTACCTCGACCACGCCCTTGCATTGCCGCTCCAAATAGGCCACACAGTTCAG
This sequence comes from Poa pratensis, assembly GCA_947311845.1. Taxonomy (NCBI): domain Eukaryota; kingdom Viridiplantae; phylum Streptophyta; class Magnoliopsida; order Poales; family Poaceae; genus Poa; species Poa pratensis. The sequence goes on from CAMZMU010000083.1 coordinate 45,676,822, forward strand.
GGCGCGATCATTTCGAATCCACCACACCAGCGTCCTACAACATCTGTGCCGCGGAACGAAAATTCAGGTTAGAAGACAATATAAATGTAATGAAAATTTGAACGCCTTATTTACACATTCCATTTTTTCTCATTCAGTAAAACCTGTACGAGGAGATCTTGGAGAAACTGATCTTGTACGTGCTGCTCTTGGAGACATTATGAAAGGAAATACGCAAGGTACTTTATGGCTTCATACTGCTGACAATATATGTTATACTGGACATAACTTTTGAGGCATGCATTCTGGCTCACTATATTACATTTTTTTTCGAAATGTGGGGCAGAAGATTTGCCCCAATTCATTAATCGCATCTACCGAGCAGTTTAAATCGTGCAAACAGATAACAGATCAAACTAACTAACCTTGTGAACAAAAGTATCCTAGGTATGTTTAAAACACTCCTTGTACCTTCAGGAAAGTTGAAACCACCTGAAGCAGAACAAATGGCGAGTTTAAAGATCCATACAACATATGTGCATTCGCAGAATTTAACTGAATGTCTAAACCGATAGTTTAAATCAAACTATGCTAATAAAGTAATAAACATTCATCAATAATTTTATCTGTAGTACCACTGCGACCCGCTTTAGGCGACATTACAAATGTATGCTGCCGTCGTTCTGATTCTACAAAAGGTAAGTTGTGACAACATTTATGTTGGAACTTTCCTATCCACATAATTACAATAACATCTTTTTATTTATTCCTTGCAAACATTCATCATTGCAGACGATTCAAATAAGCGTTCCAGAGAACGATACGCAAATATGGAACCTTAAATGAAAGAGGCATATCTGAAGAAAAGGCGTGAGAGCTATCATAAAACAAAGGCTCTCGCTACTCGATCTAATCTACAAGCTGTTGAGGATATTGTGCCCGTACTGTTGACTATGGATTCATCCCCAGCCACACCTCAATTAAAAATGTCAGTTTCCAATTGGCTAAGTCTCCTATGGACATTCTTCATAAAGCGGGCACCAAATTGTTTCAGTCTCCTATGGATAATTTTCAAGATGCAGTAACCCGATTGTATTCGTCTCCAATGGGTGGTTCTCCAATGGATATTATTTCTCAAAAAAAAAGGTACCTAATTTGTTCAGTCTCCAATGGATGCTTCCCAAATTTCTTATTCTGGGCGGAATTTGCTTCGATATTTCCAACATGCAATGGGGAGCCACGGTAAACATTTTTTCTTGTTTCCATTAAGTATAAGATACCCATAAACTGTTGTATGATTATTATTTTATAATTTGTTATCTTGCTTATGTCATCAGTCCAACATTCCCATGAAAACATGGGAGAAGCAGGGAGTACGCAACAAAGCAACTCAGAAGCAAAAGTGATGCGTGAACGAGCTCGATACTATTCTATGAGCAATAAACTTCATGGTGTATTGAACAGGATATATTTTGTCACATATTCTTGAGCAGGTATATATCGCTTGTATCACATGTTATATATTGTATTATTAATTTTTGAAAACTAACTCGTATTATTATTTGATTGGTTCACATGACAAAATTTAGCAATTTTAGCCGACAAACAATATTCTTGTCTTAGAACGAGGAATTATTGATTAAATAAGCCTTCATGAAATAATAAATGATCAAAAAAATTAATTAGAATATTTTTTCAACCATCGCTTCAAACAAAGTGTTGAATTGTAATATCTATACAAATAATAACTATGCTTTGTGGAGGATGCAACGTGTGTGGACTATATTGTCCGCACATTTTTACACGGTTTAATCATGAAATTTATTGCTCCGGTTTAGGAATGAGATTTATATTTTTGAGACGTGCGATTGCACGTGCATGGCTACTAGTATCATAAGTTAAGCAACTCTAGTCTTAATGTAGATGTTCGCCGTCTAGGTTGTATTCAGAGTTTTTGAAATAAAAAAGTAGAGACATATAATACCAAAAGCTAGATAGACACATATCATTGTCGATACATATAACCGAAAGGTAGATACATATAACTTTGTCAATATATCTTGAAGCTACACGATAGTATGTGTTGTGTTTAGCTGAGTGTGTGCGCTCGTCTATGTTGTACCTGGTGTTTCTAAAATAAAAAAAAGTTAGGTGGGATGGCGTTTTGTCACCCAGGAGCATATGCCCCGGTTTAAAAAAAAATGCATTTTAAAACACATTTGAAATGTCAAAAAATTCGGACCTAAAATTTCACTTGTACATGTTGATGTCGTTGCACGGAAAACCGACATTTTTTGTGTCGTGTGTAAAAAACAAAATTTGGGTGCTAAAAAAGGCTTTCCACGAGACATTTTTTTGTCTTTTTACACAAACCATAAAAAAATATCCGTATCCCACGAAACTTTTCGTGGCCAACATTGAATGTCGAGATGTACATGGCAAAAAAAAATTCCGGAATGTTTGACATTCGAAATGTTGTTTTACGGTGGCAAGAGCATATGCTTCCATGTGCCAAACCGAATTTCCACATATATAACCAAAACGTAGATAAAGACATCTTAGTGTTGATGTCAGGCCCGGGCCCACAGTGGTGCCAACCGTGCCACCGGCACAGGGCCCACGAATTTAGGGGGCCCCAAATTATATGTGTATTACCAGTGGCGCGCATGCCAAACTGTGCGCCACTAGTATGTTGAATACTAGTGGCGTGCCAGCTAAAATGTGCGCCACTAGTACTGTAGATCAGGATTTTTTTTTTGGCTTTTATGCTGCGTGTTGGGCTGCATCGCTCGCTGCACGCTGCTGGGCCGTCTCCATGACTCCGTATCGCGTGGCGCGTGGGCTCGTCTGCTCTTGCCTGTGCTAGTCGAGTAGTCGTCGAAGTCGGAGACGAATACAAAACAGTAGACGTAGATCAATCAATCTCAAAATGCCCACGATTCCCATGCGGCCAGGCCCCGCCGACGCACGCAGGAAATGAGTAGCGACAAACACGAAATGACACGGCAGACCCTACGACACAGCGCAGGTCGATTCGATTTGACAAGGGAAAACATCAGTCCAATTAAGAGAAAATAAATGGAACTGAATTTGATGAAATCTCAAAAAGGTGCTATGGAAAAGTTTATTAAAAAAGAAGTATCAGAAGTGTCATATGATAATCTCTTGATCCTTCTACCGTTGCACTTGCAATTGTTTGTTACAATCAGTCTACATATGGCCCCGTTTTAGATTTCATTTCAAAGAACACAAAAGGAATGATGATAGATAATGCAACTTCGATTTATATAGGTATGATTCTCAATATATTCAATTGTACGTTAAACATTCTTTCATATACATTAAAATAATTTATTAGTTCAAATTATGGGGCCCGTTTTAGATTTTCGCACAGGGCCCCAGATTTTTCCGGCCCGGCCCTGTTGATGTGTACAACCAACGACTAAATGCACATGGCATCAGCACTATATCTTGAAACTACATGACTCCGATTTTGAGTGAGTGTGTGCACGTGCCACATTTATACGTCGTCAACTTATGATTGAGTGATCGATAGGTAGGATCCATCAACAACATGGTAATTAATTGCATGTTTGAGCGCTAACTAGGTAGGCAGCTCTGTAGTCGCCATATTGATGCGCGGTTTGAGTTCACAATCTTTTCGATATCGTCCTAGTTTTCTATAACTATCAACTTCACCATACATAAAACCCCAAGATTGGTGCTCACTGCGTTGTTTGACAATCTTTCAAGTATCAATTTCATGTTGAAAATCACGATGCCTACAAAATCTCAATTAATTTATGCTTTCAAAGAGCAAATGGGTAGATGCATATGACTTCGTGAAGTTATGTGATCCAATTTTCAGTAGTCATTGTGAATGTGCATGTGCATCTATGTGTAATCGGTATTTCTGCAAAAATAAGGTATATACATATACAAATAAAACATTTTTTTTAGACACAGTACAACGCAGACGCTCACAAACACGTGCACACACTCACACATATGAACGCACACATGCACACCATACCCCCAATGAGCACCTCCGACAGACTGAGCTGGCGGGTCGAGTCTTGAGATTGACGAAGTCACCATACTCGACGGGAACGTCACCTCCATATTTCGCCTAAATGAGAAACACCAGTGTCAAACCGGGGTTTGAACTCTGGTGTGATGGGGGTACAACCATCCTCCTAACCATCCTACCACAGGCAGGTTCTCTGTTCATCTACACAACTAACTAAACGATAGATACTTCTTCTAAGGTAAATGACAGGTGTTCTGCCTAATCAATTGAGAGGATAAACGATAGATACATATGATTTTGTCAATGTATCTTCATGCTCCGTCACTCTAGTCCTATACACAATTTGTGAGTGTGCACGTGCAAACGCACTGTACTCATTGTAAGAAAGGAATAAGAATCTACATACATATACATCCAAAAGATAGATATATCAGTGTTGATCTATACAGCCCAAAGATAGATACATATGATTTCGGTGTATCTTTCAAACTTGACGACTCTAAGTCTTCTGCATATTATTTACGTGTGTGCATCTAAGTCGTACTCATTTGGTGGAGTTACAAGTTTGTTAGCTCTAAAACTATCGTGCAATCTCCATTTTTTCTTTTTATTTGTTTTATCCATGTCGTATGGGTTCTCCAATTTCTATCGTGTGGCGCTTATGTTTTTATTTTTAAATGAATGATTCTGTTTGTGACAACAAAATATATGAATTTTTAGATAATGGAGATATTGGTATTACTATTGGTGGTATTTTATCATATGATAATTTTAAAACATATACATTGTTCGAGAAGAATGCATGAAGAAAATGTGCATAACAAGAAAAGATTTCCCGTCTCCGATCTCCATACTAGTTTATTTTTTATTTTATTTTGTAACTTTAAAGCAAAACTATGAAGATCGTTTAAACGCAAGTTAATTATTGTTGTGAAGTTTTTTATTTCAAATAGCTAGAGCTCTTCATATCTATGTAGGAGAATTGTAGTAAAGAGTTTGTTGCACCGGCATGGCAGCGAGGTATGATGGCAAGAGCAGGACGTTTGGTGCTTGTGAAAACTGTGGTGGGAGCAAGGCCGGTCCATCAACTCTTGGTTGCAGAGGCACCGTTGTGGCTGCTCGACAAAATTGGCAGATGGATGATGTCCTTCTTCTGGGCAGGAAAGGAGCGAGCCAACGGTGGACAGTGCCTTGTGGCCTGGGAAAAAAATCTGGACCCCTATGTAGGGTGCGGGATATGGTTTACTCGAATCACAACAGGTTTGATACAATTTTGGTAGTAGCTAGAGATTACAGACAGAGATCCGAGACTTGCGGAGGAAGAAGAAGGAGACTGGATTCGAGAGAGAAGGGGATCGAGAGGAGAGCCGTCCGTCGTGATCCAACTGGATGCCTGCTCTGGTTGGCAGCTTGGTCTTCTTGTAGTCAATTGCGCCAGACCGGCCCGAAGTACTGGTTATTGGGCTTTGTTGCTCGACTGGGCCTCGTTGTCGTGCCCGATTCCTATAGCGCTTCAGGTGCTTGTAGCTCGTCAGGTACTTGTCGTGTAAGTACCTTGACACCCCCTCCTCCTTTAGATACAGCTTGTCCCCAAGCTGGAGCTCCAGGGAATCGGCCTTGTAGTTCTTCCTTATCCTCCCAAGTTGCCGAAGCTTCATCACCAGTAGACCATTGAATCAAGTTTTGAGTCACCACTTGATTCGCCTTCTTACGGAGTCGAGTTGCCAATACTTTCTGAGGTACAGCAAAAGCATCAGTATCACTAGGAAGTGAAATGGAGACTGGCATACCCGATTTCAGTGCCTCACGAAGCAGTGATACATGGAACACCGGATGAACAGTAGATCCTTCAGGCAGCTTAATTCTGTATGATGTTTCGCTCACTCTTTGAAGAACCTAGAATGGACCGTAGTATTTGAACAAGAGCTTGTGATTCGCTCGTGGTGCAATAGAGGCTTGGATATATGGTTGTAACTTCAAGAAGACCATATCACCCACAGAGAACTCCCTGAATGTGCGATTTTGATATGCATACTTCTTCATGAGTTGTTGAGCTCGCAGCAAATGTACCCTGAGGAGATCATGCACTACTCTCCTCTCCGTGATCCAAGCTTGCACAGTTGGCACCGTAGAATCTCCTGGTGCTTCCAACCCCCAGTGTCGTGGCTCGTGGCCATACAAAACCACAAAAGGAGAAGAGTTCAATGTTGAATGATGGCTTGTGTTGTACCAGTACTCGGCCAGAGCAATCCATTGACTCCATTTTTTCGGACAAGCATGCACAAAACATCTTAAATAGGTTTCCACACACTGATTCAGTCGTTCAGTTTGCCCATCAGTGGTTGGGTGGTATGCAGTACTCAGTTTGAGTTCAGTACCAATTGCCTGAAACAGGTCCTGCCAGAATCTGCTTGTGAAAATTGGATCTCTGTCAGATACAATTGTTTCAGGAAGGCTATGTAACTTGTATACATGTTCTACAAACAATGTGGCCACTTTGGATGCTGTATACGGGTGTGATAATGGGATAAAATGTCCATATTTAGAGAATCTATCAACCACAACCAACAAGCAATTATACTGGTCTGATTGTGGTAAACCTTCAATGAAATCCATAGCAATGTGTTGCCACGGTTTCTTCGGGATTCTCAGTGGTTCCAGCAATCCTGGCATTTTGACATGTTCTGGCTTAGCTTGTTGACAAATCTGACAAGATTGGACCCAAGTTTTGATTTGTTTCTTCATACCCGGCCAAGCAAATAGACCTTTGATGCGTTTGTACGTGACTGGCGCTCCTGAGTGACCTCCCAAGCTACTGCTGTGAAAGGCTTGGAATATCTTGAACTGGATTTGTGTGTTGTGGCCAATCCACACTCGGCTCTTATGTTTAATTAAGCCATTTGCCAATTCATACTCCGGATGTGCCTGACTGTTAACTACCAGACTGGTTAAGAGCTTTTTGGCTGCTGTATCTTGCTGATATCCAGACACGATCTCATCAAGCCACACAGGTTGGCAACTAGAGACAGATGATATAGCTAACACCATTTCATGTGTTTTTCTGGACAGAGCATCAGCTGCTGCATTTTCTTTACCTTTGTGGTAGACAATCTTGTATCTTAGTCCCAAAAGTTTAGCAAAGGCCTTTTTCTGCCACGGAGTGTTTAGTCTTTGCTCTTCAAGATGAACCAAGCTTCTTTGATCAGTCCGAATGATAAACTCAGCATGTTGCAAATAAGGTCTCCAATGATCAATGGCTAGCAGGATAGCCAAGTATTCTTTCTCATAAGTGGACAGACCACTGTTCTTAGGACCCAATGGTTCGCTGAGATAAGCGTTTGGGTGCCCTTGCTGCTGTAACACAGCTCCAATTCCTTGGTTGGTTGCATCCGTTTCCAGGATAAAAGTCTTGGAGAAGTCCGGGATAGCTAAGACTGGTGCAGTCATTAATGCCTTCTTGAGTATTTGAAATGTGTTTTCTGCCATGCTAGACCACTGAAACACCACATTCTTCTTCAGAAGTTGAAACAACGGACGTGCAAGGATTCCAAAATGTTCCACAAATTTCTATAGTATCCAATTAGACCAAGGAAAGCTCTCAACTCTTTGATGGATGTTGGCACTTTCCAATTCATAATCTCTTTGATCTTTTCTGGATCAGTTGAGACTCCCTCACCACTGATCACATGACCGAGATATGCCAGACTTTGCTGAGCGAAAGCACATTTAGACATCTTGACTTGCCACTTATCTTGTTTCAACAGTGATAGAACCAATTTCAAGTGCTCGGCGTGTTGGAGCAGTGTTGGACTGTATATGAGGATGTCGTCGAAGAACACTAAAGCACATTTCCTGAGGACAGACTGCAGGGTTGCATTCATAGCTCCTTGAAAAGTTGCTGGTGCTCCTGATAACCCAAACGGCATCACCTTATATTCATAGTGGCCTGAATGGGTGTAGAACACCGTTTTGTGTTCTTCCCCTGGTGCCATTCTTATCTGATGGTATCCGGCACGTAGATCCAGTTTGGAGAACCACTTTGCTCCATTGAGTTCATCAATTAATTCATCAATGATAGGTACGGGAAATTTCTTGGGTACAGTCAAGGCATTAAGGCGTCTGTAGTCAATGCAAAGTCGCCAAGTGAGGTCCTTCTTTTGCACGATGATAGCGGGGAAGCAAAAGAACTGGTGCTATTTTGGATTACACCACTTTTAAGCAATTCCTGTACTTGTCTCTCAATCTCGTCCTTGACTGCTGGTGTGTGTCTGTAAGGTCTGATCTGAATCGGTTGTGCCCCTTCCATCAACTGAATTTGATGATCACACTGTCTTTCAGGAGGTAATTCAGTTGTTGCTTCAAAGACTTCTTGAAACTGTTGGAGAATTTGTTGTATTTCAGTTGGAAGTTGTTCCATATTCACCGTTTTATCAGGTTGGACTGATTGGATGACAAACACTTGTTCAATGTCTCCCTTATTGGACAGTCCCATTAACTGTTCGACACTGATCTCATGACAGATAGTTTTCTTAGTTCCCATGCCCTGCAAGAAAACTGGGAAGCCGTGGTCTGATATCTTCAGTCTTTTAGTTGGCCAATCAATGTTCATGGGGTTGTGTTTGTACAGCCAGTCCTGCCCGAGAATGACATCAAAAATTCCCAACTGCAAGAGCTTGAAACTCGTTGCAAATTCATGGCCCTGTGATGTCCAAACGCAGTCAACCACTTCTTCAGTACATTTCAATTCCCTGTTATCTGCAACTGTAACCCGTATGGGATTTGCTATTGCTGTACATGCTGGCAAAATGTTCTTCAGGTTCACATTGATGAATGAAGTGTGCTTCCGAAGTCAACCAACATGGATACCAACTGTCCATTAATGTATCCTTGCAACTGGAGTACTGAAGGTGCTTGGTCAAGTTCAGATACTGTTGTTGACAGTGCTTGCAGAGAAATACAACAGATGATCGCCGTTTCTTCTGGAGTTTCTGGTTCCTCTGTCATGCCCACTGCATCAGCTCCCATTAGTTCCAGCAATTCCTCAACAATATGTAACTGGATAGTTGCTGGACACTTGTGGTCCTTGCCCCACTTTTCACCACATGTAAAACACAAACCTCTGGCTCTGCGATAGTTCTTCAGAGTGTGGAGTCTCGATAGTGGATCATTCACGCTGCGAGCTGCTTCCTGACCCCTTTTATCCACTGCCTCATTACTGTAATGTGGAGAGAATGCCTTGATAGTTGGAGGCGGTAGTGCTAATTGCTTGCTCTTGTAGGGGTACTCAGCATACCGATAACCAGTTGGCTTGACGCTGTCAGTAACCTCCTCTTGCAATAAGGCTAGTGCACATGCAGTATCCAAATCTTGAGGTCTCTGAACGAGTACCACTGCTCGTATTTCATTCTTCAAGCCCTCGATGAATCGTGTCAAAAAATACAAAGGATGTATCGCATCAGAATATGCAATTAAATTGTTCATAACAGTTTCAAAACGCTCTATGTAATCACTAACTGTATCATGTTGTCTAAGTGTATAAAATTGTCTAATAACAACTGGTGTCTGTCTCTGCCGAAGCGAGTGCAAAGCAAAGTGCAAAATGATGTCCAATCTATGCTGCCTAATTTTTTTCTAACAGAATGCAACCAAACTTTTGGTGATCCAGCAAAGTTCAACGTGGCCATGGGTACCCAATAGGACTCATGGATCCCAAACATATGGTAATACTGCTCTGCCATAGTCTGCCACATCTGTGGATTATCCCCATCGAACACTGGGTAGGGCAGGGACGGATTTGCTTGACCCAACTGTGATGACAGTTGATGAGCAGAACCCTCTAATTCAGAGAAAGTATTGCGTAGGTGCATCGGTGTCTGGAAATTGATCGTACCAGTGCCCGGGGTAGGCACTGGAACCGCTGTGGTTCCAGCCACCCGCCCCCGGTGTAGTTGTAGGTCGTCGTGGCCTTGCCCGAGATCGGTCCCTGTCGGCGGTGGTCCGAGTAGTGAGGCACCCACCGTCGTACGGGCGTCAGCTTGATGAGTCGCTGTCGGATCCCCTGGCGCCGACGCAGATGGTGCGATGTTCGGCGCCGTGCTCGCCGCCTGCTTTTGGAGCGCGGCGACGGCGGATTGAAGGGCGGCGACCCGCCCCTCGAGTTGTGGCTTCCACGCGCTGAAGTCGTTGGCGATGCTGTCGAGCCTGGCGTCGGTCTTGTCCGTCCGTGCCGCCTGGCGGTCCTCCGCCGCGATCAGGAGCCCCTTGAGCTGGTTGAAGAGGTCCTGGTTAGACATCTCCTCTACTCCCATGGTGGCTTCGCGTTCCTCCCTCTCCTTTCTCTGATTGCGTGTCTCGATGATCGACCCCAGATTCGAAGACGAACTGGATCGAGAATTTTTTTGTGGAAGGTGGTTTTTGGGCTCTGATACCAGGTGTAGGGTGCGGGATATGGTTTACTCGAATCACAACAGGTTTGATACAATTTTGGTAGTAGCTAGAGATTACAGACAGAGATCCGAGACTTGCGGAGGAAGAAGAAGAAGGAGACTGGGTTCGAGAGAGAAGGGGATCGAGAGGAGAGCCGTCCGTCGTGATCCAACTGGATGCCTGCTCTGGTTGGCAGCTTGGTCTTCTTGTAGTCAATTGCGCCAGGCCGGCCCGAAGTACTTGTTATTGGGCTTTTTTGCTTAACGGGGCCTCGTTGTCGTGCCCGATTCCTGTAGCGCTTCAGGTGCTTGTAGCTCGTCAGGTACTTGTCGTGTAAGTACCCTGACACCCTACTTGCTTCGGTGGCCTTGGCATCGAAAATCTGAGAATACATGGTATTGCCCTGCGCACCAGATGGGAGTGGCTCCGAAGAACGGATCAATCGAGACCGTGGCAAGGGCTTTCGATGCTTAAGGACACTGATGCTCATGATACGTTCCAGAGTCTTGTCAGAATTCAGGTCGGAGACGGCAAGAGGGTTCTGTTCTGGCGAGATCGTTGGATCGAAGGAAGAGCAGCGAAGGAAATTGCTCCTGCTATCGAAGCAATGGTCAGCACGAGTAGGAAAAACATCAGATCAGTGGCTGAAGGTCTGACAGGCCACAGGTGGATAGAAGACATCGACGGAGAGATGAGCGAGGACGTCGCTCGCCAAGTAGTTTAGTTGTGGGTTCAGGTGGCTAGGGTTCAGTGCCATGCTGGGGTGCAGGATGAGTTCAAGTGACCGTGGTTGAGCACCGGCCAATACACCGCCAAATCCACCTATGCCATGCTCTGTCAGGGGAGAACGCGAGTAGCGATGGATACCTGCCTCTGGAAATCCAAAGCGCCACTCAAATGCAAAGTGTTTATGTGGCTTGCGTTACAACATCGGGTTTGGACATCTGATCGGAGGAGGAGGCACCGCATGCAGACAGATACTCCAACTGTGATGAGGGCATCGTGTTAAAGGTTACAGCTAAGACAATAATCAAGCAATTTTATGTCTAAGGCTGCCTCCTTTTTAATGTGTTTGGGCCGAGCCTCCAATGAGCTGGTTTGTATCCATATGAGTCCAAGTTGATTAGGATTCGTTTGTGTCTCGGTTTGGTCCTGTCCAACCGACTAGGTGTTGGCCTCCTATATAAAAGAGCCGGTGGCTAGGTTTTTAGGGGGTTGAAAATTATGTAGAACATTGTGTTCAAAGTTGCCACCGTCCCTAGAGATCGGCGTGTAAGACGGCGTCTCAGTCGTTCGTCAAGTTATCTAATAAATTGAGATATGAGTGTTCTTTAATCTGTCAAGAGTTATCGTGCGTGGCGAGAAGGTACTTGAATCTGTTAAGGGTTGTCGAGCTTGGCATGAGGCGTGGTGTTCATCACCTCGTTGCTTGCCATGTGATTCGTTTTCTCATTTTTCAGGTTGTGTGGATTGCTCACGTGATTAGAAGGATAATTATCTGAGTGGTTTCTTGCGGTGAAAGATCAGGCAAACAATCTACATCATCTGGTATCAGAGCGCCAGATTGATCACCGCGAGGTTCGTTTAGTTGAAGATCGATCTGCTGATTGACAGATTTGTTTTTGCTGGAGTTGTTGGTGGAAGACGACGAGTTGGGAAGGATTTGCATCTCGGCGCGTTGAAGATAAAAGTTGTCTGGTTGGCGAGCAAACAGAGCGAAGGGAACGGATCGAAATCAGCGATCTGATCAGTGATCAGGACGTACGCAAGGAGAACTCCTGGCTGTTTTCGTTTGTTAGGATCGCTATACGTTTCCGGCCGAGCGACGTGAAAAAAAGGGCAAGTAGAGATTGGAGTCCGTCGCGGCGCGGCGGACAGGCTAGGCGGCGTCTCTCAAGGGATTAAATGCTCCCAGGCAGTGGTAAGGTGGTTGCTGGCCTTCGTCTCCGTCGCCGGCGTAGCTGCGGCTCTCGGTGCTAGCTCTGGTTCCTCTACGTATTGCTCTTCACTTTATGTATTTCTACTATGTACTTTGTATGTGGTGTTTTGGTGAATATACGTGGAAACAATGCAAAAAAAAAAGAGATTGGACGTACGTACACAAGAAAAGGCACGGAAGGAAACATAACAAAGGGCTGGTTCGTTTCGGTTTTGATCATCACACGGAAAAGGAAAAGGTGTACGTGCAGATTTGTTTCAGCTGGTTAGGGCATCTCCAGCCGTTCGCCCCCCCCTCCCCCCCCCCTGCCCGGCTGAAAAACGGCGCCTTTTTGAACGGTCTGGGGGACGCCGGCGCTATTTGACGCCCTAGGTTCGGTGTTTTCCCAGCCGTGTCCAAACCCAGACTTGGTCCGAAAAATTCAAAAAAAAAAACAATTGGGCGAAATTCATCAAACATAAGCGAAATTCGTTAAACTTAGGCGAAATTCATAAAAAAAAACCGTGTAGTCGCCGCCGTCGTCGTCATCGTCGCTCGGTGGCGCGCCGCCGCCGAAGTGGCTCGGACCGGCCTTGTCGTTGTTGGCGCCGCCGCCGAACCACCCTGGCGCGCCGTCGTCGTCGCTGTCGTCGAGGACGATCACCTCGCCGCTCGCCGTGGACCCGCATGTCCGGCGGCGCTGGGTACCCGGCCTCGTACAACACGCGGGCCTCCTCTGGGTGCAGGAAACGCCGGCCGAAGCCGTTCGCCGCAGCTTCGTCTCCGGGGTATCGCTCGGCCATTGCTGTTGCTCGGGGAGGGAGATAGATGGAGAGATGGGGGAATGGTGTGCCTTGCCACGGCGAGATGGTGGGAATAAATAGGCGCAGGGGAGGCGAGACGGTGGCGCGTCATTACTCCGGCGCGTGACAGCCGACTGGACGCGTCGGCGGCCGCTGAACGGCGCGACAGTCCACGGCCATTACTCCGGCAGGCTTTTGACTAGCGCGGGAGCCGAGGAGATGACGACGCCGCGTTTTTTCACCCGTGATTCCGCGCCATTTCGCCTATCTCGCTGACAGCGCTGGCCCACATTCTTTTTCGCGTCATTTCGCCCCCCAGGCCGAACCGGTGGGCTGGGTTTGGCCTGGGAGCGCCGGCGCTATTTTTCGCCGATCCGGCGCTATTTGGGCTCCTGGGGGGCGACTCGGTGAAAAACGACGCTCCCAGGCCATTTCGGCGCTTTTTTGGGCCCTGAGAGGCGTTGGGGGACGGCTGGAGATGCCCTTACGATCGGGAAAAAAAATGGAGATTCTGGATCGGAAGTAGAAAAGGAAGGAGATCGGTTTAAAAAGGAACGAAAAAGAAAAAGAAAAGAAAAAGGAGATCTCGAATTGAATTTGTTCCGGATTTTATGGGATTAATTCTGGACAGAAAAGGAAGGACTCCTTTCCGTTAATTCGGATCGGAATAAAAAGAAAAACAAATGCAGGTTCCGGAACAGACAAGGAAAGTGCAGTTTTGATTCCGATCAGGCTGTTACTATTTGTGGCGCGCGCTAGGCGTAGGTCGACCTAAAAATTCCACCGCTAGGTCCCTCGCGAGCCGTTCGATTAGGCGCATCGGACGTTCGGACGACAACCAGTCGGGAGAGGTCGCTTTCAGCATGCTGCGTTACGTCAGATTTCTTTTAGGCTGGTGGGGGTTGCATGCCGAGTGGGGTCCGCCTTATGCTACTAGGACGTTTTCTCCTGCTGCTGTGCGTGAAGGCTTAGCTTGGCGTACGCATGCTGCCTGCCTGGGAGCTGCATGCGTCGGTCCATACTAGGGCGCGTTTGGTAGTCTGCAGCCAGTGGCGAATTTACCATACCTCTGCCCTGGGCACGTGTCCGGGCTCTGTGCCGCGTCATGGCTGTTCACCGGCGACGGCGGCGAGCTCTAATGGCGGCCAAACTTGCTGAAACTGCCAGGATTCGCGACGGGATGAAAAGAACGACCTATTTCCGTAGTTGGGCCGTGATGGTAATTCCCTGGCAATGACCGGTCAGGTTCTTGGGCCACCATAGCAGTTCATAAGTGGCCTAGTATCAGCAGTTGGCATCAATCGATCGGTCTCCCAGGGAAAAAAAATCAATAGATCCATCCATCCCCTCTTCAGTTTGTTTAGCTGGACATTGGAGACTGCTATGCTGAAGTCTTGGTGTCTTTTCTCAAAAAATTAGTACTACAGATCTGTAGCTGGTATTAGTTGCATCCAGTTTTTGTACATTTTATTACCTATAAAAGACAACTTTCTATAAAACATCAGCTCGGCAGTGCTTGAAGTGTATAATTTTTTCTAGGTACAGTTCTTTGTAAGTCAAATGAAACAATTTGCTTGTTGTGTGCCCCGGCTTCGAGAAATCGCTAGCTCCGCCGCTGTCTGCAGCACACTTGGCTCGCAGTTGGGGAGATGAAAATGGGTTGTTTGGTTGCGTGCAGAGGCTTCGCGTTGTGGCCAGCGCGCTTCTTAAAACAGCGTCGGGCCAGGCCCAGCAGGTACGCTCAGATCGACCGTTACCGTGGAGCCAGGCCTGCCAGCTGCAAAAGCGAGCGCTCCAGCTGCAACCGCGTTGCTCACCATGCCTTCCCCTCACCCTCCTTAGGCTTACTTCTTCTTCTTCCTCCCAACTGATGCTACAATGCTCAAATCAAAATACCCTATACACGAAAATGATCCTCATTGATTATGTGCTTCCATTCTGACAATCGGTTTTGACTTTCGTTAAGTCTTAACTTCTAATTTCGTGTTCATGCGTAAATCCCTTTGTGACGAATTTCGCCAAATTAACCGCGCACAATTGACGGCGTGAAATTTCCTTTTAGGAGTAGCTTCGCATCACCATTTCTCGCAACTTTCATGTTGTAAGTTTTTCGTTTAGATGCTAGTAGATGAATAAATCATGTACTGTATCTATGTGTATTTAGACTGTTCTTGTTGTACGTCCTTGCCGCGGTGAGCTCCGACATCTTTCGTCGCCACAACCTCCCGCCGTCTCCGTCAGCAACCTCCGTCGCTGTCAGTCTGTCGATGCCGCCCACGCTGTTGTGTCCGTCCGTGCCGTCGCCGCAATGGCCTTCGTCGCTGCCGCCCACGCCGTTGTCTCCGTCGAGCTATTGCGCTGCCATGCCGCGCCTCGATCAACCTCCGGTGCCGCCATGCCGCGTCGCCGCCGTCCACCTCCGTCACTGCCATGCCGCGTCGTCGTCGCTCCATTGGTATACCATGGACCTTATCCAAGCATGGTGACGGATGGTAACTTCACCTATGTGAAGAAAGGTGAGACTAACAAAAACTTGCATACAACCAAACGGTGTGCAGAAAAGTGTGCTAGCGATGCGATGCTGGCTACCAAACGAACTGCAGAACCAGGCTGAGAGGGTGACTCAGCCAGACCAGGCCCTGCCAGACCTGTCCCCAGGGAGATGAAATTTGGGTGCAGCCTACCAAACGCGCCCCTAGTTGTTGCTAGCTGCATGTACACGGCACTTCACTCATTAAACGCTATTGGTATTGTTTCGCTCACAAAACTACGAAACTATATAGATATCTCATGGGAAAATAAATTAGAATTACGAATAGAACAAAAAAATTAAACTTGTACAACAAAAATTTATAAAATTGAACCTGGTAACATGAATACAACATGCAAAAAAGGCATAGTCACGAGTCGTAGCATTGCAACAGTAGTTCATAAAACCGACTGAGATAACCGAAGCAAAATAGTTTTATGTTTCCAGCAAAATTATATACTTTTACAACAACAAAAGGAACATATGTAGCATTGATAAAAAAAGCTCACAACAAATACCAAACCAATTGAAACAAAATAGTTGTTAGTTTGTAGAATAAATTAAGTACTTTCTAAACAACAACAAAACGTGTATGTATGATTGCACCAAAACACAAAAAACCCCGAAAAATGATCGAAGCAAAAAAATGTTCGCAACATATTTCTTGTTCTTTTAAAATAAACAAAAACATGTACGTAGTGTTGCAGCAAAAGCCCGAAAATTAAAACTAAAAGTATCAAAGCAAAAAAATTGTAGCATAAATTTTGTACCTTTACAACAAATAAAAACGACTTATGTAGTATTGCAACGAAAAGTTCAAAACAAAAACTTAAAACTATCGAAACAAAATAGTTGTAGGTTTGTAGAATAAATTTTGTACCTTCACAACAAATAAAACGACTTATGTAGTATTGCATCGAAAAGTTCAAAACAAAAACTTAAAACTATCGAAACAAAATAGTTGTAGGTTTGTAGCATAAATTTTGTACCTTCACAACAAATAAAACAACTTATGTAGTATTGCATCGAAAAGTTCAAAACAAAAACCGAAAACTATCGAAACAAAATAGTTGTAGGTTTGTAGGATAAATTTTGCACCTTTACAACAAATAAAAACGACTTATGTAGTATTGCAACGAAAAGTTCAAAACAAAAACTTAAAACTATCGAAACAAAATAGTTGTAGGTTTGTAGAATAAATTTTGTACCTTCACAACAAATAAAACGACTTATGTAGTATTGCATCGAAAAGTTCAAAACAAAAACTTAAAACTATCGAAACAAAATAGTTGTAGGTTTGTAGCATAAATTTTGTACCTTCACAACAAATAAAACAACTTATGTAGTATTGCATCGAAAAGTTCAAAACAAAAACCGAAAACTATTGAAACAAGATAGTTGTAGGTTTGTAGGATAAATTTTGTTCTTTTACAACAAATAAAAACGACTTATGTAGCATTGCATCGCAAAGTTCAAAACAAAAACCGAAAACTATCGAAACAAAATAGTTGTAGGTTTGTAGGATAAATTTTGTTCTTTTACAACAGATAAAAACGGCTTATGTAGCATTGCATAGAAAAGTTAAAAACAAAAACCGAAAACTATCGAACCAAAATAGTTGTAGGTTTGTAGCATAAATTTTGTTTTTTTACAACAAATAAAAAGCATGTATGTATCATTGCAACAAACTCACAATAAAAAAATCGAAAACTGCGAAACAAATTTGCATATGTTTGTACCAAATTTTTTGAAAATTTACAACAACAAAAAAGGATGCATCATTATAAAAAAAAATCAACACAAAATACTCGAAAGAAGCAAATTTGGTGGATGCTTGCACACCACGTCGTTGCTTGCGGAGTCATATGTCAGCGGCCTTGCAACATCGCCTCCGATGGTGCAACGGCCTCACAGCGTCCTCGCGGACCCTTTGAAGCTTTAGAGCATCTCCAAGCGGAGCCCCCAAATCCGGACGCGTCCGCGAACAGTGACCGGACAGACCCCAAGTTAGGCCTTCTACAACCGTGCCCCCCAAACCTAAACCCCTAAAACCATGCAATCCATGCACGTAGGAAATTTACGTAGATCATTCACAGTCATAGTTCATCAAGTTTGGACATACTACATAGGAGCATCTAGAAACTAGCAAAAATATACATCTAAAACTAGCAAAATAATCTTCTCGCGGCGGCGGAGCGGTCGATGGTGAAGGAGTTTCACTCCGGCGCCTTGCCCTTCCCCTTCTCGTCTGTGCCGGGGCGGCGGACCCGCTCGAAGACGGCGTAGGGGTCGCTGCTGGAGCCGGAGGTGCCGTCGCCGCTCCTGGACCGCGCCGCCATGAGGCGGACATGGCGCGCCTGCTCGAAGGCGAGGCACGCCGCCGCGCTGTTCACCTCAGCCTCCCGCATGGACGCGGCGACGGCGGCGTCCAACATTTCCTTGTTCTTGCGGCGGAGGCGCCGCACGTCCGTCTCCGCCGTAGTCAAGGAGTAGGCGACGACGTCCGGGGGGACGTCCGCCTCTTTGGCGGCCCTCACCACTGTGGTTGCTGCCGCTCGAGGGTCGGCGTTGCGGAGGCGACGGAAGGCCTTGCCTTCCGTTTCCGGCGCCCTTCGTGGAGGGGAAGCCGGAAGAAGACGCCACCCGCCGGCGCCATCGGGGAGCATCCTCCAGCCCGGAGGAGCTCTGACCGGCGGGATGGGGAACGCCCTTCTTCTTCATGTGCGGCGGGGCCGCGCGCATCGGCGGCGCCGACCGCATCGGGGAGCGGGACGGGGGAGAGCGCGGCTGCATTGCCCGTTGGCCACCGGCGCCGCCCTTGAGCGACCGCTCAATGGCGAGGCGGAGTGCGAGCTCCTCCTCGTCGACAGGAGATTCGGAGCGCTGATGCATGTAAAATGCATACATGAACTTTACATTTTATTACATGTTATTCCATGTTATTTGCATCATATAAGGGTTATATTCATGATTTATATTGAGTTTTGGGGATAATTAACAACTTCCCCATTTTTCTGGAATTAACCCTGCGCTGTCAGAAAACCCCTTTTTCTATATTTTGATGTTTCAGGGACCCAAACGACGTCCAAATGACCTGAATTTTACGGGGATCACTTTTTTGGAAGGAACGAAACGTAGGCGCAAAGGAATCGAAGAAACGGAGACCAGAAGGCCGAAAGGGGTGGGCCCACGCGGCCAGATTCCCTGACCGCGTGGGACCCACCTGGCCCTCGGGCCTCCGCTGCCGTCGATCTTTCTTCCCGAAGCTTCGTCTTGACCTAAAAACGACTATATATAGACCCCCCAGGGCTTTCGCGAAAGGAGCGCCGCCGAAACACAGAAACCACGAAACAGAGACCTGGAGCTGAAGATTGGAGGGGGAAAACTCCGGCGGGGCGCTGCCGGTGTGGTCTCCTTCCCCTCCAACAACATCTCCACCGACACCATGATGAAGAGGGAGTAGTCCACCCCTGGACTATGGGTTTGTGGAAGTAACTTATGTATCTCTCCTCTCTATGAGCTTCACTAATTAGTACCGTATGAGCTGCTGAACATGATTACGGTCATCTATGTAATTCCTTTGTGGTGGATCTTTATTATGAGTTAATACATGTTTGAGATTGCAATGGTTTTGTTTCAGTTATGAAAGTAGATGCATATTATGTACCCCGTTCTTATTTACTTGTCATGATCAAGCATGTTTATGAGAGCATGTGAGGGGGAACGTGTGCATTAGTTGGAGTAACGGGGGGTGGCTAGTGCAGTGAACGTGAGAGAAGTTCTGCGATCCACTTGGGTTTTCTACCTTACTTTGTTGCCTCACTAGGGATAAACAAAAATACCATGCTACCGGAGAGTGGATGTGACCTTGGCCACTACCTCCATGACTAGATCTAGCATGTTCTTATTTTAACTTCATGTCATTGAACTTATTGCTATGCTCTGATTTATCTTAATTACTAAGGTGTTATGATTTAGTTCGCATCTTGGTGGAGCATAAGAGAGAGAACAACTTATACTTGAGATCTCTATGTTAGGACGTGATGCCCATATTATTAATAACTTGTCAAACCATGTCTTGCCATCTTCATGTTAATTTTAGTGTTCCATTGTCTACCACGTTATCAAGAGAGAGTGCATTTGTGAAACCATGAACCCCGGTCCATTTTTAATCATAAGAAACACCTTTCCAACACTTTTATCACCACTTTTGTTTGCTGCCATTATTAAATCCGAAAATACAAAAACACTTTTACATCTTGCATTCATCATAAAAAACCCAAAAATATCATTTATCATTACTACCATCATCCTTGCATATTTATTTTACCATCATTGCATATTTACTACTGTTTGCATATTTATTTTATTATCATTCTCACACCTTGTGCTTGACAACCACTTGGTGAGGTTGAGGGCACAAAACAATTTATTTTGTTGCAGGTTCTCAAGAGAAGGATAAGGAGATAACACCTGAAATACTGGTTCCCCGAGAGTTCGATATTAAACCCTCGAGTCACCCCTCGTGGGGAAAACTGTCTTCCACTACTACATACACTCTGCACTTGGAGTCTCAACCTAACCCATTTACTTTTCACGCAGGTAACCACACGAAGGGCGTCAAGACGTTTTCTGGCGCCGTTGTGGGGTAACTACGTGAAGGGCCATCAAGACGTTTTCTGGCGCCGTTGCCGGGGAACCATAGCTGAAAGGTTTATCCAAGGATCACTCACATCAAGTCAACTTCATCACCAACTTGTGTAACAACCTAAGCTTGGGGAGTTGCACCTACGTGAGCATCATCTTATCCATCTTTACCTACAATCATTTTATTTTGTTTTGTTCTTGTCTTGCATATCATCTTTATATTTCGGTTTGCATATTTATATTCAGTTTTGCATTTTTGTGTTGCATTTGTTATTTCGAGTTGCATTAGTGTCATTTTACTTTCAGTTTTGCATAAAAAATTAAAAACACATAAAAACTTGTTAAAATGGGAGATAGAACTAAATTGTGTGACTACACAAACACTCCTAATGATCAATTTATTGCTAAGCCTATCACCACACCTGAGATTACTGCTGAGAGCTATGAAGTTAGTCCTAGTTTGTTAAACTTGATAACTAGGGAACAATTTGGTGGTAGTGCTGTTGAGGATGCCTCTATGCATCTTCATGATTTTATTGAAATCTGTGACATGCAAAAGTTTAAAAATGTTGAAAGTAATGTCTTAAAACTGAAGTTATTTCCTTTCTCACTTAGAGGAAAAGCTAAAGAGTGGCTACATTCATTACCTACTGGTAGTATTAATTCTTGGGATGATTTAAAAGAAGCTTTCATTAAGAAATATTATCCCCCTGTTAAAATACTGCAAAATAGAAACAATATCCTCTCTTTTAGGCAAAATGAAAATGAACATGTTGCCATGGCTTGGGATAGGATTAAACTCATGCTTAGAACTTGTCCATCACATGGGGTTAATGAATGGACCATTTTACACTCTTTTTACAATGGTCTAAATTACATGTCTAGAAATATACTTGATTCAGCTGCTGGAGGTGCTTTCATGGGAAAAACTATATTAGAAGCTAAGAACATTTTGGAAAGTATCTTGCAAAATTATAGTCAATGGCATACTGATAGAGCACCTAGTTCATCTAAGAAAGTGAACTCTATAGAAGAAACAAATGATTTGTCATCTAAAATGGACACCATTCTTGCTTTTATTAATAAACAAAATTTTGAAAATATGCCTTTGCAAGAACTAGTTGGTAATAATCCTGAAAATGTTGATGTCAACTTCATTAGGAACTATGGTAATAATGGGTATGGTAACAACAATTATAACTCTTATAATAAGCCCCCATATGTTCCAAACAAATATACCACTAGTAGTAATGTTTCTAGTGATTTGGAAAACACCATTAGATCATTTATATCTACTCAAAAGGAGCTCAATAAGGAGTTCATATCCAAATTCGAAAAACATGATATTTTGTTTGAAAGAGTAGATCAACTCACTAAGGAAGTTTCCTCATTAAAGAACATCATTATATCTCAAAAAGAGAAAAGTTGAGGAAGTTAAAATGCTTAGTGAAGTTAAGGAACCATTTGTTGATTTAGAGAAGTGTAGCTTGCATGAATTAATTTCTATCTTACAAAAATTTGCAAGTGATCCTTCTGTTAATATTAACCAGCTGGTTTTGGTTCCTATATTGCTAATCATGTCTTAAAAGAAAAGATTGCTAGGTACAATCAAGAAGCTATGATACCACCTAAGCTTGGGGATATCTGGATCCCTAAGGTACTAGTAACCATTGGAAAAGAGACACACCATGCCATTTTAGATCTAGGATCTAGTGTCTCTATATTATCTAAAGAACTATATGAAGTCCTTGAACTTAAAAATATTGAGAAATGCTCTATTGAACTTGCACTTGCTGATGATTCCATTAGACATGCTCTAGGAAAAGTAAGTGATGTTATGGTAGAGTTACACATGACTTTTGTGCCTGTTGATTTTCTAATCATGGACATGGGGAATAAAACCTCTAGTCCTATTATTTTGGGAAGACCTTTTCTTCGTACTACAGGTGCCATTATTGATTCAAAGGAAGGGAATGTGAAGTTTCAGTTTCCACACAAGAAGAGCATGGAACACTTCCCAAGGAAGAGGGACACACCAAGGTTCAAGCTCCCTCATGAGCTACGTCCCCTTTGATTATCAAGTAAGTAAGCCTAGCTATATGGCTATAAAGAAAGCGCTTTACGGGAGGCAACCCGGTTGTTTTTGTTTGAGATTTTCTTTGAGTCCTCTTGCTGTAACAAGAGAGTAGTTTGTTAGTTTTGTTTCTGGGATTTTTAATAAAGAACCAAGTTTTACCTATTTTGGGTTTGAAAAGTTGCTATTCATTTTCGGAGAGTTTTCTGCCTGCACGAAGTCTGTGCACGGTTTGATTTTTCATTTTTTATCTGTAACTCCGATTGAGCTGTAATTTGAACTGTAGCTTCAACTTTTCATCCTCTGTATACGTGATTTTTTCAGATTTTTCTGACGAGTTTAAGTAGGGTAGAAAAATGCGTTTTGCTGCTGCTGTTTTTCTGGACAGATTCTGTCTTGATATTGTTTGATGCATTCTTTGAGCTTTTTGCTTGAATCTTTTTGATTCAATTGAGTTTATGAGTAGGCATACAACATTATATACTCTCTGGACATTCATATGAATTTTTGCCTAAGGATTTTATGCAGCAAGGAACCTATTTGTTTATCACTACTAATATCACCCCACAGAAAAGAAATGGGAGAAACGGTGTTTTGAAGTTTTTTCACAGGGATTAGAGGAGCTGCACCAAGAGCTATCCAAGGATGGTGAAGACCATAAGCTTGGGGATGTCAAGACAACCCCACTAGACCAACACACTCTCGGTTTGCACACGTCTAACTTCTGTTTTTCGATCAAAGCACTTTATCGTATAAACTTGGAGCGTGTTTTTTTTTGCTTTTGTTATTTCGGTTTGTTAATAAGACCACCACTATCATTTATATATGAGAGAGCTACTGGAAGTTTGGGTTGAATTATGTTGGATGCTATTAAATATATTGGGATAGGGATGTTTGAGTTGATTTTAAAAGATACATATAGTTGCATAATTCATGTGCTTTGAATGAATGTTAATTTGCAAGTGTGTTGTCAAGAGCTATCTTTTACCATGTTTAGATGTTGAATTTTAACTTTACTTGGTTTAACATGGATTGATTAGTTCTATGGACACTTATGCATGCATTTAGATGGTCAACTTTCTCCCTATTGCTAGCCCAAAAATTACAACAAGTAAAAAGCTTGTTTCCCAACACCTTCAACCAAAGTTTTTCCAGTGAGTCCACCATATCTACCTATTAGCTTTATGCTATTCCAAGTATGTTTATCATGTTATATTGTGTTATCTACATTTCTGAATTTAAATGCTTATGTTATTGATTGTCATGGGAAAAATTGGTTAAAAGCTCTCACGAACTTGATGCACAATTTACTTTTATTGCATTTAATAAGCATGAACCATTGTGATTAAAATTATGAAGTTGTGGGCTTGACAATTGTTTTGGTTGGGAGTTAGCCCATATGTGCTGTCACATGGCAAGCTTTCAACATTGCACTTATTTATATTTAGTTGATGTCATGTACTTTTGTTTATGGATGCCTATCATGGGTGAAATGAATGTGGATACTTAGTAAGTTCAAAGAGTTTGTATAAATGGTTAGAGAAATGCCTGGGCCGCTAATCTAAGCCATGCATCATTCATGGTGGAAATTTACAGCATAACCATAATGTTCATTCAGTGATGCACCTCATAATAAAAAGCTATACCCATAGTAAATAAAAGAGTGCTGAGATTGTTCATTGTCTGTTTGTCTTGTTGTTTTGACATGGGCTTGTTCATGTCAAGGGGCAAGAGGTACCCCAGTGCAGTTCTTGATGATACTATTATTACTTGCAATGACCTTTATTTGAATTTACTTTGTGGACCAAAGTGAGTAACACATGGTGTAGGTACTTGTATTCAAGGGACATGAGACATTCAACCAATACATTGTCAAGCACACCACTCATATTTGCTTTCACTTTAAACATTAATCATTCAAGATGCTATGATAGGGGTAATGAGAGCTCCACACCAATGACTACTGATACGTCTCAAACGTATCTATAATTTTTGATGTTCCATGCTTGTTTTATACCAATTGCTACATGTTTTGCATCTACTTTATATCACTTTTATACATTTTTTGGGACTAACCTATTAACAAGATGCCGAAGTGCCAGTTCCTGTTTTCTGCTGTTTTTGTATTCCAGAAAAGCTAGTCTGGAAATATTCTCGGAATTGGACGAAACTTCACGGGGTCCCTATTTTACCAGAACACACCTGACGGACCAAAGGAGCAGCAGAGGAGGGCCAGGAGGGCCCCACACGCACTAGGGCGCGGGCCCCCTCTGCGCGCCTAGGGTGGTGTGGGCCCCTCGGGGGTCGTCAGCCGCCGCCCTTTCGCCTACTTATTCCCCCCGACGCGAAAACCCTAAGTGCCTGAGCAAATATCCACGAAAAGTTCCAGAGACGCCGCCGCGTCAACCCTAGCTCGGGAGGGTCAGAACCTCTTCCCGGCACCCTGCCGGAGAGGGGAATC
Source organism: Poa pratensis (assembly GCA_947311845.1). NCBI lineage: Eukaryota > Viridiplantae > Streptophyta > Magnoliopsida > Poales > Poaceae > Poa > Poa pratensis. Next base: position 45,701,690 of record CAMZMU010000083.1, read on the forward strand.
GTCACCGGAGGCTTCTACATCGCCATGCCTGCCTCCGGAGTGATGCGTGAGTAGTTCATCCTTGGACTACGGGTCCATAGCAGTAGCTAGATGGTTGTCTCTCCACTTTGTGCCATCATGTTTAGATCTTGTGAGCTGCCCTACATGATCAAGATCATATTATTGTAATGCTACATGTTGTGTTTGCTGGGATCCGATGAATATTGAATACTATGTCAAGTTGATTATCAATCTATCTATGTTATTTAAGATCTTGCATGCTTTCCGTTACTCGTAGATGCTTTGGCCAAGTAGATGCTTGTAACTCCAAGAGAGAGTATTTATGCTAGATAGTGGGTTCATGCCTCCGTTTAATCTGGGACAGTGACAGAAAGTTCTAAGGTTGTGGATGTGCTGTTGCCACTAGGGATAACCTAACGATGCTATGTCCACGGGCATATGTGTTTGTTTACATTACGCACTTTACTTAATGCAATTATCCGTTGCTTGCAACTTAATACCAACGGGGGACTCGGATGACAACCCGGCGGTGGATTATTAGTCATAGATGCTGTTGGATAACGGTCTATGTATTATGTCGTAATGCCCAATTAAATATCATAGTAGTCATCATGTCATGTATATGCATTGTCATGCGCTCACTATTTGTCAATTGCCCAGCTGTAATTTGTTCACCCAACATGTTAGTTATCTTTTATGGAGAGACACCACTAGTGAACTGTGGACCCCGGTCCATTCTTTTACACTGATTAAACAACCACAAACTGCAAACTGTTCCTTTTTCATTCTCTGCAATTTAATACTCATTTTCCACACCATACGTTTAATCCTTTGTTTTCAGCAAGCCGGTGAGATTGACAACCTCACTGTTTCGTTGGGGCAAAGTAGTTTGATTGTGTTGTGTGCAGATTCCACGTTGGTGATCGTGTTGCGCCGCGCGAGCCACCAACAACCTTCTGAAGAGTTGCTGCTCCTACTGGTTCGATAACCTTGGTTTCTTTCTGAGGGAAAACTTGCTGCTGAACTGCATCATACCTTCCTCTTGGGGTCTCCCAACGAGCGTGTGATTCACGCCATCAAGCTCTTTTTCTGGCGCCGTTGCCGGGGAGACAGCAGTCTTCTGCAAGGGGAGTTTCACGCTTCCAATCTCTTTACTTTGTTTTTGTCTTGCTTAGTTTATTTTATTTTATCTTGTTTGCTTTCAATTATCAAAAACACAAAAAAATTAGTTTCTTGCATTTAGTTTATTTCGGTTTGTTATTATGTCTAGTTGTTTATTTGCTATCAATGGCTTATCTCTATGAAACTAGATCTTGTTGGCAAGGTGGGTCCACGGAAGATGAACGAAGATATTATAGGAATTACCGCTTGTCACAAAAAGGGATGTACTTATGGAAATTGTTAAATCAACTAGAGGAATATGCTAGAAATTTATGCTATATATTTGGCAAATCTTTTTGCTTTAATGAATCTGATTGTCATAGGAAGTCTAAACACTTTCCTTTCCAATGTGCTTGTAATGAAAATGAAACCTTAGCTTCTTATGTTAAAGGTTACTATAATGCTTATGAGGTAGAAAGGATGGAAGAATTTATTGTCTTTAAGGGTGCACTTGAAATTAGTTCTTATCTTGAGCATAAAATTGATGCCCCTTATAAATCTGAAAGTCTTGCTATACTTAAATATTGTTTTGATAACTATAAGGATGAAAATTCTTATATTACTGAACATGTCAAGAGGATTTTTCCTCATAAAGAAGAGACTAATGCCTTGCAGGAAAATGTGGAAGAAGAAATTGCTGAAGCTGAAAGCTCATTTGATGAAAAAGAGGAAGAGAGTGATGAACAAAAGGAGGATCTACCTTCTAATGACAGTAACTCTTTAACTCTTACATTATATAATTACCCTCCATGCCTACCTAAGGAGGAAGAATGCTATATTGTTGAATGTCATGATTCTATTGAAATATCTTTTTTTGATAAATTTGAAGTAACATCCTCCTTGACTCAAGTAAAAGAGGAAATTGCAGAAAGTAAAAATGTGCTCCCTAATGTTATATATGATAATGCTCTTGATGATGGTCCTATATTGCCTAATGATATTAATTATACTACTATTGTCAAAAGTGGGTTTGATAACCCTACTGTTTTTTAGCTTAATAAAAATTATGTGTTTGTAGATCATGAAAAGCATGCTTTATGTGATAGTTATATTATTGAGTTTGTTCATGATGCTACTGAAAGTTATTATGAGAGAGGAAAATATGGTTGTAAAAGTTTTCAAGTTACTAAAACACCTCTCTTTATGTTGAAAGTTTTGAAGCTATATTTGTTTCATCTTTCTATGCTAGTTGCTTTATGCTTCAATAATTTATTTTGTTACAAGATTCCTTTGCATAGGAAGTGGGTTAGACTTAAATGTGTTTGATATTTGCCTCTTGATGCTCTCTTTTGTTTTTCAACTCTTATTCTTATGAGAGCATCATTAAAATCTTCTAGCCTAGCTAAAAGGCATTAAAAGAAAGCGCTTTTGGGAGGCAACCCATTATCTTTTATTTTCAGTATTAGTCAAGGAGGATGTTTACTTCTGTAGCAACTCCTTTGTATCTTTATTTTCTCGCATTGTTGTGCCAAGAGTAGCCTCTAATGTTAAGACGATGCTTAATTTTGATTGCTGCGCAGAAACAGATTTTTGCTGTTCACTGTACGAAATTCCTAAAATCACCAGATTGTTAATTAAATCTGAAATTTTTGTGCGTAATCTTTATGAATGTCTGAATCTTTCATTAGTTCAAGTTTTCGATCTGAGCGTCGTAAGTGCCTCGAAAAAATTCGTCTTTGCGGACTGTTCTGTTTTAGACAGATTATGCCTTTTTATTTTGCATTCTCTCTTTTACTAGTGTTGAGTGAAATTCTTTTTTGGGTGGAAGAGCTTCACATAACATCAGTGGCTGTAGCTAATGTTTAAAGTAACAAATCATATTGCGTCTTTATAGAACATGTGAGTTTTTGATTATGCACTAACCCTCTAATGAGATCTACTTTGAGTTTGGTGTGACGGAAGTTTTCAAGGGTCAAGAGAGAAGGATGATATAATAGGATCAAGAAGAGTGAAGAGCTTAAGCTTGGGGAGGCTCCCATGGATCTCCCCAGCATATTTCAAGAAGACTCAAGCGTCTAAGCTTGGGGATGCCCAAGGCATCCCCTTCTTCATCGTCAAAATTATCAGGTCATCTCTAGTGAAACTATATTTTAATTCTTTCACATCATATGTGCTTTTCTTGGAGCGTCTGTGTGCTTTTATTTTCAGTATTGCACTTTTATTTTCAATAAAGCTTGACTGGACCCTAGCATTCTTGATTGGGAGAGAGACACGCTCCGCTTTTTCATGAGAATACTCCTATTCTTCACTTATATTTGTTGAGTATTCATATCTAGCGCTGTTCAGCTTTTAGCTCTTGTTTTCATGTATCTCTTGTCAGAGCTATTAGCTTTCTTTTGTAGAAAGTACTCTCTTGCTTCACTTATATTTGTTTGGAGAGTTGATTAAATTGATTGGTGTTTGGTTGGTTCAGAAAATGTTGCATGTGGTAATTGGTATAAGGAAAAACTTGCTTAATCTTGTAGATCACTAATTTGGATAACTTGATGCTTGTCAATTGTTTTGAGTTAACAAGTAGATCATGATTAAATTGTGCATCACATGAGTTAAGCCTATTAGTGAAGAACTACCGTAAAGCTTGTTGAAAATTTGGTTTGCATCGGTGGTATCTCTAAGGTCTAGATATTTTCTAATAACAGGGTTTGGTTAACAAGGAAGACGGTATGAAGTCTTATAACGTTTGCAATATGTTTGTCATATAAAACTTGGTGTACGGGTTGATATTCTTGTTTGCTTACATAACCTTGCTAGCCTAAACTCTGTACTGAGAGGGAATGCTTCTCGTGCATCCAAATCCTTGAGCCAAAATCCATGCCATTTGTGTCCACCATAACTACCTATATGTGGTATTTCCTTGCCACTCCAAGTAAATTTTTCATGTGCTACCTTTAAATTATTCAAAATGTTATTATTCCCTTTTTGTGTCAATGTTTACTAGCTCATGAGGAATTAGTGTGGTTATTCTTTATTCTATTTGTGAATGGACTTTTACACCTGGACTAGTGGCATATACATCCGCTTATCCAATAACTTGCAAAAAGAGCTGGCAACGGGGTGCCCAGTCCCAATTAATTACAACTTTAACCAATTAATTCTCTTCACACTTTTGCCCTGATTCATCAGTAAGCAATGACAAACAGTGAAATACCTGAATGTGTGTAAACCAAAGAGAAAGAGGGATGATCTGCCTTGCTGGTAGAAATAACGTCCTTCATGGGAGCCGCTCTTAAAAGTCCGTTTGACAGGTAGAATACTGTTCTCACCCGCTACCATTCGTTGACAATTAACAAACACCTCTCAAAAATAGATACTCCTCCATGGTATGTGATTGATGGAAGGCACCCGAGGATTCGGTTAGCCATGGCTTGTGTTAGCAAGGTTGGGAGGAGTATCAAATATTTTATGCAATCTCTATATGCTTTCAAAAACCTAAAAGCTCTAGCACATGATTTAATCCCTGCTTCCCTCTGCGAAGGGCCTTTCTTTTACTTTTATGTTGAGTCAGTTTTCCTATTCTTTCTGTCTTCCACAAGCAAACACTAGTGTCAACTTTGTTACAACATGCGTTATATGCTGTATTGGACTTGTTATACTACTTTGTGTTGACAATATCCATGAGATAAATATGTTGAAAGTTGAAGCAAATGCTGAAACTTAATTCTTCCTTTGTGTTGATTAAATACCTTTTATTAGAAACTATTGCTTTATGAGTTAACACTTATGCAAAACTGTTTGATGCTTGTCTCGAAAGTACTATTCATGAAAACGTTTAGCTTGTGTGATTCATTGTTTACTCATTATCTATTTGGTAGCAAATTATAGACCATTGACTTGGATCACTTCATTCATTTACATGTGCCTTGCAATATTATATGATCAAGATTATGATGGTAGCATGTCACCTCAAAAATTATTTTGTTTTTATCGTTTACCTACTCGAGGACGAGTAGGAACTAAGCTTGGGGATGCTGATACGTCTCAAACGTATCTATAATTTTTGATGTTCCATGCTTGTTTTATACCAATTGCTACATGTTTTGCATCTACTTTATATCACTTTTATACATTTTTTGGGACTAACCTATTAACAAGATGCCGAAGTGCCAGTTCCTGTTTTCTGCTGTTTTTGTATTCCAGAAAAGCTAGTCTGGAAATATTCTCGGAATTGGACGAAACTACACGGGGTCCCTATTTTACCAGAACACACCTGACGGACCAAAGGAGCAGCAGAGGAGCCAGGAGGGCCCCACACGCCACTAGGGCGCGGGCCCCCTCTGCGCGCCCTAGGGTGGTGTGGGCCCCTCGGGGGTCGTCAGCCGCCGCCCTTTCGCCTACTTATTCCCCCGACGCGAAAACCCTAAGTGCCTGAGCAAATATCCACGAAAAGTTCCAGAGACGCCGCCGCCGTCAACCCTAGCTCGGGAGGGTCAGAACCTCTTCCCGGCACCCTGCCGGAGAGGGGAATCGTCACCGGAGGCTTCTACATCGCCATGCCTGCCTCCGGAGTGATGCGTGAGTAGTTCATCCTTGGACTACGGGTCCATAGCAGTAGCTAGATGGTTGTCTCTCCACTTTGTGCCATCATGTTTAGATCTTGTGAGCTGCCCTACATGATCAAGATCATATTATTGTAATGCTACATGTTGTGTTTGCTGGGATCCGATGAATATTGAATACTATGTCAAGTTGATTATCAATCTATCTATGTTATTTAAGATCTTGCATGCTTTCCGTTACTCGTAGATGCTTTGGCCAAGTAGATGCTTGTAACTCCAAGAGAGAGTATTTATGCTAGATAGTGGGTTCATGCCTCCGTTTAATCTGGGAGAGTGACAGAAAGTTCTAAGGTTGTGGATGTGCTGTTGCCACTAGGGATAACCTAACGATGCTATGTCCACGGCATATGTGTTTGTTTACATTACGCACTTTACTTAATGCAATTATCCGTTGCTTGCAACTTAATACCAACGGGGACTCGGATGACAACCCGGCGGTGGATTATTAGTCATAGATGCTGTTGGATAACGGTCTATGTATTATGTCGTAATGCCCAATTAAATATCATAGTAATCATCATGTCATATATATGCATTGTCATGCGCTCACTATTTGTCAATTGCCCAGCTGTAATTTGTTCACCCAACATGTTAGTTATCTTTTATGGAGAGACACCACTAGTGAACTGTGGACCCCGGTCCATTCTTTTACACTGATTAAACAACCACAAACTGCAAACTGTTCCTTTTTCATTCTCTGCAATTTAATACTCATTTTCCACACCATACGTTTAATCCTTTGTTTTCAGCAAGCCAGTGAGATTGACAACCTCACTGTTTCGTTGGGGCAAAGTAGTTTGATTGTGTTGTGTGCAGATTCCACGTTGGTGATCGTGTTGCGCCGCGCGAGCCACCAACAACCTTCTGAAGAGTTGCTGCTCCTACTGGTTCGATAACCTTGGTTTCTTTCTGAGGGAAAACTTGCTGCTGAACTGCATCATACCTTCCTCTTGGGGTCTCCCAACGAACGTGTGATTCACGCCAACAAGCAACTACCACATTGCAAGCATTAACTTAAGTAGAAGTGTTTGGAAGTTAGATGAAACTTATTCATGCTTTACCTCTACTTATTTATCAATCCAAAGTGTCCACCTTTTATATTCAGTTTTCATAAGAAGTACTCTATGACCACCATAGGATGTTTTTACTTTTCATTATGCATACATTTGGTCCATAGTACTTTTTTCTATATTACACTTTGTGAATTTATCATTGAACATCTTTACATTGAGTATTTGATATCATTTCATAATTTATCTTGCATATTGTTATTCCTTTGAAGAATGAATCATTTGACTCTATGTAGCAATAGTAATCACCTTTGATATCCATTGATAGTATTAAAATGCAAAGTCCATGTTAGTTTTATCACCTTCATACTCGGGACGAGCATGGGTTAAGCTTGGGGATGTTGATGCATGTAAAATGCATACATGAACTTTACATTTTATTGCATGTTATTCCATGTTATTTGCATCATATAAGGGTTATATTCATGATTTATATTGAGTTTTGGGGATAATTAACAACTTCCCCTTTTTCTGGAATTAACCCTGCGCTGTCAGAAAACCCCTTTTTCTATATATTCATGTTTCAGGGACCCAAACGACGTCCAAATGACCTGAGATTTTACGGGGATCACTTTTTTGGAAGGAACGAAACGTAGTCGCAAAGGAATCGAAGAAACGGAGACCAGAAGGCCGAAAGGGGTGGGCCCACGCGGCCAGATTCCCTGACCGCGTGGGACCCACCAAACTGGCCCTCGGGCCTCCGCTGCCGTCGATCTTTCTTCCCGAAGCTTCGTCTTGACCTAAAAATGACTATATATAGACCCCCCAGGGCTTTCACGAAAGAGAGCGCCGCCGAAACACAGAAACCACGAAACAGAGACCTGGAGCTGAAGATTGGAGGGGGAAAACTCCGGCGGGGCGCTGCCGGTGTGGTCTCCTTCCCCTCCAACAACATCTCCACCGACACCATGATGAAGAGGGAGTAGTCCACCCCTGGACTATGGGTTTATGGAAGTAACTTATGTATCTCTCCTCTCTATGAGCTTCACTAATTAGTACCGTATGAGCTGCTGAACATGATTACGGTCATCTATATAATTCCTTTGTGGTGGATCTTTATTATGAGTTAATACATGTTTGAGATTGCAATGGTTTTGTTTCAGTTATGAAAGTAGATGCATATTATGTACCCCGTTCTTATTTACTTGTCATGATCAAGCATGTTTATGAGAGCATGTGAGGGGGAACGTGTGCATTAGTTGGAGTAACGGGGGGTGGCTAGTGCAGTGAACGTGACAGATAGTTCTGCGATCCACTTGGGTTTTCTACCTTACTTTGTTGCCTCACTAGGGATAAACAAAAATACCATGCTACCGGAGAGTGGATGTGACCTTTCCCACTACCTCCATGACTAGATCTAGCATGTTCTTATTTTAACTTCATGTCATTGAACTTATTGCTATGCTCTGATTTATCTTAATTACTAAGGTGTTATGATTTAGTTCGCATCTTGGTGGAGCATAAGAGAGAGAACAACTTATACTTGAGATCTCTATGTTAGGACGTGATGCCCATATTATTAATAACTTGTCAAACCATGTTTTGCCATCTTTCATGTCAATTTTAGTGTTCCATTGTCTACCACGTTATCAAGAGAGAGTGCATTTGTGAAACCATGAACCCCGGTCCATTTTTAATCATAAGAAACACCTTTCCAACACTTTTATCATCACTTTTGTTTGCTGCCATTATTAAATCCAAAAAATACAAAACACTTTTACATCTTGCATTCATCATAAAAAACCCAAAAATATCATTATTACCATCATCCTTGCATATTTATTTTACCATCATTGCATATTTACTACTGTTTGCATATTTATTTTATTATCATTCGCACACCTTGTGCTTGACGACCACTTGGTGAGGTTGAGGGCACAAAACAATTTATTTTGTTGCAGGTTCTCAAGAGAAGGATAAGGAGATAACACCTAAAATACTGGTTCCCGAGAGTTCGATATTAAACCCTCGAGTCATCCCTCGTGGGAAAACTGTCTTCAACTACTACATACACTCTGCACTTGGAGTCTCAACCTAACCCATTTACTTTTCATGCAGGTAACACACGAAGGGCCGTCAAGACCGTTTTCTGGCGCCGTTGTGGGGTAACTACGTGAAGGGCCATCAAGCGCGCCGGCGCCGCCGCGCGCCCTGACTCCACCTCCGGCTCGAGGTCCTCCCAGTCGAAGGAGTCGGAGGAAGACATTGCTAGGTGGGGAGCGAAGAGGCGGAGGCGGAAGGGGAGAGGAGGAGAGGAAATGAGACGCGGTGGGGAGCGGAGAGGCGGAGGCGGCGTTTAATACAGCGGTGGGGAACGGAGGAGGCCGCCTGGGAATGCGCACCGGTGAGTCCACCTCACGCTGCCGGCGCCGGTCAGCCTCCCTCCGCGTGTGGCCACGCTGTCAGCGATCCGGACGCGTCCGCTCTACCCCAAACCCGCCCCGGATTTGCGCTGGGTTTGGGGGCTGCCGGTCAGCCCGGTCGTTTGGGGCCGGTTTGGGGCCACGCTTGGGTGGCCGTTTTTGGGCCAAATGGCCTCCGGACCGTCCGCCCAGACGTATAGGGTGGGTTTGGGGCCTCCGCTTGGAGATGCTCTTAGTGGTGGTTTACATCATCCGGCCTTGAATGGCGATGCCAGTTTACAGCAGGCGGTACACCGAGTTGCGGCAAAAATATCGGCCACAGAGGACAAGGCTAAAAAGAACTCTAAAATAACTGCATGCAAGAAAGATCAACCTGCAAGTGGTGCATGTAGCGTGAAATTTGAAAAAACTGACCACGTGGACAAACTTCAGCCAAAAATGAACCTTTTTCAAACAAATTTCGATTCTAACCCTTTTTGGTAGTGCCCACGCGAGAAGAGCTACCCATAACATGGTAACTCCAGGTCGGTTGGAGCTACCCTCCTGCCAACGTGGTGCCAGCGTGGAGCGATTCGGTAGGGTAGCGCCGGGTCGGGTGGCGCTACCATGGCCAGTGCAGCGCCGGGTCGGGTGGAGCTACCCTTCTGCCTGTAACTTACCCGTTCGGGTCGAGCCCGCACGCCTCTACTCCTCTGTTTTGCCGACCAAGAACAGACCTGGCGGCGGCGCCCCTCTCTCCCCCTCTCAAATCTCCCACAAAAATCGCTCGGATCTGAAGGCAAACTCGGTGGATTTCGTTCCCAATCCATTCCCCCAGGTATTCTCCTCTGAATCCTCCAATTTCATCCATAGAAATTTTCGCATTGGGCCTATTTTGCGCCGTTTTGGTGAAACCCTAGTTCATGCTTTAATCCGAAATTAGGCCATCCGAAATTAGGCCGAAAAATCTTAGATGTTTAGGGTAGTTTACTTTTGTATAGTAGTTGTACTCATTGGGGGGAACACGGGGAAAATCTTAGATGCTTGAATCCGAACCCTAGTTCATGCTTGAATCTCTATGAGCCATATTAATTCGAAATTGATGGATATGAAGTATGTTTGCTGCATGTGTGTCATTTCGGTGGGATGTGGATGTGCTATGTGTACGTGTGGATTTCGAAATTTGCTAATTAGTATTAGTTTCATTTGATTGTGTATGATTTGATTTGTCAAATAGCCATTTCTTATATGTTGTAATTTTTTAAATATGATAGGATGGAACTACTCGATGAACAATATGATTATTACCACCGTGCGAGGTATATGGTGGAGAATAAGAAGGTAATCTATATTTATGTTGTTATTTCATATATGTTGGCATGCACATTGTTCTAATTGGTATTTTATTTGTTGTAGTTGTTGAAACCACTACGTATTAGGCATCACCGGCTTGAAAAAAAGAAGATGCCATACGATGAGTGATACACGGAGTACATTGAGAAGCTAGGACTCCTTCCATTCATCCAGCTTGTTTCTCGCTCGACGCCCAATATGAACCCTACTGCCATCACCGCACTTGTTGACCGATGGAGGCCGGAGACGCACAATTTTCACCTACTCACTGGGGAGATGACTATGACTCTCCAGGACGTCTCGATGATCTTGACACTCCCAATTGAGGGGAGACCTGTGTGTTTTAGCACAGATTCTGCTGGATGGCGAGATCTAATGTTTGGTCTCATCGGTGCGGTTCCTCCAGAGAAGAAAGACCCGACCAAGGATAGAGTCCCCACCGGCGCGGCTTATGTTTGGATTAGTAAGACCTTTAAGAAATGTCCTGTTGGTGCTAATGAGGAGGTGATCCAGCAGCATGCACGGGCATATGTTTGGTATGTCATCTCGAGGACTCTCTTTGCTGACGGGGGTGGGAGGACCGCTCCTTGGATGTGGCTTAAGGCGTTAAGTGGTTGGGAGACCAAGCTTAGCTGGGGTTCAGCGACACTTGCCTACTTGTACCGCCAGGTAAAAATTTGTAGTTATGTTCCATGGATAAGTTTGTTCTCCAAAGATTGGCTAATCCTAACTTGTGTTCATATTTGTGCAGTTGGATGATGCTTGTCTGTGAGGATCCCAGATTAGGTATCCGAGATACTCGTTATGTTTCCTGCAACAATCCCATGATCAGTCTGTTGTTTCACATAACTCGAATTGGCATCACAGAACACCCATAAATACGAATAAATATACTTACTTGATTGAAGTCATAACTTCAACAGGTACTTGCAGCGGAAATCACCAACAGCGTGGAGCCCAAGTCATTTGCCTTAACCCTACAGGCAGCTGACTGGGAAGCGCCCTAGTTCGCATTGACGTCATTAACCACTTCTTCTTCGAACTGCTCCTCTTCAGAATCTGGCTAAGACAATAGCCAGGGACGAAACCAATATGAGTACATTTGAATGTACTCGCAAACTACCCCGGGAATGAGCATGCACTACTCTTTTATTGTTTAAATAGAACTTCGTTTGCTTGGAAAACTCTGTATCCTTGTTGAAAAGAGAAGGATATACTTTTGTTTATTAAAACTTTGTTTTGTAATCTCTATATCTTTCTTGAAAAAAGAAAAGAAGGCTTTTAGAACTTTTCCCCATAAATCTGACTTTGTAAGAAAATCTCTTTATAACTCTTCCCGAAATATATCTTTGTTGAAAAATGATAAGAAACCTCTTTTAAAACATTTTCTCGGAAAATCACCATTTTTTTTATTTCCCCAAAACTCCTCCTTTTTCGACCATAACCCTTCATGGTCTTTCAATCCCAACAACTTCATACCGGCCCTTTGGTATAGTTGCATAAAACATTTTCCACTTTCAAATCACAAAACTCTTCACTTCCCGACCATAGCCCGTCATGGTCAATCATTCTCCAGCAACCTCATACCAGCCCGTCGGTAGAGTTGCAGATACCACACATCTCCATTTTATTTTCAAATCTCAAAACTTTGCAAAACTTGCACATGGTCTTAGGAACAGTCTCCCAATTGTCCATATCCGAGGACTCGGCTATTCGAATAGTTTTAACCCTCTGCAGAGGTAGCACGCTTTTTGCCCACACCCATCCGGTAACTCATCGTGTCAGCCACGTCCCGCCATACAAGGTGTATGCGAAGTTGAGCCACCGACCATAGCCTCTCCTTTGCTCATGCTAGTATAGGACCCTACCCATATGACACTTTCCATCAACACCCAGTCCAGTTTCCCGTCGGAAACCCTAAGTGTGAGGACTCATATGTTTTGTCTGGCGGTGTATAGGGGACATCCTTCTATCCTCCTCCTTATCTTTCCATAGAGTTTGAGCGAGGACCCAGGTCAGGGTAGGTCCTCAGACCATCCCCTCATGCATAACGGAGTCATCTCCGTTGATGAGGCATCACATACTAATAAGAGCAAATTATATGACTAAGCCCTTTCCCATATGTGGGTAAATGTGGTCGCACAGGGTAAGATTGGTCGTCATGGTTCTAGGACACTGTGCATTTTTCATAAACATCACCATTCTCCATTTTTCCACTTCAACACCGACATCTCGGCATTCCATATCCCCACAAGTATTTTCAAAGGAGTTTGGAGTAAACAATATTTTTCCCATCCTATAGTTTGGAAAAGAAATTCCAGCTAGTATCTCCATATAGGGTGTCAAAATAATATACTTGTAATTTGGAAAAAGGGTTTTCAAAATCATAGCTTTAGTGGCAACCACCACATAAACCACTTTTGCTCTTTGTAAGTAAAACATGTGAACTAAAATAGATGTATATAAATGCAAGCTCAGAGGATAGCTTGCCTGATTTCAGCATGATGTTCCTGGACTTCTCCTCATTGATCAAAGAAATAAACTCTCATCCTTCTCCGATAAATCCTTCCCAATTACCACTCCGGTAGCGTTTATCTCTAGCGTCGCAACATGAAAATAAAACAACACTCAATAAGCAAACCAAACCACAAGTGGTATACAAACAAGGAACAAACCACAACATAGCACTATTTTAATCAAGCCACAAACTAAGATCTACATTTACAAGGGCATTATACTAATCAAGAGTATAACACCATACACATGCCAGAACAAGAGGGCACAAAGACATCCTCAACTAGAGGTAATTAACAACCATTTTTCCTAATCAGGAAATACTTCAGACAAAAGTTAAGTCACCAAATAGTTTCTACTAACAAGCAAGGCTATGCACTATTAGCAAACCTAAGCAACCAGTAGCCCAAACTTAGTTAAAAAGATTATCTCGCTAATTCAAAATATCAAGCAACACAAGCATAATTAACTACTTGTTGGTTGTTTCAATCACCACTAAACAACACATGTTTAACTCAATTAAGCCTAACACATGCCACTAACAGTACTAACATACTATAGCATGATAAACAACAATAACATGCAAGCACAGTACCACAACAATCATTAACAAGCAAGGCATACCTTTTAATCACACACAATATTCCCACATTAAAATAAATAAGCATAGCAATTCTTAATTACTAGAGGAAAAGTTATATAGGGAATAAACCCTAACAACACATGATTCACAATTAGCTCTCCTAACATGCTAGCAAGATTAAGGAGACACACCATAACAGTGGATTACCACCCTACACATGCTAGGAAACACCTCTATAACAATAAAGTTATAACACAACAATTAATAAAGCCCTAATAAAAATAGGCAGAAAAGGCCTAAACCTTATAATTAGCACCACAGTCAATCAATGACTCCTAAATTCAAACCAAAGAGCTACTGATGTGTTTTTAAGAATGAATAGAACTTTTGTTTTAGGTTTCATTTGCATACAAGACCAACAGATCTGGAAAGGTAGCATCTCAACCTATCCAGAGAATTTTAGTTTGCAATTTTTGGATATATAAAACTCTAGATATTGAATATTTAGTGCAAAACATACTTTTTATGAGATTAAATCTAGCACACACATAACTACACATTTTGGAAAATGGTCAGTGCCACATGGTTAAGAAAACACATATGAATGCTACAAAATTTACATCAAAATATTTGCACACATAGATCTACCACCACAGATTTAAATCTACACTGCAATTTAAACAGGAAACTAAAACAGATAATAGATCTACAAAAAAAACACCACTGGGCTCGCTCTGGCCCAGATCCGGCCGACCCACGCAGAAGGCGGCCCAGCCTGCGGCCCAGTGTGCGAGGCGAAGGGGTACGAGGCCCTCTTCTTCCTCACGAACGCGCACGGCAGGGCGAGCGAGCTGGAGCTCCGGGCGAGGACGGCGCGGCATGAGAGGAGCAGAGCAAGGGGAACTCGAGGGTGCAAGAATGGCGGGGAATGGTGGAATACATCGCTCGCGAGCTTGCTTGAAAGGTGGCGGCCGGAGCTTCGGTTGTGGTCGGAGAAGAACGGGTGATGCGGTCGATTCGCGGATCCCCTCCTCGGTTCCTTGGACGAGGATGGAGGGGACGATGAGGCGAACCTTCTGGTGCTCTTCGATCTGCTCGGAGATGCTTCTATCGACGGCGGCGTGCAACGGCGAGCTCGGCCATGGGCTAGGGTTTGGTCGAGGCAGAGGAAAGGAGAGGGAGAGGGAGCAGGCAAGCGAGTGAGTGAGGGAGAATAGAGGAGCGCCTGGGGGCCTCTTTCTTCTCCTTCTAACGGCAGAGGAGCGGGAGGGGGGGGGCCTGGCGACGAGCGGCGTCGTGCAAGGACGACACGGCGACGGGCGGCCACGGGCTGCTACAGAGAAGACGGCGATTTGCAGAACGCCCCCTGGCAGAACTTTTCCCTCTCACAACTAGGTCCTTTCCTGATTTTCTTTTATTTCTTTTAAAACCAGTAGCTTTTAGGGAATTTATTTAGGGTACTTAAACATTTTATAAAAATTTGAGAAAATTCAGGTAGCCTCCCATATACATGTAGAAGCTCCACAAAAATTGGGGAGTCAATATAAAATGTTTTGAACAACATTTGTTCCTAGGGTTTAAATAAGACATTTTTCTTAAATACAATTTTATAATCCTTTAGAATTTTTAAAGCAAGTTTAAAATATTAATTTTGAACTCTTGAAACTTCCTTGACAAATATATTAACTTCAAATAGTTTTTATCTTCATATAGAAAATATTTATTTGAATAAAATAGATAGCTAAGTAGGGAAATCATTTATTAAGATCATTTCTTTTAATTCAAGATCTTAATTTCTATTTGTTGAATAATTTGAGGAGTTTGCTTAAATTCAAGTCACATTCCAAATTTGTGACCAGTGGGTTTTCAACTTATCACTCAAGTATCTTGGTGTAATTATTCACCCAAGCAAACAATAAAACAAGAATTAACAATCAATACAATCATAAGTCCAATAAGCAAACAACCACAACAAGATCAACACCACAACCAAGTCCACACAATTCAAACCACAAGATTAATCACACCACCATCTACATAATTAGCAATACTATCTTATAAAAATGATCACACTTAATTATGACAAGATGATGTTTAAAACTATCTCAACTCCACCTTTGGTATTTTTGAAAAGGGTTTTGAGCAAGGCAAAATATGTGGGGTAATATATTTCCCACTTGTGTTCTTTTTAAAAGGGAAGTGATAATCAAAGTTATAAAATGGGAGTTGCATACAAATGCAAAATATCAAGTTTAAAAGATAGATAGGAGATAGCATATAGATCTCCATATTTTTGGGAACACATAGTTTTGGAAATACTTTTTCTTTCTCAATTAATGGGTATTAGTTTTGGGTGTTGCTAAACCAAGTATCTTTGAAATGGAGTTGGCCAAAATAAGAATGGAAAAGATACATGGAATATTTTTCTTGTCATGCATGATCACCAAAGTTAAATATATTTTTATATTGGTTGGGTCTTATATTTACTAGTCAAACAACTTAAACAACAGTCACACAAGGTTCAACACAGCAACAGGAAGGAGAACACAATCATCAGTGAAACATTTCAAAAAGTTTTTGTTGGTTCTGAATTTTGGGTCTTGTGAAACTAAGTTTTTCTTAGTTTCCAAATTTGGGATGTGACAGCTCTTCCCCCCTTAAAAATAAATCTCGTCCTCGAGATTTGCCCGGTGGTAACAGGGGAGTACGGGGCACGGGTTTTGGGCTGACTATACTTCTGAGGTCGTTACTTCTTTATTGAGGTCGCCATGTGAGACCTTGACAAATTGATGTTGCGAGGCTTTCTTTGTCGATAACTTCTGTGTTGAGTTCAGATCCTTGATGATGAGGTTGACTTGACGATCGACGCTGATGGATAGTCCTGGTTGATCGCTTCCAGATACTACAAGGCTAAGGCGCAAGGAACTAATTATTAACGTTTTCTTGTATACCTATTGCAGGTCTTCCCCCCTTAAAAAGGGGTTTTGAAGGTTCATCCTGAAGGTTGCAGCTGGAGTTGAATCGGAGGTATTGTTCTTCCGAGGTAGCTTGAGATCTTTGTCTTGGGTGTCATTCCTCGGTGCTTGGGTCGGTGCAGATATCACTTCCTGATATTGTCTCCTTACAAGGGTCGCAGATGGGGATGCGTTGTCTTCAGGATGCGTCAAGTCTGCGTAGTTAATTCTCTCCGGGTTCTAGTTAGAAGAGGGAGTTAAAACTTCTAAGGCGTTGGAGCTTGCTTGATGGTTGATGTTGTCAACAGCAGGTGCTTCCGTTGTTTGATTCTTCTTAGTGACTTCCGGTAGATCTTCTTCACGCTTTCTTCCTTCGGCTTGGCGGAAAAAGGCTGGTCCTGAAAGACTTCTTTGGCTCTGGGTTCTTCAGGAAGTTTGCAGGTGTCTTCACAAGTAAGTTAGAGTGCACCAGAATAGTTAGGGTTTCCGGGAAAACTTTCTGGTTGAGGGGCTTAAGTTAGTTTTCAAGGGAGTTGGGTGCTATATTGAACATCAAACTTATTATACCTAAGATCCAAACAACCAACTTTACATAGGCCTCTAATTCTCGAGTCTTCAAAATACCATTCCAACACTCTGGTAAGGCCACTACTATCAACTAGTTAATTGAATCATGGCCTTTGCCCAAGCTAAAGTTATTAATCCACCACCATCTTCTTCGGGCATAACTCTTTATCATAATATAGTTCAATCTATCGGATATCCTCAAACCTTTCAGGCATAGTCTTCCCATCACATTCTATCACAAATCGTAGTGGTCCACCAATTATTTCTTGATTGATTAATTCCTTAGATAGGCATATCTCAATTATCTGACTCCTTCAGGTTGCCATTTTCCCACGATCATATCATCAAAGCTAAATAAAGCATCCAACAATCATGTGATCATACCATCAAGAATTGACCCACTTTCTAACCAAATTCAGATTTCATCTCAACACTTTCGGGCCTTGATCTCTTAATCAAAGATAAAATCTTTCTAAGAATAATCCAAACAGAGCGTGACAAGCTCTGAAAACTACTGTCACCTAGAATGTCTTGCTACTAGACCAAGTCATATTGATTCCTAGAATCCGATAAACATTCACTTATCCTCCACCAATTATTTCTTGCATACAACGATCTATTCATTTGCTAACTCATCTTTGACCACTTCCTATAATTCCATAAGAATTTAGTACAAGGTCACTTGCGCTAGGAATCACCCTAAACATTCCAACACCGGAGTATTCTTCTTAAT
This sequence comes from Poa pratensis, assembly GCA_947311845.1. Classification (NCBI taxonomy): domain Eukaryota; kingdom Viridiplantae; phylum Streptophyta; class Magnoliopsida; order Poales; family Poaceae; genus Poa; species Poa pratensis. The sequence continues at coordinate 45,719,523 of CAMZMU010000083.1, forward strand.
TTACTTGCTTCTAACCAATCCAACATCATTTTATCAGCAAGTGCTTCCTAAAAATCCAATAACTTTCACCTTTATTTCTAAACCTTAAATCAAGGGTCACGTCTTCTAGCTCCAGATAACCACCAATGGTTGGGGACCACAACTGGTTAGCCCCAGAGTATTAATTAAATATATCATCTGTCCAAACCCAATTATTTATCGATCTCCGAGTTTTCACTTCTATTCTAAACCCCAAATTTTTGATATTACCAACATCATCCACCAAATTTGATCTCAACAACTAGATTCTTAAGGGATCCTTTTGCCTAATAAACTATAGCCCAACACTCTTATATCTTCCTAAAGCCTCCTTCGTACCAACTAGTTTTGAGTCGTCCTATGGCACCTCTTTCCTTGTCTAGAAAAAGCAGTTAGTATTTTGCAAAATTTGGTTAGATGAGAGATCTAAAGTTAGATAAATTATGTTAGTTTTCATATTCTTTTGTTAGTCCGACGGGATACGACCAGTGTCATCTACCGTCGGGTCTTGAATCTTCATCTTTCTCGATGGCTTGATGTGGTTGTACAAAACGACGTATGAAGGCCGCTATCGTCTTGCAGAAGGTCGCAGAGTCTTGGGTAGAGAGTATTCCATACCTTGCTCTCTTACTAGGAAAATTTTCTGAAGGGTTTTCTAAGTCGGACTTTGAAAGGATACAAAAAGTACATCTATGGCCAACAAGGCAAAAAGGTTTTTTGCAACAGTCAAAATAAAAGCAACAGATAAAAGTGTGGTTACTTTGGGTTCCCGACAAGGCGGTTTTGTGAAACACCAAGGAAAACAACACATAATAAATGCAACACACAAGCAAGATCAATCAAGGCACTTTTAGCACCAACAGACGTTTAATACCGTGGAAGGTGGGGATTGCTCAAGTAAAACGAGCTTATCCTATCGATCCTATGGGTCTGGTTTGGGATATCGTCAAGTATGTAAGTTTGAATGGAGGTAAGACAACAGATGGAAACTTTTGATAAACCTTTAAACGAGAGACAAGGTTTAGAATAATTCGAGAAGTGAAAAGAATGGAAGTTATACTTAGGCTTCCTTAGATACAAATAATTTAGGTAGTAATATATTTCTTTCCAAAAATAGTTTTCGCCTTAGTCTTCAGCTGGAATACTTGAGATTGTCGAAGTCAACTGAGTAGAATTGTTGATGTTGAGTTGAGGTCTTCGAAGGTCTCTTGCTTTGTTGATATCGACGATATTGGTATTTGCAGATCAATCACCTCGATGTGAATGTTGAGTTCTTGTGATGGAAGCTTCTTCTTGTAGGTGCTAGCTAATTAGGTCTCACTTGGGTTCATCGTCAAGTATTTTGAACAGGTAAGAGGGATAGAGAAATCCTTAGAAAATCTTAAAATAGAGGGATGAGTCTCGGAAATATTTGAGAAGGTGAGAAGAGTGGAAGTTATTTTTGGACTTCCTTAGATAAAAATATGTTTTTGGTAACAATATATTTTTAACAAAATATTTCTTTCCTAACTAACGTCCATGCTAACTAAGGTCTGTTACAGTCAGGATGGCTCTGATACCAAGTCTGTGAGGACCCCGGATTAGGTATCCGAGATACTCGTTATGTTTCCTGCAACAATCCCATGATCAGTCTGTTGTTGCACATAACTCGAATTGGCATCACAGAACACCCATAAATACCGAATAAATATACTTACTTGATTGAAGTCATAACTTCAACAGGTACTTGCAGCGGAAATCACCAAACAGCGTGGAGCCCAAGTCATTTGCCAACCCTACAGGCAGCTGACTGGGAAGCGCCCTAGTTCGCATTGACGTCATTAACCACTTCTTCTTCGAACTGCTCCTCTTCAGAATCTGGCTAAGACAATAGCCAGGGACGAAACCAATATGAGTACATTTGAATGTACTCGCAAACTACCCCGGAATGAGCATGCACTACTCTTTTATTGTTTAAATAAAACTTCGTTTGCTTTGAAAACTCTTATCCTTGTTGAAAAGAGAAGGATATACTTTTGTTTATAAAACTTTGTTTTGAAATCTCTATATCTTTCTTGAAAAAGAAAGAAGGCTTTTAGAACTTTTCCCATAAATCTGACTTTGTAAGAAGTCTCTTTAAAACTTTTCCCGAAATATATCTTTGTTGAAAAATGATAAGAAACTCTTTTAAAACATTTTCTCGGAAAATCACCATTTTTTTATTTCCCAAAACTCCTCCTTTTTCGACCATAACCCTTCATGGTCTTTCAATCCCAACAACTTCATACCGCCCTTTGGTATAGTTGCATAAAACATTTTCCACTTTCAAATCACAAAACTCTTCACTTCCGACCATAGCCCGTCATGGTCAATCATTCTCCAGCAACCTCATACCAGCCCGTCGGTAGAGTTGCAGATACAACACATCTCCATTTTATTTTCAAATCTCAAAACTTTGCAAAACTTGCACATGGTCTTAGGAACAGTCTCCCAATTGTCCATATCCGAGGACTCGGCTATTCGAATAGTTTTAACCCTCTGCAGAGGTAGCACGCTTTTTGCCCACACCCATCCGGTAACTCATCGTGTCAGCCACGTCCCGCCATACAAGGTGTATGCGAAGTTGAGCCACCGACCATAGCCTCTCCTTTGCTCATGCTAGTATAGGACCCTACCCATATGACACTTTCCATCAACACCCAGTCCAGTTTCCCGTCGGAAACCCTAAGTGTGAGGACTCATATGTTTTGTCTGGCGGTGTATAGGGGACATCCTTCTATCCTCCTCCTTATCTTTCCATAGAGTTTGAGCGAGGACCCAGGTCAGGGTAGGTCCTCAGACCATCCCCTCATGCATAACGGAGTCATCTCCGTTGATGAGGCATCCCATACTAATAAGAGCAAATTATATGACTAAGCCCTTTCCCATATGTGGGTAAATGTGGTCGCACAGGGTAAGATTGGTCGTCATGGTTCTAGGACACTGTGCATTTTTCATAAACATCACCATTCTCCATTTTTCCACTTCAACACCGACATCTCGGCATTCCATATCCCCACAAGTATTTTCAAAGGAGTTTGGAGTAAACAATATTTTTCCCATCCTATAGTTTGGAAAAGAAATTCCAGCTAGTATCTCCATATAGGGTGTCAAAATAATATACTTGTAATTTGGAAAAAGGGTTTTCAAAATCATAGCTTTAGTGGCAACACCACATAAACCACTTTTGCTCTTTGTAAGTAAAACATGTGAACTAAAATAGATGTATATAAATGCAAGCTCAGAGGATAGCTTGCCTGATTTCAGCATGATGTTCCTGGACTTCTCCTCATTGATCAAAGAAATAAACTCTTATCCTTCTCCGATAAATCCTTCCAATTACCACTCCGGTAGCGTTTATCTCTAGCGTCGCAACATGAAAATAAAACAACACTCAATAAGCAAACCAAACCACAAGTGGTATACAAACAAGGAACAAACCACAACATAGCACTATTTTAATCAAGCCACAAACTAAGATCTACATTTACAAGGGCATTATACTAATCAAGAGTATAACACCATACACATGCCAGAACAAGAGGGCACAAAGACATCCTCAACTAGAGGTAATTAACAACCATTTTTCCTAATCAGGAAATACTTCAGACAAAAGTTAAGTCACCAAATAGTTTCTACTAACAAGCAAGGCTATGCACTATTAGCAAACCTAAGCAACCAGTAGCCCAAACTTAGTTAAAAAGATTATCTCGCTAATTCAAAATATCAAGCAACACAAGCATAATTAACTACTTGTTGGTTGCTTCAATCACCACTAAACAACACATGTTTAACTCAATTAAGCCTAACACATGCCACTAACAGTACTAACATACTATAGCATGATAAACAACAATAACATGCAAGCACAGTACCACAACAATCATTAACAAGCAAGGCATACCTTTTAATCACACACAATATTCCCACATTAAAATAAATAAGCATAGCAATTCTTAATTACTAGAGGAAAAGTTATATAGGGAATAAACCTAACAACACATGATTCACAATTAGCTCTCCTAACATGCTAGCAAGATTAAGGAGACACACCATAACAGTGGATTACCACCCTACACATGCTAGGAAACACCTCTATAACAATAAAATTATAACACAACAATTAATAAAGCCCTAATAAAAATAGGCAGAAAAGGCCTAAACCTTATAATTAGCACCACAGTCAATCAATGACTCCTAAATTCAAACCAATTTAGGGGTATGTTCTCCTATACATATAGAAGACAGACCAATTGGATTCATTCCAAAATTCATCTCCTAAAAATCATCAAAAATCACCAAAGAGCTACTGATGTGTTTTAAGAATGAATAGAACTTTTGTTTTAGGTTTCATTTGCATACAAGACCAACAGATCTGGAAAGGTAGCATCTCAACCTATCCAGAGAATTTTAGTTTGCAATTTTTGGATATATAAAACTCTAGATATTGAATATTTAGTGCAAAACATACTTTTTATGAGATTAAATCTAGCACACACATAACTACACATTTTGGAAAATGGTCAGTGCCACATGGTTAAGAAAACACATATGAATGCTACAAAATTTACATCATAATATTTGCACACATAGATCTACCACCACAGATTTAAATCTACACTGCAATTTAAACAGGAAACTAAAACAGATAATAGATCTACAAAAAAAACACCACTGGGCTCGCTCTGGCCCAGATCCGGCCGACCCACGCAGAAGGCGGCCCAGCCTATGGCCCAGTGTGCGAGGCGAAGGGGTACGAGGCCCTCTTCTTCCTCACGAACGCGCACGGCAGGGCGAGCGAGCTGGAGCTCCGGGCGAGGACGGCGCGGCGGCTCCGGCGATCCCTGGGCAAAAAGGAAGGGGGCATGAGAGGGAGCAGAGCAAGGGGAACTCGAGGGTGCAAGAATGGCGGGGAATGGTGGAATACATCGCTCGCGAGCTTGCTTGAAAGGTGGCGGCCGGAGCTTCGGTTGTGGTCAGAGAAGAACGGGCGATGCGGTCGATTCGCGGATCCCCTCCTCGGTTCCTTGGACGAGGATGGAGGGGACGACGAGACGAACCTTCTGGTGCTCTTCGATCTGCTCGGAGATGCTTCTATCGACGGCGGTGTGCAACGGCGAGCTCGGCCATGGGCTAGGGTTTGGTCGAGGCAGAGGAAAGGAGAGGGAGAGGGAGCAGGCAAGCGAGTGAGTGAGGGAGAATAGAGGAGCGCCTGGGGGGCCTCTTTCTTCTCCTTCGAGCGGCAGAGGAGCGGGAGGGGGGGCCTGGCGACGAGCGGCGTCGTGCGAGGACGACACGGCGACGGGCGGCCACGGGCTGCTACAGAGAAGACGGCGATTTGCAGAACGCCCCCTGGCAGAACTTTTCCCTCTCACAACTAGGTCCTTTCCTGATTTTCTTTTATTTCTTTTAAAACCAGTATCTTTTAGGGAATTTATTTAGGGTACTTAAACATTTTATAAAAATTTGAGAAAATTCAGGTAGCCTCCCATATACATGTAGAAGCTCCACAAAAATTGGGGAGTCAATATAAAATGTTTTGAACAACATTTGTTCCTAGGGTTTAAATAAGACATTTTTCTTAAATACAATTTTATAATCCTTTAGAATTTTTAAAGCAAGTTTAAAATATTAATTTTGAACTCTTGAAACTTCCTTGACAAATATATTAACTTCAAATAGTTTTTATCTTCATATAGAAAATATTTATTTGAAGGAAATAGATAGCTAAGTAGGGAATCATTTATTAAGATCATTTCTTTTAATTCAAGATCTTAATTTCTATTTGTTGAATAATTTGAGGAGTTTGCCTTAAATTCAAGTCACATTCCAAATTTGTGACCAGTGGGTTTTCAACTTATCACTCAAGTATCTTGGTGTAATTATTCACCCAAGCAAACAATAAAACAAGAATTAACAATCAATACAATCATAAGTCCAATAAGCAAACAACCACAACAAGATCAACACCACAACCAAGTCCACACAATTCAAACCACAAGGATTAATCACACCACCATCTACATAATTAGCAATACTATCTTATAAAAATGATCACACTTAATTATGACAAGATGATGTTTAAAACTATCTCAACTCCACCTTTGGTATTTTTGAAAAGGGTTTTGAGCAAGGCAAAATATGTGGGGTAATATATTTCCCACTTGTGTTCTTTTTAAAAGGGAAGTGATAATCAAAGTTTATAAAATGGGAGTTGCATACAAATGCAAAATATCAAGTTTAAAAGATAGATAGGAGATAGCATATAGATCTCCATATTTTTGGGAACACATAGTTTTGGAAATACTTTTTCTTTCTCAATTAATGGGTATTAGTTTTGGGTGTTGCTAAACCAAGTATCTTTGAAATGGAGTTGGCCAAAATAAGAATGGAAAAGATACATGGAATATTTTTCTTGTCATGCCATGATCACCAAAGTTAAATATATTTTTATATTGGTTGGGTCTTATATTTACTAGTCAAACAACTTAAACAACAGGTCACACAAGGTTCAACACAGCAACAGGAAGGAGAACACAATCATCAGTGAAACATTTCAAAAAGTTTTTGTTGGTTCTGAATTTTGGGTCTTGTGAAACTAAGTTTTTCTTAGTTTCCAAATTTGGGATGTGACATTGTCGTAGGTTTTTTAGCTTGTTTTTTCCTTCAATCTGCTCATATGTTTCCTCACTGTATTTCTGAAAATACTCATTCAACTTGTCGAATGTGTATTGAACTATTGCTGTCACGGGCAACGCACGGACACCCCTGAGCACATTGTTGAAACATTCCGCCATGTTGCTTGTCATGTCACCGTACCTCCTACCGTCCGTGTCAAATGCTCTAGTCCACTTGTGCCTCAGAGACTCATGCCTAAGTAGAAACTCTCGGCCCCCCGACGATGTGAGGGTTAGCAATCTGTTGTACAATCTCACGAAATGTTGCTCGGTGAAGCGAGACAACAATCTTTTAGATCATCAGACAACTCCTTATTTCCACATGCTCTATAGAAGTTGGACACAAAATGCCTCATGCACCATCAATGGTGCAAAGGAGCATGCCCGGGATATCAATCTCCACTGCATTAAGTATGCCTTGGTGGCGGTCTGAAATGACACATACCTCTCTTTGAGGCTCAAACACCTTTGTTCTCACTAGACCCATGAACCACTCCCAATTGTCCTGGTTCTCCGCCGTCACCAAAGCAAAAGCCAACGGCAACAACCGGTCATTGGCATCATGAGCTACGGCAATCAAAAGTGTGCCCTTGAACTGGCCAGTCAAGAATGTGCCATCCACGGAGACAACCGGTCTACAATGCTCGAATGCCCTTATGCATTGCCCGAAAGCCCAAAATGCACGGCCAAATACACAGACGGTTGCACCCTTGTAATCTCTAGTCTTTTGTCCAAAGGGCTCTGTCGCAGCAGTGGAACATGGGGTTCCCCTAGAACTGCCAAAGTGGGTCCACCCCATGTGGGCCCAAGGTGAAGATGGACAAGACCAAAACTCAAGTCAAGCTGGCGGGTTCACCGTCAGGACACGCAAGGCCTACGTCGACAAAGGGCTCCGGTCCTGGGGGCCTGCCGGGTCCCCGAACCAAGCAAGAAGGCCAGGAAGGACCCGAGAGCCCGAGTTCCCGGCAGGAGGCCAGGCTCCCTCTCGGGTACTTCCCCACGTCCCTGTGGACAAGGTCTCCACCTCACCGCGGAAGACTTGGGAAGCAAGGCGAAGGCAGCGCGGGCGGGAAGCACATCCCGTGGTGGTGTCAGCTCCTGTCCACCCCAAGGCGGACGCTCCCACCTAACCCAAAGGAGACGCTAGGCTGAGGAGAGGCCACGTCTCCTCCTAAACTAGATGAGGAGGGTCCTTCACCCCGAAGGTCCCTCATGCCCCTCACGTGACCCTGTGGCAACCCCTTAGCCTATAAAAGGAGGACCAAGGCACGGAGGGGGGGAAAAGGGAAGGGAAACACAAGGTCGAACCAAGGCACAAGTTCAACCAGAGCAAGACTAGACTAGGGTTGCGAAGGTAGAGGGGAAGGTGATCTCCTCCGGGTCAGGATCTGTCCTTCTTCTACCTCCAGCGAAAACCCTTCCGGGTACCCCATCCGAGAGGGTCCATTGTAAGCTACACTATGAAGAACCCATCAATCCAGACATGCAGGAGTAGGGCTTTTAGCCTCCGGGCGGCCTGAACCTGGGTAGCTCCTTGTGTCCCTTTGGTTGCTTGCTTTGATCGTGGAGAGGAGAGCTTGATCTAGACTCCGCCCGAGAAGACGATTCTCAGCCTCCTTCGCGCCCCGTGTCGAACCTAAAAGGGGGTATCCTATACTCCCGGTGTCCGTGCATCGAGACACGACATCTGGCGCGCCAGGTAGGGGGCGCAAGCGCTGGATTCGCCTACATCAGCCGTGACGGCAAGCTCGTCGTCGACAACCTCGGAGTCTACGTCAGGCTCCTCTTCTTCGGAAACAAGCTCGTCGTCAAGATCTTCTTCTGGCTCGCGATCTACGGCAAGATCGTCAAGAACTGCCTCAAGCTCCTCATCTGCGACCGGATCCGCTCCTGGAACCGCCGTTTCCTCGGGGCAAGGCGAGCAGCTGACTCAGTCACAAGCAAGAGTCATGTCGGGAACTCGGGAGGTCTTCGGAGAGCAAGCGTGCCAGGCATCGCGGAAAGGCTGGGGGCTAGAGGAAGCTCTGGGCGTGGCCCGGGCGCTTCTCTCTTTCCCCCCAGATCAGTGCAAGAATGATCCCCGTGCGAAGGCATGGATCAACAGCTTGGAAAACCTGCTGGACTACGCTCTCCAATGCCACGCTCCCACGAGTCCTGCCCCGACCATCGACCACGGCGCTGCCGTCCCCGAGCCCCTACTTCCAGCAGAGGAACAGCCTGAGGACCCCCATGGCAAGCGGCCCATGGAACTTCCTGAAGAAGGTGCTGGCCAGAGTTCCAACCCCAGGCGTCGCTCACGGGAGGACATGGAAGGCCAGGCCAGCCAGCACCTCAAGACCTGTCGCACGCCGTACCCGGCACCTCATCTATACTAAGCCTATCATGTCAAAGGACGGAAAGAATATATGATTTCTTCCCTACATCATTTTCCACAATCCTCGCAGGTGTCACTCTAGCTATCTCTTCTTATCTCAACTTCTTGAGAGAAGGATGTTGAAGCTTTGGACCCTATACATTAGTAAATCTATCTATCTATCTATACTATAATATGGCTTAATGCCGTGATGGTACGTCTGTGGTAGGTCGTACGTCCGGTGGTACGGGTACGTCGTCGTAAGCAGCTTGATTTCTTTGCGTTGGTCACGTACCGTATCAGGTCCGATCTTGAGTATTAGGTCTGGTCTCTAGGCCCTCGCTCCGAAGAGTCCTGGTCGACGTCCACGCACGGGAAACACTCATATATAGACGGCTCGATCAAGGTATCCCGTATCCATGGACAAACTCATATATAGACGGGCGCGGACACGCAGGACGCAAGCGCGATGTCGGAACTCGGGAGGCAAGGAGGACAGCGACCGCACAGTCGGCCACGTTGCGCGCCGGCGACAGGAACAGGACGACACCGCCCCCAGACTGCACGAGTCTACAATGGCGCTAGCTGTGTCTTCTCCGTGCCAGCCGTCCCCGTATCAATCGGCCTGCTGCATCATCACGGTGGTGTGTTTAGCCCGTGGCAGCTTGGGACAAGCCGCGACAGTTCTGCCGGCTTCTCGCTGATCTTCCTCGCCACCATGCTCGCTGCTCACTGTCGACGCCTGTTTCCCTCGGCCTTCCTCGCATGAGTAGTGGCAGCCTAGCAGGATGAAGATGGTCAGAAATTCAGGAAGCGTCGAAGCCTGGTGGCCGACGCAGTTACATACTCCACAGCTTGCCATCAATGGTCGCGAAGTAGAACTGCGCGGCGTCTTCGCCGCTGCGGCTTGTCTCACGCGGCCTCTTGGCCCAGCGCAAGTCGTCATGGTCAGGGAGACACCAAGACAGGGAAAGGCATTCATTGACCATGGCGTCTGAGACACAGAACAGCGAGGAGGACGAGGTAGCGGATAATAAAGCTAGAGCAGTGTACAGAATAGGGAGCAGGGCAGTGTGCATCTGTGTTCTCTCCCCGAGGTGTCTCTCTTTTTAATGCGTGCAACATAAAGAGGTTAAAAGGTGTACTCTCCCTGCTTCAAGCCATGTCTTTATTTTGCATATTAAATTACAAGAAGGCGATATTTTAGTTACTATAGTACTAAAAAATGAGATATTGTTCTTGATAATACCAAGCCATGTCTTTATTTTGCATATTAAATTACAAGAAGGCAAATATTTTAGTTACTATAGTACTAAAAATGAGATATTGTTCTTGATAATACTGTAAAAGTACAATATGTAGCAAGTTATTATTTTGTTTCTCATTTTTCCTGCCAATGATCAAATATTATGCTAACATTTATTCACCGAACTCCAGTTGCAACTTGACGATCATCTGGGCAGAAAAGTAAAATTATTCTACGTGAGTCGATCGATTTCGCATAAAATTTGGATTGTGTTAACGATTTTCGAATAAAAGTTGTTTTTCCACTCCCGTTGCAACGCACGGGCAAATTTGCTAGTAGAGTTACAATTGTTAAATACATATGCTAAAACAAATACACTATGAATTTAAGCAAACTGAAACGATATCTTACCTATGTCTTGAGGTGGCTCTTATTGATGAACCGGAGCAGCCAACACACGGCTTGTCAACAAGATATTGCGATGTCAACAGCTTCATAGGATGCCTGACAACGATCATCCTTTCCATGGAGGCCACCACCGGCTCTGGATTTTTTATGCAGTGTCACCGAAATCTAATCTAATACGTCACCGATGTGACATTTCGGCGACACTGTATAAAACACTCTTACTTAAAAAAGTATTTTATGCAGTGTACCAAAACGTCACAATAGCGACGGTGGATATGTATGGTGGAGTTTGAAAGGGAACAGCTTGATATCCCTAAATGTAAATAAGGATTTATGTTAGTTCTGACACTACTAGATAGAACAAACAATTTAACACAATAATATGAAGTATACAGTAGTATATAGTGTGTACTGACCTGTGTATATAATTGGAGGCCATTATGGGAAAGTCAACAAACACTACTCTCTTGAGTAATGTTCGTTGTTTGTTCTGTGTCTCCGACTTTTTTATGCAATGTCATCGAAATAGACTCCTGTTTTCACATGGACTAGTTAGCTAAACTACAACCGGTTGCAAGTGCACAATAGGCAAGTTAACTAAATCAAGAAATGATCTAGATAGAACTACCGGATGTGAACTGAACAACTATCAACAAGTTAGGGAAACTACAACCGGTTGCAAGTGCACAATAGGCAAGTTAACTACATCAAGAAATGATCTAGATAGAACTACCGGATGTGAACTGAACTACTTTCAACAAGTTAGCTAAACTACAACTAGTTGCAGGTGCACAATAGGCAAGTTAACTACATCAATAAATGATCTAGATAGAACTACCGGATGTGAACTGAACTACTTTCAACAAGTTAGCTAAACTACAACTAGTTGCAAGTGCACAATAGGCAAGTTAACTACATCAAGAACTGATCTAGATAGAACTACCGGATGTGAACTGAACTACTTTCAACAAGTTAGCTAAACTACAACTACTTGCAAGTGCACAATAGGCAAGTTAACTACATCAAGAAATGATCTAGATAGAACTATCGGATGTGAACTGAACTACTATCAACAAGTAAGCTAAACTACAACAAGTTGCAAGTGCACAATAGGCAAGTTAACTACATCAAGAAATGATCTAGATAGAACTACCGGATGTGGATCTGATACCTTCTTCACGTCGCCGTTGGATCGATCTAGCAGATCCGGAAGTTGTGGAGGCAGAGGAAGCGGACAGAGCGACGACCTCGCCGTGTCGGGCGAGATGGCGAAGACCTCGCCGTGTCGGGGGACATGGCGAACACCTCACCGTGTCGGGGGAGATGGCGAAGACCTCGCCGTGATAGCCATCGTCTGGGCGGAGACGGCGCCGCCACGGCGCCGGCGATGGCCGCAACGCCAGGAGGCGCCGCCACGAACAGATCTAGCATACTGGGACAGAGTGAGGAAATGAGTGTTAGGTTTTGCTCTGTATGCCCATATATATAGGTAAAACATAGGAAACGGTTCTTTAGAATGACCGTTTCCTTTGTGTTTCTTCCACTGAGGTGTGGGACCTACGCGCCCACTCTGTGGAATTTCTTCTACTCTCTGGAATAATATTTTCATAATCTCTACTATATGGAGAAAACCACTTATAGGATACTTATATTAATATTAGTGATTACTACATTACATACGCAGTACATATTAATAATAATAAAGTAAATTACAGTTGGAGAACTTATAGAACTACTACTAGCTACTTCTTGTTTTTCTTGCGCCCTGCTTCCGCGCAATCCTCGTCCTTCTCACGGCCTCGCTTATTGGGGGGCATTGGAGGTGGTGGCGGCGGTGGCGGTGGCGGCAGCATATCGGAGGCGGTGGCGGCGGCTTTCTTCTCCGTCGCCGGGGCTCCCTTCTTCGGGACCGGCGCCTCTACCTCGTCCTCCTCGTCGTCGTCCTCCTCCTCCTCCTTCTCCTCTTCGGTTGACTCGTCATCAGAATCAACCTTCGGCGGGCCCAGCATCAAGGTGGGATCATGGAAGTTGGCGTATTCGTCGTCGCTCGTCTCCGGCGTCGGTCCTTCAACGGACTCGCCGCTGACGGGGGGACTGTCCCGCGGCGACTCAGTGTGCTCCTGTGTGTCGTTGCTGCGAGGCATCTTCGCTAATCAGTAAGAGGGAGCGAGCGAACGAGAGAGAGAGCAGATTCGGTGGCGTCTTGAGCTAGCAAGGATTGGGATTTTCAAGGAGTAGTGGGCGGTGCCACTACGCCATGGCATTTACTCGCCTCGCTTCGAATTCCAAGATGGAACGTGTCCACATTGGAAACGGACACCCAAAAGTCTCCGTTGCTATAGAGGCACATATCGGAAACGGAGCCAGAATTAAGACCGTTGCCAATACTATGGGTAACGGAGTTAATACTTTCTCCGTTACCTATGTTGACGGGCCAGCCGCGGCCCACGTCAGGTTTGTACGCACTGGCAGCGTGGAAAGCGCGATTCTTCATCGCCTAACGCCTGCCGTTTCCATAGAGGGGTATCCGATGTGTCGTTCTGTACTAGTGCCCACTTGATCTTCGGACGGAAGCAGAACGTGACGCTGCCTCCCATCCAGCCTTGGCCCCCAATGCGAGGGTAGAAGAAGTGGCGGAACAGCGCCACGGACGGCATCACCCCGACGAACGCCTCGCAGGCGTAAGCAAAGACCGCCAAGTCGAGAATTGCGCCTGGCGTCAGATGCAAGAGCTTCAGCTTGTACGCGCGCAAGATCTCCATGAAGAAATCAGAGAAAGGGGGAACAAGCCCCATAACATGAAGCTGTCGAAAATGGGGATCTGCGTGGGTGTCCTGGTCGCCGACGGCGGGAAGATCTCCGACGCTTTCCTGGCAGGGACACCATCGGCGCCAACAGACTCCATCACCCCGAAGTGCTCCGCCTTCCGCATCATCTCCGTATCGCCGGCGAAGCAGCTGGGGAACAAGGCCGTCTGCCTCTTGAGTTCAGCCTGCTTGGCGTTGCGCGCCGATCTCCGCCGCGATCTCTTGGTTTTTGGGGACAGCGGCTTCTCGGTGGGCGAGGCCCCTGCGCTCTTCTTCCTCCGGGCGAGAGCTTTCAGTCGAGCCATTGGAGCAGAAGGGAGGTTGATGCAATGGCAGCAAGAGGAGGCGGCGGAGTAGAGTCAGGAGGACGAAGGCGGAGGCGGCGATTTGGGGATTTCGGTGAATCTGGAGAGGTAACGGCTACAGTGGAAGCCAGTCGTGGCTTATAAGGCATCCCACACGTCGCGTCGCGGGCTCATTACTCCGACGGACGTGGGGATCGAGGGGGCGTGCCGATTTCTCCGCGTTTCGCCCGTTGGATTCCAAGATAAGCACGGGGTCTGTCTGAATCGCAACGTTCGCCGCGATTCAGTCAACGGGACCCGGGGGCTCGTCTCTACCTCGCCTCGGTGGGTCCCCAACGGAGCTGAGCAAGGAAGACCAGGTGCCCGGGGACCCACTTTGACCTATCTTTAGGCCATGGCCCCGGCAGCTGGAGCAAGAGCCGCCGGGACCATGCCTAGGGGCTACTGTCGCAGCAATGGAACATGGGGTTCCCCTAGTACTGCCAAAGTGGGTCCACCCCATGCGGGCCCAAGGTGAAGATGGACAAGACCAAGACTCAAGTCAAGCTGGCGGGTTCACCGTCAGGACACGCAAGGCCTACGTCGACAAAGGGCTCCGGTCCTGGGGGCAAGAAGGCCAGGAAGGACCCGAGAGCCCGAGTTCCCGGCAGGAGGCCAGACTCCCTCTCGGGTACTTCCCCACGTCCCTGTGGATAAGCTCTCCACCTCACCGCGGAAGACTTGGGAAGCAAGGCGAAGGCAGCGCGGGCGGGAAGCACATCCCGTGGTGGTGTCAGCTCCTGTCCACCCCAAGGCGGACGCTCCCACCTAACCCGAAGGAGACGCTAGGCTGAGGAGAGGCCACGTCTCCTCCTAAACTAGATGAGGAGGGTCCTTCACCCCGAAGGTCCCTCATGCCCCTCACGTGACCCTGTGGCAACCCCTTAGCCTATAAAAGGAGGACCAAGGCACGGAGGGAGGAAAAGGGAAGGGAAACACAAGGTCGAACCAAGGCACAAGTTCAACCAGAGCAAGACTAGACTTGGGTTGTGAAGGTAGAGGGGAAGGTGATCTTCTCCTGGTCAGGATCTGTCCTTCTTCTACCTCCAGCCAAAACCCTTCCGGGTACCCCATCCGGGAGGGTCCATTGTAAGTTACACTATGAAGAACCCATCAATCCAGACATGCAGGAGTAGGGCTTTTAGCCTCTGGGCGGCCTGAACCTGGGTAGCTCCTTGTGTCCCTTTGGTTGCATTCTTTGATCGTGGAGAGGAGAGCTTGATCTAGACTCCGCCCGAGAAGACGATTCTCAGCCTCCGTCGCGCCCCGTGCCGAACCTAAAAGGGGGTATCCTATACTCCCGGTGTCCGTGCATCGAGACACGACAGGCTCCACCAACGCAACCATGCCCGGATTTGTAGCGGCCATAGCTCGCAACAAAATAGGAAGTCGGTTGTATGCTTCCTCCCAGTCACCATACAACATCTTGAATGCGGCTTGCTTTGCCTTCCATGCCTTCCCATACTTCACCGAGTAACCAAAGATTTCTTTCACCGTATCCATGATAGCCCTCACCATAAAAGTGGGGAATGCCTCTATGGAATTGGAAAGTCTATAGCCGATAAAATCGGAGGTAAGTTGCCGATGAATGTCCTTCGCATCCTTGTCATCATCATCATTGCCACTACACATGTGAGTTGACACACATTTTTTAGGATCCATTGAGAGGTTCCTTTGATTGGTCTTGCACGCACAATTGATACGTCTCAAACGTATCTATAATTTCTGATGTTCCATGTTGATATTATACCAATTGTTACATGTCTTATATACACTTCATAGCATTTTTATGCATTTTCTGGGACTAACCTATTAAAAAGATGCCACAGTGTCAGTTCCTATTTTCTGCTGTTTTTGTATTCCAGAAAAGCTAGTCTGAAAATATTCTCGGAATTGGACGAAACTTGGACAGAACCTCCTATTTTTCCAACACGTACACGGAGTCCAAAGGAGAGACGGAGGGGAGCCACGAGGCAGCCACACCATGGGGCCACGCGGGCCCCCCTGCCGTGCCGTGGGGTGGTGTGGGGCCCACGTGCGTCTCCAGCCGCCGCCAACCACGACTTTATTGGCGAGACTAAGATCACGGAACAATGGTATCCGATGATCCCGACCCACTACCTTCTTGAATACTTCGACTTCTTTAGAAGTGAACCCATCTTCATCAACATCTTCCTCGGGACCGTCGTCATCCGAGTCCGATGCATAGCATCGGTTATAAGGGATGTCATGGTCCATGTCCTCATGCCTACAATTTGTCTCCACATCACCTATATCATTGTTATGAAGCTCATCCTCCAACGCATCGCTCTCCTCCTCCGATTCTTCATTATGAATCGGGCTTGAAGGTTGGCTCCTTACTTCTTGGTTCGTTGTGGGTTGGCTAAAATCATGTTGAGTCATTGGAGGTGGACTCGACGTTGTGTCGTGCACTTCATGGGCATGAGCTGGCTCATTTTGAACCGGCCTTCTAACGTCATGTTCGAAGGCACACCGGTTCAAGTCAAAAGTCTTGGTGACAAATAACTCGAGAGCTTTGTCTTGAGATCCTGCCACCGTCTCCTTATATGCACTCCAACACAACTCAGAGTTGAGAGGCATCGTCTTCCAACGAAGATGCATTCCGAACCCAACATTATGCCTTCCCTCCAAAGAAAGAACATCATTTGGGTCCGGCCAATTCAATGCAATCCGCACTCTTTCCACAACCTCGGCATAACTAGGACTATGGCCAAACACCATCACTTTCTCCTCCGAGTCATGCTCGACATTGCCTTTTAAAAAGGCATCCTTGTCCACATGATGAACGCTAACCATTCTCTCCATCTATAAAAAATAATTACAACAACCCAAATGCATCAAATGATTGATACTTTGCACTAAGCTATGAATTTGAAATGAAATCTAATTACTCATTTTTATTTAAACTAGTCATTAAGCACTAACCCTAACTAAATCTAGCTCATTAACTACATCTAACAAAAAACCTAACACTAACCTACAAATCAGCAGCACAACACTTCATAGCCACCATAACCACACCCATGGACCAATCTAACCAAGAAAAAACCACACATTCCCCCATATATTCGAATTCTAGGGTTTCCAAGATCTACACCAATGTCACCAAATTGAACAAGTTTTATTGGACAAAAACAAGAAGGATGGGGGAGATTACCTTCTTGCTCGTAGGGACACGAAATCCACGAAAAAACGACACCGAAATCAAAGGATTTGAGGCGGGTTGAGTTGGGGAGTAAGAGAAGGAGAGAGGGGTCGGGCTCGGGCTGGGAGGAACAGAATAAGTGGTTGGGGTCGCTGGGTGGCCTCTCACCCGCGGCCCCAACCAGTTAAACTGTTCGCATACGGTAGCTCCACTGACTCTGGAGCTGCACTCGGAATTGTAGCGCCGGCCGATCTGGCGCTACCTAACCGGACCCGGGCCCCATCGTGACACGCTGGCGCCACGCTGGCAGGAGGGTAGCTCCACTCGAACTGGAGTTACCATGTTATGGGTAGCTCCTCCCGTGTGGGCGCTACCAAAAAGGGTTAGAATCGAAATTTGTTTAAAAAAAGGTTCATTTCTGGCTGAAGTTTGTCCACGTGGTCAGTTTTGTCAAATTTCACGCATGTAGCGAAGGTACATATGTGTGCATGTCGCATGCACTGGTCCTGTCTAGCTGTGCGTGCAAAAGTTGGTGTATACTGCGGGGAAACGCTTCTGATCAGCCGGAGGATACGCGTCTCGCGTCCTCCGGCTCTTACGCGCGCCACCTGTCTCCTATCATGGAAGGATAGACACATGGCGGGTCCCACCCATGTGCGTCCTTATCCCTCCAATTTCTTTTCTTCTTCGATGCAATCCGTCTGCTACCTTTCCTCCTCTGCATAGGGAACATGCCAGCTTCCATGGGAGAGTTCGCATTGTCCAGTCCATCTCTCTCCTCATCCCCATGTCTCTCTCGCCTCCGGTGTATCTCTCCGCCGCTCCGCCTCCGGCCGGATCTCTCACCGCTTCTCCGCCTCCACACCACCGGCGTACGCTAGCTGCAGCGCCATGAAAGGCGAGCTCCTCTCTATATCCCTCTCTCGTGCCCCATCATCTCAGTCCCCATCCAGCTTCTCCCCACCGCCGTCAGGGATCCCCTTCCTCCTCCACCCGCGGACATTTTTTCTCTGCTGCTGCCAAGGTATTCCATCAGAGCTACTAGTTGTGAGCCACGGTGCTACCAGAGGTGGTCGGGTAAGTCAGCGGCGGTGCTGCCGTCGGATGGCGCCGGCGCTGCCGAAGGAGGCCGGCGCTGCTCCCGTCGGACGGTGGCTTTGCTCCCGTCGGGCGGCGGCGTTGCTCCCATGGGAAGTTGGCTTTGCTGCTGAAAGAGGCTGGAGTTGCTCCCGTCGGACAGCGCCGGTGCTGCCAAAGAAGGCCGACGTTGCTCCCGTCGGACGGCGGCTTTGCTCTCGCCGGGCGGCGGCGTTGCTACCGAAGGAGGTTGGCGTTGCTGCCGAAGGAGGGCGGCGTAGCTCCCGTCGGAGGCCGGCGTTGCTCCGGTCGGTTGGCGGCGGTGCTGCCGATGCAGGGTGCCGTTGCTCTCTTCAGACGGTGGTGCTGCCGAAGGAGAGCAGTGTTGCTCCCATGGGAGGGCGGCGATTCTGCAACAACACCTGGCTACCGGTGGTGCTGCAAGGAGGACCTCGTCGGACTTTTTTTTGCATCACAGGAAGTTTTTTTTGCTACAATTGCTCAGCTGTTTTGCTCTCATTGGAGGACCTTGCCGGAAGTTTTTTTTGCTATGATGCTACAATAAAACAATTTTTTTGCTACAATTGTTGTGTGGTTTTGCTACAATTGTACAAAGTTTTTGCTACCATGTCTCCGGCGAGGTCCTCGACGAGGTCGGTTTTGCTGAAATAGAACAATTTGTTTGCTACGAGGTCTCCGACGAGCTTTCCGGCGAAGTCTCCGGTGAGTTCTATGTCTAACAGGTCTTTTTTTCTGTTTTGTGGTTGAATCGGTTTTTGCTACAATAGCACAAAAATTGTGCTACCGTGGACGTCTTTTTGCACCATTGCAGCAATTGCGGGAATTAGGAGGGAATTAGGAGGAAAAATTGAATACGTGTCACTCAGGGGGACCGGAGGATGGGAAGCTCGCATCCTCCGGAGGACGCCCAGCACTTCCCTATACTGCGGGCAAAAAGGAGCAGTGTGCCTCTGTGGTCTGTCCGTCTGTGTGCCTACGTGCGTGGTAGGAGGTGGGGCGCCGCGTGATGCAGTGGGTGGTCAGAGGACCCGAAGCTGATTGGAAAGGGCAAACGCGCGCTGAGCGGCCGATTTGCTAGCCCGATCCGACGGCACGCGGAGCGACCTACGATAAGCGCGGATAGGTCCCCTATAATAAGCGTTTTCCTTTGTTTTGGGTGTGTTTGCAAAGGACCCTCGTAATAAGAGAGAATCATCGTTTCCTTCCTGTAAAGCCTTCTCCTCTCACTCACCTTTCGCCGTCGCCCCCAAAACCCTTCCCCTTTCCTTCTTCTCCAGCGGCGGCGGCGGAGGCGGAGTCGCGGCATCGAAGATGATCATCCCCGTGCGCTGCTTCACCTGCGGCAAGGTAAACCCCACCATCCACCTCACCCTCAGCTAGCCTTCCTCCTCCTTCCCGCTCTTTCTTCTAGGGTTTGCCTCTCGTTCGCTGCGTGTCTGGCGTCGCCGATTCTGCTTCGCTTCGCTAGGGCTTTCGTCGGTTTTCTACTCTAGAGCTCGTGATCCAGTCGGCCACCCTCTTTGGACCCGTGCTGCGGCTTAGGGCACGCCGCCTGTTAGGGTATCCGCCGCCGCTTGACTCTGTTTTTAGGTTTACGCGGTGGTTGATTTCTGAGATTTTCCTCATCTGCTCTCCCAAATACTAAGAATTGTTTATCGTCCATGGTCGCTAGTCGTTCGTGCCATGATTTAACACTAGGGTTTAATTGTAGAGTGGCACATGGATTGCTCCAGGGCGAGCTTAACTGAAAAGCGTCCCGTTTGAAATTGTGTAGATGTAGTAACTCTGTACTTTTGTTCTTCTCTTAGTACTGTAATGCATGGGCAGAACTCCTGACCTCATCAAATAAGAATAAAGAGATCAGCTGAACAGTTAATTTTCTTTGCATGTGCAGGTGATTGGGAACAAGTGGGACCACTACCTCGATCTCCTCCAGGCCGATTACACGGAGGGGTAAAAATTTATGCACCTTTTGCATCCTGGTTCCTGTTTTATTGTTTGACTGTGCATATCGTAGTGGCTCTGCCTTTGATCATGTTCTGGGAATTGAGGAAGCCTGCATTTTGCTGTTTTTTTTCGTTGGAAGGAAACATGTTCACTTAGTTCCTGCTGATCTTTGCTTGTTAACCTGTATGTGAGGAAGTTGGAAACACGAGATCCGTGATACATGTCAAGCTGTCATCAATTGTGATACACCATTGTGACTGCAACCCAGACAAATGAATCCGATTGAACTGTTGTAGAATTTAGTTCGTGGGCAGTAGAGGTGTGAGAGGAATGCTGTACATCTTTTGACTAAGGTACACCAATGAACACTGAAGCATACCTGATCCATTATTAATAGTGGAGAGATGGGACATAGTGATCTTGCACTCGTGTTGTGTCGTGCAACCTTTTCCCCCTTTAAGATATGCTACTTTTAAACAAAACAGCGCAATATGGCCAAGAGTTGCATTTGTTGCATCATATTACTGTGCAGTGCTTAAATTTATACTACAATTTTCTTGGTGTCTGATGTAATGAGGAACACAGGATATACTAGTGTTGGCAAAACAAAAAATGGCACCAGGTTAGCAACTCTCTGTACACTGCTGTGTTTGACACTGATGATAAGATGGAATAATATTGCTTTTCTAGTAAATGAACAAAACAAATGTCCATGATGTAAATTATACTACATACGTAATGTGGTTGGCCCATATATTGGAGTCCACTGTTGAGCGTGGTGAGATGCTTGATTTTTGAACTACTGGAAACACCTGTACATTTGTATCTATGTTTACCTCAATGGATAAACCGTTGAAACTGGCAGTTGTCCCATTACAGTTGACACTTATTTAACAGTTTTCAGAATCGTAGAAGAGCCTCTTTATCATACCTATGCCTACTTCTTTAGAGAGTAGAATAGTGAAAAGAATGTCATTTATGGCTTACTTGATAATTGTTCGCTTTGCAAATCCTGTTTAAATTTTGTATCTGAAAATCTGATTTTATTCATCTTCTTTCTGATGGTTTTGTTGCTAGGGATGCTCTGGACGCTTGGGCTTGGTTCGCTACTGCTGCCGGCGTATGCTCATGACCCATGTTGACCTCATTGAGAAGTTGCTCAACTACAACAGTAAGTTGATGCTGTTATCTATCTTTGTAAGTTAAGTTTTCTTTCTTTGCTATTTCATTTGGAAGTGACACTTGTCATTTTCAGCACTGGAGAAAACGGAGACAACTTAATTGAATCCATCCTGCTGCCAAACCCTTATCCTCTGTACTTCTTGACATGGGCCGTGAGCTACAAGGTGTGAGGTCCTAATGTGAAGTAGGTTTGTTCATGAATGTCCAAGGACTGTTAGTGTGCAATATGTTTCTACTTTGTAACTTTCGGTACTATCAACGAACATATGTATGCATTTCCAAGTATGGCACCTATTAAGTTCTAAGCTTTGGAATTATAAATCTGTGTTTTCTGTTTGATCTTGTTGCTTGTGGGTAACCCACGTGCATCTTATCATCCTACCATATACTGAATAGAAATGCACCGACCGTCCACATTCACCCGCGAAGTGTGAATGTGATGTTTGTTTTCTATTCTCCAGGTGATATTGATGTATCTAAATCAAGATAAGGACTCTATTTATCTGAGCACATGCAAGCAATGCTTGTTGAATATTTGTTTGGGGCTGCTGTTAACACTGATATATCCATTAATGTTGCAAGGCTGTCATTCCCGTTCTAGTTGACTTTGGTGCAATCATCACCATTGTGCATTGATTCTTTGCATAATTTGCACATGCTTCTCTTGGCAAAGCTTGCTGTATGTTCGCCGGTCGTGCTTGTTTATGCATGATGCTGCATGTGATGAAACACTCATGACACGTTCCAGGTGCCTAACCATACAGTCAACCCCTCCTTTCCGTTGACGTAGGAGTTTCCTGGAACACCACATCGGTGATAAACCAGAGATGAAGATTCGGACGTAGTTGTGGATCACACTGATGATGATGAAACTTCGAAAAAAATAGATTCCTTATATTTTGTTTGGACTAGTAATTTCTTGGGATCTTTGGTGTTCAATTATCAAATTTGAGCAAGCCCAAAACCCACATCCAAAGTGGGGCTGTTTGCACAGAGGGTCTGTTTTTTAGAACTGCTATTTGGGATCTTTGTGGGTCCAAAACTCCAAATCATGTAAACTTTGTTCTGGAATGTACACTCTTTTCTCCTTTGATGCTTTGGAGAAGGGTACAAAAATGTTGTAAGAAATCCACGATGACTAGTTTGACTACTACCTAGACGAAACATCAAAACTGTAAGAGAATTGCATATTCGCATTTGCAACCCCCCTCCTAACTACAGAAGGAAACCTGTACTCAACATATACACAGAGATTAAGGAATCGAAAAGAATGGATGATATCTACACAAAAATCCGGGGATTCCCGCCGTGGGTGGAGCTTCCGTCCTCCGTCAAGCTAGATGATCGACTCCACCTCCCCTTCATGTACTCCTCCAGCGACATGTCGGCGGTGATGAAGTCTGTGGTGCAGACCGAAGCGCAGTCATCGTCGTCGACGTCAAGCAGCGCGAGGTTGATGTATGACTGGATGTCGTTCTTCTCGACTGAGGCGACCGCGCATTCCTCGCTGTAATCGTCGCCGGTGTCTGACATGCCGACCTGCGACCTAGCCCAATGGATGGCGTCGTTGTCGCCCTCGAGTAACTTCATAATCTGGACAAGTTCAGACGAAATGTTCAACGCGATTTTTCCACAACTAATAGGATCTCCACATAATATCATGACCGTTGATTATGCATCCAACGAACCATATTATTCCTACTATTTTATGTGTTAAAAAAAATAAAAAATATGTTAACGCGTGGTTTTAATTTTTTTATTCAATGCATGCACAGAAAATTCATGTTAGTACATGAATCTAAAATTCATGTTACATAAATCCATCAATTATTGATAATGCGTTGACATTTGAAGATTCGTTGATGAATTTGTTGCACGAATCTTGATAAAATGAAGGGTGTGGATAGTATGTGGATATCATGTTAGTTGTGGTGTTGCATTTTCCGAAATGTAGAATGTGAGGAACTGTCGAATGGAGCATAGCTAACTGAAGGACAAGGTTGCCAAGCAAAAAATTCTAACAGAAAAGGAGTCAGAGATCAGATCTTACATTTGCGATGCTCGGCCGGTGTTGTGGGGCTCGAGTGATGCAGAGTGCGGCGGCCAGGGTCATCCTCTCAACCTCGCCGGCATCGCCCTCTTCTGTCGGCAGGCTTGGGTCGACGAGCTCCGTTAGCTTCCCTCCTTGTACGATTGAATTCGCCTGATCAAGCACAAGTTAGATCGAAGAACCATTCACGGTTGTTCCATTTCTTGATGATTAAGAGGTGTCGGATACTTACCCACATCACCAGACCCTCCTGGCCCTTGGGGCCACCGGAGCTCACCGGCTTCCTCCCGGAGACGAGCTCGAGAAGCACGACGCCGAAGGCGTACACGTCGATCTTGTCGCTGACTTTGCCGTGCATGAAGTACTCAGGGGCCAAGTACCCGAACGTGCCGGCCACGTCGTCGCCAGTGATCTGCGCCGCTGCGTCCGCTGCCCACAGCGCGAGGCCGAAGTCACAGAGCTTTGGTTCGCAATCTTCAGAGATGAGGATGTTGGAAGACTTGACATCCCTGTGGATCACCACTGGACGCTCGTTGCCGCCGCCACCATGGAGATAATCGAGGGCTCGTGCGACTCCGATAGCCACCTTGAATCTCTCCGGCCAACGTAACCTTGAACCCTTGCCTTCTCTCTCACCTGCGCATGTCAAAGCAGTTACATAAACATCCATGGCGATGGCAGAGTTGAGAAACATGCAAAAACAAGATTCTAAATTAAGCACACACACCGTGCAGGATCTCCTCCAGGCTGCCCCTGTGCATGTAATCGTACACCAGCATGAGCTTGCCGTGCTCGACACTGAACCCGACGGGGGCCATGGCGTTCTTATGGTCGACGGAGCTGATGATGTCGATCTCCGCGACGAACTCCTTCACCACCTCCTCTGAAGATTTCAGGACCTTCACAGCCAGCTCCTTGCCATCTTCCCAACGGCCGCTGTAAACATGGCTCGCGCCGCCTTTCCCGACTAAGTGATCTGCTCAATACAGTGGATTCAGGGGATCATGATCAGCAGCATTCAGCGCATCGCATCCGACAGAAGATCAGCTGCGAGTAACTTTCAGAATGTCAATCAAATGTAGTACTGTATATGTAATGTACGGTACCTGGGGAGAAGTCAGAGGTGATCCTCGCAAGATCATTGTAACTGAACATGGTGTACATTGAAGAGTACTTCTCTCTGATTGAGACCAACTCCTCCGGAACTTGCTCAGCCGCATCCTCGGTCACTTGAAACGGCTCCATCGAATCGCTTCTCGATTGAGAGATTGGCCGGTGATCTGAAACTTTGTCTGAACTGACTGGCGTTAGCGGTGAACACCGGCTTGGAAGACGCATTGCCCACTCAACCACGGACACCTCCGAACACTCCGGCGAGGCCGGCATGATGTCCTTCCTTAGCAGTGGCCACCCGGCAGCCACCTCCGGTAGTTCCCGCCTGTGACACCTCGCCGGAGTTGGTGGTGCTACCGCTGTTACCGTTGGCAAGATTCTTGGCATAGACGTGTTCCGCTGCAAGGACCGGCAATGGCCGATCACCGAGTCATCCTGAGATTTCTCCCCGACCGTTGCCGCTGCGTCGAGTATCTTCCGGTAGATCATTCGCGGCGTCTCCGCCACCGCAGAATAGGTTCTTCGAGGGGACACTGCAGAACAATTTGAACCTCGTCAGCCAATTTAAATCCCCCAAAAGACATGCAAATGGCAAAATTCAGAAGTAAACTGCATGAACAGCATACTTGTGCAGCAGTAGTTCATCTCCTCCTGCATTGTGTTTCCATGGTACACGATGGCGCCCTTGCTGACTGCGAGAACCGTGCAGCTACCCGGGACTCTCTTCGCGCAGTACTTGGCGACCGCGGTGGCACACAATCTGATCATAGGACGAGAACCAAAACAGCGTCACTCCCTTGCAACAAACGAATTAATCGGTCGATACAAAATTCAGAGTTCGATTTGAAGAAGAAACTGTCACGTACCCAAGAGGCGAGTTCTTCATGACCCCAAGGATGAGTTGCGCGGCGCCGTAAGAGATGGCCTCGTTCACCAAAGCCTTCTTGACGGATGATCCATGGCAGACCCTAAGCTCCAGGTTAATCTGATGAAGGAGAGAAAGCAGGTAGTAAGCATCGCTCTGCTCTGACTAAATGAAAGAGGCGGGAAAGAAGAGAGTGTTCTGCCGTGGGCCAGTGTGAAGTACCTGCTTGAGATTGCAGAAGCCGTCGTACGCAGCGAGCACGGAGGCGAGCGAGTCGGCAGCGGCCCTGCTCCTCTCGTCCGTCCCCGACCCGTAGGCGGTGGTGACATGGAGCGCGACGACGCGGTCGCCGGCGGCGGCGGCCTTGGCGAGCGCCCAGGTGAGCAGCTCCCTCCCGGCGACGTCCCTCCGGACCGCCACCAACAGCGTCCTCCCACCGCCCCAGCTGCTTGTCGGAACTGTCACCGGCGGTGGCGCGCGCAGCACCTTCAGCGACCTGTGCTTCATGCTGCTGGCGCCGGATGAAGAACCACGCGGAACGGTGCTATGTTTTCCGACTCCTGTGTCTCTGCGACTCTGCGTCCCCCTGCTCCTGAATCTGAGGCCGTTTGCTCTTTCTTGGAGGGAGAAGGAGAATGGCGGTTGCGTTATATGCGGGCGGGCGGTTGCGATCGCCGTGGCATCTAAGCTGGCTGCGCGGGCGACAAAGGTTTTTTAAATCGGGCGCTGCGCTGCTTAACGAGGAAAAAGACCCGCGACTCTGGGAGACTTGAGTTACCGGTGACGGTGATGGGGAGGAGGTGGCGTGGCGTGGCGTGTGCGTGTGGTCGCATCCACCCCTGCCGCCGTGCGGGGGTGACTTATTTGTTAATTGGGTTTTAGTTACTAGTCCTTTTTTTTAAATTAAGTGCTTTATTAATCACCGAATAATGTCAATATAAATTGTTTCCCGGATGGAATCCGGGGACACACCACGCCACACGCGACAACCATTAGACTCACTAGATCGAGCTAATATATGTGCGGCAACATTCTGCTCGCGTCTAACATGAATAATAGAACAAGCAGAGAAAGACGAGACCAACTCTTTGATGTCTTGAATCACTGAACCACAAAGAGAACGATCCATCTCCTTGGAAGCGATCCGTTGGACCACCGAGAGACAGTCAGTAGCCAGAATCAGATTATCCAAGCCTTCGTCTCGCGCAAATGTCAGAGCCAACCGCACCGCATGAGCTTCAGCAAGTTCTGGCACCGTGATTGGATGAATTTTTTTTTTTTTGAGGAAAGATCCGATCCATATATTCAGAACACACAGTACAACTTACAAACAAGTCCAACACATAAAATAAATTACAAAAGGACCCTGCAAATTGCACAGAGCACCCTGAGCATCCTGGAAGAAGTTCAATCGGATCCCTCGCCGGCTCCCAAGATCCTAGCCGACGCCGCCGACGCCGTACCTCCTGCCGCCGGGGAGAGAGCGTCGCCACACGTTGTAGATGGCCGCAAGAGTCGTCCGCCGCTGCGACGAAACCTAGCCGCGATGAACGCGCACGGCCACAACGCCAGCTCCACAGCACCTCCCAGCTTCCAGCCGACACGACGTCGCCCAGGCCCGCCACCACGAGCCCCCACCCACCTCCAGTCGCCGCTCCCCTCGCCTCCACGGCCGGCCGGAGCAAACTCGACGAAGAGGACCACCACAAACAGCACCAAAAACAGATCACCACCGCCCACCAACAACTCCCCTCTCCACCACGGACGGACGGAGAAGCAAAGCGGGAAGAGGAGACCTGACGAAACACCTCCACGACCTCCCCGGCACCGAGGCCGGAACGGGGAAAGGAGGGGGAGGACCACGCCCTACATGCCGACACCGTCGCCACCATCTTCGACGCCATCAGCTGGGCACGCACACCTAATCTACACACAACTAGCCGGAATCGCAGGGCCGGGGTTCCCCCACTCTCCCGCCGCCGAAGCAGCAGACGGAGAGGGAGGGAACCACCGGCCTGGCCGGCGGCGAGGTGGGAGAGACGAAGTCGCCTTCTTATCGCCTCCCGCGCACTGTAGCGAGAGGATAAGAGAGAGGTATAGCATCTGATTGGATGAATATTATCGCAGAAAGCTTAGTCCTGTGCGCTGGGCGCGATCACTCTTCTCTTTTACTTCTGCTCGCCACAGAAAAAGAGTTGACGAGGTACTTACGTAGACAGAATTCTTTGAAGATATTCTCTCCAATCCAAATTATATGTTTTGGCCATTTCAATGTGGACTAAATACAAACTTAAATGAGTGAAGCACTACACTAAAATATGTCTAGATAGGTATGACTCAAGAAAAAACTAAAAAATATTATATTTAAAAACATATGGATTATATCTTTGTAAAATCACGGGATGACAAGATCATTGGTGGCGAGCCTCTAGACCACGTTTTTTTTTTGTCCCACCCTCTCGGGGATTGGTGCGAAAACCCCGTGAGTTAGCCGGGATCAGACCTGTCGGGTTTCATTTCGGCACTCTATTGTGCCCTTATCCCCCTCCCCTCCCACAGCCGATCATGTTCATTTCACAGGGAAATAAAACATCACCCCTTATCATGTGGAAGAAATCCTCGAATCCGTACTGGACCTTTCCTCTCTCTTAGTTTCTCTTCCCGCCTAAATCTGGAATTGGATCAATGTAGTCCAATGGTATTTGGACTAAAATTTTGTTGGATCCGATTGGACTGGACCTCGCTGGACATAGATATCACGGTACATTAAGCCCAATAATATTGAACATACTTTTGACCTAGAGATTGAATAGTGGACACCGTTTTGTGTACCAATGCCACACACATCTGCCTCTACCATCGCCGCAGCATAGCTTCGTGTCCACCGTAGCACGCGTCTGACAGAGGCTCCTCATCCCACGATCGCTGCTACGCGTGTTGGCCACCGACTATCTGTCTCCCGTCCATCGTCGTACTCCCTTGTGTGCCAGCCCGTCGTCATATGCGCCGCACAGCATCGGCCGTACCTGTTTCGCATCCAACACCGAATGCTATTCTCCCCGTGAACGAATGTAGGGTAGTGTATTTCAAAGATTATGGTCCATTTGGACCTTGGACATCCAATGTTACAATTGTTTGGACACCAGGAAAAGAAACATGGACTGGACATGGATGAAGGAGTATTTTCTCCTCTTCACTTTATCTCCAACCGAGAGAGTCCACATCGCTCCCGGGCCAAGTTGAAGCCCTCCTCGGCAGCTAGGGCTGGAAATGAAACTCGAAACTCACGAGTTAGACGAGTAGCTCGAAACTCGAATCGACCTGGCTTTAACTCGTTGCTAAACGAGCCGAGCCGACTTTTCGTTTTAGACAGTAAACGAGTTCAAATTAAACGAGCCGAGTTCCGAGCTATTCATTTAGCTCGTTTAACTTGGTAAAAAAAGACGTTACCTATATTCTTGTCTTTGTGAACATTTTTTCCTGATTATTATCAGAAATCCACTTTGCCTCCCAGGTGCATATGCTCTTGTTACTTTTTTCAAAATTAAAATTTTTCGAAAGCACTTCAAAAAAATCTGAAAAACAAATAGGGAACAAACATATACAAGTTTTCAACACTCTTGCAAAGTTTCTAAAGGAAATGACACTTTCTGTGGTCTGTGCAAAAAGACAAAATATGTGGCCAAAATGAGTTCTAAAAATACATTTTTCAAATCCCAGATTTTGTCTTTTTTGCACAGACCGCAGAAAGTGTCATTTCCTTCCGAAGCCAAAATGCTGATATTACTTGATAGTGTCATATTATTATTGATTGTTGTGATAATTGCATCATACATGTCCAACTAATTAGAAACAAGTATATATAAAAGTTATTATAATGCATTTTAACAGTTTTACCGAGCTAAACGAGTTAAACGAGCAAACTCGGCTCGACTCGAATTCTAGGCCTATCAGCGGCTCCACTGTCGGGGGGGCGACCAAGGCGAGGCCCCGGCCACCGTCCTGTGTATAGTAGGTGTAGATCTAGATGGGTTTGGTCTTGTATGAGTTTGGAATAGGTCTTCGGTTCTCCTTGGCTGGATCTAGAGTGGCTTGGGCGAGCTTCTCCTCTCTAGTGTGCTAGTCGAAGGTGATGCCGTATGGGGAGAAGATGAGTGCAGGGATCTCCATCAATAAGGCTAAGTCGTGGAGCTGGTTTGTCCGTGTGCTTGGGCGTGACACAGGACGACAGCGTTGGTTCTTCCAAGGAGAGAGGGCGACAAGGTGAGAGCTTACGCGAGCTCACTCAATAAGCGCTTCCTTCACCTGCATGGTGGTTTTCTTTCTCAGCTCCTTCTCTTGGCCGACCATGGTGGCGGGGGAGAGAGGGGCGTGAGTTCTGGTGCTGCCGGTGTGTGGCAAGCGTGGACGAATCTCATGGAGTGAGTCAACTGCAACAATACCTAAGCAGCGGCGTCGTGTGGCCGCGGCTATGTCCGGTCAAGATGTTGACCCTGCTGCGCTTGAGCAATCTGCTTGCTCAAGCTCTTTTTTCCTCCTTTGGAGGACTTCTCCGGCATCAGCGCAACGCTGATCGCCTGTGCTACCCCAAGTGGTCTTGTCTCCCGCCAGTGGTGTGGGTGGCCGTGCCTCGGGTTCGTCCTTCCTCGACGGGAAGCTAGGTCTTGATCGTGTTTCTGCGATCTTCTTTCAGGTGTTTGGTGCAAAAATGCAGGGCTATGTTGTAGTTTTCTTTTTCATTGAGGTCCTTTCTGTAAATGTATGCCCGCCGCGAGTTAATGCAGAATCCATGTCCTTAGTGACTTTCCCGTTCACAAAAAGAGCACATTGGAGTGGATACCTTTTGTTACTTGTGTTTTGGATTTCTACACTGATCCTATTCCAGCTATACCCTCGTCGCGACCTTCTTTCTCTAGGGCGATTTGGAAGGGCCGCTATCGGCGGCGGTGGAGGGACAGAGGCGGGGCAACAAATCGAGCAAACCAAATACGTATGATTCTTCCTCCCCCTAACGTTTCCAACCAGCGGCACGAGAGACCTCACCTCCATCCGAGCTCGGCAAAATTTTGTGTACGAGTATAAAATGTACTCGGAATTCTTTCACTATTTTGCTCACATTTCAAAATACGGTTTTGAACAGCGGGAACATATCCTCTTAGAGCATCTCCAACAGCGGCGGGAAATAGCCCGCGAACGCCAAATAACGGCTATTTCCCGCGCGCGGGGCGTTTGCGCGGGTTCCAACAAACGCGGGAAAAGACCGCGCACGTCAATAACCGTAGCGCGCGCTGGCCAAAGCGCTTCTTTTCGTGCTATTTAACCCGCCCTGCGTCCAGCGTGCGCTCACTCCATGCGTCTCCGCTTCCTTTCCCCAACCGATTTTCCTCTCCCGCCACCGCTCGGAATCCCCACCGCCGCCGACGCTTCCGCGCCTCCGCGCCGCCGAAGCCAATCCGGCTACCGCGGCGTCCGCCCGCGACCAAACGGAACCTTCACCGCCGAGATCCGGTCCGGCGATAGCCGCGTCCCGCTCGGGGCGTTCGAGACCGCGGCGGAGGCCGCCCGCACCTACGACGCGGCGGCGTGGAGGCCCAGTCGCTCGTGCGCCACCATGAACTTCCAGGACTGCCTCAACACGCAGGAGGCGGCGAACATGGCGCCTCCGCCGCGCCTAGTCACCGACGACGACCGTCGCGCCCACCGCCTCCGAGCGATGCTAAGCCTCGTCGAGGAGCGGGACGAG
Organism: Poa pratensis; assembly: GCA_947311845.1. Taxonomy (NCBI): domain Eukaryota; kingdom Viridiplantae; phylum Streptophyta; class Magnoliopsida; order Poales; family Poaceae; genus Poa; species Poa pratensis. Next base: position 45,750,558 of record CAMZMU010000083.1, read on the forward strand.
CGCGCCATCGCGGAATGGTACCGCACCCACCCGCGCGAAGCCGCGGAGGAGGAGGATTTCTGGAACACCCAGGCGGCCGAGCGGGCGGAGCGGCGGCGGGTCAAGGCGCCGGCGGAGGCGGAACTGGCGGCAGGCCTCGCCACCTGGCCCGCCGGCGACGAGAGGTGGGGCGCGCTGGAAGAGGAGATCTCAGACACCACCAACACCGACTCCGACTTCTCCTCCGACTCCGAGTTCTAGTTTAGATTAGTTTAAATTTTAAGTTTGTGTTCGTGTAGAATCTTATCGAATCCCGTTTGTGTTCGTGTTGTTCGTGTAATCGAATCAATATATTTATATTTCCAGTTTATTTATCATATTTGTTTGATTTGCTTTCGTCGCAAAACAGTGCAAATTCGTGTTTGTCGCGCGCTATTTTAGCCCGTATGGAAAACCATCATGTTTTTGCGCGAAATTTTAGCGCGTCTGCTAAAGCAAAACATGCGCCCAGCGCGCTAAAAGGCTAATTTGGCGCTGAAAAAAAATAGCGCGCCGACGCGTTAGAGCATCTCCAACAGACGCGGCAAATGGAGCGAGCGCGCCATATAACGGCCTTTTCCCGCGCGGGGCCATTTCGCGCGCTGCAGCAGTCGTGGGAAAAAAGCGCACGCTCAGAAAACGGCAGCGCGCGCTGGCCAAAGCGCTACGTTCCGCGTTAAATACACCCCCCGCGGCGCGCGCGCTCACTCCACGCGTCTCCTCACTTTTCCACAATCGCTTTTCCTCTCTCCCCCACCGCTCGCGCCACCGCACGGAATCCGCACCGCCAGCCGCCGCCACCGCGCCGTTTCCACCATGCCTCCGCGCCGCAGGAACCAGTCCGGCTACCGCGGCATGCGCGCGCGGCCGAACGGCTCGTTCTACGCGGAGATCCGCTCCGGCGACGAGCGGATCTCTCTCGGGACGATCGAGACGGTGCACGAGGCCGCCCGCGCCTACGACGCGGCAGCATGGCGCCTCGGCCGGAGCCGGCGCCAGATGAACTTCACGGACGTCCACACCGTCCAGCATGCGATGGATCTGGCGCCTCCGCCGCGCCTCGTCACCGCCGAAGAGCGGACCGCCCACCGCCAGCTCTAGGCCCGCCTTCTTATCGCGGACAGGGACGCACAGCTGGTGGCGGACTATCGCCGGAGGCACCGCAAGAAGCCGCCGCCGAGGCGCAGCTCTTGGCTACGTACGCGTCTGAGCGGGCGGAGCGGAAGTACGAGCGGGCGGAGCTCCGGGCCCAGCGGCGCCGGCGCAAGGCCGAGGCGCAGCTCAACCACACCACCTGGCACGACAAAGACCCCAGGTGGGAGCATTTGTTTTCCGACATCTCCGATACGTTCTATGTTTATGGAGTCTGTTAGCTTAATGTAGTCTGTTAGTTTAATCGAGTCTGTTAGTTCTATGTTTTAGTCAACGAACGTTCGTCTGTTCGTTCTAATAATAAAATTTTATTTTCAGTCCATCTTTTGATTCGGTTATATATATGTTTGATGCAAAATGTTGTTTGTGCTGCGCGCGCTGGAATTTTAGCGCCGCTGCTGGAGCAAAAATTTTAAGCGCCGCGCCACGCTAAATATAGCGCTTCTGCTAAAGCAAAACAGGCACTCCGCACGCTAAAACGTACTTTTGGCGCTGCAAAAAAAATTTAGCGCGCCGGCGCGTTGGACGGCTGTTGGAGATGCTCTTAGGCCTCTGTTGGAGATGCTCTTATGACCCAAAGTGGATTTTCTCTTGGCCTACTTGAGAGAGGAGGAGAGCGCGAGAGGGATCGAGAAACAGCGAGCAGGACAGAAGAGCCGGGTGGTGGCACCACGATGTAAATACTAGGCGTAGCAGAACCGTCGGATGGCAGGTTGATGGACGGCAACGCGCGTGTCCATGAAAAAGAAGCAAGGGAGAGATAAGGTTTGGGCCAGCCCACCCAGCTACAACCTCTCTCTCCCTCGCTCGCTGCCCACCAAGCTCCCCTACCTGCCCTACTTCGCCGGCGTCTACCAACCCGCCGCCTCCATGCTCCACCCACTGCACCGCCTCCCCGCCGCCCCTTCCCGCCCGACCGTGCACCCGCACGTATCCCCCGCGCCGCCCTCATCCCTTCGTCTCAGGCGAGTGTCCAGGACGACGACGCCGACGACGCCCGTGGTATGCTGCTCCGGTTTCGCGGGCTCGCTGCCTGTAGGGAATCAGGGGAGCGGGTTCCAACCTCGATCTAGATCGATCTATGGAGGTCGGGGTTCGACGGTGGATCCGGGATTCCTGGCATCGAAAAATGGGTACGATTATAACTCAATAGCTTGTATTATTACTCAATAGAAATTTCATTATGGAATCTGTGGCAGCTACGAGACATTGAAATTTAACCTATTTGTCAAAAACTAGCAGTAGCGAGATAGATGTAATTTCTGTTGGTGACATGAACAATTTTCTAGAATACACCATGGAAGGGTGTATCATTTTCATAGGAGAAGTAGCCAAGCGGCTTGAACAACGCCTTTCGGCTTACAACGCTAATACCGAAGACTAGCCAGCACACACACGACAACCACAACGCAAATAGGGCCTCGCCCAAACTGAACCTCAAAGCCACGTCTCGACCAACGGTGGTCGCCTCCCAAGAACAACACCTTCAACCGAACTCTCCTTGTAGATGTACCCTCCACCCTAGAGCGCCTAAAAGTTGGTGACTTGAACAATAAAAATTGTCCTAGTACAGTTTAAACGACATGTATGATAGATTGATAGATGCACATTATTTTCTCAGAAAAGTAAAGTGACCTTAACATCTCTGTGTTCGTGCAGTACCAGAGGCAGAGGGAAACACCTTGTATCACCTAGTGCCAGCTTAAATCATGCACCATCACCAAGATTTCGCCATCGGAGGGGTTCGCGGTTTATCGTTCGGGCTGAAGCGGTGAGCTTTTCTTTTTCCAACCCTACGTTGCTGATGTTATTGCATACAATTACTTGATGTCCTGCGAGATTTAACTTTTCAATTAACAGGATTTCTATTCTGTACTTGGTGTGGCAAGAAATTCTAGTAAATCCGAAATCAAGAGTGGTGAGTGTCTTTTAATGTATTGGCTTGATGCTATATCGTTTTTACTTCTATGTAGTTTGTTAGTAAGTTTTGGTTCAGTCCTGTTTAAACCTTCTTGTAGTTATCAGATTCACCATACAAATCTTGTGATGGTCAGACATGCAAACTAATTCATATTCAGTTTCCAACCTCCAGTTTTAATACTGTTTTAGTCTTAATGCAGTCTATGTGTAACATAAAAGCAGTACTGCATTATGATATGTTATCATTGTAGACAATAGCCTGTACCATTCGAATGTAATTGGTGCAAAGTGAAACATTTGTCATTGGTCCAAAGTATGCCAATGTGACCTCTAGGGCCATTTTATTTGGACTAAAGAATATAATGCATCTACTTTTAAGTTTGGGAAGCTAAATGGTTACCATTTCATATATGTGAAAATTATACTGAAAACACCTTTTCTTCATTTAGAGATGTGAGTTCATGCTCTTCCTGATGTCACTTTTGTTAATCATTAGCTGATACTTAGTATATCTGTTCAATGGAAAATTTTACGTTGGTAGTCAGTATTGGACACATATGCACGTTGGTTCTAAAAATAATAATATTTTCTGTTCCAGCCTATCGGAAACTTGCTAGGAGCTATCACCCTGATGTGAACAAGTAAGCTGGCTAATCATTATCTTGTTCCTTTTCAGCTTTATAGATCATTTTCAATCTTCTTTTCTCATGGCTAACTGCTTGACCTTGTGCCCTTCTAGTCTCCATACATATCTCTTGATTCTTATTTTTTGTGCATTAGCCTTAGTTCCATCTCGCTGATCAAAGACCACAGAGTTGGTTCTTATGATTTTTTTGTTTTTATTTTAGAGATCCTGGTGCTGAACAGAAGTTTAAGGATATCAGCAATGCTTATGAGGTTAGGCCAACGGTCATTCAGAAACCCTAAAGTTCCATCTATTCTATGTCTTCTGTTGTAGGAGTGCACATTTCTTCAAGCTAACATAAATGTGGTTGCTGGTTATAGGTTTTGTCTGATGATGAGAAGCGAGCAATCTATGATAAATATGGAGAAGCTGGTCTGAAGGGTTCAGGCATGGGAACAGGAGTAAGTGTTCCTAGATAGTTGTCTAGTTCACAAGTTTGATCAACAGTACATTTTGTTGTTTTGGACTAACAATCATATAAACATTTTGGCCCTGCAGGATTACTCAAACCCATTTGATCTCTTCGAGTCACTATTTGAAGGGTTTGGTGGAATGGGCGGGGGTCGTGCTGCTCGTAACAGGCCAATGCAAGGTGATGATGAGAGCTACAATCTGGTACTTAATTTCAAGGAAGCAGTGTTTGGTGTAGAGAAAGAAATTGAGATAACCAGACTGGAAGGCTGTAATACTTGTGATGGAAGTGGTGCCAAGCCTGGCACAAAGCCTACCACGTGTAAAACTTGTGGTGGTCAGGGCCAGGTGGTCTCCTCCACAAGAACACCGCTTGGAATATTCCAGCAGGTGTCCACCTGCAATACTTGCGGCGGCACTGGTGAGTTCGCCACCCCATGCAAAACCTGTGGCGGTGATGGCCGAGTGCGCAAGACAAAGAGGATCAGTTTGAAGGTCCCTGCGGGAGTGGATTCTGGAAGCAGGTTGAGGGTCCGTTCTGAGGGAAATGCTGGTCGGAGAGGAGGCCCGCCTGGAGACCTTTACGTCTTTATTGATGTTCTTTCTGATTCTGTTCTCAAGCGAGATGGGACAAACATTCTCTACACATGCAAGGTTTCTTACATTGATGCAATTCTTGGGACAACCGTCAAGGTCCCCACTGTTGATGGGGTAGTTGATCTGAAGATCCCCTCCGGGACTCAGCCGGGCACAACTCTGGTGATGTCCAAGAAGGGTGTTCCACTCCTTGGGAAGTCCAATGCTCGTGGAGACCAGCTAGTACGTGTCCAGGTTGAGATTCCAAAGCGTCTAAGCAGCGACGAGAGGAAGCTGATTGAAGAGCTTGCAAACCTTAACAAGGCTGAACCGGCAAACAGCAGGAGATGATGATTGCGTCAGGCTAAGCTGGTTTTGGGCTTGTGCGATAGGCAATTTTGATGCAAATTGCAGTGACGAAGTTACAGTTTGAGTTGTAACTGTAGGAATTATGTGCTCATTCTGCACACAGTGCCCTGGGGGGAAACTGCAAGAGAGCCATGTCTGTATTTTCATTTTAAGCTATAGAAAGGTAGGTCACCGCAAATCACCAAATGGATGGTGAACTTTTTGCAATAGCCTGTCGTATGCTTTGGCCGAGCTTATTAGCCTATTTTAGACAGCACGCTTCTTGTATCTCTGAAAAAATTAGGAGAACTGTTTACTGAGATGTTGCAGAAATGCTGGACCATTCTGAACATTATGTAAGCAGTAAAGTGAAAATGTGGCAAAATTTGGCGTTTCTATGAAGCATTGGGAATTTGTTATGAAATACACCCATTCTACCTGATGATTTAAAGCTGATTACTCGATGCGTCTGCCCTTCATGCATGCATTCTTATCACCTGTAAATGTTGATTACAACATCATGTTGTATGTAGCAACACTGTAGTATTTGCATGTACCTTGTATGTATCAAAGGAATGAACTAGTTATTTGACAAGATGTAGTTTGTCGGATGTCTACAATACAAGGTGTTACGCAGAGAGAAGACGGATGCACCACATGCATTCATGTAAGAAGCATTTCTGCTAACACATCTTCGTCGATGTTTGGATTATTGCATTATTTATCAATCTACTCAGCAAGAGATAAGATGTAGAAGAACATGTTCATCATTGGTGCTGTACAAGACCCCTTCCATGATGGCCGGATTGTATACCCCTAGCTAATCCATCTCGCTAGTCATCACATGGTGGAAGACAAGTGGAACACGGTAAAGAAGAAGTCTGAAAGCCGGAATAAAGCAGTCTCGACTTGCAATGGGCAATGATCTTAGTATCGTGGAGGGGAGAAGAAGATGGTTGATTATGGTCGGAGGCATTTTGTTAATATGTGCCCAACACGCTGTGTGATGTAACGTATGCAAAATCCATGTTAATGAACCACTTCAAATTTGTCAAGAGTAAAAAGAATGTAAGATCATGAGAGTTTGAGGTTAGCTTTAGTTGGTTTTGAAGTTTGAAGACAAGACGTGGCCTTGAACAAGATTAAAGGCTAAAAATGCATCTTTTGAATTAGAACAACAGAAAAGTAACACCGCAGATCAAGCCTTGCATTTCTGGTGTCGGAGGCGAAAGCTCTCATGACTGATGGGAGAGAGATCATAGTAGGAAAGGTACATAGGAACCAGAATAAGGCGAGTCACTCACTCGCTACGTTCGGTAGATGCAATGCTCTTAATATACATTCTGAGTAGGTTCTGAACCTGATGAGATCCGTGATGTAATTCTGGAAGACTTGCCAGATTCCAATTAAAATATGTTTACCTTTCCCTGCAAAAAAAAGTAACACTGCAAATTACCCCAAAAAAAGTAACACTACAAATTTTACTTCAAACTTTAAATTTTAATATTAAAGAGAGGTAATAAGAAAAATTATAACAAATATTATTTAAAATGGTAAAGCTCGAACACCATTTACGATTATTCATGAAGAAACATGAATGTCCTTGGTTCCATGTTTGAATCTATATTGTAAGAATTCTCGGATAATTATATATATATATTTATTTATCCTATTTGTATCCCTAAAGGGTCTTTCTTTGTTCTCAAGAATTTTCCTATATTTTTATGGTTTTTATTCCTTCTCAATGTTTTATTGACAAAGTGTAAAATCATCGGTCTTACCGATTGCGTGCACTGAAAACCAAATATGCCTGATTAAGAGTAGAATATTAATATATCGACAGTATTGTATTTTTTTCTTTTTTTTTGCAAAACACAGTACAACGCAGACGCTCACATACACGTGCACACACTCACCCCTATGAACGCACACACGCACACCCTACCCCTATGAGCACCTCCGAAAGACTGAGCCGGCGGTCGGTCTTGAGATTGACGAAGTCAACACAGGCGCCTCGCTGTCGACGGGAACGTCGCCTCCCACTGAAGAATATTCCGCCTAAATGAGAAACAACAGTGCCAAACCTGGGGTTTGAACTCTGGTGGATTGGGGGTACAACCACCCTTTTAACATTGACAGTATTGTATTCACTAGCTCAAAAAGACTTTGTAAGGGCATGTACAATGAGGTGACGTCAGCCTTCTCTTAGCGTTGACACGTAGGATATTTATCTAGTTGGCGGAGAAAGAATGAAGAAAGGGGAGGTTGCCTTCCCTTAGCTAAGAGATTATCTCTTACGAAATAAGGGAAGACTAATTTAACCATTGTACCATTTGTCTTCCCTTATAAATACAATTTCCTATTAAAATATAATTAATTCTAATAGGGATGGCAATAACAGATAATGCATTGTACAACCTATATTTTTGCCTTCTCTAAATGATGTGGATGGCTAAAATAAGGTGCGCCTTCTCTATCATTGTGCATGCCCTAAGATCTGTAGCAAATCAACCGTTTTTTCTAAATCTAAATTACCTCCAGACCAACATTTTATGAGTCGTACCCGAAAAAAAAACATTTTACGACTCATTGTCAGCGCTCTTTCTCTTTGCAAAAACACTAATACATTATCAATATATTTTTGAATCAGTCTTTTTAAAAACACATGTACCTTGATGCAAAATCCCTCGAAAACCTTCAACCGTCTCAAAGCCCTACAAAGCCTCCTTCCCATCGCTAGGGTTTCTCTCTCCCGCCGCCGTCACTCGCGCCTCCTCCATCCACCCGCTGCTCTTCTCGCGACCCCCGGTTTCTTCCTCGATCTCCCATTCGGCGAAAATGGCGGTTGTCGAGACGCCGACGCAGGAGGTCAAGCTCTTCGACCGATGGTCCTTCGATGACCTCCAGGTCTCTCCTCCATTCCAATCCCCATCTCCTCGATGTATTTTGCTTGTTTCTTGAATGCCACTTTGACTGTACCACTGGTGCTTTGAACGAGTCTAGTTCCTAATATCAGCTTATTGGCAAGTTGATTTGCCAGATCTGTAGGTCAGACTGTAGTTGATACGATGACTTGATACTTCTGTTTTTTTTGTTATAATCTCAACATATCTGCATCCTCCAGCTAGACAGATTTAAATCATTGGTCGATGCGTGAACCAGTTATGGTTTCTGAAACTGTGCTTGAAAACGTGAATAGATGGCCTCAGATTTCTTGCTTATATATTTGAAGGGATTAGTTACTGAAATCTTATTTGTTGTATTTATTTCGCTTGGTATTAGTCAAGAATATTCTAGTTTAAATACTCAGTGAATATTCCATTGGTACTCTTTTTGGCAGAGTATTTTAAAATTCTTTGTGCAGGTCAATGATATTTCTCTAAATGACTACCTGGCTGTCAATCCTACAAAGCATGCCACTTACCTCCCACACACTGCTGGAAGGTATTCGGCAAAGAGGTTCCGCAAGGCTCAGTGCCCAATCATTGAGAGGCTGACCAACTCTTTGATGATGCATGGACGGAACAATGGCAAGAAGCTCATGGCAGTACGCATTGTGGAACACACTATGGAGATTATTCATCTCTTGTCTGATGCTAACCCTATACAAATTATCGTTGATGCCATCATAAACAGGTAGGTTCTGAACTCTATCGATCTTCTTTGCTGTGCCATATATTTCTGATTCTTGACTCTTTGAACATTTTTTGCATATTTCCATGTTCTGAGAATTATCACTCCATATGTTATCTTGAGCACGTATTCTTCTATATTACCATAAACTGGTAGTCTTATTATTTGGTTATTATGAGCTCCTATATGTAAATTATCTTTCAGTATTAGCTTGTCTAAACTTCTGAAGGGCACCGTGCAAAGGTTTCCTTCTAGAGGGCACCGTGCTGCGAGTCGCCCACCCGCTGTCGAAGAACGCCAGACATGTCGTGCTCCCGCCACCTGCGCGAGCGATTTGGACTCGAACACTTACCAGTTCCCGCCGCCGTGCGCCATCACCAGGTCCACCGGCGCCACCGCATACCCGACCTGCCTGAACCCGGGCGCGCTGCTATCGAAGCACAACTCGAACGGCACCACGGCCGGGACGCGCGGCCGTCGCTCGCTCGAACGAGAGGCATGTCGGAGAGGACGGTGCTCGCGTCGAACTGCGTCGGGGGCATGAGCCCGTACGACCCGCCTCCGAAGAACGCACACCGGCTGCGGCCCGCGTCGCTGCTCGCCGCGACCGGAAACGACGACCCAAGGATCCCGGCCGACGCACGCGCAGAGAGGACGCCCCGGACGGTTACCCCCGCGAATTGGAGACGGTCGGGAAAGGAGGATGAAGGATCCGTCAGGGGGTGGCGGCGTGCCCTGCCACGACGAGCTGATTCCGGTGCTGGCGAGGTGCTTGGTTCTGCGGCGGCGCTGCGCCGTCCGTCCTCCAGTTCGTCTGCAGAGGTGACTGCGGGTCGACCCGGGCGCTCCTTTAGGTCGCGTTACGGCGACGCGGGACGCAGCGTCGCCGTAAGGGACGCCTAATTGGGCCGGCCCATTCGCGTGCGGGTGGTTCTTTTCGACTTTTTTTCTTTTTGAATCTGATTTTTTTTCAAATCCGAATAATTTTAAATCTGAATTTTTTTTCAAATCCGAACAAAATTTAAATCTGAATATTTTTCAAATCGGAACAAAATTCGAATTTGCACAAAATTCGAATCGGAACAAAGTTCAAATGTGAACAAAATTTGAATCGGAACAAAATTTTAAAAAGTGAACGAAAATTATTTTGAACAAAAATTAATTTGAACGAAAAAGTGAAAAAAAAATATTTTGAACGATTTTAAAGTGAACAAAAATTATTTTGAACAAAAATTAGTTTGAACGATTTTAAAAAGTGAACGAATTTTAAAATCCGAACGAAAATTATTTTGAACTATTTTAAAATTGAACAAAAATTATTTTGAACGGTTTTAAAAGTGAACAAAAATTATTTTGAACGATTTTAAAATTGAACAATTTAAAATTGCACAAATTTCATGAAATTTAAAAACTTGAAAATCGGATCAATTTTAAATTTGAACAAAATTTAAATCGGAACAGATTTTAATTTTCACTTTTTCGAATTTTTTTTTAAAGAAAAACGAAAAGAAAAAAGAAAAAGAAAACAGAGGAAAAAAGAAAAAGAAAAACGGAAACAGAAAACGGAAAAATAAAAAGAAAATAAAAGGAAAAAACCTTACCTGATGGGCCGGCCCAACTGCGCGGACGCACGGTTTCCTTACGGCGACGCACGCCAGCAGCGTCGCCGTAAGGCGATATAAAGGATTTCGCGGTCGACCCTAGGTTCGAATGGGATAGAACCACGTTGGACCTAAAATCTCGTGGGTAGGCCCGTTACCCTAGTGGTAACAAAATCCAGGTCCAGTCCAGCGGGCCACTGGGCCGGACCGGACCAATCGCATCTTGAGCCCTACGGTAGCAAGCCCAGCTCTGGCTTGGGGCGTGCACAGCCGAGCCCTCCGTCCTGGCGGCGTTGCGACGGGTTGCAGCGACGACGAACTCCACCGTACGACTATGCATCCCCCCCAGAATTTCCTCCGCTCGTCTAGCCATACCGACGGGTAGAGCCCCTGTCCGATCACGTTGTTCGATCACCTGCTATTGGGGGCGTAGCGAGGGTTGGTCCTCTCCTCCACCACCATATGCTCCCTTCACCAGTAGACCTCCTCATAGTGAGCGAGGCTGGTGAGGGGCGGTGCCACGGGAACACCGCCTAAGTTCAGATGGCATCCTTTCAGCATCTGAGTGTCCGGCGAGCTTTCTTGCCTCGACGACTAAGAGGCTCCACTTCCAGATGTTTGGGCCGGAGGCCTCATTTGTTATGCGCTATGGCGTCGAAATCGAAGGTGGCCGGCATGGGGAGGGAAATGCACGGGCAAAATGACCAACACAACTCACCTCGAGGGATAGATAAGGGGGCTGGTGGAATCAGTTTAGTGTCGGCGCCGGGTGGGAAAGCCGCACCGCTGCTGCGCTGGGACCTGGGGAATCGAACCAACAAGGTGGGTGGGCGCCGTTAAACAACGATGAGCGTCCTTTATCCGATGAGTGGTTGGGCCTGCCTGTCGGAGTCCTATGTGGCGGGCATGTCAAGCACCGCCTTGCCAACCCCGAAGGTTGAGTGTGGACAAGGGGTTGCTGGACATTTTGTCGAGCCTTCCGGACCGACTAGCGGCGTTGCAGGGCCATTTTCATGTACGGACCCCCATTGAGCCAATTGGGAGGACTATGAGACCCGAGATATGCTCTTATCTATGTTCTAGTTTCGGTTCTTAATTCACATGGCATAGTATCCTCTCCTACCCAAAATGCAGGTACAAATTGTTTTTTCCTACATCGAACTTTTTTAAGTTTAATCAAATTTAAAAATAATTATTGAAATCTATAATAAGAAATATATGTACACTCTGAAATCACCTTTTGATATTGATGATAATGAAACTTTTTTTGCTTTACTTGATCTAACTTAACAAATTTTAACTTAGAATAAAACAAAATAGGATTTATCTAGTGAACCCTCAGTTAGTTAGCTTTCTTATGACATAAATCTGCTCACGCGGGTTCAAGTTCTATATTTACCGGCTTTTAGGCAGTTCTTTCACTGGGAGACAATAGTTTATTTCAGTTATTCCGCGGTGGGAGGAGATATTCTTTGGTCTCATTGTGATGTGGCATAGCTAGAGATATTTTGTGGATGTCTTCATAATGACATAAATCTGCTTCGCGGGTTCAAGTTCTATATTTACCGGCTTTTAGGCAGTTCTTTCACTGGGAGACAATAGTTTATTTCAGTTATTCCGCGGTGGGAGGAGATATTCTTTGGTCTCATTGTGACGTGGCATAGCTAGAGATATTTTGTGGATGTCTTCATAATGACATAAATTGCTCACGCGGGTTCAAGTTCTATATTTACCGGCTTTTAGGCAGTTCTTTCACTGGGAGACAATAGTTTATTTCAGTTATTCCGCGGTGGGAGGAGATATTCTTTGGTCTCATTGTGACGTGGCATAGCTAGAGATATTTTGTGGATGTCTTCATAAAGGGAAAAAAAACCCAGCCTTTCCACATCAGTCGTACAGCTCTCCACTTGTAACGATTTGATTCTGAATTCAAAGTAGCTTACAGCACGATTGCGAGCAGTCTAGAACTGAAGGCCGCGTGCGTAATGATTTCAACTTTACTAGCTTATACTAGCTCAAAAGCACATTTCTGGCACATATTTACGACGCACAAAGTAATATATATGCATGGATTTATGCTCTTAAAACGCCTTAAAATGGAGAAGGCATTATTTTAAGACTTACTTTTTCCTTTCATAAGCTAGTGGGAATACCTTAACCTGCAAAAATCACACTGGTTTGAGTATCACGGAGATGGGATAAGAGATTGGGTACCTATCCAAAATGAGCTTTAAGTTTCAATATTAATTAGAGCTCTTCCGTCGCTTTTCGCTTTTCGGAAGGAACTTTTCATGGATTTCACAAATCACATGTTTGTCCCTTCTCGAATTATTCGCTAATAGAAACCTCCTGATTTTCGACGGTTAATTTAATAACCCACAAATCGTTGGCTAATATGATGACAACCAACAACAACGATAATGCCCTATGGTTACTGTCAACCTCCCAGTATGACTACCAATAGCCGACGGTGCCAACGGGGAAAAATCCACTCTCGATTATCCAATCAAATGCCCTACAGTCCAAAGTTTTACTTTCACGGTTGGAGATACACATTTGTAGCCGACGGTGAAATTTGATATCCGACGGTTCAAATGCAACTCACGGCTGCGAACACATATGGCCAATGGTACATATGAAACTCTCGGTTATAAGTGAAAATATACGATGGGAAATAGCAATAACCAATGGTTGACACTTGGTGCTTATGTTTCCATGGCTGACGGTACATATGTAAGTCTCGGTCATAAGTGAAAATACCCGACATGTTTAGACTCGATGATTTATTTTAATATACAATTATATGCGAATGAACCACCTGAAGTCTGCAACGTCACATGAGTTTTTTTATTTGTATGCTTTGCTTGCTCTCTGGAAGTGCAGTATGTCACATGTTCGATGTTTCGGGTTTTGTTTATTTCTTGCTATTTTGCTGCAGTACCGCTGCATGCACTATATCAAAAACCAATGTTATCTAACACTTGCACATTATATAATACAAACATTCACTCAGTTTTGATATAAATTCCTTAACATCTAATACATCTGAGCCAATTAAATTCTTCATCTATTATCATTGCTTCAGAGGTTTGATTGTCGAAAAGTGTGAAAATGATTTGTCCATGCAAGATTTTTTTTATCAAACTAAGGGAAATTGAATTAAAAATTAATATAAAATTGGCAGTTCTCACCATTCCAGTGATCAATGAATACTTCGAGACCCGTAATTTCCTTTCAAATTGAGCCACGGTCGATGGTACTTTATTCACTTTCTGAACCAATAATTCCTCTGGAGTTTTATGAACAATATGTTGATGATAGTTTAGATGAGATGATGACAATGAAAGAGCATTGTTTCCCCATGTGTGGTTTGGTAATTAATGACAATCCTTATGAACTAATGTTTGCATTGAGATATCCTTATAGATCTTGTCCATAGGAAAATATTGGAGTTCATATGTTGGACTCTAGAAGTTTATATGATGACCAATGTTTATTCAATGGTTTATATGAAGAATGGTCATGTGTGAAGTTGAGCATATTGCGAGTATGTCTTGAAGAATAGGATGGCGGTATATTAATGTTTATCTTCAAGACATCATCATTGTGAATAGAGAATAAAGATACAAGGTCGATCAAGGCTAAGTGTAAAGAGTAGATTCAAGATTGATCAACACACAAAGCTAAATGATGTATCATGTGGGATCCTGTGATCCAATGGTATGGTAAGCAATTGTCAATATAGCTTTGTGAACTAACCCATGGTATGTGTTGGTGGTATCTCTATGTGAGGTTAGGTATCCTTCCATGTGCTTTCATCAAAAGGAAGAATTCATATAGCTCATGGAGGATGATGACAAGTGTGATCGTCATCAAGGGTGTGATGTGCAAGTTGAACATGAGCATCTAGAAGATATCATATGCTTGAATCTTGCTATCCATATGGAGAAATGGTCAAATTAAGATGTTCCAATAAGGGTCTCACCCATATTGGTGTATGGGGAAGCAATTTGCAAGTCTTCATCGAGCGAAGTGCAATCAAGAAAGATGGTCCAACTTGAGAAGATCAAGATCGTCATCATCTAGCTCAAGTCGATTACGCAAGGGAAAGTTATGACCGTGATAGGGTTTCTATTTTACCGGTCTCATGGTGTTTAGTGGGAGACCGGGTTATAAGATAGATTCCATTCTATCAAGAGGGCTCTTAAATGAGTAACTTGATCGCATCGTTCGTAGAGAGCTCAAACCTTTGCATCTTGGCATCATATTTCTTGGTTCTCTTTTTGGGGTTTCTTCATGTGTGGTTTTAGAGCTTGTCATGATCTTCAAGACAAGGTCAATTTTATCAAAAATGGTGTTCGTATGAAAAACTTATTGTGTTTTTGATATTGGAGGTTTTACCGGTTGTTCTTTTATCGAGAGGTATAACCTTTCCCCATTTGGTTTTATCATCACATTTTTGGACTATGATGTTTCTCTGTATAATCATGTAGAGCTGGTTGCTGTGATTCCAACGAGCCCAAAATCATCGGAAACGGAGTCCAGATGCAAAAGATATTGAAGTTTTCATACCGTGTAGTCGGCAGTTTTTACCCGATCGGTAGTACCGCCCCCAGTGCCACAGTAATGCACCCGAAGGCCATTTTGGCATTACCAGGAGCGGTAGTACCGCCGCCGGGGAGGTAGTGCCCCTCCGTGGAAGCCGTTTTTCAGCCTGTTTGACTTCTTGTTTTCCCAGGGGTGGTAGTACGCCGTTTCCAGCGGTAGTACCGCCCGTGCGCGTTTCTGCAGCCAACGGCTTGATTTTTGGTGACCTATTTAAGGGGCCTTCTTCCCCAATGGTTTCCCAACCTTTTTTTGCAAGTTTTAACCTCCATTCTTGACATCCAAAAGATTGCTATCTCTCAATCCTCCCAATGATTCTTGCTCCTTCTTGAGGAAAAGAGAGAGGAGATCTAGATCTACATTTCCACCAATCAATCTCTCCTCTAAGTGAGGGGAACTTATTGTATCTAGATCTTGGGATTCATTTGTTGTTTACCTTGTTCTTACTCCCATCTTACTCCATAGCATTAGTTGCTTTGGTGGGATTTGATAGTGAAGGACTTTGAGCACTTCTTTTGATCTTGCCATTGCATTAGGTGCATCGGTTTGAGTTCTCCACGGTGATACGTGGAGATGAAGATTGAGAAGCTTATTACTCTTTGTGGATTCCTCCTTGGGTTGCTTGTAACCCTAGAAGGCTTTGTGGATCTTGTTGCCTCTTGGGTTGATTGTAACCCTAGGAGGACTTTGTACGTTTCGGAGCCTCAACTTGTTGCGAGGAGCTCATGGACATTGTTGGGAGGCTCCAACTCATTGTGGAGTTCCCCGACCTTGGTGTATCGGTTTGGTCAAGGCCTTCAAGTCGACCTCATAGTGGATGAGCCAATCCCTCGCGGGTGAAGCTCACGGAGAATAGGGTGAGCACATTCGTGCTATTGGAGTGCCTTGGTGGCTCCACACCCTCCAACGAGACGTACTTCCATTGGGAAGGAACTACGGGAAACATCTCCTCGTGTTCACATTGCGGTAACTTCTTACCTTTACTACTTGTATTCCGCTGCGTATCTTAGTTGCTTGTATCACCTAGTTTGTATCCAGCTAGTTGCACATCTAGTCAACCTTGTGATATCTTGTTAAGCCTTAATTAAGAAGAAAGGTTAAAATTGGTGACCGGCTATTCACCCCCCTCTAGGCAGCATCTTTGTTCTTTCACCAGAGACATTCCGCGGGCCAGGTTCAGCGATAAAACCGCTGGTCCCAGGCCCGGTAGAACGTTGTGTCCATCTAGAATTAACTGATTTAATTCGGGCGGTAGTACTAGGTTGGTACCGCCTCGGTACCGTGAGGCATACAGTGGCTCTTTCATTTGGTCTTCTCATTCATGAAATGGATGTTAAGATGACTTTACTAAATGGAGAGTTGGACGAAAAATTTACATGGAACAATTTGATGGTTTTGTGCTCGAAGGTCGTGAAAGAAAAGTTTCTAAGTTGTGAAAATCTTTGTACGGACTCAAGCAAGCTTCCAAACAATATCATGAGAAATTTGAAGAACTTTATATTTGTGCGATTTGTTGTAAATGATGCTGACAGATGCGTATACTACCGCTATAATGGGGCGAGTGAATTGTCCTAACTTTGTATGTAGATGACATACTAATTTTGGGGACAAATGTCAAAGTAGATGTTATCGTGGATAACACTTGTGCAATCCCACGATGAGAAAAATATGTTGATTTGATTTGGATATGTTGATTGTGAACCTTTTCCCACACCTTATGATCCTAGTATGAAGTTCCGAAAGAATTAGAATATAACTAGAAATCAATTGAGTTTGTCTCAAATCGTTTGATCACTCGTTTACTTAGCTTGCGCTACGAGACCTGATATCTCGTTTACTGTGAGCAAACTAAGCCGATTTCAGATGACATTGGCATGATCTTGAAAGGGTAACAAGCTATCAAAAAGTAATCACGAGCCATGGAATTCCTTATACGATATCCGATAACAGGTATAGTGACTCAAACTGTGGATTTTTAATACTAATATTGTTTTAAAAATAATGTTCTTCAAAAAATTGAAAATAATTATTTAGCACAATACCATGACATGCGGAGGAAAACCGGAGGACGGAATTAAGCAGCTGTGCGAGACGTGACACCGCTGACGTCGCTGGGAGTCTCGCGCGCGACCGCAGCCTCCGGACGCGGTGCTACCACTGACCAGCCTTGACCCAGACATCTGGGCCTTGGAGCAGAGAGGCGCGTTCCTTCTTCAGAGTCTGTCAGCTAGGCCCCACCAGCCAGCCACATCATCCATCTTCCACAGTTCCACGTCCACGTCTCCACCTCGTCGAGCCGTGAAGAATCCGCGTGCGCTAGCTAGCTGTGGCATAGGCAGCGTGGGCGATTTCTTCGAATCTTTTGCCCACGAGATTCTCCGCTCCTATTATTTGCGAAACTTGGTTGATCAATAATGAAGATACCAGCTTATCAGTGCTACAGTAGTTGTTCCAAAAACACTTACTCACAGTACAGTGCGTGATTGGTTTACGTTTCTGACGGCAGATTAGACGTGCATATCGCTGTATTACTCTTGTTCAATGGAAATTATACTATTCTAAGTGGAATGGAGGTGTACCTCCTTCCGTGAAATTCATCTAAAAAGCACACAGTCTCAGCTTGGCGTGTGTTTATCATCTGAGGGCAGGGGTCAATAAGACCCAAATCCAACATCAGTCGCCTAACATACAAGGAGGCTAAAAAATAACGCAAAAAACATAAGTTAGCACTGAAACTGCGAGTGTGCGGGCACGTTGACCAGCCGACCCTCCTCCCACTCACTGACTCACACGGAATTCACGCCACGGGCACGCGAGGCGGCGAGGCGACGCCTCTCCGGCCAATCCGCTTCTATATATACAGCTCCTTCCTCCCCTCTCATTTCCCCCACACAGCTCCTTCCA
Source organism: Poa pratensis (assembly GCA_947311845.1). Classification (NCBI taxonomy): domain Eukaryota; kingdom Viridiplantae; phylum Streptophyta; class Magnoliopsida; order Poales; family Poaceae; genus Poa; species Poa pratensis. Next base: position 45,768,411 of record CAMZMU010000083.1, read on the forward strand.
CTCCCACTTCCTCTTAGCTGAGCTGAGCGAACCTCCTCCTGCCACGCGAACCTAATTCGACCGATCGTTTCTCACCACGATCGATCGAGAAGTCCTCAAAACTAGCTGAGAATTGTTTGTCGAGCACTAGAAATCAAGTGATCGATGGCGGTAGGCAACGGTAGCGGGAAGAAAGTGGTGGCGCCGATGGAGGTGTCGGTGGAGGCCGGGAACGCCAGGGACGGCGCCTGGCTGGACGACGACGGGCGGCCGCGCCGCTCCGGCACGTTCTGGACGGCCAGCGCGCACATCATCACCGCCGTCATCGGCTCCGGCGTGCTCTCCCTCGCCTGGGCCATCGCGCAGCTCGGCTGGGTGGCCGGGCCCGCGGTCATGCTCCTCTTCGCCGCCGTCATCTACTACACCTCCACGCTGCTCGCCGAGTGCTACCGCACGGGGGACCCCGCCACGGGGAAGCGCAACTACACCTACATGGACGCCGTGCGCTCCAACCTCGGCGGACGGCGGGTCATCTTCTGCGGGATCATCCAGTACGCCAATCTTGTCGGCGTCGCCATTGGGTACACCATCGCGTCCTCAATCAGCATGCGGGCCATCAGGCGGGCCGACTGCTTCCACGACAACGGACACGCCGTCCCGTGCAAGAGCTCCAGCAACCCCTACATGATCCTCTTCGGCCTCGTGCAGATCGTCTTCTCGCAGATCCCCGACTTTGACCAGATATGGTGGCTGTCCATCGTCGCCGCCGTCATGTCATTCACCTACTCCGGCATTGGACTCTCCCTCGGCATCTCTCAGACCATATGTATGCATCTCCCCGAAACAAACAGACCTCTTCTCTTGTCTTAATCTGTCGTTGGAAGCCTTACCTGAGCCTCCTTGCAGCTAACGGTACGATCAAGGGCAGCCTCACCGGCATCAGCGTCGGCGTCAGCATCACCGCGATGCAGAAGGTGTGGCGCAGCCTGCAGGCCTTCGGCGACATCGCCTTCGCCTACTCCTTCTCCAACATCCTCATAGAGATCCAAGTAAGCCCATGACCGACCCTCATGCATGCTCAATTCGGGTTGCTCTGTTCTTTTTACTGTGGCTCACATACATGTTTGGCTCAGGACACTATCAGGGCACCGCCGCCCTCGGAGGCCAAGGTGATGAAGAACGCAACGCGTCTGAGCGTGTCGACGACGACGGTCTTCTACATGCTGTGCGGGTGCATGGGGTACGCGGCGTTCGGCGACGAGGCCCCCGACAACCTGCTCACGGGGTTCGGCTTCTACGAGCCCTTCTGGCTGCTGGACATCGCCAACGTCGCCATCGTCGTGCACCTCATCGGCGCCTACCAGGTCTTCTGCCAGCCCATCTTCGCCTTCGTCGAGCGCTGGGCAAAGTCCACCTGGCCCGACAGCGTCTTCATCGCCCGCGAGTTCCGCGTCGGCCCCTTCGCGCTCAGCGTCTTCCGCCTCACCTGGCGCTCCGCCTTCGTCTGCCTCACCACCGTCTTTGCCATGCTCCTCCCCTTCTTCGGAAACGTCGTGGGGCTCCTCGGTGCCGTCTCCTTCTGGCCGCTCACCGTCTACTTCCCCGTTGAGATGTACATCAAGCAGCACGCCGTGCCACGCGGGAGCACGCAGTGGCTCTGCCTCAAGATGCTCAGCCTCGGCTGCCTCATCGTGTCCATCGCCGCCGCCGCTGGCTCCATCGCCGACATCATCGAAGCTCTCAAGGTCTACAAGCCCTTCAGCGGCTGATTTGTCAGCACGTGCGTGTATCAATTTAGTTGCTATACATGTAGTCACATACACCACTACAGAACGAAAGAAGAAGACATTCGCCCTGAGAAGGTTTCACCGAGGCCCTTGCAGAACCTAGTTATTACAGCTAACGGATTAGGCGCCTTGTTGGTTACCTCTGTTGCATTCCTCGGAAGACGAGGGGTGTGGTGTACACAGAACAGCAGGATGTGATCTCTGTAGTGAAACTAAGAGTGTAGGGTGGCCTACGCAAATTAGTAGTAACTTTTTGTCAAGGGGTCATATCACTTGTAATTTTCGTTGTACAACATTTTGTCCGGACAAAAAAATATCAGCTAGTATATACTCCATGTTTGAAGAAAAGACAAAAATCCCGTGCCTCTATTCTCGTGCCATTTAGTTTATAAATTTTCGTTGCAAACATACACTAGTATAAACTATTTTTTTTTTTCCAAATATCATGTTTACCAATTCACCAAAAAACGTTTTATTCCACTAAAATGTTTATCTGGAGGTCACATTATCGGATGTTTTTCAAGGACACAGAACCGAAGTGGTTGCTGTCATTTCATTAAGACTTGAAAAGGAGATTTTACAGAGGTTTTACAACACTTGCCGGCTCATGCCGCCCACAACAACGCTACGGACTACTCCTCACGATGGCCTACTTCTCTACTAGCTACTTTCCACAACTGTAGCTCATCTGCTGCAAAGCTAACAACAATATGCACCAGGTTACTTCTACCCTCAAACACCCTAGCATTTCTTTCTAGTCATAGTCGTCTCATCCCTGCGATCATCATCGTAGCCAACTCCTTTATCTGCTTCTTTGATTTTCTCTTTAGTGTTTTGCACCACCATCTTCTAACGCTGAACCCTGCTACAGGTGTAAGGTCTGCCGAGCGTGTTTCAGTGCAAAACCTGAACCAGAACTCCCTTGAGTAGGAGCAGGAGGTCATTATATGGTCTATTGTTTCGTCCGCCTGGTCACAGAAAGTACATTTTGCTGGCCTAGGAAGCCCTCTTCGCTGCAACCTGTCAGCCGTCCAGCAATGATTTCTCATGACCAGCCAAGCGAACAGTTTCTCCTTCAGTGGTGCTTTGCTTTTCCACAAGGCCTCAGCATATCAGCCGTTGTCTTGCCGTAGAAGAATGCCTGATAAGTGTAGGATGCAGAGTAGTTGCCATTTGTGGTGAGCCTCCACCTGCATGTGTCTTCGTCGTTAGATAACGGTGGCATTTCTTGAATAGCAGTCCACAACTCCATGAACTGCGCAATGTCTAGGACAGTGAGTGTCCCTCGCAGATCTTTCACCCATTTGTTGTTTAACAGGGCTTCGGCGACTGATCTTCTTTTTGCCCCTCTAGCTCTAACAAAGGGGAGAAGGTGAGGAGCAATTAGAGCAGGGCTATTTCCCTGCAACCATCTATCTTCCCAGAAAACCAGTCTATCTCCTCTGCCGAGGATGCTACAGTTTGCTGTTCTGAACATTTGTTCTGCCTCCTTCGACAGCTCGAACTGTAACCCTGACCAAGCCCTCATGGGCCCAGTTTTCTCGAACCACCGCCACCTCATACGTAGGACATCATTTAGAAATTTCAAGTTATGTATTCCCAGGCCCCCATATTTCGTGGGCATACATACCTGGTCCAGGCAACACGGCAATGTCCCCCCTTTGCTTCCCCTGCGCCATGCCACAGGAAAGCACGGCAAATTCTGTTTATCCTCTTGATCACCCAGGCAGGCAGATCCAGGGACAGCATGTGATAGACAACAATAGCGGACAGAACAGTCTTTATTAAAAGGAGCCTTCCACTTTGTGTGAGCATCAGTGTTTTCCAAGTTGCAAGCTTATTTGCAATAGCATCGATGAGAGCTTGCAAATCCCCTTTGCGTAGCTTTGTCAAGGAAATCGGTAATCCAAGATACTTACAGGGAAATTCCACCACTTTGCAAGGGAAGGGTTGAATGATCTGCTGGATATCCACATCCCCACATGCAATCGGCGCGATAGCACATTTGTCCAGGTTGCAGACAAGGCCAGACGATTGCCCAAACAGGTCCAGCGGGGCTCTCGTTGCTGTTAGCTCATTTCTTGCAGGTTTCAGAAACATGGCGACATCATCAGCAAAGAGAGATAGTCTATGTCTGATTCCCCAACGGTCGAGGCTATGGAACAGACCTCTTTCCTCCGCGATACAGAAAACCCTGTTAAGAACATCCATGATGGAAATGAATAGCACATTATCGGATGTATTGCATGGTAATCTCCAGTCAAATGTGTTGAACCGGCCTACTTTAATTTCAAAGTTGTATGGTCTTAAGGTTACCAAAATAGTCATCTTATATATTTTTACTTTCAATTGTCTCCTCTCTCATAACAGGAAATGACCAAGGTTTGGAACAAATGGTTATGGGATCACTATTCCAGACATTATCAGGATTAGAAAGTGGAGAATCTTAGGTAGATCGAAGATGATAAGCCGGCACTTTTTTCTGATCCAAAGAAGAAACGGGTGGACAGACATGTAGGACGGGAATGCAGGTACTAGTCATTAATCGGAGCTCAGATGGACCATTTATGTTGCTTTCTTCGGTTTCTTTGGAGTCATGGAAAAGGAAAGAACGGCTAGCTCCCTGGCGAAAAAAAGAAAAATAAAGAAGGGCTAAGCCAAGCTTGGAATCCTTGCATTTTTTTTTGCGAAAATGACACTGGCATTATTAAAAGAAACACCGAACAGTACAAAACACCTCAACGAAAACGAAAATTACAACGAGATCTTTGAGATGCCCTTCGTCTTCAACCTCCAGACCGTATCGACGGCGCGCCGCCGCTGCCGCTCCTCCCAGAGCCAGCCTGACGTTGTTGATTGCGGACGGGAAGTCGCCGAACGGGTCAAAAAGACCATATCCGTCCCAGAGCCGAAGAAGAAGGATGAACCGCCGATGAAGCTCCATGACGATCTGAAGATCGCCATCGCCAGAAGAAGTACTCGAAAACCACACCACTCCCACGAGCTTCTCGACGTCACCGTCGAGTTGGGGCTGAAACCGGGAGACATTATTGCAAGAAGCGGCGCCGCCACCAACAGAGCACCGCCCCAGCAAACGTGGACACGAAAATCAGAAAAACGGAGCCCTCCCGCCGACGAGAACCGAGATCCACCGCGCCTCCATGGTCTGCATGATTTATTTCGCAATTTTTGAAAACCTCGAAATGGGGTATCCGGAAATGGGTTGTACCCGCAACTAGTTGCAAATAATTCGCGTTCAATCCTGCCCCGAACTAGAGCTAGCTAGTGCCTAGTGGGACAAGACGACGAGATCGAGGATCCATGGTGGGAGCCGTCGGATTCTAGTGATGGCAACAACACAAGATCATCACATCGATCTCCTCTGCCACTTCCCCGAAGCCTAGGGCCAAGCCAAGGGTCATTCTCGTTCTCGTCTAGATTCACACACAAAAGTGCTCTTATAATTGCATATATAGGAGTACCTTTAGATGATTAGTTGCATTTTTCATGTGCCGGTGCATTACGGACAGTTGCTTCTCATGCCTTTGGAGCCTTCGGATCACACTTTCTGCACTGCCTAGCTAGCCAGCCGGGCGCGCACTGCATGCATATATATGCCCACGAGATCTCTATGCGCAGGTCAACGCCTTGTTTTTTTTGGTTTTCTTTTGCACTCCTCCTCGTCTTCTCGTCAACGCACTAGCTATAGCTAGCAGCAAGCGAAAGCCGCGAGTCAACTGGTACAATTAATGTTGGGATACTGTAAGGCTAACAATCTGATCTTTTGGAAGGAAACTGTAGTAGATAGACACATGCTACTTGTCGAATTTGGTCAACTAGCGAGTGGTCACGGAAGACTGTGGTCTGCCGACTTCATATATATGCGTACGTCATTGTAGAACCCACTTGATCAGTCAGACCAATAATGTGACTTATTTCCTCGATCCCACACGGCACAATTTAAGCAAATATGTGATGATCTCCTCCTTTAACAAATCCAACAGACAATACCCGGTGAGCAAGACGTCAATTATGTCATGTTTATAGCATGTTATACGCAATCCCAACCCTCTCTCTCACACACCACGTCCCCTAGAGATATAGGGTTTGGCAGTTGCCACCCCTCTCCCCTGTCGCCCCCGAATGGCCGCTGGGAAAAGACCGAGCGGGGAGGATGCCGGCCGCGGGGCTTCCATCCGCCACGGTTCTAGGGCGCGGCCGAGAAGGATCTCGAGCTGGTGTCCCGGCTCGGCTCGTGTGTGGTCATAGCGTCGGCTGTGTAGTGAGGTGGCCTCTTCCGCTATTGACGGGCCACTTCGATGGCGTGGCCAGATCAAGGCGATGGTGTCGCCGTGCCAGCTTTTCCCTTTCACGGCGGATTCCTGGAGGCGGCTCGGTCGCGCCCGTGGGGGATGAAAGACGATGACAAGGAGGAGCCGGTAATCCAGTCGGTGATAGGTGCGGGGATGCTAGGGAAAACTTGTTTTTGGTCTCGGACACTGGAGACGCCGATTGCGACGCCCGTGGGCGTCCTTTACCTTGTTGGTGAAATTATGAGGCTGTTGTCTTTTCTTGTGCACTCCGAGGAAACCCCAGATTCGGGCTTCCCGGATCAAATGATGGCGAAGTTCCTACGTAGTCTCCCCTTGGGGGACATCATCTTGAGGGACAAGTGTATGACTTTGGTGGCTGGTCGCTGGTCTCCGTCTACTTCTCGCATGGTGGCCAACGTGTACCAGTGTGGCGTCTACTACACTGACGATGACGAGTCTCAGTGACATGCTGCTACAGAGAGTCTTGGCGGCGGATGCAGGATAATTGACAGGCTGAGGGCGGTGGCGCTATCAGGCGCCGTGAGTCGTGACAACGTCGACGATGAACCTTGCAAAATCACTGCGTTGATACCTATCCTTGAAATGGGTTGGCGGAAGACGACGGCAGTGACTTCTGGAGCGCGCGCATGTGGTGCGTTCTGAGGGTCGGATGGACCAGTTCGTACTCCCGGCTTGCCATGGGGCGGCTTGGTGAGATTTCCGGTTTCGGTGTGAGGTCAGGGTAATGGCCCCGATCATGGCAACCCCCAACATAAACCTTGTTGGTGTAGCGACAGTTGTTACGAGAATGGTGTTTTCAGTTTGATTTGATGTTTTTTGTAAGGCTATGTCGAATAATTGAATTAATAAAGAAAATGTGTGCATGATGCGAGGGTTCCAACTCATCAAAATAAAAAATAACCCATTGATGGTAAAACGTCAGCTAAATTGGACTGGAAAGAGTCGTGTGTTGAGTGGACGACTTTGAAAGCGAGGCTTGCAAAATAAAAGAGCTTGTTTTGGAAGGGTAAAGTGCTTCTCCCTCCGATCTGGAAAAAGTGTCGTGGGCTTTCCACTCACCATGTACAGCTGATACGTATAAGCGGTGGCCCTTAAATGAGACCGGAGGGAGTATTTTTGTATTGTTCGTTCTTTTTACAAGAATTTTACCATTGGGTTGAAGAGAGTTGTTCAGACGCAACACTACTGCTAGTGACTCCAATGTATCGTCGCGCTCATGCGGTGGCCTAACGTTAGGTCTCGTTGCTTCCTTCTCTGGCTGGAAGTGATCGGTTCCAAAACGAAATGACAGATTCCTAGCTAGCTAGCTAATGTGCTTAATTAGCATGTAAAGCAAGCACACAAGTACTACGACACTTGTCATGTCATTGGAGAGAGCCGTGTGTCTCATGGAGATACGGCCGGCCGGACGCCCCCCTGCCGGTGCCTAAGGTTGGCTTGCTCGCTTGCTAAACTTTCGAGAGAGAATCTTCTCAAGTCTCGATCGGAGGGGACGTCTCGCCGACGACGAGAGGTGGGCGGGGCCCTATGTGACGGGAGCGGCGACCTCCGGCGTCTGCCCGGCTCCGAGCGCGCGGCCGGCGACCGGCATGTCCGGCCGGGTAAGTAGTCAACCAAGTCCATGCACGCGGTGGTTGGGCCCACAAGATAATTATAAAGATCCTAAAAGCATTCGCGGTGGCGGGTCGCCACGACTAGCAGTCTAGTAGCACGTCGCCGTGGGCTTTCATGTGATATAGATATTCTGCTCGATCGCGATCCTCTAGCAGTCTTACCTAGCCATGTCTCGTTGCTTCTCCCGTCCTCTCCGGCGACGGCGTCATCTGCAAGTGGCGGAGGAAACGGAGAACCAGGCTCGCGGCGCGGTCGGTAGGAGAGCTAGCCTAGCCATGTCGTATTTTGTGGCATTTTGCTAGCTCTCGAGCGAGGTCCCCCAGCCTACATTTGTTCCCTTGCCAGCAAAAACCGTGGTCGCTGCAACCACCGTTGTCAATGTTGTCGTCGTCGACGTGAGAAACCCTGCTTTGCTTTGCTAGCTTCTTCTAAATACAAATATAGATGCCTAACTCAATTCTTTTTGGAAGATGGATCATGGGTGAGAATAATCAATGCCGGTTGGGGTGCATTCTCGCAACAGCTTCAGTTCACCTCCTAAAGCCATATTCTCGATGGAACTTCTTCATTTTTTTTTTCGTGAAGGAAGAACTAAACGAAGAGAAAGATGCGTCCTAAATTCCTGTCACAAATTGGGTTTGTGGATTTAGTTCACCAAAAGTGACCAAGTATACGCTATATAATTAACATAGAATAATAAACGTGTGATCGAGAAGCCAACAGAAAGCAAAACCTGAGAGCCTGAGTACATCCTATAGCCATTAGCAAGAAACTAGTGGCATGCAAATTGCGATTGGGCTGTCCACTGGCATTGACTAATCGTCGCGTCGCTATCTAGGTTAGCCGCGCGATTGAAACGCACAACAGATGGGCAAAAGGACAGACACGGTTGACGAACAGTGCTTGCCGGATTTGCGTCGTGTCTAAAGATCTCCTCTAATGCTTTAGAAAAATCACTTCAGGCCAAATTACCTTCCTGATTTCAAGTGAAGTAGTCCATCAAGCCCTATGCATCATCGACCATGCAAAAGGTAACCAATAATTGAGGCCCTTATAGACTCTGGTGCCTGTCGTTCGGATGTACTACAACACATTAAGCCATCGCTGTCAATATCAAATTCTAATGGAGCACCTTATACAAAAAATACCCGATTGACTAGGTACCGCATATATATAATTGCTTCTTGAACTGAAAAGCACCATATGCTAGCTACACCTTTCAAAGAAGACAAATGTATACATAAGACAAGTGAATATAAATTATTCGGATAGTCTACATCGATTCGACAAGCCAGTAAATATTCCTTACAATAATAGTTACCACCTGTGTCTAGCAAACTAATGCTCCAAGCCAAGCTTACTCCAACATGTTAGCTTTATATATCTGATGAAAGTCGGGCAACGTGCATGCATGGCCGTTGTATCTTCATGCATTGAAGTAGGTGTCCTTTGACAACTTTCTCGTAGAGCTTAATAAACATGCATATCTATGTCAGCATATATCCATTATAGTCATCTGTTCATATCTCTATCGATAAAGGTAAACTTATAGAAACGTATATCACAACTATATACTACAAGCTGGGGGCATATATTTCCTGGAGTAGATGGTTCAAGGTCCAAGAAAACTGCACACGCTAAGAATATGTGCAACCGATTAGGTGATGCGGACACGAGTTCACGGAACGAAAATGGTTTGGAACTTCTCTGTGTAAAGAGCATCTATATGCACATAGTGTATGGACGTCGGGTCACTTGTCAGGAAAAAGCAGTACGTTTGGTTGCCGCAGGATGAGATTGAATCGTCAAAAAAGGTAACCGCAACTTGGAATGAAGAAAGCTACCTTTGGAGCCAGAGATAAGCTGATCATTCTCGGTGGAGGATGAACCTATTCATCATGCGTCTCTGTCAAACAGTCAAAGTTATGCGATTCAAGCAAGGCTGAAATTACATTAGATGTTAATTACTCATATTTTGTTTGCGAAACTAATTAAAGCACGCGCGTATCGCCATGTTTTGGGCAATTGGTGTATAAAATACACGCCCTTTTTACCTTTACGAAGAGACGTTCAGCGAATTACATCGTCTCTTATACCAAACCAAACTGAATGGAGTAACACAAAGCAAAAGCATACCAGCAAGTTCCATATCGTGGCGCACGTGCTTAACAAAATTAAGATGCGTCTTGTAAAGATTGAGCATGCTTATTAATCGAGCCGCAAAAATGCATGCGAGAGTTAGTCGGCATGCATGTTGGTAGGAGCTAGCCGAACTACAATATTTACCCTTTAACTAGCCATGAAGCTGCTGGTGGCATGCCAACTCGACCATCCATGCATTTGACTAATTGTTCTTTCGCCGTCTCCCTCTAGCTAAAATATACTCAAGGTGGGCAAAAATCTGGCACGTAAGATCGATCGACGAACCGTGTTTCCTGGATTCACACGCGTAAAAAAATCACCCATGATTTAAAAAATCGCTTGAGACGAAATCAACTTCCTGATTTCAAGTGACGTATAGTCCATCGAGTGACCGCACCATACGAGATGGTAACCAAGTATTGACGAGCAAGGGTATATATTATCAGACTATAGTGCATGTCCCGGCCCTATAATCCAATACCAACTTCTTCGGTTCTTCCCATCAACTTACACAGATGGCTACGTGGCCAGCCGCACACACGTATAGTTTCTTCATCCATTAACTGAAGCACCATATGTACTTTTTGACTTGTATACAGCAAATAAAATAGAACACGGATGATGAACATAAAGTCATAAATTGCTAACTACTCCCTTCGTATCAAAATATAAGACTCTCTATCTAGCTAGTACACACATATATTTAGACATGTTTTAGTGCAAGGTTGTAGTACTATCTCTGTTCCGATTTAATCGACACCATTTTATACAAATTTCTACTAAGCTTAGTTCTTCCGCCGCGCCACTTAATGGGAGTAGTCGGCGTCATACGTGTTCATCACAGCTTTCCCCCTCATTATTCCTTAATAGTATTAGTACATCTCTCCATATAAAGATCCCTGTGCCATGCATGATTGCTAAATGCTAACCATGCATGTTGACAGCTTTCCCAGGAAAAATTAGTTAACATGTACATCTATCTATGCTTTTTTATCTAGTACTCCGTATATATCCAGCATAGACCATCTTTAGTCGATCTGATCATATCCAAATCAGTAATGTTAGCTTATACAAACATGTACCGCCGCAACCACTGCAAGAGTGCATATATTTCCTGGAGTACATATAGTTCACGGTCCAAGAAAACTGCACGCATGCCAAGGAATATTACAAACGGTTTAGGTTTGGAACTTGCTATTGGAGGGCATCTATATAGTGTATAGATGTGTTGTCTCTTGTCATATAAAGCACTGTACCGTTGATTGAGTGGAATCGTCAAAAAGGTAGTCTCAACTTGTACATATGAAGAATAAAATGGCATAGTTCCTATAAAAAATGGCATAGTTGAAGCTAGAGATAAGTTAACCTTTCTCAAAGAATAAATGATCAAGTTAATCATTCGAATGAAGCGAAGGACATATTCGTGGTACCCTAGTAAAAGTTACGGAGAACAAGGTGTAGATTGTACCCTGCAAAAACATGTACGGTCTAGACTCTAGAATGTGCGAGTTTTCACGGCAATAAACATGAAATGGGAAATATGTGACTGACTTTGACATTCTACATCTTTGTTGGAATTGCTTTGTCCAATACAACCTCACAGCTTATTCTGCCGTAACCTTCTTTGCCGCCCATTAAAAAGAGTGCCACACAGAAGCACCTCATGTGTCAGTCGATCCAAACCCGACACATCTTACCGATAGCATTGACATTTCTTTGTTCCATATTCATGCCTATTTATGGTGGTGAGTGCTTCCACCTCTCCCCCTTTCGCGTTGAGCCTAAGAGTCCAGTAATTGTTTGTGTCCAAAATAGTCCTTCTTTCCATTATAGATATAGGGGAAAAGTTAGCCTCTTTTCAAGAGACGGCCACTCCACGTTTTGATCAGCCATTTGTGAATTCAACTGGAGGTCCTATTTGCATACCAACCCAAGACATGCTTATAGGACTTTATTTATTAACGATTGGAAACCGTCGAGATATTTGTGCAAATGGATATAATAGTTGCGGAAACTATCCAAATAAGTAAAATACAATAATAATAAGGAAAAGTATACAAAAGATAAAGAGCCCCATGCCTTTCTGATGGCGAACCTCTTACTGCTTCGGCCCTCGATTCTAATCTGGTCGAGAAATGAATGCCCAATGCAAATCAATGTACCGAAGGGAAGTGAAGGGCACATGCTCTCCAATTTCGATGTTGCTCCTATAAAAGCCCGGAGTCAAGTGCAGGTAGAAAGACATCCACCCATGAGCCCACCTTGTCTTAATGCAAACTTGCTCTTAGAAAACGAACAAGTACGTTAATAGCTTGGAAACCCGCCCACACGAAAACGTACCAAAGTTTCCAAACCTTCACTAACACCGTCATCCTAACCAACTCTTCGGGCTTTACTTTTGATCACGAACGAAGACATAGAATTGGGTAGATAGGAGGAGGAAACGAACCGGGGCCCCAAACAAACAAACAAAAGGGAATGAGAGAAATGATCGGAATGATTGAGGAACTACATAAGCCTCAACATAAGCCTAAATAAATCCGAACATATTATCGAATTCCAGGCCTTCTCCGCCCGCCCATTCCCTTATCTATTGTCCTTCTGCCGAAGGTTAAGTGTCTGCTGATGCATCCATTTCTTACTTCTGTTACCCTTGCTTGCTCGACCAATGGCAATAGGTATGGAAGCCTGGCCAAAAAATTCAAGATGTGACCCCTAATGAATGTTTTGGCCAGGCTTCCATACCTATTGCCATTGGCGAGCAAACAGGGGTCACAGAAGTAAGGAATGGATGCAGCAGCGGATACTTAACCTTCGGCAGAAGGACAATAGATAAGGGCACGAGCGGGTGGAGAAGGCCTGGAATTGGATGATATGTTTGGGTTTATTGAGGCTTATGGTCTCTTTTCCTTTTTCTGTTTTGGTTCTGTGCAACCTTAATGCCAGGACTGGTTCTTAACATTATGTTCATGCAGACATTGCATGTAATTGGTATCTTTTTTATATTAAGTAGAACATGAAAACGTGCGTTGCCGCGACATTTAATGAATTAAATATAAAATAATTTAGATAATACGGATAATTTAGATACCTAGTTTTTTCAGAAGTTCGAATTACACATGCCTCAATCAAGATGGGGTACATTTGTTCACAATTTTAGGGCACTTAACAAATGCATAAGAAGACATGCAAATAAAGTTACAGGGATATTCGATCCGTATCATGAAGCCGACTTTGACGTTTTAATGTCAAACTTAGTGTCATTCTTGTAGATCCGTATTCGGTGGTTATGCTTAAACTCTCATTTACATACGATGCAACCTTTGAGCGACATTCCAATCAAGCATCAATAGGTATTATCTCTTTATATACGTGAACCTAAAGTTCCCATAATCAAAGTCCTTTACGGAATTCACCTGTATGGCGTAATTGACTTGTTGTAGCATTTTCAATAAGCGTTGGTGATGGAAAGGTTATCTTAAGGTACTCTGTGCGTATATGACCTGGATATAAGCATGAATCAAAAATAAACAGACACATTCACACTTTTAGTGAGAGTTAAGTATTAAAAAATTATATGAGCCCAACAAAGTAATCTTTATTTACTAATAAATCTGGAGGTTCAGTGTGCTTCCAAAGCTAGGAGTTTCAAATATGACATTAACAGTAAGGTTCCCAGTTGTATGTTTTCACAAGCTGATTTAATAGCTACAATTAAATCACCATCCCCATAGAGCAACTGCGAACCTATGTCAGAGTAGTTAGTGTTAACTCCGTAGGATCAACTAGGCTAGATCTTATCGGTAGCACGATCTATATATCGATTCTGTCTAAGCACTTGTGGAAGAGAACAGAGAGAGATGAGATGGAGTGGTGTACCTTCGCCTTGGCTGGACGATCCCGACGAGTCGGCCATGGTGGAGGGTGACGGTGATGGCAGAGAGTGGGCAGTGGCGGCGGCGGCGGTACTTCCCGTCACTACTGTGCAAACCCTAATCGGTGGATGTGTCGGTGGGGTGTGCGGCACACGACGAACCTCGTAGTGCGTGCCGACGGCCCCCACCAGTCTTTATAGCGCAGGTGACAGGGCCCCGCCAGCCATAGTGGGCTGGGCGCCCCCGATCAGGGCGCAGGTCAAAGGGGCCCGATGGGCCGTTGGGCCCACACGGGAAGAGATCAATGTAACATTCTCCCCCTTGATCTCAACTTTTACTTTTGACCATGTACGTTTTACTTTACTCGTTTCATCACGGATCGATACATAGAGCATGTTTCATCGTCACAGCTCAATTGCCGATAGAATCAGACAGCTACAATATACTCTATGTTTTGAAACAAATTATGTTCCTTTTCGGGCCTCTCATGATCCAGGAATCATAGGCTTTCTATTAATCCCATGTCGGCCGGCTACGTGTTCCATGAACACACTGGGTGGTAAGCCTTTCGTAAGCGGATCCGCAAGCATATCCTTTGTCCTTATATGCTCGAGACTTATAGTGTGATCCTGGATTTTATCTTTCACAACATAATACGTTATCTGTCGTGGTGGGATCACGGCAGATGCCATAGGTATGGCTAAGATGGGGCCGAATGGTCGTTGGGGGAATCCGGGGAGGGTTTATGCACTCAAGAAGTGCACACGCAAGAACACGCAAGAACACGAACGAAGAAACAAGAAACCAAGAACACAAAGCACACCACGATGTACCCTGCTTCGGGGCCCTCTTGTGGAGGTAACACCCCTACTGCAGCACTATCCTACTCAGTGTATAGCTCAAAGTGACAAGTACAAGCTGCTCCTCGAGCTGTATGATGATACAATGGTGAGAACTTGAGGTAAAAGATGGAGCTACACGGGAGGAAGAAGGCACTCCGAGCTAGATCCGAGGTGTTTCCGGGGTGTTCCGAGGTTCCTTTCTCTCTTTCTTTCTCTGTTGATCGATCTGTCCGTCCTCGGGGTTCAAGCAGGAGGGGGGTGAAGCCCACTATATAGGCCAGCCGAGTTACCGTTGTGCCCCTCGCTGAACACTGTTGCCATGCCTCTGCACCGGTCACCACCGTACCTCTGTCAGGGACAAGACGTGGCCTGCCCATCTCCTGTTGCCTAACGGCAGAACTAGCATGTCTCCTCTGACAGAGACAGGACGTGGCCTGGCAGAGCTACCTCGTAGCCTTTTCCCAGATCCCGCGTGGTCAGCGGTCAGAGACGTGCAGCCCCGCCGAACCCGGGGCACGCCTCTGCCAGGCTCCGTGACAGACGCTCCCGCGTCAGGCGCTCTTGTACCAGGCAGGAAGTGACAGGAGCATTGACTCCTGCCCGACCTACAGCTCACCTCGGTTAGCTCGGCACGGATGTGACGGGCTCCGTACCTCGGGTCTTGCACTTAAGATCTTTACCAGGTCGGATCTTACTTCCTTCCAACAGCTTCTCCTGCTCTCACAATACAAAACATAGCACCGAGGTAGTTAGGTCGGCTGAACATAGCTCGGACAGTGAACCTCGGCCCAGGCCAACGGGATACCTCGGATCCCTCTGGGCCAAGATAGGTCGGCCTTTATACTCTCCAGGTCAAGATGAAGCTCGGATTCTCCCAGGCCCAAGCAGGTCGGCCCTTTCCGTACCTCGGCATATCTTTAAACTCATCTTTATGCCAAGCCTTGACCCTACCCGGGGGTAGCCCCCCGACATTAGTCCCCGAAGCTGGTGCGGTCCTACGACCTCGGATGGAGGGCCGTAGCAGGTTCAAAATAAGCAAGGCACCACCTCTAAAACCGACCTCAAATAGCTCCGCCGAGGTACTTCCCACAGACCATAATCTAATCCGAGGTTGATCTGCAATCTGAACTTTCCGAGCTGTTTGACTCAGCACAATCTTGCCTCAAGATTTTCCGAGGCACGTGGCGAAGAATCTCTGCCCGGACCTCGAAATCCGGACCTCTGAAAGACAGGTCCTGACCACACGCCGCCCTCGTCAGCCGGACCCACCAAACAGCGCACCTGCGCACTCAAGTGCGAGACCAACTTGACCGCCCAGACTCCTCGATTCTCGCGCTGACCAGCACAGGAAATCCGAGGCTGGCGGTTGCCACTCTGCGGCCCACGATGTGGCCGATCGTGCGGCCACCAACCGCGCAACCGTGCGCTCCCCGCACACGATCCCGCGCCTCCCGGTAACCGCGCGGTAGTGCGCAGTTACCGCACGCCGTTACCGCACGCGGCTTATAAATAGGGGCCCAGGGGTAACTTCTCTTCTTCTTCCCCACTCACCGCTTCGTGCCCTCTGCCTCCAGCGCCGCCGTCGAGCCTCGCCGCACCGGAGTACGCGCCGCCGTTCTGCAGCATCGTTCCGCACCGCCGTCAAGCGCCTCGCCGCACCGGAGTACGCGCGCTGCGCCTGGCGCCATCGACTCGCCGCCGATCCCTCGCGTTCCTCCACGGTGAGTTCTTCGCTTCCCCTCCATTGCCATGGATGAGTTCATCCTCGATGAACTCGAGGATCCTGATGAACCCTAAGACCTTGATGAACTAGATGATCCCCTCGAGCCCTTTTAGCATTTTAGATCTCATCTAGATTTGTTTCAGACGCACCCGTGCTGTCCTTTAGGTTTGCCCCTTGATGAACTCGAATTTATTTCCCTTTTTAGCTCATCGGTAGATCTTTGCTAGTATCTCGCATGGTAGAAACATGTTTCCCGCCTAAATCCTTTAGCTCGGCTGTCTTGAATGATCCGAGGTATTTACCCCGGCTATCCTGAACTGTCCGAGGTACTTACCCCGGTTGAACCTCCCTCTTCTGCAGGAAAGCGTCAACATGTCTTCTGCCTCGGATCCCGCCGAGGAAGGAGCATCTGGAGAACGAGGTAGCTGGGAGGGATCCGATGTCACGGAGGTCGACATCAAATGGCTCCGAGATTCACGGCGGATCCCGGCTAAACTCATCTGCCGGATTCCGAAGAAAGGAGATATCGAACCCGAGGTGGAATCCGGGGAGCGGGTCGTCTTCCTGGATCACTTCGAACGTGGCTTCGGGCTCCCGGCCGGGAAATTCTTCCGGGATTTCTTGGACAATTTGGGCTACACCACACCACCTGCCCGCCAACGCCATCCTCCAACTTTCGGCCTACGCGACCTTTTCCGAGGGTTACCTCGGATTATGGCCAAGCATCGAGTCCTGGGCCAAGTACTTCCAGCTGAAGAAGCAAAGTGTCCCGAACAAGAAGGTCGTGGACAAGGAGATGACGCTTGCGGGGCGGCCTCGATTTCACCTCGGCGCCTTTCTGAGTTTCCTCGGATCCAGGGCCTGGACTCCTGCCGCAAATGGCAACGCTCCTTCTTCTATGTGAAGAACCCGGGCACGAAGATCTCATCAATTTGCCGGAGTTCACCATTGGAACCCCCGCTGCCCAACTCAACTGGGATTATGAGCCTGCACCCGACGCTCCCGAGGTTCTTCTGATCCACCAACCATGATGTCCTCCAGGAGAAAAGCTGGGGGCAGATGACATCTTGCGCACCATGATCACCCGCCGAGTTAGCCCTTTACAAGAGCGGGCCCATAAGATCTGCCATATGAGTGGCCGCTACGACCCCACTCGCACAGCACCTTTGAACTTGATGACTCCGAGGTGAAGAGGCGCATCCGGCCATCGCCAAGACCACCATGCCCGATAAGTGGAAATGGGGTGTCAAGCCCTATGACCGAGATCACCTTCCAGCTCAAGTAAGTGTACTTTACCCGACGTAAAATATTCCTCGGTTTCATTTTCACCCCGCCTTGTATTGATTCTTGTGCTAACTCGGTTTTACCTTGCCACCTCTGCAGAAGTTCACTCGACAGGAAATCGAGGATGGCCCCCTTTCTTCTAAGGAGTGGACTCCCGACCTGCCTGTCCCGGCCGCCGCCGAGGTTGAAGATCCGGACAATGAGGATCACCTCCCCATTCCCAAGGCCACCTCGGGTAAGACTCGTGGTTTCACCTCGCACCGCCCACCAGTTCGATCGTCCATCCAGGATTGGCCCGATGATGACGATGACGATTGCCAAATTCTGGAACCTGTCAACGTTATTCCCATTTCATATGCTCCTCCAACATATAAGAACTTTCATCCAGCGTCTGCAGCTTCCCGGAAGCGCTCAGGACCTGGTACCTCGGATGCCGAGGCTTCCAAGACCTCGGAGACTGCGGCGCCCAAAGCCAAGCGTGCCAAGAAGACCTCGGCGAGGCACAAGAAGCGAGGCCCCGTGGAGAAGATGCGTAAGTCACCTTGCTCCTTTTTACCTTTCACGCTGTTCCGAGGTTAAGTTTTTTATACTCTAACTTAATCTTTTCTTTTTCGTCTAGCCCGGCTCGGCAGATCAAACAGAGCCATAGCTCGATACATTCACCACTGCCTCCAGTGGTTGAAGCTCAGACAACCGAGGTCGAGGTTAACCTCGGCAGCCCCGCCAGAGCCTCTCCTCCAGAACGGTCCATTGACCTCAGCAGCCCGGAGAAGACCATCTCCTCCCCGGTGCGTGTCTCCTCCGCCGAACTTCCACCGCCGAGCTCTGACTCCGGCCTGGGGCACTCTGCTCCCCGCCGAGATCAGACTCCTCCGCCTCCTCAGAAGGATGCGGAGACAGATCGCGCCAAGACTCCGGCTAAGACCGTGCAGGAGCCTCGGCTCTCCCCCAAGTCTCAAGCTGCGCGCAACCAGCAGCAACAGCAGCAGAAGAAGCAGAAGAAGCAGAAGAAAGATTCAGCTCCAGTTGTTGAGCCCCCCAAACAGCCACAGCAAACTCCAATGCCGCCACCGCCACCGGGCCCCAAGGCTGCGAGCACCCAACTGGTGCCGCATGTTCCCGCTTCTGCGCCGAGGTCCACCTTGACCAAGACCGCGCCCTCGAGCTCTCAGGTCGCCACCTCCCGAGCTCTTTCGCTGCTACCATCCAGCCGAACATCAGCAGCTGGGAGGTCGGGCAACTCCGGACCAAGAGCGGGAACAGCTTAGGCTCGGAGAAGCACTATGACATGGACTGGAACTCGGCTGACACTGCCGAGGTCTCCTCTAACCCGAGCTCTGAGCATCCAGTTGGACCTAGCGCCGTGCTCCAGTCCATCTACAACATGCAGACTGCGGTCCTTGATTGCAGCAAGAAGGCCTCGGTAAGTTTCTTTACGCAACTCTCTTTCTTCCTTTGAAACCAAATGACAAACATACACTATTCCCAGTCCCCGAGATTCGGGTTGAGCAATTGACACTCCACCGAGTTAAAATTGCTCGGCTTGAATCTCAAAAACTTGTCATTTCTCCCATGCTGAGTCCCCGAGGCCAATGCCAAGTCCCCGGGACTCAATTGGGCCTCGGGTGCTAAAAAGACCTCGGATTTCTCGAACTGATCTCTCTATTTTTTCAGGAGTGCAACAATGCTCGGACAAAGATCTTCAAGAACCTCCTGCTGGATCACAACAGACTGAAGAAGTCTCACCGGACTCTTCTATCCGCAAGGAGCAGAGCGACAAAGATTACGCCTCCAAGTTGAAGACAGCCGAAGATGAAATAGCTCGGCTGCAACAAGAGCTGAACCGGGCTAATGAAGCCAAAACTGCTGTGGAGGACGCTATGAAGGTCAAAGACCAGGCCGCCGAACAGCAGCAAGAGCTTGCCAAGACCCTGGAGAGCCGCGCCACCTCGGCCGAAGCCGAACTTATCGCCCTCCGAGCTATATCGAAAAGCTGGTTGTCCGAGCTCGCTCGGATTAATCACCAAATGGACAGTAAGTTTCTTTTCCCCTTTTCCTTATTTTCTGCCGACCTACACCCCGTGCCACCGTATGCCTTATTTCAGCGACAGCCTTTTTGTCTTCTTCAGAGAACTTGAGCACTCCAAGGACAAGGCTATCCGCGAAGTTCAAGCAGCTCGGGCAAAGAGGGCTGAGACAGAAACCCTCAGCGAAAGCTGGGATATCCAGGACCACCTTGTTGCCCTTAATGCTCGGATCAGGCCGCTCGGGCCATTGGAACCAAGCTGGTTGATGCTGCCATCGAGGTCCACCGTGCCCTCTGGCCCAAGGTCAAGACTCCCACTTGCATCGACGAGCTCGCCACGAAGCTGAAAGGAGCCGAGGCTAGACTTCGGGAGTGGAGATGCTCATCAGCTCGGGCTGGAGCGGACAAGGCCCTGGTGTTCGTGCTGTCTGGTATGAAGATGTTGAGATCCACACGGTTACCTCCCTGCGCAGGGGCTCTCCTTGGAACTCCACCCCTGATGGCATTGCGAAACGCCAAGCAGCAGCCGACCGCTTTGCTAGTTATGCAAACACCCGGACCTTTGATGACGGGCGCCTCTATTCTGAGGATGAAGAGAGCTCGGACGAGGAAGCAGAGTCCGGTGAAGAAGTTCTGACGGCGAGGAAATTGACTTTGACGAGCCTGAGAGCTCCAAGGGCAAGGCCGGCAAAACAACCGAGGTGGCTGAAGGCTCTGATGATGACTTCAGCTTCGACGAACCTCCGAACTCCAAGGGCAAGTCCGGCAAAGCCGTAGCCACCGAGGTGATCTCCCCCGACGTGACGGACACCCCGGCATCCACTCCAACAACCGAGGTTGCTTCCGCGACCGAGGTGGTTCCTGCGCCCGAGGTTGTTCCTGCGCCCGAGGCTCCTGCTTCCGAGGTCCCCGCTACCACAACTCGGCGACCGAGGTCTCTGGTTCCGAGGCCTGAACTTGTCTCAAGCAAAACATTAAATCCCCGGTATGCCGGGTGCAGATGTAATATACCTTAAGTAGTTTGCCTTGCTACCAGTACTATTATCTTGCTATCCGAACCATGCTTTTCTAAGAATTTATGCCGAACCCTTTTGGAACGAGTCCCCGAGTTCACTTTCGTGTTTACTATACTTGGCATTCTTTGCTCTTGTCTACCATTTTGGCGTTCGACAGTCGAGTCACAAGATTGTTGTTTATAGCATACAGTACTTAGCAAATGTCGAGGTGTGTTTCAAAATCATCCGACATAAACGAAAGGTAAAGACAGGGGTTAGTAAACGACACATGCCGAACTATATTTTTGGACCGAGTCCCCGAGTCCATTTTCATGTTTCCCACGTTTTTTCATCTTTGCTCTTGACTACCATTTCGGCGTTCGTCAGTCGAGTCACAAGATTAGTTACACAGCATACATTACTTGAAGTTTGAGACGAGGTTCAAAATAGTTCGGCATATGAACGAAATTGACAAACAGAAATAAAACACAAGCACAAGAGCGAGGCAGTCCCCGAGCTTCAACCTCGGAGTGCCGACATTTCATTAAGGATTAACCGAGGCACATACATTGCGCCCTTCATGAGTAGAAAGGTCGGAGTAGAGCTATATTCCATGGTCGCCTGACCTCTGATCCGGGGTTGTCCAGCCCATCTTCCCTTGGTTCCTGCGCATCTATTAGATAGTACGAATCATTGAGCAGAGCTCGGCTCACAATGAACGGTCCCTCCCATGGAGGTGACAACTTGTGCCGACCTTTCTTGCGCTGCACCAGCCTCAGCACCAAATCTCCCTCGTGAAACACACGAGGGTTGATACTCCGGCTATGATAACGTCGGAGACCTTGTTGGTATATTGCTGACCGAGATGAGGCCAATTCTCTAGCTTCCTCAAGCAGATCTACTGCATCCTCCCGAGCCTCTTTTGCCTCGGCTTCAGTGTACATTGCCACTCTGGGCGCATCATATTCGATGTCAGTGGGTAGCATAGCTTCTGCCCCATAGACCATAAAAAATGGCGTATAGCCAGTTGATCGATTTGGCGTGGTCCTTAGACCCCACAGTACTGCTGGTATCTCATCTATCCAACACCCCGGCGTTTTCAGCAGTGGTTCAATGAGCCGAGCCTTGATGCCGGCCAACACTAGAGCATTTGATCTTTCCACTTGTCCATTAGACTCCGGGTGTGCCACCGAGGCTATGTCCAGCCGGATTCCCTTGTTCATGCAAAACCGAGCAAATTCTCCAACAGCAAAGTTCGTGCCGTTGTCCGAGATAATGCTATGGGGGTACCATATCGCAGAATGATCTCCTTCAAAAAAGTCACTGCTGAATGACCATCCAACTTCCGGATTGGTTTCACCTCGATCCACTTGGTGAACTTGTCCACCATCACCAGTATGTGCGTCATGTTACCTCGGGCTGGTTTGAACTCTCCCACCATATCCAAACACCATACCGCAAACGGCCAAGTGATAGGAATTGTTTTGAGCGCCGAGGCTGGCATATGCGTTTGCTTGGCAAACCTTTGGCATCCTTCACATCTCCGGACTATGGCCTCTGCATCAGCAAGAGCAGTGGGCCAATAGAACCCATGCCTGAACACCTTGGCCACCAGAGCTCTTGTGCTGCAATGATGACCACACTCTCCTTGGTGGATCTCCAAAAGCATCTCCTTGCCTTCAGCTGGCTCGACACACCGTTGCAACACCTCGGTTACGCTTCTTTTATAGAGCTCCTTGTTGATGATGGTGTACGCCTTGCCCTCCTTTGGATTCTCCTAGCCTCGGTTGTGTCACTTGGCAAGCTTCCCTCCGTTATGAACTTCATGATTTGCTCCGCCCACTCCGGCACTGGGTGCAAAGGAAAAAATTCTCGTCCACCTCCATTGGTTCGGCCACCATAATCTCCTCCATTATTTCCTCCACCATCCTGCGACCAGTCCCCGAGTCTTGATGAGCAGTCCCCGAGGTTCGGTGCGCAGTCCCCGAGCTCTGCCACGCAGTCCCCGGGTCCGACCAAACGCACCCGACGTCTACCTCCATTGGAACAGGTCCGGGCTCTTGCTCCGCCGGGATGAAAATAGATTCGGATTCAGGAGAAGGTTTGATTGAAGGAGTTCTCAAGTGATTCAGGGCTACCCTGGTGGTACTGCCTCTTTAGATGAACCGAGCTTTGACAACACGTCGGCAGCATTATTTTCTGTCCGAGGTATATGCCTGTATTCACACCCTTCAAAGAACCCGGATATCTTTTGCACATGGAACCGATATAACGCCATGTTGGCATCCAGAGCATCCCAAGTTCCAGAAGATTGTTGCACCACCAGGTCGGAATCGCCGAAGCACTCTACACGCCGGATACCGATCTCCTTCGCCACATTGAGGCCATGGATTAAGGCCTCATACTCCGCCACATTGTTTGATGCTGAGAAATGAATCTGCAGCACGTATTTCAGCTGATCTCGCTTCGCGAGGTGAGGACTATTCCAGCCCCCAGCCCGATCTTTGTCTTGGACCCATCAAAATGCATTTTCCAATAATTATAGTCCGGCCTGGGTGGCTCATACTGCATCTCGGCCCAATCACAAAAGAAGTCCGGCAACGCCTGGGATTTAATTGCATCTCTTCTCTCATAATGTGGTGCATATGGAGACACCTCAATCGCCCATTTGGCAACTCGGCCAGTTGCATCTTTGCACCCGATGATCTCCGAGATTGGAGCTTCGCACACCACCGTCATGGGATGCTCCTGGAAATAATGCTTCAACTTCTTGACCGCCAGGTAGACACCATACGTCATCTTCTGGTAGTGAGGGTAATTCTGCTTCGAGGTAGAGATCACCTCGCTCAAGTAATACACCGGTCTCTGCACCGACCTGCCACCTTCTTCGCGCTCCACCACCACTGCCACACTTACAACTCGGTTTGTGGCCGCAATGTAAAGTAACATCGGCTCATTGTGCAATGGTGACGCCAACACCGGGCAGTGGACAACATCTTTTTCAGCTCATTGAACGCCACGTCGGCCTGCGGGGTCCATGTAAACCCGGTACTTTTCTTCATGAGCTGGTACAAAGGTAAGGCTTTTTCTCCCAGCCGACCTACAAATCGGCTCAACGAGGCTAGGCACCCTGTGAATTTCTGCACATCTTTCAAACACTTCGGTAACTTCATGTTCTCAATAGCTCGGATCTTGGCCGGGTTAACCTCGATACCTCGGCTAGACACCAGGAATCCGAGCAACTTTCCAGCCGGGACACCAAAGGTGCACTTGTCCGGGTTAAGCTTCAACCGATATTTTCTCAAATTCACAAATGTCTCCTCGAGATCCTCGAGGAGAGTACGTTTCTCCTTAGTTTTGATGACGATATCATCGACATACACTTGCACATTTTTGCCCATTTGAGAGTGCAGGCATTTCTGCATACACCTCTGATAAGTTGCCCCGGCATTTCTCAGACCAAAACACATGACACGATAGCAATACGCCCCATACGGGGTAATAAAAGCAGTCTTTATTTGATCCTTCGGGTTCAGTGGTATCTGGTGAAAACCAGAGTACGCATCGATAAAAGACAACAGTTCACAACCAGCAGTGGAATCAATCACTTGATCAATCCGAGGTAATGGAAATGGATCTTTCGGGCACGCCTTGTTGAGGTTAGTGAAGTCAATGCACATGCGCCACACCTTGACCACGGCTGGCTCGTCTTTCTTCTTTTCCACCAAGACCGGATTGGATATCCAGTCCGGTGCAGCACCTCCATAATGAACCCGGCTGCAAGCAACTTAGCCAGCTCGTCCAGCACCACTTGTCTTCGGTCGTCTGAGAGACGACGGGTCGGTTGCCTCACCGGTTTCACCTCTGGCCTGACAAATAAAGAGTGCTCTGCCAACTCCCTCGGAACACCAGGCAGGTCCTTAGCCGACCATGCAAAGATATCCCGATTCTCACGGAGGAAGTGACAGAGCTCGCTTCCTATTTCTCGCCCAGCCCGGTCCCAATGATGGCCATATGCTCTGGGTGCTCCGGGTCAATGGGGATCTTCTTGGTCTCCTTGGGCACCTCGAATGCTGCAGTTGAGTCCGGGCTCATCAGTCCGGACATGCCGAGCTGTGTTGACTGCGCCATTGCCACCACTTGATGCAGCTTCTTCTTCTCAGCTGCGATCACCAAAGACTCGGCCAGATTAGACCCCGCCGAGGCACACTGAATGGCTCGCTTGTAGTCACCCGAGATGGATATGATCCCATTAGGCCCTGGCATTTTCATCTTCAGGTATGCAACATGGGTGGAAATCATGAACTTGGCCAGAGCCGGCCTTCCAAGCAATGCATGGTATGCACTCTCCAAGTCCACCACCTCGAACTCGATACTCTCAACTCGGCAGTTATCCTTGGTTCCAAATGCTACATCCACCCATATCTTGCCCATGGGTGCACAGGAAACGCCAGGCACAATCCCATGAAAAGTACAACTGCTTGGCATCAACTGATTTGGCGATATGCCCAATTTCACCATTGTGTCTCGGTACATGATGTTGATGGCACTGCCATTGTCCACCAGAACTCGGGTAAACCTCACATTGTTGGTAGGCCCACACAACGTCGGATCTACCACCAGGGCATACTTTCCAGGGCTCGGCATGATCCGAGGTGTGTCTTTCCTGCTCCAAGTGATCTCCTGCTCAGACCAGTTCATATAGGTCGGCACCACCGGCATTACTGCATTCACCTCCATGGCACGCCTCTGCACGCTCTTCTTGTCAGTTGGCTCGGTCACAAAGACCACATAGCTCGCATGAGCCTCTCTATAGTCATTTCCGGGGTATTCATACTGCTGACTTGGTCCGGCACCATTGTTGTTGTTATTACCTCGGACATTCACAACATTCACGGGCCTTGCTGCTGCAGGCCTCGGAGGAGGTGCAGTGGTTATCGGGGTAACATTTGCTCCGGACAGATTTGGGTGGGACCTCGGCTGAAATCTCTGAGGTGGTCCTGCTCTGTTTCCTCCGGCCTTCGCCCCTTCTTCCTGATTCTGCGGTTCCAGCTGCACTGCCGGGTTGAATGGTTGGCTGGCTTGCGCGGGTCGGTCGTATGGTAACAGCAAGGACCATCTATCATTGATTCATAAGTCAAGGGTGGCTCCGGGTTCGGACTAAATGCCGGACCATTGATTTTCGGCCTCTGGACACCTCCAGCTCCGGGCTGATCCGGGTTCACCGCTGCAACTTGGTTCGAGGTGTATGGGTAGTCCGGCTCCCTCCTCTTTTGTCCGAACTCTTGGCGGTCATTACACCTTGGTCCGAGCCGGTTGTTTATTGGCTCCCTCCTTCTGTTACGTGCCACTGCCTCTGCTGCTGGCTGCATCGGATCACCCAGAGCATAAGAATCTGCAATCCGGATTGTTTCTGCTAGGGATTTCGGCATATCTCTTTGGAGCCTCTGCCACAGCATGCTGCCATGTCGACAACCATCTGCAAACCAGGAAATGGCCTGTGCCTCTACAACTCCTTCACAGGAATTCCGAACATTGCTCCACCGAGTTAAGAATTCTCGGTCAGTTTCATGATCATCTTGCTTACATGCTGCCAGGAGCTGAGGTCGGTTTGGCCTCTTGTATGTACTAGCAAAGTTGCTGTTAAACGCCAGCTCCAAGTCTATCCAGGAGTTGATACTATACTCCGGCAAATTATTCAGCCAGATCCGAGCTGGACCTTCCAACATGTGCGGGAGATACCGGACCGCCCATCGGCGATTGCCCCCCGCTATGTGCACCGAGGATACATAATCTGTCAGCCAATCTTGTGGCTTGGTGCTCCCGTTGTATGGCTTGGTGTTCCGACCTAACTGGAACTGAGATACTGGCGGTGGTGGCTCCTTCATGATCCGAGGTCCAAAACACGCCGGACCAGGAGGGCCTTCCTCCTCCAGTTGCTCGGACAAGTAGATTCTATCCAGCTTGTTACGAACATCGCCTGGAGCTAACATCCGACCTCCTATCCGAGGTCCCAACGCCCCATCCACTCTGTGGTATCCAGCTCGCGCCATGGCCGAGTCTCCATCATCATATCGGTCATCGCCTTGACCGACATTCTGAGGTTGCTGAACATACTCCGGCTCTCGCTGATATTGCCCCTGCGGCCGGGTTGTTGCTGATACCTCGGGGGCGGAGGTGGTTTACCTCGGCCAGCCGACGCTGCTTGCCCGCCATTCTGATTTCCCTGACCGGAGTTACCCTTAGCTCGGCTTGCATTACCTGGGCCGGGGTTTCCCTTAGCTCGGCTAGCATTGCCCTGGCCCACCTTCTGCTTTGCTGCTAACACCGGATCATACATCTGCAGCTGCTTGTTCTGACCCGAGGTGACACTCCGGGCTCGATCGGCTCCTCCGACGAGTGGAGACGAGGCTTGCCCCTTGGACACCTGACTAACTGGCCTAGCTGAATAAACCATCTCTGAATCACCAGCCCCGGCATATGCTCTGCGGAGAGCCTCATTCTGCTGGTTAGCTACATACACTAACTCATTGACTCGCTTCTGCTGCGCACGCCATGCATCTCCAGTCAACCCGGATAGCTCGGCCCTGCCTGCCTCGGCAGCTCTGAGGTTCTTAGCAGGGGAACTATATACCGGCCTTCCAGTCGACACGCGACTCTCACTCCTAGCCGAGGTGGTAGGTCGAGCCTCCCTGTATCTCATCATTGAGCCCCTTGCCTCTCTGCCGCACCTCGGCTCCCCTATGTGTATCAACTGCTACCGGGGTGAAGCCATTCGCTGCATTGTACTCACGCAGATCTCTATTGAACTCATCTCTAGCTGTCATCATTGCTACAGCCTCCTTTTGCAACAGGACACGCTTTGCCTCTAGGTCGGCCACAGTCACCACTACATCCACTCCTGGATTTACTGGGTCTGCCAGTGTCTCCACTATCTCTACCAGGGTCGCACCTCGGCCCTGCAGCTCGGGGGTGCCAGGCAGCTCTTTCTCTAGCCTGGGCTTTGCAGATCTCACCTTAGCAACCTCGGCCGCCTTGGATTTGCTGGCATCTACTTTGCCAGCGGCATCAACCGGACCAGTCATCATCACCTCCACGCAGCTCTCGGGGCGAGTGATACGCCGACCTAAAGCCGCGAGGAGAGGAGTTTCGTCGTCCACGAGCACCTGCTCCGGGTACCGCGAACAACCTCGACAGCAACGTAGGTGACGAAGCTGCCGAGCATCATGGTGAAGCCATGCTCGGGGAAGGGCTTGCCGGCGAAACACCCCGCGTTGTCGCTGATGAAGGTGAACTCACCGATCTTGGCGATAAGCCCGGAAAGAACACGCTCGCCTGAGCCCGTCCGGATGTAAACTCCCTCCAACGCCTCAATCTGCCCCACGGTGGGCGCCAACTGTCGTGGTGGGATCACGGCAGATGCCATAGGTATGGCTAAGATGGGGCCGAATGGTCGTTGGGGGAATCCGGGGAGGGTTTATGCACTCAAGAAGTGCACACGCAAGAACACGCAAGAACACGAACGAAGAAACAAGAAACCAAGAACACAAAGCACACCACGATGTACCCTGCTTCGGGGCCCTCTTGTGGAGGTAACACCCCTACTGCAGCACTATCCTACTCAGTGTATAGCTCAAAGTGACAAGTACAAGCTGCTCCTCGAGCTGTATGATGATACAATGGTGAGAACTTGAGGTAAAAGATGGAGCTACACGGGAGGAAGAAGGCACTCCGAGCTAGATCCGAGGTGTTTCCGGGGTGTTCCGAGGTTCCTTTCTCTCTTTCTTTCTCTTTGATCGATCTGTCCGTCCTCCAAGCAGGAGGGGGGTGAAGCCCACTATATAGGCCAGCCGAGTTACCGTTGTGCCCCTCGCTGAACACTGTTGCCATGCCTCTGCACCGGTCACCACCGTACCTCTGTCAGGGACAAGACGTGGCCTGCCCATCTCCTGTTGCCTAACGGCAGAACTAGCATGTCTCCTCTGACAGAGACAGGACGTGGCCTGGCAGAGCTACCTCGTAGCCTTTTCCCAGATCCCGCGTGGTCAGCGGTCAGAGACGTGCAGCCCCGCCGAACCCGGGGCACGCCTCTGCCAGGCTCCGTGACAGACGCTCCCGCGTCAGGCGCTCTTGTACCAGGCAGGAAGTGACAGGAGCATTGACTCCTGCCCGACCTACAGCTCACCCTCGGTTAGCTCGGCACGGATGTGACGGGCTCCGTACCTCGGGTCTTGCGCTTAAGATCTTTACCAGGTCGGATCTTACTTCCTTCCACAGCTTCTCCTGCTCTCACAATACAAACCATAGCACCGAGGTAGTTAGGTCGGCTGAACATAGCTCGGACAGTGAACCTCGGCCCAGGCCAACGGGATACCTCGGATCCCTCTGGGCCAAGATAGGTCGGCCTTTATACTCTCCAGGTCAAGATGAAGCTCGGATTCTCCCAGGCCCAAACAGGTCGGCCCTTTCCGTACCTCGGCATATCTTTAAACTCATCTTTATGCCAAGCCTTGACCCTACCCGGGGGTAGCCCACCGACATTATCTCTATTGGTTTGGTAGCATTACTCGACTTGTTATTGTGAGCATAGAATACTGCGGGCTGGTTGTCACAGTAATCTTTAGTGGTTTGTCAATGCAATCTACCACTTTCAAGTCGGGTATAAATTTCTATAACCATATCGCCTGCCCCGTGGCCTCATAACATGCTATAAATTCTGCATACATCGTGGATGATACAACTTTTGACTATTTGCAGCTTCTCCACGAAATAGCCCCTCCAGCGAGAGTGAACACGTATCCAGACGTGGATTTTCTATCATCTCCGTCTCCCGCAAAATCTGCGTCTGAATACCCTCTTATCTCTAGGGAATCAGATCTTCTGTATGTTAGCATGAGGTCGTTTGTGCCTTGCGCATAACGCAATGCTTTCTTTACCATCTTCCAGTGCTCTATGCATGGATTCTCTTGATATCTACCGAGTACTCCGGTGATAAAAGCTAAGTCAGGGCAAGTGCACACTTGTGCATACTGTAAGCTTCCAACAGCCGAAGCATATGGTACTGCTTTCATTTGATCGATCTCGTACTGGTTCTTGCGACATTGAAATTTCCCAAAACTGTCGCCCTTGACTATAGGAGCAGGTGTGGCACTACTCTTATGCATGTTATACTTTTTAAGAACTTTTTCTAAATATGCCTTCTACGATAGTCCTAAGACTCCATTTTTCCTATCTCGGTGAATTTCTATGCCCAAAACATATGATGCTTCACCAAGATCTTTCATATCAAAATTTGAGGACAAGAACTTCATTGTTTCTTGTAGTGGACAAACATCACTGCTAGCAAGCAAGATATCATCCACATACAAGATTAGGAAAATATATTTCCCATTTTTAAACTTTGCATAAATGCAGTTATCCTCAACATTCTCTTTAAATCCAAATCCTTTAATTGTCTCATTAAACTTTAGATACCACTGTCTAGAGGCTTGCTTTAATCCATAAATGGATTTATTCAGGCGGCATCCCATATCTTCCTTGCCTTTCATGATAAAACCCTTGGGTTGTTTCATGTAAACATTTTCTTTTAAATTCCCGTTTAGAAATGCCGTCTTTACATCTATTTGATGTAGCTCTAAATCAAAATGTGCAACTAATGTCATTATGATTCTGAAGGAATCCTTACATGAGACTGGGGAAAATGTCTCATTGTAATCTACCCCTTCTCTTTGTGTAAATTCTTTTGCCATAAGTCATGCTTTATACTTTTCTACATTCCCTTTAGAGTCATACTTAGTTTTGTAGACCCATTTACACCCTACTATTTTGGCTTCTTTCGGTATATTTTCTAAGTCCCAAACATCGTTGGAACTCATCGATTTCATCTCGTCTTCCATTGCCTCCATCCACTTCGATGAGTGAGGGCTTCTCATGGCTTCTTCATATGAAGTGGGATCACCTTCCATATGATCTATTTCTGTATTAAAACTTTATAATCAGAAGAAATAGCTGATCTTTTAGCTCTTTTAGACCTTCTAGGGGACTCATTTTCTAACAGTGGCTGCTGCACCTCCCTTTCATGCTCAACAACGGGTTCAGTCGGCTCCTGACAGACAGGTTCCGGATCTTCACCCATAGTTGTCACGGGTGGAGTTACAACAGGTGCTTGCACCGCAACCTCAGGGATTATGGTGCAGGTACAACAGGTAGTGTGAAAAATGGCTCCTGAATCATCGGAAAAGGTGCACACACCCTCTTCTCCTCAAGATCAATTTTCCGAGCTACCATGCTCCCCCTCATCATTTTGTCTCTAAAAAGACTGCATGTCTCGTTTCTACAAACTTTGTGTATCTGTCTGGATAGTAGAAACAAAAACCTTTTGATCTATCAAGATAGCCAATGAAGTGGCAACTGACTGTTTTGGGATCTAACTTTGCAATATTTGGATTAAATACTTTGGCCTCAGCTGGGCTCCCCCACACCCTGAAGTGTTGTAGAGAGGGTACTCTTCCTGTCCACAACTCGTACGGTGTTTTGGGCACCGACTTGCTTGGTACTCTATTGAGAATGTGAATGGCAGTTTTAAGCCCCTCCATCCACAATCCCAATGGCAAGGTGGAGTAACTCATTATGCTGCACACCATATCCATAAGTGTACGGTTACGCCTTTCAGCTACTCCATTTTGCTGAGGGTCGCCCGGCATTGTATACTGGGCCACTATGCCAGTCTCCTGTAAGAACCTCGCAAAAGGTCCAGGGACTTGGCCATATGGAGTGTGCCGACCGTAGTACTCCCCCCACGGTCAGATCTCACTATCTTTATTCTTTTATCATGCTGATTTTCTACTTCAGCTTTGAATATCTTAAATTTATCCAACGCTTCAGACTTTTCTTTGATTGGATAAATATAACCATATCGGGAGTAATCATCTGTGAATGTTATAAACGAGTCATAGCCATCCACACTTTTCACAGGAAATGGTCCACAAATATCAGTGTGAATGATTTCTAGTGTTCCTGTGCTTCGGTTTGCACCCTTTTTTATTTGTTTTACGTACTTTCCTTTAATGCAATCTATGCATTGTTCTAAGTCTGAGAACTCTAATGGAGGAAGAATTTCATTTTTAACTAGACTTTCTATTCTCCCCCTCGAAATATGGCCCAAGCGACAGTGCCATAATTTCGATGAGTCATGAGTTCTCTTTCTTTTCTTTTGTTCTTTATCCGGCGCGGAAACATGCTCATTCACATTACACACAGAATACACTTTTTCACGTAGGGATAATAAATAAAGCTCATTGTGAAGTAAAACAACACCCACATAAGCATTATTAAACCATATGGCACACTTGCCATGTCCAAAATAACATTCATAACAATATTTGTGCAAACATGAAACACTAATCAAGTTTCTGTGTAATGAAGGAACATATAAAACATCTCTAAGTAGAATCGTGAATCCATCAGCTAACTCCAGGGAGATGTCGCCGACAGCTTCAACGTCTGCTTGAACTCCATTTGCAACTTCAATGCATCTTTCGTAGGGGTGTAAACGGATCGGATCGGATCGGATTTTGCGTCTACCACATCCTTTACCATATTTTTTTCTCGGATTCGGATCGGATCGGATAATGAACGGTTGCGGATTCGGGAGCGGATAGATATAATCACGGATTCGGAACGGAAACGGAGCGGATTCGGGGCGGAAAGAAAATTATTCGGATCGGTGCGCAATGTACATCATCAACCCACATAACCAAAAACAATAGCTCAACAACGTAATAATCTAACAAAGTTGTACTCTATTAGTTTAGACAAATAGAACTAACTACAAATTGTGCTCCACAAATGAACTTCACAACTCACTAACTACAAATTGTGCTCTGTTAGTTTAGACATTTCGATAGAAAATCGGATTATTCGGATTATAACCATCGGATAATCCTAATTAATATTCGGATAATTCATATTCGGATGCTATTTTACATACCATATCCTATACCGTATCCGGGTGTTCAGTTCGGAATCGGATATCCTTATCCGGCAGATTCTTCGGAACCGGATATGGATTCTTTAAAACGGATTCGGCGACGGATTCGGTACGGAAATTATCCTATCCGTTTACACCCCTAATCTTTCGCCTCTTTGCGCAGTCCACGTCGAATGGAATCCCTGTAATGAATTTGCAGCATGAACAGTTGCACCTGAGTCAATCCACCAAGTAGATTTCGAAAACTGTGTATACAAGGATTCATTTACAAAGAAAACAATGTCGTTACCTCTCTTTGCCATTATGGACTTTAGCCAAACAGGACAATCTTTCTTGTAATGCCCGGTCTTCTTACAGTGGAGACATGTGTCTTTGTCCACTGGAAGAGACTTCTGCTGATGCTGATAATGCGTGGGAGTTTTTCCATGTGGCTTTGAAGGGGAACCGTTGCTGCTTTGATTGTAGTTCTTTTTCTTATTATCCTTCACATAGTTCAGAGAACCACCATGTGAGGCTTTAAGACTTTCCTCTTCTTGCACACACATGGCTATTGTATTTTCAATGTCCCATTTTTCAGGCAACATGTTGTAGTTGACAACAAAAGTGTCAAACTCTTTTGGCAGTGAAGCCATAACCAGGTGAACAAGGAGTGCAGGCTTGAGCTCCAAATCATCGTCCATGGGCTTAAGCTTAGCTGCCATGTGGCTCATCCTGAGGATGTGCTCTCTTATGCCATGTCCCCACCTCCTGTGTAATTTTCTGTTACCAGCTGCTTTAGCAGCTGGGTAGCATATATATCTTTGAAGAACTAGTGAACTGGTTCTTTATCTTTTCAAGAAACTCCCTTACAGAAGCACACTCTACAATTGAGCCCACAATAGCGTGCTCAATTGTGTTCTTTATGAAAGACATGCACTTTTTATTGGCAGTGAGCCACTTTTTGTTGTCGAGGGTATACGACATCTCCAATAGAGCATAATCCCTCTTCTTTTTCTCCCAAGCATTATCATCATCTTTTACATCTCTGACTGGCTCTGTAGGTTTGACCGGCTGTGGAGTGTCCACAACCCAGTCCACCTCAGCACAAACAAAAGCCAAGTCAACCTTCTTTCTCCACTCAGTGTAGTTGTCACCTCCGAGGGTTGGAACATCCTTCATGCAGCTCATCAAGTAGTACCCTCCTGAAACCACAATGAAGTGAGATCATAACAACAATTGCATGTAATAATCCAACGTTGGTCAAAATTAAAACATACAACCATTTGTGCAATTAAAACTATATCACCGTTGGGCAGAAAATAGAAATAAATTCACTTATAACAACAATAAATCATGATTATGTTACTAACAACGTTGGTCATAAAATAACAGAATCATAATTTTAATCACTTTAATATGCTCTTAAAATTAATTATTTCTTTATTTCTATTTACCTTTTAAGAGCACTTTTATTTATTTACAGTGGAAAAACATGAATAAAAATTCATGAACTTTATACTTTTCAGAAACATTTCTGTCACTTTTGTGTTATCCAAACAAAGATTTCGTTGGATAATTTTTGAATAGAAAAAACTGGTGAAATTTGCCGAACACATTGGACAAAAAACGAATAAAACATGCTCTCTAGAAAAAATAATTAACAGAAAACTGTTCTGTGCGGCCCGCAGAAGAAAACGCTCGGCCCACGGCCTGTTGAGCGTACGTTTTTTATCTGCCGCCCGTAGCGACGCGGAGCGAAGGACGCGGCCCACGACCCATTCACTTTAGGCCCAACGGCCCGTCTGCGCGCTAGGTTTTGAATCCTGGTCGCCCGTTTGATCGGACGGCTATCCTTTCTTTTCGGCGGAACAAAACCAGCCGACCGGCCTCCCCCGG
The DNA here is from genome assembly GCA_947311845.1 of Poa pratensis. Classification (NCBI taxonomy): domain Eukaryota; kingdom Viridiplantae; phylum Streptophyta; class Magnoliopsida; order Poales; family Poaceae; genus Poa; species Poa pratensis. The sequence continues at coordinate 45,802,876 of CAMZMU010000083.1, forward strand.
AAAACCCTAGCCGCACCTCCTTTCTTTCTCCTCTGCTCTCGCCCTCTGCTCCGTTAGAGTTAGGGTTTCGCGTCCGCCGCGCCGCCAGCCTGCCGGCGACGGCGACGTGCCCCTCCGCGGCGAGCTCCACCGCCGCCACCGCCTTTCTTCGTGCGACCGCGGGGGAGAGAGAGGGGATGCAGAACGCAGCTGCGCTCCCGCTGCCCCTAGAGTCCGCGCGGTCGGCGGCGGCCCGTGGAGAGAGGAACCACACCGGTGGCCGGCGGCCCTCCGACGAGCGGCGATGGCGAACCCCGCCTCGACCTCCCTCTCTCTCGTCGGCCAGCCTGAAGCTGCGCCGCACTCGACGCGTCGCTCTGCTCTGTGGCGCCGTTTCCATCCCCCTCGCCGGTCGCGCGTTCCCCTTGCGTTGAGCGCGCCGGCGTCGAGCGGTTTGGCCGCGGTGCCCCTTGTTCTTTTCCGGCGAGCCCGAGCCCTTCCCGGTAAGATATCTTTGCCCTTTTGTGTTAGGGTTCCACGGGAGACGAATCTCTCTGCGATTTCTTCTTTGACTTTAATCGATCTAGAAGTTTTGGATCGATCTAGAAAAATTAAAAATCGGTTTGCTTTTCTTTTCTTTCTACCCGAAAAATATCTGAAACTAGCTTGCTCTGATACCAATGATAACTCCGTAGGATCAACTAGGCTAGATCTTATCGGTAGCACGATCTATATATCGATTCTGTCTAAGCACTTGTGGAAGAGAACAGAGAGAGATGAGATGGAGTGGTGTACCTTCGCCTTGGCTGGACGATCCCGACGAGTCGGCCATGGTGGAGGGCGACGGTGATGGCAGAGAGTGGGCAGTGGCGGCGGCGGCGGTGCTTCCCGTCACTACTGCGCAAACCCTAATCGGTGGGTGTGTCGATGGGGTGTGCGGCACGCGACGAACCTCGTAGTTCATGCCGCCGGCCCCCACCAGTCTTTATAGCGCAGGTGACAGGGGCCCGCCAACCATAGTGGGCTGGGCGCCCCCGATTAGGGCGCAGGTCAAAGGGGCCCGATGGGCCGTTGGGCCCACACGGGAAGAGATCAATCTAACAGTTAGATCACGGTTTCTGAAGAAAAAATTGCAGCGGTACTTGTGGAGACTCTACGTGTAGTCAACGCCTGCTGCCGCTTCGGCGGCCACCTGCATCCGATCTTAGATTGCAGCGACAAGAGAAACAAGTGTGATGACAGCTTATGTACTCCCTCCGTTCCATAATATAAGATGTTTTAGGTATTACACATGTTGTCTAGATTCATACAAAGAAGAGTAGACATGTACACTAAAACATGTCTACATACATATGTGTGCATGTGAATGTGGCAAAAGGCTAAAACATCTTATATTATGAACGGAGGGAGTATGTTCTTATCGATTCTCTATAGAGCCTCACCACCAAAACTTGGTGAATTATTTCTCCACAATGAAATTTGGGAACGTTATTCCGGGCCAGTCCAAGTCGCCGGCCATCGTGATCACGCTGTCCCAGATAGTTGAGGTTCCAGAACAGCGTGTTGAGGAACAGCTTCCAGTCCTACCCGATCTAGTCCTACTCCTAACCGTGATGCACGAGATAATTCAACAACCGAACTAGCATTGGATACAATCATCTGAGAAGCAAAAGATTAGAGTCAAGGCGGAAAAAGCAAGCCGTTTTTGAAGATGACCGTTTTAGCAGTGATTTCTTCAACTCATCCCATGATGAACACAAAATTCGCAAAAAAAAAAGTGGCACACAATCGATATCATTATCCTTATATTACAAGTCCAATTTTGGATGATAGCTGAATTGGCAGAGGTAAATGCCATTCAATACAATGCTGTCTACAGCCGAATGGACAGAAAATAAAAGGAGCATTACAGCGAAATAACAATGGGATGGTAGGCAATTATGTTGTTTCAAAATGTGACTGATTGCATGTCCTCAACTTCTAGCAGAATCGATAAGCGCACAAATCAATGTTGATCGCGCACAGCATATAACAAGATAAAACATCAGTTTCTCCTAATACGTTCAGCAGCACTTGCAGCTACTCATGCTACCTGAAACCAACCCTTAGTGTCCAGCGCGCATAGAAAGAGTATAAACATACAGGATACCTCATCAGGCTAGGACCAACTAGGCAACTAGTATAAACCCAGCTTCAGGTGCATCAGTGGAAAGGGTCCTTAATGGAGAGATCAGATGCTCTGTGGAAACTCCAACCGTTCACCACTTTAGGCCTCACGACCAACACGATGCATTCGTCGCAGTTCCATGCTCTACGCGACAGGGCCGCCACTTTGTTTATCACCTTGTTCACCTTATCCCCCGAAGCAAATATCTCTTTGGTGACCCCAACAAGCAGAGCCAGCACCTTCTCGGCACACCTGGCAACGAACTTGAGGAATTCCATTTCACTTTGCTCCCCGCGGAACTCATGGATGAATAGCTTCTTGACGCACGACTTCAGGCTTTCGATGGGACAGAGCTCTCGCCAGAACTCAGCATTGTGCATTCCAGTGGGTTCATTTTCGGCTTGGACAGACTGCAAAATCTCAGCAGTGAGCACTAGTTCAGTCAGCTGATCGAATGGAAAATAATTGAAGATACCAATCTCAATCGACTGACTGAGTGAATGTGCTGGAACTGAAATGCCACCTCGATGTGCAGCTTGACAACATTGGGAAAGCATCTGAGGATGTTGGCCAGCATCTTGACTTCCTCCAAGACACCAAAGTTCACCTTTAAGGCCAATATCTTGACGCTCGGAACCACCGTGCTTGGGCTCACCTCTGTGTCAGGCTACACCAACAGAAAGATCAGAGATCATACTTGGTTGGCACATGATCAGACTTGTTCAATGATCACGCACACGATCATGCACCACTTACACATATGGAGAGAGATGTTTGGCTATGTGCATCGCATAATGAAGAGGCCATGGTCCTTGTATCATTTCAAAATGTGGATGAGCAAATGGAATGTCATTACCGCAACTTCAGAGTGGGATGCATGGAAAGGTCGTACCTTGATGACATTCTCGCCAATCTCCAGCTGATGAACTCTGGGATCCAAGTAGCCGAGCAACCGCAGCTTCGGCGCACCATCAATCTTGACCCTCACAGTGCCCTCGTTGTCTTCACCGGAAACAGTCTTCCACAGGATGAGCCGCTCCAGGAGCGGGGAATCCATGCAGACGATGACCTCCTCGGTGAAGCAATTCCAGAGCAGCACGCATTTGAGTCTTGGGCTGCGGAGGAGGACACGCTCGCAGGTTCTGCTGAGGACGAGGGCAAGGGTGCCCAGAGCGGGGCTGGAGGTGAGCAGGTGGTCGAGGTCGCGGCCGGCCATGTCGGTGCCGAACACGGTCAGCTCCAGTAGGTGCGGGAATCTGTGTGCGGGTGGGCCGGCGGCGGAGTCGGGGAACCTCCAGAACCCCAGGAAGAGGCGCCGGAGCGAGGCGCAGCGGAGGACGTCGGCAGGGACGGCGGGGAGGTGCTCGTAGTCGGCGGGGTCGTTGACTAGGACGAGGTCATTGACGCCCTTGGCGGCGAGGAGGCGTGTGCACTCGGCCAGGAGCTCCGGTTCGCGGGACGCGAAGTCGCAGGAGGAGATGCTGACGACGCGGAAGGGGCCTGGGTGGTCGGCGAGGACGCGGCCGACGGCGGCGGCGACGCGGTCCCGGGCTGGGAGGAGGAGGTGGGAGTCGTAGAGGACGAGCGGGGTGGAGCGCCAGATGTGGCGCCAGCGGGAGGCGAGCGCGGCGGTGCGGGCGGCGTCCTTGACGGGGAGGCGGGAGACGATGTCGCGCAGGATGTGGTCGCCGAGGGCGCTGATGCGGTCCTCTCCGTCGTAGCCCGCGGCGGCGGCAGAGAAGGAGAGGGAGGTGTCCCAGCACCTGGCGATGGCATCTCCGCCGGGGAAGCAGCCCAGGACTTGGTCGACGCTGCCGGCCATGGCGCAATGGAGTTGTGGAGTGGAGACGCGGCGGCGTGGAGGTGTAGGGAATGGACCTGCTGGGCCGAACAACTGACACGGGCCCGTGAAGCTGCATGCCTCCACCGGGATGGAAATGAAATGCCTACGGTCTCTTGAGAGCCGATCACTCACTTTTAAGGATTATTACCAAATATTATAGATTAGCTCAGGTTTTATTTAACGGATATAGTCTAATTTTTTTCCGAAATCAAATTAGATCTAATATAGTCTAATTTTTCTGCCTCGGAGCATACCTGCAACTTATTATGAAAGGCCAGCTGAGGTTGGCTATGAAATGATAACAAACCATTTCCGCAGATACACTTACACGGAGTTGCAGAAAGCTACTCGAAAGTTCAAGGATGAGATAGGGAGAGGGGCATCTGGTGCTAAAAGAAAAAGAAAGAAAAACTCCCCTGGGCGACACCGGGGCGAAACCCTAGGTCCCGGTGGTGGACCTCCCCAACCTCCTCCCCCTCTCGCCGCCGTTGCCGGCGGCTGCGGCCGGCGGCGGCGGGGATCCTCCACCTTAGCGCTTCCCCCCGCCCCACCCCTCCTCCTGAGCACGCGGCGCGGGGCTTCGTCCCCGTCCTGCCGCCATGTCCGTCCTTGCCTCGTCTCCTGGGTCGGTTCCGTCGCGGGGGCGATGCTCTTCCCCGTGGGTTCCTTCTCCGCCGCGCTCCTGTGCACCAGCAGCCCTGCCCCTACTCGGGTGTGGAGGCTCTGCCAGATCCAAAGGGTTGGATTTGAGGGGTTGACCGGGGTCGGGCGTTCTGGACTGGAGGCACCACGGTGGTGATGCAACTCCCTCCGTCGCGCGCCGCAGTTGGGACCGATTGCTAGAGGCTTGCTCGTCGTTGTGCCGTTCAGCTGGATCTGGCGCCGTCAGGTCGGTGGCCAGATCTGGGCTTGGTGGTTTTTGGCCGGGCCTGTTGATGCCCTATTTAGCAGGTGTTGATCCTCGCCGGTCCTGCCGTTTGTGTCGTCGGTGTGCCTGGTACGGGCCGCGCCACCGCGCTTTATCGGGTTGGAAGTTCGGGAGGTTTCTCTGCACCTGTTTCGTCTTCGCGTCCTCGTGGCGGTGGCCGGCTGTTGGAGGTAGATGTGACACATTTTTCTTCGGCACATTTTTCTCTCGGCGGCCACCCCGACGCCTAGGGGGGCTGGTTTGGGTCGGTGGCATGCCAGGAATGTGGTCGCGTTTCCTCTTGCCAGTGGCCAGCATGATGGTGGTCGGGTGTACGAGCTCGATTGGATTTGCTGGTTTGGGGAATTGGCGAAAGCTTTGCAGGACCTTGGTTTGTGCAGACGACGTCATCGCCACTGGGCGTCGATCCCTCCTTGGAGGCGTCGTTCGAAGCCCCTCGCCTGTCGACACTCAAGTTTTGCTTGCTACAGATCCAGCGTGTTCTCATGGTTCGTCGTGTTTACAAGGGAGGATTGTTGGGTTCGATCAGGTTCGGTGCCTCTCGCGTGCAACTGAAGATGAGGATTCTTCAACGGGACCAAGCGAACTTCTTATGTTTAGTGCTTCATTTAGTTTGCTTGTTTCCCGCATCTTTTGTGGTCTTTTGGTTGTACTTTGAGCTTGTATCTTTAGCTGGCAACCCAGTTGTAACACTTGTAACTCCTAGCCGGTTGTTGGCTTCGTTAATTTAAATCCGGGCTCATTTCGAGTCTTCCGTCTAGAGGGGCATCTGGTCTTGTATACAAGGGGCTCTTGAAAGACAAGAGGGTAGTAGCGGTGAAAAAACCGGCAAACATAAACCAAGGTGAAGAAGAATGCCAACATGAACTGAGTGTGATCGGAAGGATTTACCTGTGAGGGTTTGGGGATTGTCCACACGGGATATTGGTTTTAGAGTACATTGAGAATGGCTCGTTGGCTAAGAATCTTTTCAGTAGCAAGGGCTCACATCGGAAAGTCTAAATGGAGCTCGAGCTGCAGTTAGTTCGTTTTTTCAAAAAATTGAAATCTACACTTTTTAGTTTCATAAAATCGTGAAAAACATCCCAAATGTAGATAGTGTCAATATCTACAAGCATGCAAAGTTTTAACTCAAAATTTGTAGTATTTTGGTCTACACAAAAAAGACAAATTTGACAAAATTTCTAGTTTTTAAAACTCTCAACAGGCTCCCCGGGAACGTTGAAAATTCGTCTGTTCACACTCAGATCCACTCATTTGTCATTTTTGTCCATGCCACAATACAACGAATTTAGAGTTGAAATTTTGCACACTTGTACATCATATCACTATTTATGTCTGAGATTTTTCCAGAATTTTTGAAACTTAAAAATGATTTTTTTTCAAAAAACAAGCTACATGTAGATCGGGAGCCAATACGCCTCACTCGGGCTCACATATCTTACTTGAGTGGAACAAAAGATTTAACATTGCTCTAGGGGTTGCAAAAGGATTGGCATATCTTCATCACGAGTGCTTAGAGTAGGTAATCCAGTGTGACCTGAATCCCGAGAGCATATTATTGCATGAGAACTTCGAGCCAAAGATCACTGACTTTGGCCTTACAAAACTTCTGAATAGAGGTGGTATCCAATAAAAATGTATCGCGAGTCCATGGAACTAGAGGTTATATAGCTCCTGAGTGGACGCAAAGTGTATTATGCTCCTGAGCACCAGTGAACCAGGTCTTTAAAAAAATAAAAAATAAAAATATTTAGGAGTTTCAAAAAAATTGAAAAAAATCCCAGAGGTACCCAATGATGTATCCCACAAGCATGCACAAGATCAACTTCAAATACTTTGTATTATGCGCTACACAACAATGACAAAATCTGATAAATTTATATATTTCAAAATATGCATATTCAGATTCAGACTTTTGTCATTTTTGTGTAGCCCATAATATAAAGTATTTTAAATTGATTTTTTGCACGTTTGTGGAGTACATCCTGGATTTTTCTTTTGAAACTCTAAATATTGTTTTGGAATTTTTAAAAGACCAGGATGACTGGAGCCCACGAAATCTCCTCTCCTTAGTGCGTTTCTACTCTCTAGCACCCCAATAACAGCAATAGTTGACGTCTACAGCTTCGGAGTGGTTCTCCGAGAACTAATGATGGGGGCTCGTGTTTCGCACTGGACATCAAATGTTGATGAACAGGTGAAAATGGTCCTTCGAAGGGTCATTCGGATGCTTGCAGAAAATCTGATACCGAAGGATCACTTACTTCAATGATTCCAACTTGAACAGCCATTTCGATAACTTGCTAGCAATAACAGTGGTCAAGTTGGCTGTTTCATGCGTGGAAGAAGATAGTAGAAAAGCCCCACCATGAAAAATGTTGTGCATATGCTTCTTTCGGTTGATGAGGCCAGTGGAATTCAGCAGTACTCTATCAGCTAAAAGAGTTTTTTTTTGCGAAACACAGTACAAACGCAGACACTCACCCCTATGAACGTACGCACGCACACCCTACCCCTATGAGCACCTCCGAAAGACTGAGCTGACGGGTCAAGTCTTGAGATTGACGAAATCACCACAGATGCCTCGCTTTCGACGGAAACGTCGCCTCCCACTGAAAAATATTCGCCTCAATGAGAAATAACAGTGTCAAACCTGAGGTTTGAATTCTAGTGGGCCGGGGTACAACCACCTCCTAGCCTTCCTATCGTAGGCAAGTTCTCGCTAAAAAAGAGCTTGATGTCAGATACTTATGATGTGTATACATGTAAATCAAGAACTCCATGAGCCGCTTGTATACCAATATTAAATTTCATGTTTGACCACACTATGCAAGGTTATGGGTGTGTTTGGTTTAGCTGTGGATTCTAAAAAAGCTGTTGTGAACTGTGAGCTGTGAAAAACCCGCTGTGAGATGAGAACTGTGACAAAGCTTAAAGTCGTTTGGCCGAAACAACTGTGAAACCGTGAATTTTATGCGAATCATCTGTAATACCCCTAACAGGAGAGCCGTCGACCGGAATATCTAGCTAGAGTTCGCCACGCCTCGCAAGTCCACCACGCAGGTCCGCCTCCGGCCACCTTGATATCGCCGGAGTTGGTCGGACCTCGCCGAAACCTTGCCGGAGATAGGAGAAGACACGCCGAACCTTGTCAGAGTCGCGCCGGACCGCCTCCAGCCACCTTGATGCCGTCGGACCCTCGCCGGAGTTGGTTGGACCTCGCCGAAACGTCGCCGGAGATAAGGGAAGTCACGCCGGGCCTTGACGGAGTCGCGCTGGAAAGCCTCTGGCCACTTTGATATTGCCGGAGTTGGCCAGACCTCGTCGGCGATGGCCAAAACCTTGCCAGAAATGATCAGAACCATCCCGAAACTTTGAAGGAGCTCGCCGGAGCTGCCTGGACTTCGCCGGAATGACAATTTTGGTACTTGTTGTTTATTTCTGTAATGTGGAACACTTATAAATAATACATTCATTCTCAGTAACGTCCAGCCTCGAGCCCCTAGTACGAACACCGGCGGCAGGGCTCACGTACTGACGTACAAGCTGGCCTCCTGATGGAAAACAAGGTGGTTAACTACCGATGCATTCAACTAGATCGATCTGTTCGTAGCTAGCTCTCTCACACGTGAACTTTGTCTAATTCCAACACAACGCCCACGTTGTCGGCTGACCCGCTTCCCTAACCGGAAAGTGTCGGCACCGGCAGTCCTGGTCGGGACAGAAAAAGGAGCGGTGGAGGTGGGTGGCCGGACTGCAGGTCTGGGGGAGGGGGTAGAGCCGTGCGGGTAGGGCAGCGGATTTGGGCTGCGGGGGAGGAGAGCGGCGCCACCTGCCGGCTGGCCGGAGGAGCGAGGTGGGGCTGCGGAATTGGTAGATGGGGCCTGCTGAGAGGGGAAGGGGAAGACGACGCACTCGGCGCAATTTAGATCGGGATGACAATAATATAACGAACCGGTACGACTTACCAGTGGCAGCGTGGGTAATTTTTGGTAGGATTTGGTTTTCACCGCAACAAAAGCAGGGGTGGAGCTGCTGTGAAAAATACACTAGGAGAATCAGCCAGCTTTTAAAAATCTGCTGTGGACAAAAACCCGTTTGGTTAGCTTTTGATAACTTTTATACAATAGAAGTAGGTTAGAAAAACAGAACCAAACAATGTCATAATACTGATAGTTGCGCAAAAGCTATGTTCTTTTTTTTAGGGAAAGGCCATCATGGCTAGCTTTCTTAATTAGGAATCATGCGAAAAAGATATGCTAGTATGTATTGGAATAAATTAAAGATTCTGTCTGGCCATTTGTGTTTTACCATCAGTGCGAGATATGTCAACGGTGTGGCTTTGCCTTTCTGAGAATACATGTTCCTGGGTGTTGCTATCTTGGCTGAACCTAGTATATCGATATTCAGATTTCTTGAATCTTAGGATTTGCGCAAAATCTCATTGACATCTGTTTTCTTATATCCAGGTGGGAAGTTCAATCGTCGAAGGCAAATTATGGACCCTGTATATGTATAACTAACAATGCATAGTTCAGTCATGCCGTTACAAAAGGAAGTTCAGAGTGAGGACGACTTCATCAATGCGTATATATACCTTAAGATGCCAATAGCCTATTTTTCGTTTCACAAATTGGTGGCAAAGTGGCATACTGGTTGGGCTGCGGATTGAAGCCTGAAAATGTTCTGGGTGCTGATTGCTTGCACCTTAATGTGCATATTACCCATGGATACTGTTTATTTGTTCTGTTATTGGGGGTACAATACGTACTCCCATCAGGTTCCACAACTGGAATCCCTGTAGGCCGAAACACTACAAACATGCCCAAATAAATCTCCAGTTTTATCAGTAAACCCTAGCTTTCCCTGTCACCCTATCAACTATCGCAACAGTAGGTATAATCAACTCTTCTGCCAATAATCCTACCAGACTTGAAATGGAAGATCTTGATAGCGGTTACTTTGCACTATTTGCTGATGAATCTGATGTGTACGAAAAGGAACAATCGTGTTTAATTTTGTCTATGGATTTCGTAAGCACAAACCTGATTCATCTTTATTTCCAAATTGATTTGTCCATTACTGATATAGTGATACGTGTAGAGATAAATTTCAGATAAGTAAAGAACCTTGCTGAGCTCTGATTTGTGGGCTTGTTGAATCAATGAACTGTACCAAAATCCCAATTACAAACTTGCCTATTCATTTCTCAAGTTGGTGCCCGTTCATCCTCTACCGAGTAGCAAGCGCTTTTGGTGACAATTTTTTTTTTTTGAATAGCACGGGTATTAATAATAATATTATTTTTGCTTATATTTACCAGCTGAGACATTTTCTACAAGTCAGTAGTTGGCTGGTACGGCCGGACGACAACCTCCGAGAATTTGGACATGCATTATATTGAAATGAGCAAAAGAAGTTCAACGTATCAAACCACTTAAAGTTTACAGGCATAATTGATGCTGCGTAAAAGTCATCTCGACGGGTAGATAACCATTTGTTTTCTTGGGGAAACAGAACTAAACGATATACGCTAATGCTAATCGATTCAACTAGAAAAGGAGCATTATGACATTAGGATAGGCTTCCACCAAAGTTCATAGCAAGACTCTGTAACAACTATGCATAACCTATGGTCCATGAAAATTATCGTTTCCTGCATCTCAAATCCTTGTTTAGTGCAAAGATGAAATTAAAAATTGTCAAATTGGATGATTTTCATCGCAGTAAAATGAAATCAACAAAATCACATTCTAGGATCTTACCACACTGTAACTGCATGTCCTACAAGGCAACCTCAGTTGAGCTGGTGAGCAAACCTGGATAAATTTGAACACGTACAAGAATGAGTGTACACCGTATGTATGACCACGTTAAAAAAACTCCAAGTTATCACAATAGTAAGTACTATTTCAAAACCAAAATTATAAGACTGTTATTGCAAATGCATGATAATCCAGATATATGATGATCCATAATGAATGACTCTGAAGATGATCGACTGTTTTGGAGTTCCACACCGTATGTATGACTGATTTGGAAGGCGAGATGATGGCGCTAGAGTTGGAGCCCTGGGCTCTGAAGATGATCGACAAGCTGCGGAGGGGGTTCCTGTGGGTCGGCAGAGATGAGGTCCAAGGTGGGAATTGCCTTGTGGCTTGGCCTGCAGTTTGTCAGCCAAAGGCACTTGGCGGACTAGGTTTCCACAACTTGAGATGGTTGAGTGCGGCCCTTCGCACCAGGTGGATTTGGTTCCAGAGAACTTGCACTGATAAGCCATGGCAGGGGCTGGAACTGTCGCTATCCGCAGATGCCAGAGGTCTGTTTAACGCGGCGGTACGCATCGAGCTGGGCAGAGGCGACAAGGTCCTCTTCTGGAAGGATCCTTGGATCCACGGACGCACGGCGGCGTCTATTGCACCAGCGGTTCTTGAGCTGGTCAGGCTGGGATTGCACACTCACGCACGGTGCAGGAAGGAAGGCCTCAGAACGCTTGGGTGCTAGACATTGCAGGGGAGATCACGGTCGACGGAGTGGTGCAATTCTTCGCCCTCTGGAACCTCATACAGTCCACCCAACTTCACGAGGACATGGCCGACGAGTTTGTGTGGAAATTTACCGCCAACGGGCAGTTCTCGACCAGATCGGCGTATCAAAGCTTGTTCGCCGGATCCACCGCGCTCCCGGCGGCGACAAACGTGTGGAGCTCCTTCGCCCCCCTCAAGTTCAAGTTCTTTGGGTGGCTAGCGCTACGGCGCCGATGTTGGACGGCGGACAGGCTGACAGCTCGAGGACTACCGAACCAAGGTTCCTGCCCCCTTTGCGAGCTGAGGGATGAGACGCTTGATCACCTGCTGATGCAGTGCCCTTTCTCTCGTGGGGTTTGGTTTAATGTCCTCCGGCCGCATGGACTGCAGCGGCTGCTGCCGAGCACTACGGCGACGATCACGGATTGGTGGCCAGCGGCCTCGTCGTTCGTGCCCACGAAGGTGCAGAAGGAGCTGAATTCGTTGCTGCTGCTAGTTATGCGGAGCCTCTGGACTGAGCGCAACGCGCGCGTCTTCGACGGGGTATTCTGCACAGCCAACGTTCTTCAGACTCGAATCTTGGATGAATGGCGTAGCTGGTTGAGTTGTAGACGTGGGCCGACTAGAGGAATAGGCTAATTCTTCAGCTAAGAGGTGGGATCTGCCCCAAAGTGGGTATGATCGTGAGCTGTGGTTGTGGTGTTGGTGCCGGGCACTCTGTCCTGTAACTAACGTGTAGCTCTCCTGTACTCTTCTTCTTAAGCTTAATATAACGAGCGCAGATCTCCTGCGGTTCTCGAAAAAAAATAATGAATGACTCACAATTTTTACGAGTCTGGCGGACATAAATCTTCTTAATGTCCATGCCACTATCCACGAACAACTGTACCAATGCATCTACTCTTGCGTCATCCTTGCAACACTTGATGATCTTCACCATTGCAAGGTGTGCGCAAGCAAGCAATGTACCGGCCAGCCTATTCTTGTCAGACATTGCCTCTGCTATGTCATTACCCTTTATGCAGAAGGCAAAACATTGCAACGAAACATGTGCTCAAATTAAAACAAAATAGCATCAAGTAGCATTTGTAAGATAAATAAAAGAAGTAACATCCGAAAGGTATGTAAAATGCACATACCGATTTAAGTTCAACAGAGAGCCTCTCCGGATTTGGGCAATGGTCTAGAAAGAAAACTAAGAACAAAGTGACCGACGATCGCCACGACCGACCCCTCCTCTCCTCTCGCGAACCTCGCCTCTCCCAACCCTAACACTAGCCGCCGCCGCCGGCCGGCCCGCGCCGCCTCGCCCTCTCCCCCTCCTCCCTCGCGCTCTTCTCGCCCCCCCCCCCCCCCCCGAGGGCGACGGGAGCGCCGTCCCCGTCCCCGGCCCAACCTCCTCCTCCATCCATCTTCCCTCGTCGCCGCCGCCGGCTTGGGTCGCCGGCCTGCAATTCCCCGCATCCCTGCGAGCGGGTCGGGGCCCAGTCTCGCTCAGGCGGCGGTGCACTTCGGGAGGCTCTGGCTCGGGCTTGTCCGAGCGGCTCTGGCGCGGTGGCGCCGGCGTGCGGCGAGGCCGACATCTGGCGGGGCGCTGCAGGTCCGGTGCGACACGGTCGAGGCCCCCTAGCCCAGATCTGGGCCCTTCGGGCCCCATCTGGGCTTGGGCGGGCTGGCTCGCCTGCTGCTGCGATGCTTCCTGTGTTTGACGACGACGCAAGAACAGGGGACGGTGGTGCTTCATCCTGCCTGTTGCAGCGGGGCAGAGGAAGCTTTACGGGCCTGTTTAGGTCCGGCCGGGCCAGCGTGGGCCTGGTGTGCTTCTGATGCTCCGTTCGGTCGACTACCGCCTCTCGGTGGTGGAGGTTGTTCCCTCCCGCAAGGTTGCGATGCCGTTGTCCCTGGTTCCAGTGTTGTTGTGTGCTCCGTCTTGCAGGCCCCGGGCCAGAGTTCGTGAAGAGACGACGACGACGACTGCAAGATGGAGGCGAAGGTGTTCGTGCAAGGGTGCAACAGCGACGGCGGCTGCCCTTGTTGCAGCGTGGTGGCTGACTTTACGGGCCTGTTTCGGGCCCGGCCGGACCCTCTTGGGACTGGCAATGTGGCCGGACCCGACTGGGACTGGTGTGTTGTGCGACTACGTCCGGTCGACTACCGTCTTCGGCGGTGGAGGCAGTTCCCTCCCGGGCGGTTGCGGTACTGCTGACCCCGTGTCGAGCTACCCCTTGCCTCCGTCTTGCAGACCTTGTGTCGGTAGCTTCGGTAAGACGACGATGGCGGCTTCGTAACCGTGGTGGCGCAAATTGGCGGGCGGTGAGTCTGAGATGACGAGGCTTTGTCCTTGTGGGGCTCTTATGCTATGGATCGTCTGGGGTTGTGGATAGGGTTTTCGGGAGAAATCCTTGTTGGTTCATCCGACACCGTCGCGGTGCCGCCTTCGAGTGACATCTTTCCTTCTTAAAGGGCGTCGTGGCTACCCTCCATCCACTTCTCTCTGTGTGCCGGGGGAAACCCTAGGACCGTGTGCCGGTCCGGGTAGCAGCGATTGCTTTCCTTCCTGAAGGTGCTGCTTGGTACTCGACGATTCGGTGCTACGAGCGTGGTGGTAATTTTCCGGAGAGGCGCAGCGGTTGCGGGTGACCTTAGTTTTGTCTTCCAACCTTTGTCTCCATTTGTTTCTGTTTTGGGCGTGTTTTGCTGTTGGCCCCAGCTTGTGTGGTGTTGCGTTTGTATGCTTTGTTGTATGGTGGTCGTTGCTTTATTTATAAAGCGGGGCAAAAGCCTGTTTTGTGGTAGAAAGAAAACTAATGGAGCAAAGTCATCGGCCATACACCATTCACCAAGGAATAATGTCTTCAGGTTGCAATAAGTTGGGCATGTTTTCAGTTCCCTGTTCAGAATCACCTTCATGTGGCACAGAGCAGTGATTTTGTTAAGTTGCTACTTAAAAATAAGAGGATATGTTGCAGATATTGTACACTAGAAAAGAGTTTAATGACAATGTACTTTTTCTCATGTAGTAAATAATGTTGCTGATGAATGCATACTGATGTAGCCCGCCCTACGGCTCCTACAACAAGTGGTCCAATGACAAGAGTAAGAGTCAAAGCTCTCCATGATAAGGTGAACTCACTCCTATCTATGTGTGATCTCGATACCCCTTTGAATGGTTTGCTACTTCATTCCGATACCTTGTGTATACTCAGGCATGACCCTCATATAGATCTCCAAGAAAGTGTAGAAGTTGGACAAGAATCGAGTCAAGAAGACGAAGGAGAAGGAGAGAAGATTGGAAAGAACTCCCAAGCGGTGGTATTACCGCCGGAGCCAGCGGTATTATCGCCCCGGGTCCACAGCGGTACTACCGCCGAAGCTACCGCCAAAAATGGGCCTCTGTTTGATCTGCCGGTAGCGCCAGCGGTACCGCAGCGGTACTACCGCTGGGGTAGCGGTACTACCGCCCGAGTTGACTTCAGAAGCTGCTACGAAGGCCTGCCCAGCGGTACTACCACTGGCTCCAGCGGTAGTACCGCTGCGATGGGAACCTGTCGGTTTGAGGACCCGTGTCACCTCACTTATCCACCCCTATTTCACCTAGACTATAAATAGACCCCCTCCCCTTCAGATCTAGGGTTAGACTATGATTTGGGATTAGAGTAGAGCCTTGCTCCTTCTTCTCAAAGTGTCTCTTTCCTCCTATGGAGATGAATCAAGGCCTCCCCTTGTGGAGATGAACCAAGACCTCCTTTCGAGGAGAAGATCCCTGCGTGGATACCAACGCTTCTTTTTGTAGCTTGCTACTTGCCAATCTTTCATCCTAGGGTGATTCTATTGGGTTGGTTGGATTGACCAATTGGACAAACAATTCTAAGAGTAAGGTGTGGTTGGGAGAGGAGAATTGGGGGCTGCCCACGGGGATTTGTTACCAGTTGAATCTTGCTGAGTTGCTACTTGCTAGTTATCTTTGATTTGAGAGTTTTCCCCTCTTTTGTGTTCTTCGTTCATCGCCTGTTCTTCGTGTTCATCGATCCTCCGCCCAAATCCGTGAAAATCGGGACCAAACTACATCACATACTAGTGGAGAACTTTCGCATGCTAGCAGAGAGATATATGAGTGACATATGTACGTACCTCTCCAAGATGAGCAATGAGATCCAAACTAGTAGCACTTGAAAGGCTCTGAAGAAGTTTGTCTCCACCAAAAACTGTAGGGCGGTGATAGCCACCTAATATGGAGCTGTTGCCTTTTATACTACGATCCTTACTATGGGCGGAGCTTTGTTCATCGTCACAGTCATTTGCAAGCTCGCCATACTGACATGTACTAATGCTATCGGCATCTCCACCATAGACATCATCGTACAGGTAAGAAGTGTTGTCGCCGGAATAGCTTAAAGTAAGTGGAAAATCATTGTGCACTTCTTTAAGCTGGTCGCCAACAGTAGTCAAGAAAGAGTCAACCAGGATGATGGTGGCTGTGGCCAGTGAGCCCATGGTACTGAAGGAGGGAGCTCGGTTATATGGTTTGACACAGCGAAGTGACACAAGGTTGGGAGCAGTGACGGAGAGGTCCACCTTGATCCTGCAGTTCTCCACAGTTAAGCTCTTAAGAGAGGCAGAGGATATGTTGTTTCTGCTGCCTTCAAGGACGCAGTCCCTGAGCTCCAGAACTTGCAAAGAAGGGCACTCAGAAGAGAGGCCATTCAACGTCCTGGCACCCAATCTTGCAAACGACAGCTTGAGTTGTTGGAGGTGAGTGGAGGCGACGGAGACGTCGTCGAGCTCAAAGCACAAGCCCGGGTGCTCGGGATGATCATAAAGCTAGATAACCCGAGTGCGGCGTTGGATGGCGGCAGTGATCCATCTCGCTACATCACAAGAGCCGTAGGTCAGCTGTTGGTGCTCGTCGTCGTACATCCCGGGGTGCTCACATTCGGCGTGTACCAACCGGATAGTGTCCAACGTCGCCTCCTTGTCCCGCCTGCTCAAGAAACCGTCGGCAAACTTGGCAAAGTTCTTCGGAGGTGGGCGGTGCTTGTAGCTGTAGAAGGCACGTAGATCGACGCAGGGCGAGGAGGCCCATACGTGGCGCCAGCGGCGCGAGAGCGCTGACTTCAAGAGGTAAAGGCTGCGAAGCTACAGTGTCGCTAACTTTGCCCATTTTCAGCCACTGGATCGTGAACCAACAGCCCAGATCGAATGCTACAGAACGCTTGAACAGTGACCATGAACAGTAACAGTGAACAGTGGATCCGAATCCGGACCGTACTATTTTGATCCAACGGTTCACGCAGCCCAAGTCAGGCTACTGTAGCCGTGACTTCTCAACACAAAGTCAGCCAAGCCGCTCCCAGTGCGAGCCATCTCCTATGCCCTGATGCCGGCGCGGGACATGATCTGGTGCAGCATCGCGTCCGGGAGGGCGTTGAGGGGGTCGACTTTAACCACCTTGCACTTCATCCGGTTCCGACGCGCCATCGATCCCTCCTTTTCATTTGCTTGTCAAACTCAAACACAAGAGATCGATCGCAAGTTTAACATGTCGCGTAAACAAGAGGATTAAACGAGATCTCTCGGCAAAGCAAAGCAAAGCAGAATATTTTGTTGCTGCTAATTAAAGACGATGGAAGAAAAAGGGCAGGGAGGAGATGCGGAGCTGACCTGACCTGCAGAAGCCGCCGTCGATCGGAGGAGAATTGGAGGAAAATAAGGTTCGCGTGCGTATGGCTGATGGTGGCTACGGAAAATATGGGGATGTGCGTATGGCTGATGGTGGCTACAGTGTCGCATATAACTGGTATGGATTATTGAATACTGATTACTCCTTTATTAACGGCATAAAACCTGTCCGTGGCAAGATGGTTAAGTGGGTGGTTGTACCCTAACCCACCAGAGTTCAAACCCTAGGTTTGACGTTG
The DNA here is from genome assembly GCA_947311845.1 of Poa pratensis. NCBI lineage: Eukaryota > Viridiplantae > Streptophyta > Magnoliopsida > Poales > Poaceae > Poa > Poa pratensis. Next base: position 45,820,241 of record CAMZMU010000083.1, read on the forward strand.
GCCTTTCTCATTTAAGGCAGAATATTCTTCAGTGGGAGGCGCTCGTGTTGACTTCGACAATCTCAAGACTCGACCCGCCGACTCAGTCTCTCGGAGGTGCTCATAGGGGTAGGTGTGCGTGCGTGCGTTCATAGGGTTGAGTGTGTGCGCGTGTTTATGAGTGCTTGCGTTGTACTGTGTTTCGCAAAAAAAAACCTGTAACGATTACCGAGTACTCCTTTTTTTTTTAGATTCTACTGAGTACTCCTTTGTTAACGGGACAGGGAGAAGTATCGGACCAGCCCATATGACTGTCTGATGTGATGCGTTCTAGCCGTAAGATTTGCAGCAGGCGAATTGCCTACTTCCGCTTCTGCTTCTGTGATTGCAGGGAAGATTTTCAAAACAGTGCTATGTCAAAAAGTTTGAGCATCCCCGTTTCTACGGTCGAGTTGGCTAAACCAGCGCCTATCCCAGAACATGGTCTAACACGGATGCGGACTGTCGACATTTTTGGGAGAGCATACGATTGTTTCACGGCTACTTCTACTTCACAACCCTTGGCGTCCCTCGACAACAACCGCACAAAAATGAGGTCCGGTGTCTACACATTCCGAGCGCAAGGCTCCTTGTACCACAACGTGCATTCGTTCGGGCAGGCTCTTGCCCGGAACATCTACAACTCTATTTCTACGACGACGATCCCAGCCTGATCCATCGCAAGGAAGCTACCAAATAACTAGACCAGGAGGTCGTCCGTAAGGTTATGGACATACTGAGAGGACGCCCCTACTCTCAACAGTTTAGGAGTTTGGGTGACCATAAGGATAACCTCGAGGACTACGGTATAGAATTGAACACCGAGAAAAAGCTAGACCAATGGAGATACAAACACCGGTGTCGTCCTAGCTGGCTGCGATCTGGGTCGAGGGCAGCGACCTGGCAAACAGTTTCAAGCGCACCCTCTACGGTAACAACAACGAGAGCCACAGTATACAGGTCACACAAGGATGCTATGACTCGCTCTCGTACCCCGTGTTTTCCCAAAGGAGGAGCTCGGTTAGCATCCAAATATACCTAAACATAATAAGTCTTGGAACCTTGGGCAGCTACTAAGAGCAGAGAGTGAAGACAATTCAAGTTCAACTATCTCGGATACTTCTGCATTCTTTTTGTCTATCCTTCTCGTATGTTACATAACCTTGTTTTTTTCTGTCACTGGGCCGTTTATACGCCTCCGTCAGGGACTACAACTATAACCGACTATAGACGTGTCCTTCTTATATTCAACCCCATAGTGCATGGAGGTCATCTGTTCCAGCAATGGGGGTGGACATGTACATAAAGATCGAGGGCTGCAGGTTGAATTGGACCAGGAAGCACCGGCCGGATGTACGTGATGATCTATATAAAGGTATTGTCTAGCATCACAGCCGGACAGACTCGAGCAAGCGTGTTGGCACAAGGATTGTTCTCCCTGGAATTTCTAGGGGTGGCTTACGATTACATAAATGGGAGGCATATGGACGCCATCGCCATGGCATTGGTACAGACATATGGCAAGCCAGACATTCCTAACGATGACATGCACACCCCAAACTGGCAGAAGATACAGGATGCTCTGCTTCCTGACCAAACCCTGCATGACCGGCCAAATATTGTGGCACGAGTGTTTAGGGCCAAGCTGGAGACGATGAAGGATATGATGACCAAGATGAACATCATGGGCATTGTGAAGACGTACGTCTACGTGGTTGAGTTCCAAAGGGGGCCTCCCGCATGCCCATTTCCTACTGATCATGGATTCCAAATATAAGCTCGTTGTGTCAGAGCAGTATGACCGCTTCATATCAGCAGAGCTCCGGACAAGGATAAACACGAAAGCTATACGCCATGGTCGTTCACCACGTAATACACGGCTCATGCAATGTCCTAAAGCCAAACAAAGTGTGCATGCAAGATGGGTCAATGCAAGTGTAGGTACCACACATACATTCAACAAGATCACCATACGGGGAAGGACTCATACCCCATTTATCGGAGGCGGAAGGATGGCCGTTCGGCAAGGTCCATGGTGCCACGCTCGACAATTGATGGGTTGTGCCTTACAACCCTTACCTCTTGCAGATATTCAACAGTCACATCAACGTGGAGGTGTGCTCTAGCATAAAGGCACTCAAGTACCTATACAAGTACATATACAAGGGCGAGACTTCATTCAACATTCACAAGCCATACGCCTATGGTAACATAGACAAGATCAAGAGATGCATTGACGCAAAGTGGTTACTCCACCTAAAGCCATGTGGAGGATATTCGACTTCAACTATGTGAGTGCCACCCATCGCTTACCGCTTCATCTCCTAGATATGCAAAGAGTCACGTTCAAAGCGGGAGAGAATCTGAACGACGTCGCTGCTCAGGAGAACACATCCATGCTAACGAGTATTTCGTGTCTAACCAGAAGCACGAGTGGGCTCAAAATATTCTCTACAGCGATTTTTCAGGCAGGTTCACATGGCAACCAACAAAGTACTGGAATAAAAGGACAAGGGATCACCAAGTAGGCCGAATCATGGCTGCCAATTCCGCCGAGGAGAGCGG